>CAJNYU010000114.1:0-680312 GCA_905331475.1 Rotaria socialis
GAATGTAACAGTTATTCAGTACATATGATATTTGATCCTCTCTCTCTCAAACGCAATCTTTACATCATAATTTTTGAGATTAGCTACTTTAATCAAATTCAAACTTTTAAACAATACAATTTCATATATTCATACAAAAATTTTCAATGAAACTATTGGTTTATTACTGATATTAGATTTAAGAATAAAAATAAAAGACAATATTTTTATTGGTTTAGTTGACCTAACCAAACTCTTGTACCAAATAGAATTAAAAAATTTTAATCGGTCATATCTAAAAACTCTCAAAACAATTGTAACTGTAAATATTTCTTCTGAATAATATACACGCCATACTTATTAAATGTTTTTGTTTTTGTTTATGTTTTATTAAGATCATTATATATTGTGATGATAACAATATATTTGTCTCTTTCTTTCTTTCTATTGTCCACTTACTAGCCTTTCGCTTTCTACTCTATCTTCTCTCCCTCTTTCTCTTTCTCTCCTTTGGGTATAAAAGCGTGCCCTATGCATGTAAACAATGTGACAAGTTTTCATAAAATAAATGCTTGTAATGATGTAACTACGATTTATTCAGCTTCTTTATATCATAAATCGCACCATTTACACATAGAACACAGGTTAATATAACCAATGAACATGAAGAGAGAGAGAGAGCGCGAGGGAGATAAACAAAAGAAAAAGAAAAGGAACGGCTAATCAATGCACAACAAGAAGAAAAAAAAGGAAGCAAATAAATAAGTAACACAGAGAAAAACGATGACGATTTATTGGTTATTCAAAATTATATCTCTATACAAGACAACGTAGGATTATTCTAATGTAAATAAACTATAAATGACTGAAAAAATTGTTTTTTTAAAATAAAATACACATGACTTGTAGTTCGATGCCTGTTATTTAACTAAGAATACAAAACACCATCTAAAACAAATTTTTGATATTTACATTTTCCTATCTTTAAAAAAAACCGATGTGAAAAAATTTGATATTTAAACAATGTTCTCCTATTTTAAAGAAGTACTACTTACATTGATGTCTTTTTATTTCTTATTTCATGTACTGAGACTATTGAAAATTTTTTTTATTAGAAACAGAATTCTGCTGGGGAAACAGAATTCTGACAAAATTCTGCTGGGAAATGTTGAATTCTGCTTAGAATTCTGCTTTCGTCATAAGGTAGTGTGTGTATACAGTAACACAGAATTCTGCTGGGGAAACAGAATTCTGACAAAATTCTGCTGGGAAAAGTTGAATTCTGCTTAGAATTCTGCTTTCGTCATAAGGTAGTGTGTGTATACAGTAACACAGAATTCTGCTGGGGAAACAGAATTCTCTGTTGGTAGTGTGCAATGTGCCTTTAAGTCATATAGGTATTATTCTTACAGAATTCTGCTGGTTGTTCTTGGGAGAATTCTGCCACCCCTCACAAAATGGGGCTCAAAGGTCCTTAAGGAGAGCAGAGCCTGACTCTCACCTACCCACAAAAATATATGGTTCAGAAATTTCGTGATGGTTAGCTGAAAGTTCCGTAGGGGATCAGCTCGCCCCTCCACTGCCTCCATCTCCAGAGCGGACTGTTTCACGTGGTCATGTCATGCACCCATTTATGGTTTGGGCCGTAACAATGCCCTTTGTGCCATAAAAATGGTCGTTTGGGCGATAGAAATGATCATTTGTACCATGCGAATTGGTCGTTTGTGTCATTGTTACAGACAGGCAGACAGACACAGGTGAATTACGGCTGCTAGACCCTATCCTTTCAGTCTAGGGAAAATATTTCCATCAGTTAGTTAGTTGACTAGCTACAAAAATTCACAATTTTAAATACCCTAAATAATAACCAGATATTGCTATACGTTTAACTATAGAAAAATACGTTTTTACATGATAGCCGTAAAGTATCAGAAAATTAATATTTTTGAAAAATCTGTCTTATTTGTAACGAAATGCAATGTGTATCTAAAGTCTTTATTTATTAAATAATAATTGTATTCTGACTGTTCGTGTTTTTTTTCGAAGTAAATACGCCGAAAAAAATACGTAATATTGACAGCATATTTCTGTCTAAATATTAATTAAATTTTATTCAAAACAAGATTTATAAGTCAAAATATTTCTCTGTCTCTGTTGAAATTTACTTCATAATTTTCACTTTTCTTTGGTGTTCTATGATTATGAATCCATTGCGTGTGGATATAATTTATGCATAACAAACAGCAACAGCTACACAAGTGCACTCTCTGTCGAATGAGTTCCTTATTGGTTGGCATTTATTTCACCAATGGCACCCTGCTGATTTCAAGAAGACATGTCAATGACAATAAGTGTTCTGCATATAAACTTCAAGTCGTGAGAAGCCTCACAAGGTCTCTTTCTTTCCGGTGATCAAAATGTATTGCGAATAAACATTTATTCTATCATACCAGCTTTCACACATAACCAAAAGACATGAGTATACCAGTAAGACAAGTCTTTCTCATTGAGTGTGCCGTTCTTAACTACAGATAACGCTCTAACCAACATATTTGATTCTTAATTAACCGATAGACTTGTACATATTTATTTAATAATCAAAGACCATCTCGAGTGAGCTATTATTAACAGCGGAAATATTAGAGAGAAAAAAGAAATACAAGCTGCATGTTATGTGTATGCCTATGTACATTAGATTAACAATAGGAGATGTTCTTTTCTTTTTGTTCTTAATGCTCATGCCAACGGGAAAGAGAACAATAAATATATATATATATATATATGTATTGATCGTTGGTCACCTTTCTCGTTGTTTTACTTAAGAATAGGTTAATGTATTTGGTAGCAGTGAACATAGAAATGTCTTTCTCTACGTAATCGATTCGTTTGTTTGTAGGTTGCAACTGAACGTAAATCACTGTTACCTTTACGATTACGAGCGCCTGGTGGTGTTGGTTGTCGTCCAACAACACCGATGCCATCAGTTTCTGATAATAATAAGTTCGTACAAATTTTATTAATTTAATATTTTTTATAAATTATTCATTTTTCTAGTAAATCAACATTATCAGTCGGCAATCGTGTTTTAGTCAATGGACTTAAAACAGGTATTCTTCGTTATATCGGTACAGTTAAATTTGCAACGGGAACATTTTGTGGTGTTGAACTTGATCAACCCGAAGGAAAACACGATGGAGAAATAAAAGATGTTCGGTAAAAAAAGAGAAATAAAATCCATTGAATTTTAGAGTATGCATTATTGTTTTTATAAAGATATTTTCAATGTCGACCGAATCATGGAATATTTGTACCTAGTGATAAAGTTGTTGTAGAACCTCGTGCAAGAACATTAGTAAGTTGTTATTCGAGAAAAGAAAACAATAAATTAAATACTAAAAACATTTTTAGACCACACAAAGACCCGTAAGTCGTTTAAAAGCGCCAACAATGACACGTTCAATAACGCTGACATCATCAATTAATAAAATTGAAGAATCAAAAACTGTTGAATTACCTGATATTTTAGCGAATACAACTTTTCAACCGGTGATACTCAATGAATCCAAAATGAATGAAAATCACGTAAATATCATGCGGATGGATATATATATATACATTTTTTTATTAGAATTTTCCTCTGAAATACTATCTCAAATGATCATAGAAGTATATAATATAAAAATTTGCATTCCCCTAGAGACTTCATCATTCTTTTTAAAGATCATACATCAATAATAGATGAACTAGTAGTTGTTCATTGCGGAAAAAGAGGACGGCGAAGAAACGTGTTACGAAATAAACAGAAAAAAACCAAACGCCTCTTGATTAGCGGTAGTAACGACATTATGTTATAAATTTTAATCCCATAGGAATTACACAAACAGTTCTTTTGATAAATTAACAAAAAATAATTCTAGGAAATTACCATAACGAATCACCAACGAAAAGAAGAGACGATTGATGTCGTTGAACCGAAAATTGAATTTCAATCATTAGCAATCGATGAGCGTATGTTTGAATAGTTGTTTCTTATTCAAATTATTATTTCTCACGTTTTTTTTTCTCTCTCCATAAATCAAGCACCAGAAACGATTGAAGCAGATTTTACTGACAGTGTTTCGTTAATTTTACATCAACTTCAACAAGATCAAAATCTAGAAACACGTTCGAATTCAATTACAATTAGTGAAGAAGATACTGAAGAAGAAGATGATGATGATGATGTAACAGACAACGAAAGTATTGTTGAATCAACAGTTGACGAAAGAATCAACGAAAATTTACATTCTTCATCTTCATCGGTTTTTACACCGATTGATTCAGACAAATTTGTTCAAACGGATTTATCATTTCATTCGAATGATGATATTTCATTTGCGAAAGTTGAATCATCCACCAAACAAAACTCTTTAGCGAATTCGACAGCATCAATTAATAGATTAGGAGTCAATAAAAAAGTTGAAACTACAAACGTTAATAAGAAAAAGCCAATCAGTCAACCTGTTAAGAAAAGTAACGCGATTGAATGAAGAAAACAAAAAAGTCTAAGTTTCCGTTTGTTTTTCTTAAGATACCGAACAACGATCTGTGGCATCAGTAGTAAATACAACGAAACGTCCAGTGAATCCAGTAACGCTTCGAAATTCATCGATTGTACCGCCAAAAAAATTACCACCACCTCGAATTCAACTCAATGCTGCGCACTCGGCAGTTTCACTGCCATCGCAATCGAGTCAATGCATTTTTGCTTTCTAAGAAAAGTGTAGTTTTTACTCTTTATATTTTTGTATTTAGAACTTAGTTTATCACTTTCATCATGTAATTCATTGAACAGTAGTCAGTCAGATTTACCATCGATCAATAAAAATTCAAATATAAAACCGACATTAGATAGAAATCTAGAGAAATCTCCATCAGTGGATCGTTCTCCAACTAATTCAGGTACGAGATTTTTCTTGTAGTTTAACTTTAAATTACAGAATTTATTTATTTTCTAGAAAAGAAACTCGACGAATCTCATGAACATATAAATCTACTCGGTCAACAATTATTGATGTAAGTATTAGAATATTATTCTTCGAACAAATTTTATCTTTGGATTTTATTTAGTCAGAAAAGTCATAGTGAATCTCTTGAAATTAATAATGAACGTTTGAAAAAGCATTATCAACATTTAATTAATCGATTCGATCTTCTGTATATTTTGACTCAGTTTTTTATGAACGAAGTAAGAAAATAGTTTTCCAAAGAAACTGTTATTTATTTATTTTTCATAATTAGAATGAGCAAAGTAAAGAACAGTATAAACATCAACTATCTAAAGGTATAGTTTTGTTTTTTCATAAGAAATTTTCATCAAATAAAAAATTAGTATTTTTGCGAAAGCGATGATCTTCAAGATCATATACTTTAGAAATATCAGAAAATTTTCATTATGAATATCTTTTGCGAATAGAAAAAAACTATAAAAATCGAACACTTGCTTTTCTATTCGTCAATCCATTTCGAATGTGTTACGTAGAAGAGCATAACAGCTTGTTGAAAATCTCATTAAAAAAGGCCATAGGTCAATAAGAAAGAGACGCATAAGTACGAATCCTTTTCGATTCACTCTGAATAAGAAGTAAATCATCTGAGAAGTAATTTTTCACTTGACGGAACTCTTGCGCTGTTTTATTTTTTTAATGGAATAATGCGTATTTTCTTATTATTAGCTCGAACAACACAAGATCAATTAAAAGTAAATATAAATATTGTTATAATAATAAAAAAATAATGATACGACTGATTTTTATTGATAGACATCAATAGAATATTTACGATCATCTCATAAAAATGAATTGTCTGAAATAAATAAACGTCATCAAAATCAAATTGAAAACTTAAATAAAACAAACGAACAGAGGCTAAATGAATATCAACAAAAATTGGATAATTTATTAGTAAATATTTTTCTAAGACAAATTTTTTTATTTTTCTAATTATATATTTTCAGAATGAAAACAATCAATTGGAAGCTCGTTGTTCAGTATTACAAGAAAAAGTTGATGGTTTCTTAACTGAAATGGCCAATAGTGAACATGCCGATGTTCTATTATGTCATGTTGAAACATTAGAAAAAGATCGAACGAGTTTACAGACTGTTCTTGAACTTAAAAATAAAGAAATTACACAATTACGAACAAAACTCAATGAACAAGAAATTCAAGTAAATATAATAGAGAATGCAGTCAAATGCAAATTTTCTTTTTATTCATTCCAGTTGAACGATGAAAAAGCATTACGAAAACGTATTGATATGGCTGAAAATCAAAATCAAAATCTTTTATATCTTCTTCAACAGAAGAAATTGAGTGAAAAGTAAATTAATATTTATAAATTTTAGTTTAACTACGCATTAAGAATCTATCTTCATCTTACTTCAAATATTATTTTTAGCATTTCTGAATTATTTTTCTTTAAAGTTCATCTGCCATCTACACATCAGACTAATCTATGTATTTATCTTTGCTAAGTACATATTGCTTCTAATTTGTTTTTCCGAATACATCTTAATTAAGCTTTTTGATCAACAATTATTCACTACTAAAATATCGAAGTTCGAAATTGACTTTGATTTATTTCTTATGGATGATTGGGTTGGCCGTAGAAAGGCCGAAAGGAAAAATACCGAAAGAAAAACACCAAAAGAAAAATATCGAAAGGGAAAAATGTCGAATGGATAAATGTCGAAGAGAAAAATATCGAAAACAGAAAAGATAGAAAAAAGCGACGTCTACTAAATGAAGGTTCTAATAGTTTATTGTTCATTGTTGTTGATCTGATTATTCCATTGGTTTGACAATGATAACCCTTGATACTATTGAATAAGTAATATCTTATGAAAACTAGCTAAAATAGGCGTAAAATAGTATACAACGATTAAAATTCTATCATGAGGACTGCAGCTTGCTCATTTTTATCTGGTGAGAATCATCCGCCAACTCCAGTTATTTCATTTATTCAGTCGTAAAAAGGAAAACCTTTCCTTGTATCAGATAAATATATTTTCAAACTGAATAAAACAACAACAACTAGTAAATATTGGATATGTGTATTTTTCTTTATAACTCTTATTTATCTATGATTTATGCTATGATGCTATTATGATTTCAAGAATAAAACATCTTAGTGCAAATTTTCTATATTTTTCCCTTTCGACATTTTTCCTTTCGGTCTTTCTACGGCACACCGATGATTGTCCATATGGAAAAGCATATAATTAGCAAGCTGACGTTAAATTATTGCTTCTATTGAACGACAGATTTTAACTTAGTGTTTTTGTTTATTGTAATTGCAGGACTGCTGTAGTTGAACGAGATCAATTAAAAGAACAAGTAGTTCAATTTGAACGAGATAATTGTCAATTAAAATTTGAAAATGAAACATTACGGTATCGTCTTCGTGAACGGTCATTATCCATTTCGATGCCATCAGATAATCCAATTACAGTCCCAACTGAATCGATTTCGGCTTCTTCTCCAAATAGGCAAGGTCGAAATCGTGCATGTAGTTTATCATCTATAATGAATATTGCACATGAGAATGAAAGCATTACTCGTTCTTTATCGTCATTGAATTGTATTCTTAATCGGTGATTATTTTTTGTTCTCTTTTTGACTTTTAAAAGAATGCTTGCATGTTTGCGTAGTTTTTCTTTTCTTCTTTTTAAACTATTTTATTATTATTAATTTGAGAATATTAGATATGTTCTGAAGCATCCATATGTATTTGCGTGATATATATACATATATATATTTATATATGTTACTCCCTGCTTTTGTATTTTTAACATATTTATTTGTTGTAGCATGTGCTTATAGATGGAAATATTTAATTATTTTGATAATAATATAAAGGGTGTGGAAAACCTTATTCAAAACTCTTTCTTCTAAAATTATTCAAACTTAGAAGCAACACATAATTGTGTTTATAAGATACGAAAAATTATATGCTCTATAAAAAAATAATCTTGTATATAAAAGTCGATCTGTAAAAGGGCATTGATTTTGAAATGTATAACGATTGATTGGTAGCCTTGGGATGATTTTTTGTCATCACGTATAGTATGATATTTGCTAATATGCATTGTACTGATCGAATAGCATGCTATTTGTTACGAACAGTGACATTGTGCTCATTGAATTATTGAGTTTTAAATAAATAAACGTGCTTTAGAAGAAGCACATAAAATTAGATTGAATGTAATTCTTTAACAAATTGATTTATCTTTCTTGTATGAAGTCCAAACAATCCTTCGTTGATTGAATCAGATAGAATTTGAATACTAGCACAACAAACTCTTTCTGTTAAAGATATTAAGATAGAGAACATCTGTTGAAAATAATGAAAAAGCATTCAACATAGAATTCAATTACAAATGTCACGCTATTGACTTATTGCGTATTTTATAAATTGAACCTAAAAGGTTTTTTTTTTTATAGAGAATTGATATTTTATTGTAATTCAAAAATTGAACTATTTAATCGAATAAGTTTGATTTTGTTTAGAATGAGCATAGAATCAACTCAACAATGATTTTATTTCAGGGACCGATTTCTACACATGTGGCAAAAATCTACTGTTTCCATTTTAATTGGCTGTTCGTATGAACACGATCCTGTGTCTAGATTGCACGAATAGTAAAACAGTGAAATATCTAAATGTATGAATCTGAGAGAAATTTTGTTTTTATTGTGCAACAAAAAAATTCGGTTTGAAATTTAGTCTTTGGATAATATTATAATAAATCTTATTGGTGATCTGACGAATTCTAATAATCAACTAGGGTTCATTTGAGTAGTGATTATGAACGGTTACATCTAATATTTTAAGTTTATTACAGTATGATGTAACCTTGAATGAACTGTAAGAGTTAAGAAACTCGTATTAAATCAATGTGTACATTGCATATCATTATTATTTTGGCAGATATTATTACCATTTCAAGTTACTTGCTCTCTATTCGTATGAAATCGAAAACGAATGCTTTTTTGATTGAATTTTTAATGTACACTTGACCTTATCAATAATTCAAATTGTGATATAGAATCTTTCGCGTTTCAGAAATATAGATATTCTTCATCGTGCGTAATAAAGGATTTTAAAACACGCTCGAATTATTTCATTATCGTTGTAATCAATGAGTCATTTATCTAATGAAAAAGTGATCATTTCACATGAAGTTTATCTTTACACTACAATTGTTTGCAGTTTTTACAGTTCATTGGTCAATTGGTTGTAGTGTTTGTCGCTGGTGAGGTATCAATAAAATAAAATTCTAATAAATAAACCAGAACATATATTTAAATAACTCTAGGTCACCTATTCAATGCGGTTGTGCTTTTCATCAATCAATTATGCATGCTCGTATTGTTGGTGGTATTGCGAGTATCCCACATTCATGATAAATAATCCTAGTGTGAAATATCCTCACATATTGTGACGATATTTCAGCTCATGAATTGTAAGTATTCGATTAGCTTCAACCAACATTCCATTTTGTGATATCTATTTGGATATATTATACTTATTTTTCTATGTTTATATTAAGGTGGTTCACTTATCACTGATCGATATGTTCTTACAGCTGCTCATATATCTATTGCAGTTATAATTCTATTCATAAGATGAATCAAATTCATTTTGACTATTTACTGTTTGTATGATGAATTAAAGCGAAGCGAAGGTAAAACTACGATAGACATCAAAGAAAAATATATCGTTGGGTGTGGGTGCTCACTATGCAACAGAAAACAATCAATATTGAAATAGGTATTTACGTATATCAGCAAATATAATTATATTACATCCCGAATATGATATAAAAACCAAAGTAAATGATATTGCTCTTATTGCATTAAATAGATCAGTTGATTTAACTGATAAAACAATTGGTTTTATATGTTTACCAATGGCTACATTACGCTATCCAGCATTATTTCCTTCTGATCAAGCAGATGCTGTAATATATAAAAAGTAGATTTAGTTTTAGTTTTTCTTTTACCAAATTCTTAAGGTGGCTATTGGATGGGGACGTGTCAAGGAAAGCGCCTTTGGTCGTGCTAGCAAAGTACTTTTACAAGTTGAATTACCGATCCTATCGCCATATATTCGACTGTTGAATTGTGCCGATCAGTATATGATCCAGAAAAATAATTTTGTGCTGGTTTTATTCAAGATGGCAAGGACACTTGCCAAGGAAATAGGTCTTTTTTACAGTTTTGTTTTCATAGAAAATATTTTTCTTCCAGTGGCGGACCTTTGATGTTGACCTATAATCAAACATGGCCAATAGTCGGAACCAGTAGTTATGGTGAAGGATGTGCGCGAGCTCATAAACCGGGTAAGTTAAACAGATCAGATAAGTAACGTGTTATTAAATTCTTTTTTAGGTGTTTATACTCGTGTAAGTGCTTATCGTGATTGGATCAATTATACAGTAAACAAGAATGAATTGAACTATGATACACAAGTTTTTAATATACAAAATAATATTGGCATGAGTAATGATCTTGAGATTTGGTGGGATGGAGAGGTTAATAATAATTCTGTATGTTCTATGATGTGCATTACTAATGTGTTACTATTATATTTAATAGATTTCTTTTTTTTAAAATTATTACCAATATCTATCTTGATTCTAAATTATCTTTTAGTAAAATGAGAGTATTGGCGTTTCAATGCCAGAGAAGATTCACAAGTAAGTACATGATAATTATAAGATACGAACGTATAGACAACTTATGTGTATGTTTACTGCACGTTTTATTTTTGATATTTTGATGTGAAAGTATCCATCAGATCGTTTTTTTAGTCCTACTAGATGAGTTCGATATGCTGCGCTGAGGAGAAGATCAGTACACTTGCGTGCAGAGAGAAGATGTATAGCAATTAGTTTATTTAAAAAGTAAGTGAAAAGAAAAATAGGTATGTATTGAAATCGTCGAAAACGAGACATTGAAAAGAAAAATGTCGAAGGAAAAAATATCGAAAAAAAAGGTCGAACATATATAACGTCGAAAATTGTGAGATATCGTTATAAAACAGTATTGATTTTGTTTTATTAAATTTTCTATTTTTCATTAGAATTTCGATGATTATCTAATACTTGTCCTCAATAAGTAATTTTTTGAGCGAACATTCTAGAATGTAGCACAGATCGGAACTACAAAAGAACACAATCACAGCATTGTTATATGGTCTTCTACATATTTCTCTGCTTTTAGATATTGCAGTTTCATCACTTAATTCTTTCGACTGTATAATTGTCCACTAATACAAGTTCTATATCTTTTATTGATTCCAACGAATGTTATTGACAATTGATTTGGAATGTCTTTTTGTTACAAATTCAACAAAACCAACATCTTTACAGATATATTGGATCTGTAAAACTAAGAATAACAAAGTCAAGGTTCATACTGATTCAAATAATAATTTTTTTAACTTGAAAGCTCAACTTAATCATCTATTTGAACCGGAAGGTCTTGAAGTACAATGCTTCCGAAATATTCTCAAGGATCGCTTTTTTTCGATAGTTTTTTTTCGACATTTTTTCCTTCGACGTTTTCACATCCATTCGAAAAATAATCTACATTTTCGTTTTGACATTATCAAGTGATAGTTGGTAGACGTGTAGATGAGGGTGATCCGGAGGTAATGATAGTTGCCCAATGCTAAAAGCCCATTCATAAAACTGTTTGGCCATAGAATAATCTCCCATATTCTCACACACAACACCGATATCATGTTTTGAAAATGCTAAATCGGGATGATTCGGAGGCAGAACCTTTGCTCTTATCTTAATTGCTTTTGTGTAATATTCAAGTGCTTTCGAGTAGTCACCTTTATTGCTATATACTTGACCCATGCTGTTGTAGGATGTAGCCAACGAAGGATGATCCAAAGGTAGAGTTATTTCGTCAATTGTCAGTGTTTTTTCATAAAATTTAATTGCTTTCGAGTATTTTCCCATATTATCATATAATTTACCGATATTACTGTAAAAGCTAGCCAAATCAGGATCATTGGCAGGCATAATTTTCTCCAAGATTTTGCGTGCTTTTTTGAAAAATTTTAGTGCTTTTTTATGATCATCCATGCAACAATGCATCGAGCCTATGTTGTTATACGAGCTAGCCAATGAGGGTTCCGTCTGATTCAGAGTTTTTTCTTTTATTTTTAATGCTTTGTCATAGAATTCAAGTGCATTCGAGAAATCACCTGCATTATTATAAACAGAAGCGATGTTATCGTAGGAAGCAGCCAAATCGAGATGATCCGACGTGAGAGTTTTTTCTTGTATTGCGCTTGCTTTTTCATAAAACTCAAGTGTTTTTGAGTAGTTACCCATGCTGTTGTACAGTTGACCGATGTTTCTATACAAAGTAGATAAATCTGGATGATTCGCCGGTAAAACTTTCTTGTAGATGTCATGTGCTTTTTCAAAAAACTTGAGTGCGTTCGATTGATCCTCAAGTTTTTCATAGGCCATCGCAACACTCTTGCAGATAGCACCCAATTTTTGATCGTCTTCGCAGAGAGTTTCCTGGTAGATTTTTAAAGACTTTTTGTAATATGACACTGCTTCAGTGTATTCTTGTTGATTATATTTTATCAGTCCTAGTTGTTGATAGACATATGCGTTTTCCTTGTCACACGAAGAATTTTTGAGTAAACCAATGTATACTTCTTCAGCCTGCTGGTACTGCCCGACGTTTAGTAGCCAATCGCCTAATCGTTGCCATCCTGTCGACTCACTTAAATGCTCTCTCATACGATGTGTGAGCGCAGCAAGTTGTGGATCATTAACATCTATAAGTGTCAATGCAACTTCCCAAAGATGGTTATTCTTGGCCGATTTTTTTATTTCCTTCACCAGAAACATAGTATTCATCGCGAAAAGTATTTCGTCGTCTTGTAGAATAACACTATAGTCATCGATATTAGCGAATGGTGTTACCGAAGTTGATACTTTCTTCGGATCGATGGTCATAACAAATAGAACAATCACTACATTTTCATTTTTGCGTAGTGAACGTCGAACAAATTTCATGGCTACATGTTGTTCTGAACTAGCCGAAAAGAAATTATTGAACATTAGAAGTCCATCTTTCGTATTGATTAGATCTTCAAATTCCTCTTTATTCAATTCCTGGCCACGATAAACGGTAATTGGCTTTTTATATGCGTTCGATTGTTCTTTGTGCAGCTGTTCGAGCTGTCGATTTAGATTACGGATGAAAAAGCCTAATTTACTCATACATTCTAAATCCATCGAGCATACAGCCTTATTGAGCATACTGAAGAGAAAACATTCATAAGTATACCACCATATCGGAGATTTTCGATTATATTTACGTTGAAAATGCTTTAGCTGGGATTCAGAGATATTTTGCTGACGACAATATGCCACAAGGTCTTTCATACACTTCGTATCATCTTCTTTGGTGTCCAAGATGATTTCGTTTATGAGTATCGAACAAATGAAAGATAATTCGAATTGATCGAATGTTGTTTCCATTGATGTCCGTTTTGGAACGAAACTCATAGGCATTACATTGTGGTCACATTCTCGCACGGCCTTATTTAATCGCTTGCAAATAGATTTAACGGACGTTGAAACAATTTGAACTTTTGACCATTTCTTTTTCAATTGTTTGTGTCGCTTTTTATCTCTAGTGAGAAAAAATATAGTATCAATTTGAATCATATCATGTACGAGTGGTAGAATATCTTTGTTGAGTGTTTCTGAGACTATTAAAAAGACCTTTTCAAATTCAACACTTCTTAAATATTCGACGCAACGGTTAACATTATTAAATTTTTCTAATGTACTGACAATATTTCGTAGTTTCGTAAAGTAATCTTGAAAGTATTCATGATTCTTATCGGTATTACCATCAAACCAGATGAGAAGAAAATTTTGCATAATTTTCATCTCGCCTGATCGAAGGGAAGATGATGAGTGTGCAGCAGTGCGGGTAGCTATTGTAGTGGTGACTTGTTTTGTTGACTGTGACGATGTCGTCGTATTGTCTTTAGTTTTGTTACCAATATTAGTTCTCAGCATCATGTTGTTGTCTATAATATATGTGACTTCGAACCTTCCAGATTGTAAGAACAAACGAATGCTATTCAACGAATAAAAATAAAAGAGAATGATGAATAAATCATGAGAATAGTAACATCGGAAAATATAAAAGTTCTTAAAATATTAGCTAATGTCAATAAAAGTGCCATATCTAGACTGGATTTCAATAAGAATAAATGCTTCCGTGACTCAAACAGATGTAATCGTTAGAAGCAACAGTAGACTTTCAATCACTCGAACAGAAATAAAATGATTTCAAAGTAAAGAATGATGATCGTTGCTTCTATTGTTACACAAGATTGTGTAAAGTTTATTTGAGAATTAATTTAGTATCTTGACTCTGTTTGTCATGTTTAATGGTAAAGCTCAAGGTTTTTTTTTGTAAAGATCTCTTCAGAAATACTTTTGATATGTGTACCGTAGAAAATGTCTTGATAGACCTTTTGGGAAAAGCATGGTTTCAAAGGACAAAAAGAAATTGAACTAGTTTGAGGAAAAATAGTGAGACTAACATTCTGTTTGTCTCCCGTATGCAATGTGTTCTTCATTAAATATTCTCGTTTTGCACGTATCGGTTTTAAAATAACATATAGTTCAGGATACAATAATGAAGTATCAAAATCTTGTCAACTAAAATACCAGATACCTAAATATATTCTAATAGAAAATAATTTCAAAAGATATTTCTGCAAGAAAAAAGTAAAAAAATTATAAAATAGCTCAAATCAACTTGATTTCGTATGTCTAAGAATATTTTTCCAGAGGTGTTTCCAATGCTCCAAATATCTTTGTGATGTTGTTTATTTCTTACGAAAAAGTACTGCTGCGCGTTCATTTTTTAAAAAAAGACCACAGATTTTCACAAATTTCATGAGTAAAAACTACATCTTAAAACGATTGAGTGTTAGACTTTGACGGAGCTTATCGAGACTGACAACAAAAATTTAGTGCTGATATCTCTAGAAAAAAAACAACGCCTAGCTTTGATATACAATTAAAACTAATTTAATCAAGACGATCTCGTTGGTGTATACTGATTGGCGGGGAAATGTGACTTTCGGTTATAGACACTGATAGTTTTTAATTTTAATTTTATATTTGAGCGAATCATGTTTGAAGTCAAATATGCTTACTTATTAAGCGATACTGAAATGTGCGACTGTTATTTTGTGTAGGTGCAGCCGAATGTACTTCGAATTTGTGGTCTATGAAATTGTTCGGTTTGCATACGGGTACGTCTGTTTACATAAGTCAATGAACCGTGATATTATCATAGCACAGGGATTTTTTTTTTATTTCACAAATGCGCTTCATATCGCCTCTCTTTCGTTCTTCTACAATGTTCTTTTTGTTTTCGTTTTCTTCGCATTTGTTGTCGTTATGATGTTGTGATGAGAAAATACGCAATCCTATTTACATATACGACTCAGGTTCTTAATTTGTAATTAATCGATATAAATGTGATACTATATTTATTTATTTTTGTAAAGAAAAAGATAAATTAACGATAAACAGAAATATTTTTCTGTTTTATCGTTTAAACAAATACCTATAATAATGATAAGATATGTTGAGTAGAAGAAGGCTAGTTAATGAGATAGTGTCATTATTTTTGATTACTATTCACATATAATAAGCAGATAAAAACGTCTACTAAGGTTAATTCTCTTATTCTTTAGGTTATTTTTAAAATGATTTTATCGCACTTTTCACATATCTGTCCATGCATCGCCATAGATGGCCTTATAGCACTCGTAAACAATGTTTTATAGTATATTTAAGATATTATAAACTATTTAAGTGAAAGCAAATCTCCATTTACGTCTACTGTGGTCATGCCACACTGTTCATATTTTTTAATTTTAACTTTTCATAAGTACCATCATCATTGAAGAGCTATTCTTATTGCATTAAGCGATGAATTTTATACTTTAGCATACAGGTCCTATAATCATGTGTCGTAATACATGTTTGATTTGCCGTGTTATTAGCCATCTTTACTGAGTGATAGAGTTACATGTGACAATAAAAAGAATACCACATTGTTTTCAAAAGTATCTAGCTGCTAAGAAGTATGTGAAGATGCATGGTTCTGGATCAAGATTCCCAGATAGGAAAACTTAAAATAAATGTTTTCATTCGTCAAAGTTCACAAAAATATTCAGAAAAGTCAATTTTTTGAAAGTATCATTTATCACGTCAATATGATGATTGAAAATGCTTTTACTAGGTGTTATTCAGTGATCTTAATGCCTTTATTTTTTACGAATTTCACTAAGTATACCAAAACAAACTGCGATCAAAATGTTTTTCACTTAAATCCAAAGCATGGCGAGAAAACATATTGTATCCGTATTGCACAATTTGCTCTGAAAAATAGAAGAAAAGCAAGTATTTGTATTATATTTTCTAGGTGAAACGTTTGAAAGAAATGAAAAAATATCCTATCATATCGTATCAATTCAATATCACCGTTTATATTTTCTTTTTTTTTGGGGATTCGCTTTAAAAATTTTAACTGGCTTAGATTTTACTTATAAAATTATTCCCAATAATAATTTGTATTCATTTCTATATTTTATTTCTTTAGGGATAAACTTTTTACATCTTTCTCGTGTTTCTCTTGTACATGAAATGTTTAAGAATTGATTAAATTGTTTTTTTTAAGTTTCGCACAGAAGCGACTTTCGAGAATGATAAAAACAGCTGTTAGTACAAGTCTAGTGTGATTACAAGTGTGAAACGCGATGTAATTACTGTTGTTGCTAATGGTTTAAAAGCTAGTCTTTTTTTTAATATTGAGTTATGCTTCTATGGCATCCTTCATTTTACAGTCTAGAACTTCAACAAAGAAATATTTGATATATATATTTCAACCAGATGTTACTGACACATGATCTTCGAAAGTCACTGGGAGCCGTTGGTCACCGTCTGTGACGGAAATTAGTTAAGTATTGATTAATTATGTAAGTAAGTAATAATGATTTAACTAACTAAGTACTGATTATCCGGTAATTAATTAATTATTCATTTGATTAATTAGAACGCCTAGCATGATCTGTGGAATAGGAGAAGGACGGATGAATATTATTCTCTACTTTATATACTTCAATACTACTTTTATATCGAGTTTCACAAAATTAAAAGCAAGAATCCAAATTCATAACGTGATTTAGAGAAGGCTGTCGATTTAGCTAGCAATGGCCTATGATTGAACGTTATTTGAGCATTTATTAAAAAGACTCATAAAATATATCAGCACTTTGTGTCGTCATATTAAATTTTTATTTGTATTATAAATTTTTACACTTTTGCTATTTATACATACGAATATTTTCAAAAACGGTTTAACCGTAAAATCTATACTTCAGATAAAATATGCGTTTCTCAGTCGTTTTCCCATCGATAAAATTCAAAAATTTAAATCGAATATCAGCATGCTGCTTTATTTTATCATCCAAACATAGCCAGTCGTCATTTATTTCTTGCTTTACCATACGATGAGGTGTATCAGTTCAAACTGAATTACGGATGAAAATAACCCATCATTTCATTAGGAAGCGAGGGATTAGAGGATCTTTAAAATTATTCACTTCTATAGTTTAATCTGAATTCTGAATTCAACCAAGATGTCCTAGACCCGCTATCCATAAGAAACATGCGCATCGGGAGATACACACATGTGAATTCAGAATTGAATCGATTTTCTCTTTGCTTGAAGTTACACTGTGTTTCATGAAGGATGGTGATGGTTATTTTTGCGGAATGTGGAAAGGAAAAAAACTGTTAGGGAAAATAATTCAAGGTTGTTGGCAGTTTTCTAGGGACTTAGAGAGATCTATGTTTGACTTGGATTTCCTAAACCGTCGCTTCCGTAAAAAATTCAGGTCCTTTTTTTCTGTTTTGAATTCAGTTTGAAATAGAATACTTCATAGAATCTGTTTTACTTGTTGATACCGAAATTTTTCCTATTTTAAAAAGCTCACTACCCAAGCAGACAAGAGTTTTCGAAAATGCGTTTAAACACACAGAAAAATATAACAAATCGGTTTAAAGTAAACGTTTGTGGATCACAATCGAGGCTCACGATTGTGAGCGAAAAACGCACAGCTTTGGTTCTTGTTGTGTGATTAAACACGCTTTCCGCCAAAAAACTAGTGTAAGCGCATCAAAAACTAGAAAAAAGTGATCCCATAAGTTGAAAAAAAACAACATGCAAAATTACAAAAATGAAATATCTGGATTAGATCTAATAGATAAATATATCTTTAGAGCAGCATTGTAATCCTGATTTTGTCGAGAGAAAATTAGGATTCGACTAGATATAAGTTCATATAGTCATGTGTTGTACTCAAAAGCGGAGTGACATGAAAAAATGAAACCTGAAGTGCCAATTATTATATCGATAGAGACCTGCCCGGGTCACATGAGTTCTGAGCTCCGGCGAAATCGGAGCTCTTGATTTCTAAAAAATAGACTTATTATATGATGCTCTGGAGTGCAACTCTCAGATCTCCAAAAACACATCGAATTTCCGGAGCTCTAGGATGTTGCTTTGTTCCTCATTATTTTAATTATCCACCCGACGACCACAGCTTCTGCTGTTGGGACTGGAATAGACTATAAATAATTTTAATTCGTAAAATCTTTATAAAATAAAAAAGATACTATTTAATGACATTAATTATTCTATTTTTATTTTATTTATTTCCATTGTATGAATTTATGTCTAGTCGAATCTTAATTTTGCCCCAAACATATGTACATGTGTGTGTGTGTAGTCATTCATTCTTTCGATTAGTTGTGTCCCATCATCAATAGATACTTCAAAACCAAATCTACAGTGAAGTTCTAAGATCTAGATATCGATTTACCATTTATTCGTCAAAAACGGCATTTTAAGTATAGGCGAGTCGACTCGGCGAGTTAAGATAACCAACTCGTACTCACCGCGGTGCAAAGAATGCCGCCTTGTCTCATCTCGTGACGAGGCGAGGCGAGGAAACTCGGTGAGTCTCGGATCTCTGGAAAACGCACTCAGAAGTAGCGTGACATTTTCTCTTTTTAAATATTTTTACACTGAAACCACAACACAGAAAAAATTCAGGTGCAGTAAACGTACCAAAACTCAGCAATCGAATAGTAAATAATAATTCTGCATATGATAACAACAGTGACAAACAGTCGTAGCACGTCGTATGATGTTTTGAATTATTCTGCATTGAAAACAACCACAACCTCAATGTTATTGTATCATACGACACTAGTACACAAAAACTCGTATTCGTATATGCTTGATTGAGACTAAGATGCACTAAAACTATAATTCTGATATACACTTCAGTCTTCTTTCTGCATCTCTTTGTATGTGCTAAGTATTGAGGTTAATTTCAGCAATTGCAATACTCTATGTGTGTTTTCGTCAATACTCGAATATATGAACTGAGTAATTGAGTTTAAAGTTCATGGTTAAATTAGGCGCATCTAGGATACAACAGTCTGAGACATTATCGATCCAAGTTGGCAATAGCTTTTTATTAATACCTGAGTCAATTATTGACATGTTGTATATGATTTGGTACATTGAATAAGAATTCTTGCAAGCATTCTATCGCGGTTGGGATTTTCTCTCTATTAATGGAAATCGAGATGAAAAAATAAAAAGTATATTCTCTACTTCCAACTAATAAAACATCTAGTAAAATGTGCGCAATATGTTGATTAACAAGAAAAGGATTCAATTATATGGTTGCAAATCAGCGCATCTTCTCTATCTCGAAATAATATTTATGCCATAAACTCTTGTTTATTAATAAAAAAAATTAGGCATAGATCGATTTGACTCTTTCAGAAAGACTCAATTTCAATTCATGCCTGAAAAAGATAGTGTTGAATAAATAAATTATTGATCACCTTGCTATTAAGAACAGTACGAATGCGCGCATGTCATACCCAACTAAAAATAAACAGTAGTTAAAGGTATAACTTTGAATAAAATCTTACCAAATAAAGTCTTTATTGAATGTGTGAGTGCGCAAAATAGTGATTGATTTTATCTATCTGTTGCTTTAGCACTGTACGTAAAGAATTTGGACAGTACCGTAAGTATCGATAGAGTGACATACATACACTGGCGATGAGGTTTCCAACGAATCGAGTGAAACTCTTGATGCTATGCCATATATTAAAGCAAATCTCACATATGGCAGACCATATAGTTTTATTGACGGTTGCTGTTTCTACTTGTCCTTCGTTGGTGCTTTCGCGAGGAATAACTGCTGGAGTACATGTAGAAGATAAGATCGGTCTCGTTTCTTCAACATCAATGCTTTCGCTCATTTGCTCTTCAAGGAACTCTGATAAATTTGGCACACTTTGGCGTACCTCTTCTACTTGTTCTTCATTCATATCGGGATTCATAATACACTGCGTGATAACTCTTTGGAATCCTTTTAGTGGTTGAATTTTCTGCTGTTGTTGTTCTTTCTTTTGTATAATCTCTGGTTTAAATTGGTTGGGTAAATCTTGCATAAGCGCTTCAAATGAACGTTGTAAAATAGGTTCATCTAACGCGACCAACCGGTTTCTCAATATCTTCTCAGCGTCCTTTAACTGATATTGTGTATGGCAAATGAAACATTGGTAAAATTTGATATGTTGGAACGAAAAGACACATTTCATACATGAATGGCAAAGATAGTATGTGCAAATATCTGCTGGGCATTGCAGTTGATAAACTCCTGTGTCATTGGGAAGTTCATTTAGACAGAGAGTGCACATGTCTCTTGATAACGTGGCTACACGCTTGCTAAACTGGGGATGGTCCATCATTTCTTGAATATCAAATGAGTGAAGCGCATTTCCAGTGATCAGAGGTGATGGCATATTTCAATAATCTATTATGAAAGATTAATATTCGATGATGGAAAAGTGTTATTGACAATAATCGAGAAATTCAATTTATAACGAGTGTTTTTTAGTGGAATCTTGTTAAAATATCTGGACTAAAAAATATTTAGGAGGACTGTTTAATGAGATCAAAAGCTACTGAGATGAAATTTGTGTCATCAGGTCGAGCCTACATAGGGTAGGCAAAGCTCGAAATAGTTTATTTCCTTGTAACTTTCATCTCAAATTATGACCATATTACTAATGGTGTGCGATAGTTCATGGCAGATCCTCTGCACAACAATAGCCCATCTGACAGTCACAGGTCCACGAAAAATTAATTTTATCTCGGTTTACTTTTATATATATATATATATGAATTAAACTTTTTGTACTTCCTTTAGTCCCTTTTCTCTTTTTACTTCTGTAGCAGTGGTATTAAAGAAAAATAACTTCTGATAATGAAACAAGAAATCAAAGTTGATGTTTGACATGTTTCAAGTTCAAATGGTTCACTCTGGGTCAGAATTAGAACGTTTACAATTAAAATGATGAAATAAAGATAGATAATAAAATTTACAACTTTCTCTGGAAAAAAATAATACAGCATAGTCAAGGAATATTTTAACGGTATGTTGGGAAAATGTCGAATTATTGCTGCTTTTCTAATGATTATACTAGTCTAGGTTTTAAACCAGTAGTAATGGGGATGAGTAGTATCTGGTATAAACTCTTGTAAGCGTTGAACAAAGAACTATTTTATCACTAAAATTCTATTTTCATGGCTGCAGCTGTTCCATCTCCATTAGATTTAGCTGAAGCGAAATCTCCAGCTATTTCATTTATAAATTCACATAAAGGAAAGTCTTTACTAATCGCAGATGTATATGTTTTCAAATTGAATAAAAATGGCATATTAGCCATTTTTTTCTCTTCACTTACATTTTATTTCTTCTAGAATGTTAGCATTACAGCATAGAATACAACATGTGCTTCACCTATCAGAATTCTCTAAAAACATATCTCGGTCAATTTTCATCTTAATATTCTTTTTCTTGACATTTTTCCCTTTTGACATTTTCTCCATTCGTCTTTTCGACATTTTTCCTTTCGACATTTGGGTGGTCAACCGTTTTATCAATGAATTCGCTTGTTCACATCACACAGTGTTTATATCTGATGTAATAATTTGCTATCTTTCGAACACACATCACCCGTAGTAGAAAGTAAAGGGAGCTTAAGTCATTCATACATACATATATTTACAAAAGTAAACCAGGATAAAATGAATTTCTCGCGGACCCATCAAACTCTGTATGTTGTCTACCAATGGTTAACTATTTATTTCATGAATCAAAAAATGCGTATGCATACGCAGTTCAGAAGTGAAACAATGTTTATTTTTATTAACTTCACAGAATTTCAGCAAATTCTTCGCCGAAAATTGAGACATCCCGCAAAAGTGAACGATGGCCGGCTCAAATGAAAGATGGAAACAGTATCAGTGACCAGTCGGTTTATCGATTGATCGGACATTCTCGATACACTGGTCATTCAAGTTAAACTATATCAGACGGTCTCGAAGAGCTATTTGAATTCACCACGTACATAATATAACTTGGTACTTCGAGCTTATCTCACAATAAAACGAACTTTGAATATCGAAACTGATACTTTCACAGTAATCATGAATTTTCGATATATCGGTTATTGCCGATAGATCGTAGGTTGGTGAGTGGAGCCGGTACTTGCTAAGAAAAATCCAGATCGATTCTATCTCTGACTAAGTTTTAACTTTGACCTTTGACCTGTAAAAATGATGGGGATGATTCCAAGGCAGGATAGGTCACGGTTTATTGAAGAATGGTGCGTGTTTTTATTCTTCATCATTTGTTTTGCAATGAAAATTTGACTGAGAATAAATCAGAGTTGTCTGAAATGGACCCATTAAGAGAATATTTAATTATTTTATCAAAACTTTTCAAAGAAAAAGATGTAGTGTGGGATCTCATTAATGGAGATTTTGAAGATTTATCGATTGATAATATCTTTGAGGAAGCAGCTGTGAGAATGGTCTGAAGCATGTTTTCCTCATACCCAGTCTGGGCAAAATATAGGTTGGCCGTCCAAAGGTCGAAAGGAAAAACGTCGAAAAATCGATGGGGAAAAATGTCGAAAAAAATATATTATTGTGGAAAATGATCGAAAAGAGTGTTTTCGAATTCTGACTTGAGAGAAGTATGTTTCGTTGTGTACGTTAATACTAACATATGATAATCGAAATATATTAGCAATTGTTTTCCTTTTTGTGAATTAATCAATGAAATCGTTGGTGACTTTGATTGAGTTTCATCTTCTGAAGATGCGACAGCTGTAGCCATAATGGTAGAATTTTAGTTATTTATTTACTCTTATGTAGGGGTTGTTTATTTAATTTATATGAAGTATATTAATCATCACTGTTACAAGAGGTGCAAAATCTAGACTAGTAGAATTATGGGAAAAGAAAACATGAAATATTCGCGTTTGGAATCATCATTTACTGTAGACATCGCTATTTCGTTTATTTCGAATTTTGACATTTTTTTGTGGTAAAATGTATTGTTCGACGTTTTTCTCTTTTTATATTTTTTTCGACATTTTTCCCCGTTCTAAAAATTTTTTTCGACATTTTTCCCCGTTCTAAAAATTTTTTTCGACATTATTCCCTTTCGATATTTTTCCTTTCGACCTTTCTACGGCACATCAAAATATATACCAAGTTACAAGTAACTGGTGTCGTGGCTTCAATTAATTTAACTGATTTCGCATGAATTGAACTTGATTTCGGCTAGTGAAATCAACTACTTTTTTCTTGCATTCTACAGACTTTTCATGATACTCTATTACGTATATAAGATATGCAATTTGTCTCAGCACCATTCTTACCTGGTAGGTTGATTTCAAGATAGAAAATAATCGTCCTCGAAGTGTGTGGCGCACCAATAACTGCGTCTCCAGTTTTTATTTTGATTAACTCTCTTATCTACTATATGAAACATCTATCGTCATAATGAGAGTGCGCAGTTCCTTGGAAAAAACCATAATTTTATACGAATCGGATAAAAATGCTAACAGCTTTATTTACCTGATACGACGCATAGGAAACCGAGTAAGAGAATTGGTTGTTTACGAGTACACGTAAAAAGAAAAGCAATAAAAAAAGAGAGTGATAAAGAATAATCATAAGAAACGAAAAGATAACCAAAAAAAACGAGCGATTATAACCGAATCTGTGTGATGTATGCTATAATTTGTTGATTCACCAAAATAGAATGAGTAGGGTATGCAATGATGAACCACGAACTAGCACGAGTGCAAGTATTTCTAATAATGTATAGAGAACTACGAATATTAATATTCATCATAATACGAACTCGAATTTGTATAAGCACCGTCTGGATATACTGAATTTCTCTTTCATTACTTATATTTAGGCTAGATAAGTAGTTATTCGTTGGCAACGTGTGAACAATGCATGAGTGGTGAATTTCTTCGATGGTTTCCTTTTTTAGCGAGAAAGGCAGAGAGGAAGGTTATGTAGATTACAGAAGAAAACGCAGAATGGGGAAATAAGCATTCAGATTTAAGATACAATAGCATTGAAAAACGCATCACCAGACATCTACTTAACGAACTCAAGATTATATTCCTCTATATGAATAATAAGCACGTTTACAGATCCAAATTCTTGGATTTCACTGGCTCTAGCAGTAATTATGATCTTTAAAATGTGTGCATGTGCTCCTCGTCATCACTTCGGACAACATCGAAGAAGCTACCTTTATTCTTGAAATGACTACCGAATTGCGATCAGAACATTTTAGTAACAGTTAAGAGCTGTAGTTCGACAGGAATTTTATCAAAAAATCTTTTTACGAGGTCTAGGTCAGTCGTCTTGAATCTGTTGAGCGCTATTGACGAGGCATATCCTAGTACCTGTTCCGGAGTTTTTACTATTCAAACAGTATCATCAGCGAAAAGTTAAGTCTATTGTGATAAAAGAAGGGATTTACAAAATCGTTTTTTCAGTCCCAGCCAAGTTTTTCTCTAGTCCCAATTTCGATCTTGAAAACTCACTTTGTTTCTAAAACTAAATGGCCATTTTTACAATCGGTATACTTTATGAATACTTACAAAATTGGCAGGAATGATTTTGACTCGTTAACATCACAAGCATTCTTTTATATGCATTTGCCAAAACAAATATGAATTTGCGACATGGTTTTTTCCAAACTACAATTTCTGATCTCGATAATGGCTTCGAAATTTTTTTCTGAAAACTAGTAGCTCTTAAATGCACGCAAATTCGATACAGGTGTTCTTAAATCGTTGTTACTTCCAGGATCAATTTATCATATTATAATTAAAGTAAAAAAAGACTGCAACTGGTATTTTTAGACGCCCCTGAATCGTTATTTGTGAGATGATTGAGTCTAAAGTTGTATTTTGTTACCTTCTGAGGTAATGAATAGAGAAATTGCCTAAAAACGAAGGAATTAAGTTGATGTATATAGTGTTGTTTACTTGCACACATATGTAAAAGCCTATGCAATTTGAAGATTCCGATTCTTAGAAATAGGATCGAAATCATTTAAATTTTTTATTCCAGTTGTAAATGCAAATGGCTGATAAAATGCCTTGAATAATATCAAAATATATTCTATAGTTTGTTTTATACAAAAGCGGACTTGAATTACTTTGCAGATCCCTAGGATTAAGTCACTATCAAACTACATCGCTTCTTCTTTTCTTTGACTGGAAATAAAATAAAATAATGATCAAAATTTCAATGTTTTATTTAAGTTTAACATAAGAAGGTAAAACAAATTTAACTTTGCCACTAGGCAAATTACGTGATACTTCTTGATCTTTCACTATTTTAATGAGATCTTTTTCTAATTGTGTTGCTGTTCGATCCATTGCAAAGAATTTTAAAGCAGCTTGCACATCTAAATCGAACATATTATCATATCAATAGAATTAAAATTGTTCTTACTTTTGCCTTTTTTACCAAGACCACCTGGTAAAACTTTAACTTTATATTTATAATTATTTAATGTTACCCAAGGAGCACAAACGCCAATAACATTTGTTAATGGATCATCCGCTACGGGTTGTCCAGTTAGAGTAGAAAGCAAACGAGCATCTTCTGATAATCGTTTCGCTTTTTCTTCTTCATCTTCTTGTTGTTCACCTTCGTCGTCGTCGATAAACGCAGAGGCTGTGGTTGATGATTGTGGTCGCGATTGAGCAGGCTCTTTCTTTTTTCTATTTTCTTTATTTTGTAATTTTTGTTGCTGCTGTTGCTGCAGTAGTTGTTGTTGTTTCTTTTTCGCTTCATTTCCAGCGGAACCTAAAAGTTGCATTCGAACCAGTCGATCTTCTTCATCTTGATCTTTATATTTTTCTTTTATTTTTTTCAGACGAGTTCGTTGACCACGCTTTAATGGTTGATTTGCACTAGTAGGCTTAACTACTGGTGGTTTTTGTTGATTTTTCGGTGCTTTCTTTTGATTATTATCAACTTTTACTGGTTTTTCTTCGGCATACGTCAATTGAGTGTCAGGATAAGCCGATGTATCGTCTTCATTTTCGTTGTCATCAGAAGAGGACGCAGCAGGCGCATTAGAAGCAGATTCTTGATTGTCTTCTACAGTTTGCTCACCTTCCTGTTCTTGTTCTTTTTCTTGTTCATCTGGTTCGTTTTCATCATCTTCTTCGTCTGATAATTCTAATGCAGTTTCTGCGATCGATTCTTGAGTTTCAATATTTGATGCTTGTTTTAAGTCCTAAAAGTTCAACAAAGAATTGTTTCAAAGTTTTCAGTGTAGAGAATTCGATTGTCTATCCAAATTAATATTTAGCATTAGATGACAGGTACCAGAAATAGTAGTCTATTTCTTACTACTGATTTAATCAATATAAATTTAAAATGATTGGCTTATTGTACGTAAGATCGATGCATCTCAATGTTGAAAGAAACGAAAACGAAAAGTGATTCAATACAAAATGATTGGTGCAAAGAAATCTTCAAAATTACAAATGATTTTTTTTCTTAGAAAATATAAATGTATAGCTACAGAAGATAAATAAAAAAAAGTTTTCGTACTTGTTCATCTAGCGTCGTTTTTGGTTTTCGTTCATCACCATGTCGATCAATAGCTGCCTGATCACTTTCATCAAACTAAAATACAAATTAATATCTCAATAGTTTTTCCTTGCAAATTTTACTTTAAACAGTAGAGCAAAACCAAAGTTTAACGGTGCACTGGGTAAATAATTTCGTTTTCCTAGAAAATCGAAAAGCAAAATTCGCAAAAAAAGAAAAACAACAGAATACAAACCTCGTATCATAAAAGCACCCGTTGTAATGTATTCTCCTGTGGGTGCTGTTTTCGATACTTGATCATGTTTAACCCAATAGGCTGGTGCTGGTACTTTTGCTTCCCATGCAGCACTATGGCAACAAGCTAAAAGCCCTGCTTCTTGCAAAGTTCTTGGCGGAACTTCATTGCCAGTGGGATTTTTAATAATAACACTTGTTGCACCATGTAAATCAGCATGAACATATAAATCACCAGCACGTAAATGACGTTTGACTAACAAGTCATTTTGTTGTTGATCACGACCACCTAATACAATATAATTATCCGAACTGATGAACCAATAGAATTTTTCAAACCTAAATAAATAGAATTTGTTTGCTTGCAATTTTAATACAAAGCAAGTTGGTAGCGACACTGGTGGAAATTAAAGAGTACGGTTAAAATGTGTTCGGTAGTGTCGAAAAACATTTTTTCTTGTTATTCTGTTTCTATTTTCTTCGTTTAAAACTATCGTTTTACTTAGCAGCGTAGGAAATAGCCCTGTTGTATCAAATCCTTTCATAATGTTATATAGCTTCATGCCCACACAAACGTTAGCTATGATAAAATTCTAAAATTTCTTCTTTAATCAATTCATAAGTTTTTTTCTAGTAGTTTTAGAACAGACTAGTTTACTACTTGGGACGTCTAAAGCGAGAGTCTGATGTCCTTGACTATTTCAAATAGATATGGGCCTTTCTATCAAATGAGACTCACAACAGCTCTAGATAAAAATTCCTCTTCGAATAATAAAATTTACCAAAAAACTTTACGAGCTTTTGTTACAGTTGCCACACGTTCAACTTCTTTGAGTAGTTCATTAGTTTTTTTTGATGCAGATTTAATGGCCTATTCAAAACAAAGTCGAGTAAAACAGACATTCTTCAGGCTCTTAACAAACTTTTTCTCCGGCTTCCAATGTTCGCATTTGTTTTTGTGATGATTGTTTTTTATGGTCGAAGTATCTTTAATGAATCGAATATCATCAATAATGTGAATTAAAATTATACACCTCTCTATACCTCTTTGCATTTGCGAATGCAGTTAATGATAGATCAACATCAATTTTTGCGGGAGCTCCCGCATTTTTTTCAATATCACTGCCATCTCCAAAAGGATCTCTATAATTAAAAAATTAAAAATATTCTTAGAAAAATTGACTGTTAACCTAAGAAGTAATGTCAAATGATTAATATCAAATTTAATCGAATGTATAGCTCGTGCTGTTGGATCACCGGACTGTTTAGCATCATCAACGAGTTCCTCAATTTCTGGCCAACTCATTTGATTAGCTACTGCTGTATTGATTGCTGCCATTGCTCGAGTAACCTATTCAAAATTTATCAATTATATTAATAGGAAAAAAATGCAATCACTTACAAGATCGGCATTGATTTCTATTAAATATGCTTTACGTACATCTTCATTCTAAAAGTAATACCATCTATTATTTTACAGCAAAAAGTAGAATTCATGAAGTATTGAACAATATTCTAGAGGTAATCAAACGGTGATAATTAATAAAAATTAGAGCATTACACAGACAATTGTATGTATGAATAGTGATGGGAGCAATCATCACACTAGGTAACATTTTATAAACATAATGTTTTAAATCAATCGATGAAGTTATTATACAGATTAATTTAAATCCGACTTTGATTTGAGTTCTATTCAAGTATAAATCAACGAGAGAAATCGTTTCGAGCGCTAGCCTCGCAAATCGATATACCACTGTTAACTGACCTGAGTAGATTTTAATTCATCAAGACGCTTTTGATGATCTTTTTTGACATTTTCAAGTTTTTTCAAAGCATCTCGTTCTTTTTGTACGATTTGTCCATCAACTCGTTGTGCTTCAAGTTTAGAGAAAAATTCATCAACAGCCTAATGAAGAAATGTAAATAAACTTATCAATAAAAATCTTGAAAAATAAACCTACTCGATCAAAAGTTGGCAATTCAATATAGGGTTTAGATTCCAATTGTTTGAATAAAAACGGATGAAATTCTTCATAGCTAAAAAAAACAAAATCAGTATTATTTGATTTCCATACAAAAGTTTATTGACTACCTAAGAAGCGACGCTGAACCTTCTTGTCGATAGGTTACATAGCCCTAAAATTTAAAGTTAACAATCTAAACTAAATTTGTTCTATATCCTACTCACCTTACATTCACCAGTATCAGCTTGTTTCAAATAATCCATTGCTTGAATTAATTGTTCATGTAGTTTAGGAGCATCTATTATGACAAAAAAAATCCTCTTACATTTTTTAAATTCCTAATTTTGCAAGATGTGATAAATTCTACGAATTTCTCTTAAGTTTCATGCAATCCTTATTTTATCGTTTTGCGTAATTCTTATCTCATTTTTTTAAATAACCATTTATTCGCTGGATATTTTGCAATACTTCAATATACTAAATAATTTCTACCGGAACAAACCTTGTTCAATATTAAATGTTTTTCCCAATGTAGAATTCTCATTATTCAATCCAGCTTTTAATAGACATTCATCAAGTACAGCTGAGCCAAAAGCTAAAAGACAAACCATAGAAAAATAAATTTCAAGACAGAAAAAATAATCATACGTAAAAGAGGATTAAGAATTTTTTTAATAGATTCATTTGGTTGTGCATTTTTTAATATTTCAATGAATCTGTTAATTAACACAAGATGAATATTTATAGACGAATAATTAGTATTTAAAACTAACTTTTCAAGTGAAAGAAGATCTTCTGGTTGTTTAACACCTTCAATAGGATACTTTTCATTAACAGCAAATCTTTCATCAGTTGTTGCATCAGTTCTTTTACGAATCAGCGATAAGATGACATAATTAAAATCTGTTAAAATAATATTTCCCTATTTGAAAGTAGATTCTTAAAGGAAAATTTTAAAAGTAATAGGAAATACTTTATCGTAAAGTTCAACAATAAGATGATAAGCAGCTTCACCACTACCAAATTGTATGTCGATAATACGATCCATACCTAGCTGTTCAATAGATTCTAATCGACGAGATTTAAGATGTTTCCGAAGCTAAATTGAGTTTTCTTTTATTAGACATTTCTGTTTAACAAAATTCTTATTTTTTACTTTCATAGCAAAGCCAGATGGAATCAATCCTTTAGGCCAGTCGAATTCAGTCGTATGTATACGTATACCTGATTCGATAAGTAATACGCCTTTATCATCCGGTCTAGATTATCGAAAGGAAAATTAACACAAAAGAATTTGAAATTATTTTTACTTTGAAAATTTAATTAAATAAGTTTTATTATCAACATCATAAATATTCACCACTCGAACACCGGCAAATCTACATAGAAATCAATAGTTTACTTAGCACAAGGTCGAATTAAATCCTAATACCGTTTCCGTACTGCTGCAATACATGCTTTTAGATCAAGAGTCGTAAACCGAGTCTTTTTTGCAGGCATAATCAAGATGATTGAAGTTATTTTGTAATTGAAATTTATTTCAACATTAGTAGTTTATATCAGTCATCGAGAATACTATTCGTTTGCTAAATAAATCAGCCAATAGTATTTCAGTCACCTAGCGCCATCAAGCGCAATGACACAAAAACGATTTTTTTTTCTACAAAATATATTTTTTCATTACATGTCCGAGAGTCAGCGGGAATCAATTGCTGTAGAAATTTTTATTTTATCCCCAACAAAAAGATGAAACACATTCGAATTCTCTATTGCATTTCTAGACAGAGATCCAGGGATAAAACGTGATAAAAGATGAGTTTTGTACATTTCCGTGAATGTGAAGTGATAAAATAACTATGCAAAAAAATGTAGCATATCGAAATCTAATAGCGCATGAACTGTTTTTCTAAGTAGGAACAAATGAAATTTCAAAATGATATTATCTTTGCTTTATAAATATTTATGATTGCACTGTAATAATGATAATTACTCAGACAGATACAGGATTTTTTTTATATTCATAACTTATCAGAAAGCAAAAAGCTGCATATCTAAATGTATAAGAAACTTATTTGAAAATAAATATTTTAAAGATTATTCAATGAGTTCTTGCAGGGAATCACTAAATACGATGCTTAAAAAAAACAAGCCCTTATCGTAACTTTTTACAAGACACTGCGTTACAAACTAAATATTTTTCAAGTTAGTTCTTCTCTTAAACTTTCGCATTTCAGCGATGTAAATCTACCTATCATCATTTTATTGATTATATACGCAACTTAGCAAATATAAGATAAAAAGCAAAATGAGTATTCATCAGTACATTGTGTTCCCGTTGATTTCTTTTCACATAAAGTACAATCTAAAATTTCTTTTTAATAAATAGCTTACACACAAGCAACACATTAGTAAGAGGCACGCTTTAAAAGAAAAAAGTAACCCGCTGTGTTATTAATATGTAAAAAAAACAGAGTATTTATCTCTCCAGGCATGATTCAAAGTACTCGGTATAAAAGACACGTATTGAATATGTACTTTTATCATTTCTTTTTCTTCTTCTTCTATTCACGAAGGCTGTATTACATTTTGCACCTGCATCGTTTTTCATTTTGTTTTAGATTTCAAAATCAACGAACGCATCCTATCTAGTAATGTCGAGTGTTTCAAGCAAAAAACAACCGTTCAAAGTAGCTGATTTAAGTTTAGCTGAATGGGGTCGAAGAGAAATTACATTAGCCGAATACGAAATGCCTGGTCTAATGCAACTACGTAAATCCTATGGTCCAACACAACCATTAAAAGGTGCACGTGTTGCCGGCTGTCTTCATATGACTGTTCAAACAGCTGTACTGATTGAAACATTGATTGCATTAGGAGCTGAAGTAAAAATCAATTAAAATTTCATTTTCCTATTTTCTTTTGTACTGTTTCATTTTGCGAATAGGTTCAATGGAGTAGTTGTAATATTTTTTCAACGCAAGATCATGCAGCAGCTGCTATTGCTAAAGCTGGAATACCGGTTTATGCTTGGAAAGGTGAAACCGACGAAGAATATATTTGGTGTATTGAACAAGTAAAGATTCTGTTTTTTATTCGAGACTAAAAATGCCATTGGTATAAAATGTAAATTATTATAGACGATCTTTTTCGGTGATGATAATAAACCATTGAATATGATTTTGGATGATGGTGGTGATCTAACTGGTATTGTGCATGATAAATATCCTGAATTAACTGCTGGTATCTGTGGTATTAGTGAAGAAACCACAACAGGCGTACATGCACTCTATAAAATGCTTAAACAAGATAAACTTAAGATACCTGCTATTAATGTTAATGATTCAGTAACGAAATCTAAATTCGATAATCTATACGGCTGTCGTGAATCGTTGATCGATGGTATTAAACGTGCGACTGATATTATGATTGCTGGTAAAGTAGCCGTTGTCGCTGGTTATGGAGATGTTGGCAAAGGTAGCGCACGAGCTTTAAGAAATTTTGGTGCCCGTGTTTTGGTTACAGAAATCGACCCTATTAATGCTTTGCAAGCAGCTATGGAAGGTAAAAAAATGTGAATCAAATGTCGTATGCCGTCATAAAATAAAATTTCGTTTTTGATTTTTTAATTATTTCAGGTTATGAAGTAACAACAATGGAAGAAGCAAGCAAAATAGGCCGCATTTTCGTAACAGCGACTGGATGTCGAGATATTATTTTAGCTGAACATATTCTTCAAATGCCTGACAACGCAATTATTTGTAACATAGGTCATTTTGATATTGAAATTGATGTTGCTTGGTTAACTAAAAATGCCGTTTCAAAAGAAGTGATCAAACCACAGGTAGATTAGCAAGAGAAAAAACATTTGAATCATTCAGATAATTGAAATTATCTAAAGGTTGATCGATATAAACTATCCAACGGACGTTCAATTATTTTACTTGCCGAAGGACGACTTGTTAATCTTGGTAAGATTAAGAATACAATAATTAATATCTATTCCAGTTTCGCTTTTTTTTTTGAATGACAGGTTGTGCTCATGGTCATCCAAGTTTTGTTATGAGTAATTCATTTTCAAATCAAGTATTAGCGCAAATTGAATTATATACTAAAAAAAGTCAATATTCCGTTGGCGTTTTTATATTACCTAAGAAGGTAAAATTAGATGATGAGAATGTTTCTTTTTGTTATCTCTAATATTCTTTTAATTTCTAGCTTGACGAAGAAGTTGCCGCTGCTCATCTTGATCATTTAGGCGTTCGTTTAAGTAAAATGAGTACTGAACAAGCATCGTATTTAGATTTGAATGAATCGGGTCCATATAAACCCGAACATTATCGTTATTAAAATTCTCAATTTAAGTTGAATCTTCCATTGATGCTTGAAATACTATTTAGTTAAATAAAAAAATGTTGTGGTCATTTTGTGTCACAATATAATAAAAGATTATCAGAAAATATTTTAATTTGAACTTTCTTTTGATTGTTTTTGCATTTTTCCCTTTCAACCTTTCTACAGCCAGCCTAATTTTCCTTTCTCTTAATGTTACAAATATGCAGATCACCTATTTTTTTTTAGAGTTTTATGGTAATGAAAAATACACTGAGAATAATCTGTATTGAGTAACTTTGTTGTCTCGTATAGTCTCATATTAAAATAAGAAATGCGATATTTCAATAATCTGCTACTTATACGGAATCGAGTTTGCATGTAAACGATTCGATTGTTATAGGATTTTGTACTGATCATTTTGTTCTATTGAACGAGAGAAAAAGAAATTTTCTTTTCTTGGTAAAATATTATTAGACAAGCGGAAGAACAATTAAGTTCACACCAACGCCCAAATACTATTTTTTGGTGATGGTACAATAAAAAAAAACCTATATCGCATAAATATAATGAAAATACAAAACGATAACTAGCTTCCGATTGTATTGTTAACCATACACACTTTCTTATTCATTCATTTCCGGTTGTCAATGAAAAATAATCTCAAACAATCATCGATTGACACCGTGCCACATTCTCATCTTTCATTTTTTTCTACTCTACAAAATGTATCGAAGAATTCCACAGTGAATTTAAATATAAGCTTTTATTGTTCGTTACTGATTTCATATGTCGAACCACTATTTAGAAATTAATCATTCCCGTTTATCGACAGGCGTGATATTTTACCCGTTAGACTCTTTTTTTTTCATTTTCATAAGATTTATTGATTCTCTCTTATTTATCCAGTCTACTCTGATCATAAAACAGAATAGATTTCTATTGCCCGTTTTCACAAATTGCAAATAGATTTTTATTTTATCTAACTAATACAAAAAAAAGGACTCTAACGAGTATATTATTTGTTCAATAATAATTAATGACAAGAAAAAAAAGAGAAACCATTATCTATGTAGATGTCTATATTTAGTTTCCATTGGTTTATTAGTATTCAATAGAGAGCGATTTTGGTTTCGGTTTATTTGCAGATAAAATCAATCGACGAAAAGAGTGCAATGAAAAAAAATTATTTTACAAAATCTATAGCAAAATATTTTTATGGACTTCCAACAGAAGAAAAGAAATTTTTTCATTTACTTACATTAAAAATACGAACTTGGTAACTTAGACTTAAATACAAACAAAACAAAACTAATAGTTAGCCAAACAAAGCTTGAAGTATGGATACACGAGGAATGAAGTAAAAGAGAAAAGGGTAGAACAAGTACTCACGAGAATGTTGGAAGCTTAAATTCATCAATTCTGTTCTTTTTACAGGCCATTCAAACATTGTACTCTATTAATCATTCATTTTTACTATGATTTCTATCAGTCTACGATAACATAATGCGAGAAAAATGAATAAATAACCTCTGGTTGCAATAGTACAATTAAAAAGTTGTTCTAAATTTGTCAATAAAGAGAAGTGTATATACGTCTCTTTGAATTCAATTAAACGATATCGACAAAGAGTAAATCATGTAGTCTGAAAACTAACAAATGCGTTCTCAACGCATTTATTTGCTTCTCATTTTATGTAGAAAATAAAACAGGATTAAAAATTTATTGTGCTCACGCCTCATTCAATGTTTCACAAAGCAGGATGAATTGTTAATTTTTTATCTAATGAATGACAAAACAAAATCATTGAAGAAATAAATGTTAAAATAGAATGAAAATCACCAAAATGATAGTAGACATTTTTGACAATTTCATATCTATTTAATTAATAGCTTTTAGAACCAAAAGAAAAAAGAAAAATATAAAATTATTTTCTTCTTTTTTATGTATTTTAAAAGCAGAAAAACTTTATATGATTCGGATCGTTCTTTATTCAATTTCAATTAATGCGCCACTTTTTTCAAACGAAAAAAAATGGCATTAATGGCAAATGCACGTGCCATAGTGAAGTATATGGCAACAAACACAATGACAATTCTATGCGCTCTGATGATTTACAGCCGATTTTAGCCTTGAATGACTACGCGTACGACTGACGGCGACCGTCTTGATCGTCGACAATTAGCTAAAAAGTCTACGAACACTGCTCGTTCAATAAATTATATTAATAATCCACCACCACCACCACCACCCAATAAACAACCACGATCACCATCGCCACCTCCACAATCACGACCACCGCCATCACTCTCGAAATCTTCAGCACTTTCATCGACACAGAAACTTGTATCACGCGCAGAAATTACACCAAAGGCACGTCTTGTTGTAGTACGTGCATCGAGTCGTTCGCAAAACGAAGAATCCGAAGGAGAAACAGGGCAAACCTTCGAGACACCGGAATCCGTACAAATACCAGCCGTATACACTAATGGAGTAAATATTTTAATTATAAATTATTTTATATTTGACCAAAAAAATACTTTTTAGCGCACATCTGTTTATGTTATTCGCCGACCTATTCCACCGCCTGAACCACCACGAGAAACGAAATTATATCAGCCAGACGATGATGAACCACCTAAAACAACTAAGAAAAAACAAAATACTGGTGGTCGGGGTGGTAGAAGGCGTCGACGTCGTGGAGAAGGTGGTGGTGGTAGTGATCATGATAACAGCCTACGACAGATAAATACATCTTCTCCTGCAGACGACGTTGTGAGTTCGCCTAGCCAAGTTCATTCATCATTTATATCCCCAAAAGCGTCTGAACGTCGTTCGTCGTTTACACGTAACGAAAGTCGTCAACCAGATTCGCCTGTTATTGATTCATCTGAACCCCCAAAAATTCATATATCTTCACCTACACAAGTTAAAAACTTTGAAACAATTGAAAACCAATCAACACCGAAATCTGTAGTAGCAATTGAAGTTTATCCAAATAATAAAGATCCAAGAGCTCGCTCACGAAGTCGACGTCGACGTCGTCGTCGTACATCTTCAAAACAACGTCCATCATCACGATCATCTGTCACAGATCAAGAAGAACCTAAAAGTAACCAAATATTCCTTTCATAATAAAAATATCGATTATAATCTTTCATAGATACTAATGAAGGCAAAAGTTTTTTCCCATTTTTAAGAACAAAAAGTACAGCCATACAGGTTGATTTAATTCCTGGTAAAATCGTTTCAAATCAGCAACGAAAAGGTAAACGAAAAACAACACCAAATCAACGACTGAAATCATCGAAATCGATTGTACTTCTAAATCCCGATGATCAAACTATTGCTGTTGTAGAAAATTCATATGTAAAAGGTAATTCAATGTCACCTGTTATTCAAGGTACTGTATCGTCAAAGAAAAATCGATTTCTACAAGGAAATGTATGTACAAAACAAATTAAGAAAACGAAAAGACCAAACAAAACTATTTATTCATTATTATTATAGACTCAACAATCAAAAGAAAATTCACATAAAGGATCTCGATGTCTGGATTGTCTATCAAGACGCATGTGTTTACTTATAACTATTTGTCTTATCCTAGCTGTAATTGGTTTAGCTGGTGCTGGTGTTAGTGCTTATTTTCTTGCCACTGGTGAATCAATCTATTCCCTGATTTCATTATTTAAAAAAAGTATATATCATAATATTTCTTTCAATTTAAGATTTTCAGACAGACTCTATTCCGAAAATTGTTGGTGCCGCAGCAGGTGGTGTATTAGCTATTGCTTCGATGTGTTTCTTATATTGCGTACTTGCATGTATTGGCTCTCGTGATGGCTACTTTTCCTACCATGGCGATGGTCCACAACCGGGCGGGAGAGCTTTTGCAGTCATAGCATCTACTCATCAGAACGCGCATTTTTATACACCTGCTAATTATCGGGAACTTCATAAAACTAATCCGACAACATCTTCGAATTCTTTTACAGCTCGATCAGTAACTCAATTGCGAAGTACGAATCGACAAAACACAATTGTCAGTGAAACAAATAGTGCAGCGACTGGAAAAAATATTACTATTGAAATGCCTGAACGTCTTCTAACAGCGAGAAAAGATTCTCCGAAAACACGCGAACGTAAAATGAATAATGTAGTCAGTAACATAGGTCGTGTTGTTGAAGATGCTAAAAAACGATATCACGGTGATGTGCCAACCAAAGTTATCGTCACAGTCGATGAAAAAGCTAATACAAAATTTTAACATTTTTTCTTTCTTATCTTCAAGAAACTGTAGTGTTTTTTTTTTTTAAAGAAACATTTATTAAAAGTAAATTTGACGTGTACACTATATGTATTTTACTAGTATAAACAATCAAAAGAAAATAACATCTGTCTTATAGTGTAAGTTTGTCTATTGTATTGTATGATGATAGCGAAATAATTGACCGAAGTGACCTTTTTTTTAACAATGGCATAATGAATCAATCATAGACTCATGTGGAATGTTTGAGTTTATCTCATAAAATCATTTCAACTCTTATAAATATATTCTTCGTATTGACTTTAATAAGAAAAAAATTGCATCATTCAAACTCGTTAAGTATGTCTAACATAAGTAAGTAAACATAGTAGATTTTCTATGTAAGTGAAAACACTGCATGGATTAGATGTAACTAGAAAAAATTATAAATGATAGAAAAACCGATCGAACAAGAAATGAGGCAGTTTATTGATTGCTTTTTTTGTTGTGGATCGCTGCGAATTAAATATATTAGCTTTATGTCGTAGTAATGGTTCACTCGATCGACTGACACTTTTGTATATGCATTGTCAATATGAAATTATGATTGAAAAAACAGCGTTTTATTTACAATAAGAGAATACAATAATATAGTTATTGTGAAAATTTGCCATGAGAATATAAACGATTAATTTACTCGAATGATAAATGAGAGTGATTTAATTTTCTTTATTGAATAAATGTATTTTTTTCATCGCAAAAAAAAATTGTTTGATAATTGATATTCTATTTGTTATATAATAAATTTTAATGAGAACAAAGTCATGAATTGTTATTTTTAATAACTTACCTTGATAAAACAATTATAGAATGAATGTATTGATTGTTTATATATTAGAAAAAAATATATATATAATGGTCACTTATGCTTTATTTCCGCTTCGTTTATTTGAATTAGAGGGTAAGTTTATTTAGAAATTTTTCTTTTAGTTTTCAAATTGAATTTTGATCACGTATTCATCGATTTCTTTCTTTCTTTATTTTTTTGTATTCTTAATTCGTTTCGGTAAATGACACATATATATAGGGATTTATGATAAATAGAGTGAATAGAAGAGTAAAAGAATGAGGGTGATAGACAAGTGTTCAAGTGAGCGTAATCGAGCGGCAGATTCGTTTGTTGATCTTTAGGGGTGTATGTGTGTCGGTTAGCCAGAGGGCTCACTGACAAGATGGCCAAGTGTGTCACAGCAGTCTCTAATTGAATTCGATTTGTCTCCTCTTCTATTAAACTTATGTACAACTATTTCTTTTTCTTTTATTTATGCGTTGTTTTTTTGTCACTCATTTACATACATATACTTTTACTTTTATTCACAAATGAGACCAATTAGAGCAAAAGAAAAGGTTCATTGTATTTATATGTTAAAAGACACGCTCGATGAGCACAAACGCTATTATTTGTCTATCTCTATTTTGAATTCTATATATATATATAATATAATATGTTGTATTATGATGAGAGCTAGACATAGTAGGAAATTTTCTTTAATGTACGTGAGTGTGTTTGTCTACTATTTTGTTTCTATGTAAGAAATGAAAAGAAGATGTTTCTAATCACATACTGTCACAGCATTCCGGATTCCGCCTGCTTTATTATAATAGGTGTTCAAATGAATAAATAATGGTTGTGTCTCTCTTCTTTTTCTATTATAAGCCAACGCAATATTGTTGTCATTCCTCAGGAGTAAGCAAGAAAAAGAAAAAAAAAATTCTCATCTACCTCTTCTCTTCGATTAATATCTTGCCGATAGGGCACATGTCGGCATGTACATTAAACGATCTATCTCAATTTGTTTTTTTAATCTTCAACTAGACAATCATTTATGAGCACAATCTGTTTTGATTCCGATCGGAAATGATATAGATATCGAATTTATTCTTCTCGGCGTTTATTTCTTTTTTTTTTGTTTCTTCCGAGTCATTCAAGAATGATTTAAAACAATTGTCCAAAATATTCTTTGTCCATTTAATAAATCGATCATATTATTTATCGAATCATTTGTTTTTTGCTTTACACACTAGACAAAAGCGAGTGTCTAGTGTGTAAAAATCATTGTTTCTAATCTGTCACAATCGTCAAACTATTGACACAAATCATGTGTTAAATGGCTGAGAAACGAGTCATCTGGACTAGAAGAAAAAAGACGAAGAAAAAGAGGGAAATGAACTTTGTGTTGTCAATTAAATACAGACTAAATGAAGAGAATGTTAAAATTACCAGCATCTCACTATCCTGCTGTGTCGGAAAATGATCAACCGTTATTATACTGATGTAATATCTAATACAGCTGCTCATAAGTTTATTTTATTCTTTAAGACGATGGCCGGCAAAAGATAAAAGTATCTCACTTGAAAAAACCACAGGACTACTAGTTTCTTTGTCTTCTTCCTTTTTTTGTTTCCCGTTTTCTCTCTCTCTCTCTCTCCCTCTTTCTCAGTCTAACTTTGCCTAGCAGCCAAATGCTCATTGATGTTGCGCCCTGTTGAACGTGAAATGAAGCGAGACAGTTGAAGTTTGTTTCTTTTCTTTGTTGCAATGACAAAACACAACAGCAAGAGAAAAAAAAAGTGATCGATTTGTCTGCATCGATAACGCTTCAATGTGCATACAATCTTCTGATCAGGTTTCTTCTTTTCGAAATTCGAGTAGTTAAGTTATTCTTAGATTTGTATAAACAAATGAGAGAAAAAAATATTCACCAATCCCGACAACTTTCTTTATATTTGTTTTAGAAAAAAAAAGAGAAGATACAGAATTATTTAAAGTTCAAAAATTATTGTATTTTACCAGGTAAAATTGCTTGTGGTCGATGAATTTTCTCGGTTTGCATACCAAAATGGTAATGATTTGTTGAATTATTTGATGATGATGAAGATGGCGATGATACACTTGGCGGTGATGATGAGGATGTGGCAGCGGCTGCTGCTGCTAAACTTGCTGATAACATACTACTATATGGATAATGTGAGGAAAACGCTGCTGCATATGCAAGTGGATTATAGGCAAGTGCTGCCGTAGAGAAATCACTTAATTTTCCTGTTGAATATGGATAAAGTGATGTTGGAGGTGGTGGTGGTAATAATGAACGGCACTTTTCAAGATTTAATGCAAAGGAATCATTGATTTGTTGTTGAACGGACATTGCATCGGTTGATGAATGTGTTGATAAATCCATTGAATCTTTATTCGATAGGGAATGATGATGTTGATGATGATGATGTGGTGGAGGAGCAAAGGTTGGAAATGGGAATGGAAAACGGTCTTTTTTTATTAAAGATTTCGGTTTACGACGAGGACGATATTTATAATCTGGATGTTCTTTCATATGTAATGCACGTAAGCGTTTTGCTTCGTCAATAAATGGTCGTTTTTGATCATCGTTTAATAATTTCCAGTCAATACCTAAACGACGACTTATTTCTGAATTATGCATTTTAGGATTTTCTTGAGCCATTTTTCGACGTTGCCCACGAGACCATACCATAAAGGCATTCATTGGCCGTTTTATATGTTCTGATAGGGGAATATTGGAATTTGAGGATGATGAAGAAGATTTATTCATCATATGAGGATGTTGGACATTGAATAGATGAGCTTTAAATAATAAGGAAAAAGAAGAAAAAATATTAACTTTGGTTTCTATCGTTTAAACTAATGCTTACACATCATGCTTGAATAATGATGATAATAAATGAGTCAATCGAAGTTTTTCTTTTAAGAAATAAAAATAAAAGCACAGTAAAAGAAATACACAAGATTCTTTTTTTCTTGTCATATACAATAAAAGGAACAGGTTCTCTCTTTCTCTATTCGATGAAAGCCTATTATATTATTCGACGAGCGAGGAAAAAAGAGCAATGAAAATAGTTTTTCTCTCTCTCTCTCTCTATGTCTCTCTCTCTCTATGTATATACAAAGCGAAACATAATGACTTGAACTATGTGCACAGCACACTAATAAAAGAAGGAAAAGGAGAAGAAGAGGAGGAGGCCTTTTCTTGTCGTTCTCGTCGCCGCTCAAAAAGTGTTATTCAAATAGAGACAGCCAAGTGGAAGAGCGAACGAGAGAGCAATAATAATAATAATAATAATAATAACAACAACAGCTACCATCTATTTCTTCCCTCCAATGGAAATTAAAGAATACAAAACGAACAAGAGAGAAAGCGCAAGAAAATTAAAAATCGTCATTGGCCATTCATTGCACTTCTTTTCGCTTTTTTCTTTTCTTTTCTTTTCTTTTCTTTTATTCTATTCTGTTGCTTGCTCGCTCGGAAGCGAGAAAGAGTGGCGGCGCCCAACAACAAAGCGATTACAATATGTGTCTATTGGTCTTTGAATAAAAAGAAGAAAAAAGAAAAGAAAAGAAAAGAAAAGAAAAGAAAAGAAGAGGGAAAGAACAATTCAAGCTGTATGTAACAATGAAGGTTTGCATCAACCGTGCTCTCAAATGGTACATAAGAAAAAGAAAAATAAAGACGAGAGTAAAGAGAAATATTGTTAATCGAATGCATATATATATACATACATATACACACACACATATATATATATATTGATCGTTGGCTTGTTTCGATTACCTGAATATAATGTGTAAAATAGGACAATAAAAAAAGAGTAAAGAAATGATGAAAACGAATCCAAATGAATTAAATTCTCAATTTATGCATCTCATCAAGAGCGGCTTCTTTCCAATCAGTATTATTTTTTTTTATATCTATATTCACCATCGTATATAAGAACTTAAAGTCTATGAATAGTTCTCATCCTATTAATCCTCTCTCATCCATCAATTACAATTGCGGTTTTTCTTTCTTCGTTTGATGAATATTGTGTAAACGTTGTTGTTCTTATTATTTTGATTAGCTTGTTAACATTTTTATAAATGTATCCTTTTAAAACGATCTAGATGTGTTTTTCTTTTTCTTTTCTTTTTGATCAACAGTTTATTTTGCTTGCGCAATGATAGATAGGCACATTTATATATATATATATATATATATATTTCAATTGAAGTGACGATTGAACTTGCATATATACACTTTTAATCTAACCAAAACTATCGGCAGCAAAGTACAATTCGTTGTCGAGTGGCAAAAAAAGAAGAAGAGAGATGAAGACGACGAGTTGAACGGAAGTAAGCATCGAAAGACGGTTAGCAGCGGAAGCGACTTATTTAGCGTCGACAAAGAAATTACAGTTCTCTCTTTTTTGCTTCTTCTTCTTATTCAGTGACGAGCAAGAATAATAGAATAATCATAAAACCCGGGCACCCACACGCGTGTGTGTGTTGTTTGCCTGGCCATACACTAGTGAGCCAACGTCTCACCAATTACGGGCCTATTCAACAGTCGATGATCTTGCAACAAAAAAAAAGAGAGAAGAGAAATAGATGAGGAAGATGATGTGAGACAGAACGTGACGATATGTATGTATGTGTGTATGGCTGTAATCAAATTGCGTTTGGACACACAGCTCCAGGCTGTTGTAATTGGTTTGAAGAGTACGGATAGAGGATGATGACTGCTAGTAATCATGAATGAAGATGATTGATTATTATTATTTCTTTTTCAAGCCTCAAGGGGTACCACATTGATACTTCTCGTTTTCTTTATTTTATATACATTGGTCTCTCGTGTCAACATGAACCATGCGGCAAAATATAAACAATTTGTATATACATACACACTAAGCAACTACGAATGACAACATCCAACGAGTAGCCAAGTGGGCGAATAATCATCAAATTAAAAAGAAATAAAATATTCAGTTCTTGTTCCTCTTTTTTACTTTTTCCTATATGCGTACGATGTCGCTACTTCATATTCATATTAATATGAATGATGTTTACCATTTTATTCTCTAATCTGTCATAAATATACAAATAGAGTGACTTAATCATATATTGAAATATGTTGAGAAAGTTCTACTCCTCCTTGTTTCTCTCTCTCTCTCTTCTAATCCATATATACATGATTGTCACACACCATCTCGTTTTCGATCATTAGTTAGGCTTCTATTTGTTTGTTGGTTGTACAATGTTTGCATGTGAACCAACACTATGTATATGTATCGAATGGGAAAAGGAGAGATTAGACGAGAGAAAATTTGACACCTGCAACGATTGATGATCATTTCTTTTCTTCATCAATACACGATAAGAAAATCATATCGATAGACGACGAATGTTTAAATAAAGCAACATGAATATATATTTTTTCTTATTCATAAATGATTTTATTGGTACTGATGTGATTAGACATGCATGAATGAACTTATGTTAGCGCAAATAATATTACAACTCAATCTGACAAAGTTAATTGCTCGAAGAATAGGGGGGGGGGGGGGGGGGGGGGGGGGGGGGGGGGGGGGGGGGGGGGGGGGGGGGGGGGGGGGGGGGGGGGGGGGGGGGGGGGGGGGGGGGNAAATTTAATTGCGCGAACAATACGCCCCCCCCCCCTCTACTATCATATAATATAAATATGTCCAATAGTAATGACAGGTGTTCGAATAGATGTTAAGATGAAGAGAAAAAAAACGGCATAGTTACTAAACAATGAAATCAATGTTGCATCGATTTTTAGAAAAAAAGAAAGAAAACGCAGATTTTTTGTTTTGTTTGGCTTTAAGAAAAATTCAGTTCAAGGTTCTATCATAGAAACTTTGCTATTAAGAAAATGCTCTAATTTTTTTTTCTTCTTCTAATAGAAAACAAACCATTGAATAACTGCTGACACATTTTCATGTTACTCTCACTCTTATTAGGTTTCTATAGAATGTCACATTGATTGGTGACTTTTGATAATGTTGAAACAGATGTCTTTCCGCTTCTCGAGACAAGTATGTATATACTAATCATTTAAGTTTCGTAATAGTTGATCGATATCAAAGCATAGAATTTCTTTTCGTATATAGTTTATTAATTAAATCGACCGCGTAGCACATTGGTATGTAAAGAATGATGATCTATATTTCATTTATAGTTAGAATAAAATTTTCATTAGAAGAATAACAACAACGTTGTCTTGATGTTTTTCGATTAAGATATAATCTGTTTAAAAAAGAAAGAATTGTTTATTTTGAAAATGATTGCTATCGTATATGATGAAAAATACTCCCCCTTCTCTCACTCTCTCTGTTCTGTTTATTTGAAAGATATGATTGCAATGTATATAGCAAGGTGTCATTCTTCGATTAACAGTCAATAGAACAATGGAAAAAAAACTGTCTTTTTTTTATGTACTCTTATCTTTAACTATTTTTGTATTATAACACTTCGAAAGAAATCAAACAAATAAATAATGATTTGATATCGTAGGTTTTAAACGAATAGAATAGGTTTGATTTTAATTGAATATTACACGTGCAGAATGAATGTCGTTTACGAAACTTCTTGAGCAAAAACAAAACGTATACCTTAAAGTGGATAGTTTCTGTAGAACATGAGAACATCAATTGCTTTATTTTCCATCAAAGATTTGTGTCAAATTCTCAGGACGAATGATGATTAAGAGAGTTTCCACTGGACTTATTATCAGAAAATTTGTATTGATAAACTATTCGATGCAATTGTGAACATAAGCTAATTCTTAGTTTGCTCGATCGAATGTTCTTAAAAAAAAAGTCGATTTTATCAAAAAGAAAAAGAAAAAGAAAGAAAGATTGAAAGGAAAATCGTGGTAATACTGGATGAAGGGGAGAATATTTTAGATAAATTTTTGAAGTCGGAGTATTTCTTGCATCAATAAAGTTATTAAAAAAAAGTGCAGTCTTCTGTTTTTCCTTTAGAATCATTGTTAGTGAACTTCTAAAACAATTAAAATTCAATTTTTTTCTTCATATCTCAAGTGCGAGTTAATGGTGACGAGACAAATACAATAGTTAAAAATAAAAGTAAAATGATGATACCTGCTGTAGGCTGAATGCAGCAATTCGTTTTATATAGATGTCAACAACGTACTGTTATACATATTTCGTTCGATTGTGTATGCCTCATCTAAGTTAAATTCAATGATATCATTGAAAATTTTTGAAAGCAAAGATTTTTGAAATAAGCGATAAAAACGAAAAAAACACGTAAATAAAGTAGTTGCAAAAATTCAAAAACTTTAGTTTTTACAGTGATATTTTCGCGTAGACCAGTCATTGGATTTGAATGCTAAAATATGTTTTGTAAAGGTCCAAATGTTCGTTTATATTTGAAGAATATGAAATAAGATTTGCAATATAGAAATATTAAATAACTCAAGTAATCAAGAAAAAATGCCATAGGTGGTCGACATAAGAAAAATATATCCACTCATAGTATATGTTTTATAGTAAATAACATAAAAGAAAGCAGCTTAATACTGAGAACCAAAGTCTCATGACTGTCATTGGTTTATATATAGCATTTCCATCATTGCCACTAGGAATCGAGTGATTGGTATTTTTTATACCTGAAGTTATCGTAATTAGAACTGCTGTTGTTGTTTCTGTTTGTGACGGTGGTGTTGCTGTGGTAAGTACCGAGAAATCAACGGTTGAGTTAATAAACGAAATGAATGCGGACACACGTGCATATACGCCAGGATATCCCGCTTGAGCACATCCGTAGCCGAATGATGTTAGCCCTGCTAACACCCAAGTGTTATTAACAAAAGCCATCAGTGGACCACCACTATCACCTCGACATGTGTCTAGAAAAGAAAAAGCAACAAATTGTTAAATAAATTGTAAAACCTTCACTTACCTTTACCGCCATCAATAATACCCGCACAAAATGATACAGCTGTATTAGCGATACCTGATTGTTGACACCATGTGGATCTTGATGAAAAAGCTTGAACTGTTACTTGTTGAAGGTAGCTTGATGGAGTTTTACTATATTGTGATGTAGTTCCCCATCCGATTGCTACAAGGGCCGAATTGGTTTGAAATGGATCTTGATTTTGTTTTGGTAAACAAATAAAAGCAAGTTTCGAGCTTGATGACACATTGAGTGGATCAAATTGTAGAATAGCAATATCATTTGTAATAGTTACTGAATTAAAATCAGGGTGTATAATAACCCCAGTAACTGCTCTTCGTTGTATAGTTGTAACCGATGGATAATATAGATAATTAGTACCAGCAAGAATGGATAATATTGATATATCACTTACGTCGTATACACAGTGAGCAGCTGTTACAGCATATTCAGATGTCAAAAGACTTGCACCACATGAGTGTGAAAGTGATCTTTGAAGAGAAACAATCCAACCCCATGCATAATCAGCTGCTGCTTCTCCACCAACAATTCGTGAGATAAGTACAGTTGATTGTGCTGAACAACCGCATTGAATAGTTGGATCACATTGGTACGTAGTACTGCGTACCGAAATTATCAATGATAATATAAAAAATAGCAGTATTTCTATCCTATTCATCATTCAGTAGGCTGCATTTTCAAATAAAATGCTATAAATTTGTACGCAGTTTTCTTGTGCAAGTTACGGTAGGGTGCTTTTACGTATTATAAGCTATATAGTTTTGCTTCCTTCAAGTGATTCATTCGTGTCTGTAATCATAACGAAAATAACAGCCGTGATACTGACTCAAAATGAAACCAAAGGATGCGTGCAATATATCACTACATCATGAAGAGTATATTGCAGACTAATTGAATCATGATTGCTGTTGCAATTGTGAGCTAAAGAAATTATTTTTATTTTCCAGTCTCATATTGCCCAACACGTGATAGTTTTCGTTTAATATCAAATATTATTGGTTGTAAATCGATCATATTTTGTTTTCAGCATGCTTTTGTACAAGTAAATATTACCTTTTTTCCTAGTATATAAGAATGAGTGTGCAGTATGGTATTGTTGACTTGTTGATAGCGAAAGAAAAAAATATTTTTAAATGAGCCACAGGTCACTGAAAAAAATAAAAGTACTCATAGTTATATCATGCTTATATTTGGTGTATAACGATGACAAATCTAGTCATTTTGTAAGATAAACAAGCAAATAACAAGTAAATACACTTGTGATACTCAAGTATTCTAACACTTTGTAATAATTACATAAAACTTGATATTTGAGTTTCTTTCCTTTTTTTTTACCGACATCGGACTCAACTTTTCCGATATCCTTCAATGTAAATAAGACTAATAGTGCGTTCAGGTCGTTACAATTGGAGAAAAACCAACGAGTCAAACGACTGAAACGTTGTGAGAGGAGACAATTTGAAGACAAACTTTAGGAATCGATGCTAAAAACATTGGACCTACGATAAAGGAGAAACACACTCTCAAAGAGAGAAAATAGTCTTTCTTTCACGTGCTTCTTCATATACAGTGGCTCCCAAAATTATCCAACAAGCAGTCGCATGTTTTTTTCTCGCTTTATATCTCGGACATAACAAAAGATAGAGAGCTCGGGTTTTCACCAACTTATAGCCTGAAGTGTTTAGTGTAAGCATATAAAGTTTCAGTTCAATCGGTCAAGTAGTTCATTTTTTATTGAGAAAAAAAACACGGCATACGTTTTTTCGCATTCCAAAATTATCCAACAAGTACAGAAAAGTTTTTTTCAACTATAAAAAAATACGTTTTTTTCTACGCATCAATATCTGGTTGGATAGCCATTCATTCGAATTACGTCATTTAATCGAATGGGTACGGAATCGACCAACTTTTTTGTAACATCTGTTCCGATACCTTGCCAAACACGAGATAAAGTATGTTTTAATTCTGTTGCGTTCTTTGGCTTCTCTTTTTTCATTCTTCGTTCAAGTTCATCCCACATATGCTCGATAGGATTTAAATCCGGAGAATATGGTGGCCATTTCAGCCGCTCAACCCCTTTTTCATTCAACCAATTTGTTACTATATGTGCCCGATGTTTTGGGTCATTATCATGTTGCATCACCCATTTTCTCCCCAAATTTAATTTTTTCACAGACTCGAACAAATTTTTTTGTAAAATATCACGATAAATCTCTCCTGTCATGTTTTCGTCTATGAAGACAAGATTTCCCACGCCAGAAGATGAAAATCTGCCCCAACACTTTACATTCCCTCCTCCGTATTTAACGGTTGGAACAGTGCATTTAGGATCAAGCTCTTCCTTCGGCGTTCGCCACACCATTACTTTTCCGTCTGATCCAAACAAGTTAAATTTACTTTCATCAGACCATAAAACGTCATTCCAGTAGCCGATAGGCTTTTCTCTATACGTTTTAGCATACTCTATACGTTTGCCACGATTTACTTTATCAACATATGGTTTTTGCGAGCTACACGCCCCATAAAACCGCTCTCGTGTAGTCTACGACGCACTGTTTGTTCAGAAATGAATATTCCCAATTCAGATTCAATTTCAACTTTCACAGTTGATGCTGATTTTCGTCGATCCACTTTTATTTTTCGCTGAATAATTCGGTCAGCGTGCACTGAGGTTTTACATTTTCGACCTCGACCTATAATATTTCCTATACATTTTGTATTTTTGTATTTCGCTATTATGTAATGAACTGAATTTCGGGGAATAATCACTTTCGTAGCAATATCGTGCTCGGAATCAGCATTTAAAAAATGTTTAATAACGGTTTCTCGTAAATCAAAAGAATACTCCTTTTTCTTAGGTGCTATTGTAAATGAAATCAACCAAGCAACCGACTGTAATGCTTTTAAATCTAGCCAAACTTAATTTAATGTTGTGGATGACAGTAGGAGTCGTTCTATAACTAATAGAAAGAATAGCTTATCAAAATTTGTTCGTTCTCTGCCGCACGAAGATACATGTTGGATAATTTTGGAAGGCGAAAAAACGTATGTCGTGTTTTTTTTCTCAATAAAAAATGAACTACTTGACCGATTGAACTGAAACTTTATATGCTTACACTAAACACTTCAGGCTATAAGTTGATGAAAACCCGAGCTCTCTATCTTTTTTTTATGTCCGAGATATAAAGCGAGAAAAAAACATGCGACTGCTTGTTGGATAATTTTGGGAGCCACTCTATATCCTTATATCATACCATTCATAATATAGATATAACGTCTTTGTTCAGCTTAACCCAATTGTATGCAGCAGTTCAATATGATAATGTTGTTGGTAAGAGATATAGGATTTCGCGTTCTTTGGACCATTTATTGACTATAGAAAAATAAGACAACTTTAAATTCTTTTAACTGCTTCAATGTGTTGCTAGAAGGTTGAGTTTATGCATACCATTTTCAGAATCAGAGTTTATATTGTGCTACGTGTTCGCGATTGAATCATTTGTATAAATTACATATAATATTTCATGAAGTTATTTTATACTTTATTTAAATGAGAATTATTTCTCATTCCAATATATTTCTATTGCTCTATTAATTATAAGTCAAACTGTAACGGAAAAATATTTAGGTCACGTAAATATTCTTCAAATAACTATCGAGATATATAGAATTGCGTATATAGCCTGATAGGATGGTGGACAACAAAGTGTAGATCAGTATCAGCTATATATTTTAGCCACTGTGTGTATAATATTAGTAACAATTCCACACGATGAGTTTATTCTTGTCCAAAATGAGTTCTGTGTGCTGTCTTTCAATACAATCGAATACACTCGTACGTATTACAAAGCACAACTTTCTTCTTGAAACTTGACTTGTTTAGAAGTGACCTCGACTCAACGGCCTTTCTACTGCTCTAATACTATCCAACACTGCCACTCTTATACTGCTCACTATTTTACATATAACGCGATTTTATATACTAGAGAGAGAGAGAGAGAGAGAGAGAAGATACATAGAGACAAAAAGATATACATATAGGGAGAAAATGATATAGAGAAAGAAAAGGATGGAACGATTACGTATTGTTCAGTGGGTGATTATGTGTCGTCATATACAAGGATGTCCATTAGTTCTATGACTTATGAGCGGACGTCCAGTGATTCATATAACCCCTATCTAATCTCGTCCTTTACGAGGGACGTACTTCTTGGCACACAAACATATTCTAGAAGTAAGAAATGCTCTATTTAAGAGAACGAAAAAGATTCTAGCAAAAATATATTTTGATCATAGGAAAACAATAAAACGCGTATAATAAGCTCATGTAAGAAATAAATCGTTATATAATTATTATATGTTTGTCTGTTCATAGAAAATATAGACTCGCATGTATTTAACATCTCAAAAATACAAAGCAAAAGATAAATGTCTATAGAACTATTTTGATGCAAAAAATCTCATTTTAAGCATAACAAGACACTATGATATAATTGCAAAAATAAGAGCATTAGAGAGAACGATATGCTATATTCATTCTATAGAATAATCTTCCAGTATAGAAAAAACTTATTCTGAGGATTTTCCAAAAAAAAGAATGATCTATTCAAAGAATTTTACTCGATACTTTCGAAATTATTTCATATACTAGCTATACTCGAGAGAGAAAGAGAGAGATCTCCTTTTATTCGTATGTTTTCTCTCCTAGTTAATATTCCTGCTAATGCTACATGGGCACAGAACGGAGTGACTATTGCTGGAGGTAACGGGAGTGGGGATGCCACTAATCAACTCAACTGGCCTCGTGGTGTCTTCGTTGATGATGATCAAACAGTGGTTATTGCTGACTACAGGAGTCATCGTATCATGCAATGGAAGAACAGTGATACAACGAATGGACAAGTTGTTGCTGGTGGTAAAGGCAGAGGAGATGGATTGCATCAATTGAATTGTCCAACAGATGTATTAATTGACAAAGAGACGGATAGTCTCATTATTTGTGATCAAAGGAATCGACGAGTTGTACGATGGTCTCGTCGTAGTGGTACAACGCAAGGTGAAATACTCATCGATAACATCCAATGTTGGGGAGTAGCAATGGATGAACAGAGATATCTCTACGTCTCTGACACAGAAAAACACGAAGTAAGACGATATCAATTGGGTGAGAAGAACGGCGCTCTCGTAGCTGGTGGTAATGGACAAGGTGGGGGTTTCAATCAACTCAACGTGTCGACATATCTCTTTGTCGATCGACAACAGACTGTCTACGTATCAGACAACAACAATCATCGTGTAATGAAATGGAACAAAGGTGCAAAACAAGGAATTGTTGTCGCTGGAGGACAAGGCGAAGGGAATGCTCTGACACAATTGTCTCATCCTAATGGACTCTTCGTTGATACGTTGGGTAGACTCTATGTAGCAGACCAGGAGAATCATCGTGTAATGCGTTGGACTCAAGGAGACAAGAAACTAGATATATCTCTGCGCACTGTAGTTGTGGGAGGAAATGGCCAAGGAAAAGGAGCAAATCAATTCAACGTCCCCCGTGGTTTGTCTTTCGATCGACATGGCAATCTCTATGTCATCGATATGGGTAATAATCGTGTTCAACAATTTTCTATTGAATAAGACTTGTGAATTGTTTTTTCTTCGTTCGTTTCTTTTTCTATACTTTGAAATAAATGAACAAAAAAAAGAAATTTTCTTTTACTCTTTCGCTTCAAAGAAAAAAATATAAAAATTACGTCATATGTTTCTTTTCTTCTTCTTTCATTTATTTATTTGTTAAATGAAATAAGAAATGAATTGATTAGAATGAAAAAAGAATTTTTTTTTTTGCTTATCAGCTAATAGTTGCTCGCGCGACCAAGAACTACCTTGGTGGTGCCATAGAGAGCCGAGGCTCTTCACGTACAGGCATAGATCTAGCGTGTATAGAACATACAACAGGAAGATCTATATGCGGCCTGTACGTGCTATGGGGACCAAGATAGGCTTGGCCAGTTTCACGCGGATGTATGGAAGGCCTCCGTAGGACGTATTAAATATACAAGCGTATACTTACTTTTTGTGTATTACTAAAATAGAAAATAGGAAAGTAAAATAGGTACGAATACAAGCTAAAATAGTTAAAAAATAAAATATACATGTAATATAGTAAGAAGAAGAGAAAGAAAGATGGGGAATGATTTCTAACGTTAAAAATGATTACTATTTATAGTCATTTTTGTTATTCCTAATAATTAGACAATTGGTAAGCAATCGAGATCAAATGAATTTCATTTCTATTTGTAAAATTTAACATCCCGCTCACTACATAAAGTGGTCTTTTGATGGTTTTAATTGATTGCTATGCAATCGATCGTAAAGATCACAAGCATTCCTAAGAGTGACAAAAAACCAAATCTTGTAATATTGACTAGACCGCTAATNGATGTTTTACATGTATACAAAAATTGCTCAATGTTTATGACTTATGTTTCAATTAAATCTTGATATGAACATTCAGTTTCTATACTTAAAAACAGCAGTAAAGAACTAGTAATGAAAAAGAAGAAATTTATTTGGATTTTTAATATAGTTTTCAAAATGAAATCTTCTCGCATGAAATAGTCGACCTTTTTACCTTCTCCAACACTACATACGAAAGGGAATTTAGAGGTATCAGAGAAAGAAAAACAAAAATCAATTATTCAGTCAGTTTCACTGTTGTGCACCTCTGATTCACTTGTAAATACTTCTTTTTTTATTCCTTTTCAAGAGAACAATAAAATTGATATTATAAAATCCTAAATGTTTAGGTAGAAGCTTTTATTCGATTGATGGAAAACAAAATTGAAACGAATACAAATAGAAAACAGAAATATTGTAAATGGATCGTACATATATCATTCGAATTTGATTATTAGATGTTTGTTGATCAAGGGATATGGTCAAACGTACAGAAAGTACCATACTTTTATTCATTCTATTCCAATCTGTGAGTCTAGAAATGACTATCGAAAAACAAGAACGATGATCATGGAAAAATCTATCTTGAAACGATGAAATAATTCAGGGTTAAAATTTAATAGTTACATCTCGTTCGATCATCTTTTCTTTTTTATTAAATAACAACAATTATTTGGTCAACTTGAATTAAAGATGATAAATTGTAATACTTTTTCAGTCTACAAGTGAAATAATACTATTGAGACAATATTCTTAGTCTAAATAAAAAAGATGATAAAAATCTCATCTATTACTATTATCAAAGGAATAATTCATTTTCTTATTTTTGAACACAACTATGAGAGAGTTGACATTGTTATTAACGAATTCGTAGCAACATATATCAATACAAAATCGATCTAGTACTGAATCAGAAATTGAACAAATCTCAATGTTAGTTATTGATGTTCTTGTGCTATAATGATAATTATTTCATTAGGTAGATCAACAAGATGAACGTTATTTCGATGCATGTTTCAATGTGTTCTGCAGAACACAATTTTTCAGAGATTCATAATTGATTTGTTTGTGATTTTTCACCAACCAGTCGTTCAAACTTTTCTTTAAGAAACTTATGATGCTATTAGAAAGCTTTTCTTAAAAACTGATAATTGCTGTACAATATAGATAAATTTATTTATCCAGCTTTAGTAAGAGAAAATATTACAATTATAAAAAAAATGAGAACAATGCTACGAGCTTTTTAGTTTTTGTTTTGTGGAACTCCCATATTTTCGAAGAAAATAAAGTGTAAGTTTAAAAGCGAGATTTTTTGCGGCTCCCCACCCCACCCCCTCCGTTTCAGAGATAAAACGTTAAAAAAATCGTATGTACGTTCACTAATCAGAAAAAAAATTAATACTGTTCGATAGCTTGCGTTCACCACTACTTATGCCACTAATTAAAATGTATTTTCGTTAATTAAATCTCATTATAATCAGCGTTTAATTGAAGATTTTTTAATGAAAACCTTTATTTTTACTATTAAACACCATAGTTACGACAGAATCGTATTTTTTTACTATTAGAGATGATAGCAACGAGTCCATGCTACTATAATGCATATTAGATACATTAAACATTGTCTTCAAAGATGATTTACTATGTTTGCATATAGAAATAAATGTATAATTCATTAACTATAACACAGATATTAATTGGAATAAAATATTAACAAAAATAAGAATTCATTTAGTAATTTAAAAAATTAATTTTTAATTTTTGCGATAGCAAAAGCGAGGGAATCAAAAAAAAAACTTGCAGAAGTCATGTATTTTATTTATTAATATTAAAACAATGTTTAAATATGAAATTCATTTTATATTTATTTTACTTCAAGATTAAAAATAGAAATACGAAATATTTTTATCAATATTATTAAATGGCAACAGCCTTAAAAAAAACTTCTATCGAACCGTAATTTATGTTTACGTTTTATTCTAATTAGAAAATTTCAGAAGTACTTATAAGTTATTTAAATGAAAGAAATTGTACGTTTTCGTCTATTTAGCTATCTTTACTTTTTTCGGTCTTTTTCCTGAACAAATTATGAAACTTATTCTATTAAAAAATTAAAAAAACATTCTATTTGGTCAGTATCTAAGCGATTCGAAATATTCGAGTTCCACATTTTAGCCCCAGCGGGGCTGCGCTGACAGCTGTTTCGTATTGTTTTGTTTAATCATGGTTCTCTTTTAAACAGCGCAAAACGAAAAAATGTAATGAAACAGTTTAAAAAGTTTCCTACCGAACCGATTTCGGTTCGGTTCGGATAGAAATCGACTTTAGTCGCATCTCTGATTCAAACATCGGGAACTACAATTAAATATTGGATGCTATTAGAGTATCTCTGTTCCCTTCTCGATGTCCTTTTTACTAAGAATCTTTCCTTTTTAAGCGAGAGAAGAGAGGATATATATATAAGAGAAATAAAAGCATCAAGGAATGCGAGTTGAATAAACAAATACGCATAAGAGCGCAACGACTCAAGGAATAATAACATATGACTGTAACAGATGCATATACCAGCCGTATTTTCCATTTAATTCAATGCTTATAACAACTAAGCTGATAAATTAAGCAAAGAATGTATTCCTAAAGCGAAAAATACAGAATAGGCGCAATCAATATTAGAAAAGGTGTGGGTGTGTATGTGCATGAAATAGAAGATAAACAATAACTAGACACACCCACACCTACACCCAGATAGTGTAGGGCATGATTTTAGAGAAGAAGTGCGCCCATATCCACACCTACACCCTTCATAGATAGTTATGCAGTGTTCGAATTCCCCTCAGGTATTATCTTGGATTGATACAAATATCTTCCCAAAATCTCGTGAGGTTCAGAAATTTCGACGTTTTCCTAATCGGATTACAGCACACTGATTTCCGGGCGGAACAGTGCTTTCATCCTACAGATAGGTTTTCGACTAAAACACTCACTGGTTCAGTAAATTTTTTCGCGTTTCTGGGGCCCGAAACCGTAGAATTGTACACTTATCTATGATAAATTCTATCGATAGTTTTTATGTTTGAAAAGTATTAGTATAGTCTTAAACTTGATTTTGAATTTTAATGATTTTGAAACGAGTGCCATCTGTAGGTGCTCATTACTGAGATCAAATACCGATAGTATGGTAGATCTTTACACATCTTCACCATGAAGAAGTTTTGCGTTTCTCTACCATGATACGAAAAACTAATTAATAACTAAACGAACCATTGGCATAAAGTTTAATTCGAGTGTAGTATGGAAATTTGAACAGCAATGCTTCTTCATTTCATAACTTTTTGCACGATTTTTACTTGTGGTCTCAAATACATTTATTAGGGCCCCTATCATTCTGTTCTCTTTTCGTAATTACAATGAATTGAGCACTTTGAAATGTAAATTTAATGCTATATTACAATGACAGAGTTGAAAATAAAGAAAATAGGTTTATCGCAATTTATTTTGTTGTTTTAATATCTGTGAACTCAGAGAAGATAATCAGAAGGATCAGAAAAAATCACCGGTGACAATTTTTTCGACTTCGCTCATCATGCCCCCACCACCGCCACCGCCGCCGGCCATTTTTCCGAATTCATTCATCATTCCTCCACCGAAACCTTGTTGGCCAGGGTTTCCAGTCCTGCCAGACATACCACCGATGGCACCTTCGACTTGATTCAGGAAGCCTCCGCCTCCAGTGCCTTGACCTATTTCGCCATTAAAAAGAAGACTTTCATGCAATACATCTATGCTAGAACTAAATCTTACCAATACCGCCCTGGTCACCACCGCTCATTTTCGCACCCAACTCATTTTCAATTTCTCCCAAAAAATCTATTTATAAAAATCCGTAAAAATTATGCATTAAGAACAGAGAGCGAAAACAAATACTCGAAAGTTTTTATTTTCAGTCAGAAATGCACTGAAACTTCATCTCATTGAGATTTATATTATTATTTCTCAAATCCACGCAGAAAATCTATTGCTACACTGGAAAAAAGCACCGCACGCAATGATTTTTTAAACGAATTCGAAACCTTCAAAAAGGTTTCGTAAAACCCCAAGATAGTCTCAAAATGATTATCAAGAGTTCAGGAAACTTTTTCGAAGGTTTTGTGGAAAATCTACGAAAGCTAAAAATGGTTCAAAGTTCGTTTCAAAGTTCGAAACCCTTTTTAAGTTTCGTAGTACCTGCGAAACCATTTTTAAGTTCAGTAAGAAAATTCGAAACCTTTTATGAGTTTCGCACTGACGACGAAGCTTGCCTGGTTCCGTGTGGTGCCATTTTTTCCAGTGTACCGTATTAGATATCCTTATCAACAAATGAAACACACGAAAACAAAACTATCAATTACACAAAAGATTTATTACTATGCTACATGGACATTTCTCATTAGGCTATCGCAATCGATGATAATGTTTAACATCGACGTGTAAATATATTCTAAGAAAGATCTACAGTAAAAACCCTCTATTCTGAACACCAGTGGGACTTTCATAAATCGTTTATAATGACGGAGTGATCACATAGGAGGGGGTTTATGCAAAAAAACGTTTTTTTTATTTGAATCAGATATTTGAATCTTTTACTATTTATAAACAGATTTTTATTCATTAAATCTGTTTATTTCATATAAAATATGAGAAACTCTCGAGCATATTGTTGAAGTATTGAACCAGACATAGGAATATTCTTTGATTTCTGTATGGTGAACCATTCATAGACTTGTGTATTGATATCTTGATTAAATGCATGTTTGGATTTTCTTTTTAATTTTTAATTTCTGTTCAATTCGTAATCATCTGTATAATCTAATTTTCTTTTTATAATATTGGAAATAGCTCCCATTGAAATTTGAAATTTATCACTTAATTTTCGATAAGAAAATTTTCTTTCTCTTTTATAAGGTTTATTTTTTCTTGTAAACAAAGCTCACAACGAGTTGTATCGATGAGATTGAGGTTTTTTCTTCCTGCTTCTCTCTAAGACAATCGCAAAACTACCCAATGAAATGCATCGTGTGAATTCGAAGTTTAACAGCGCCCTCTATAACGTTCACATTCAGAATCGCGAGGGTTTCACTAAGGAGGGGGTCAAAACCGGCAAAAATCGCTCGGGGGGACCGGAGGGTGTTCAGTATAGCAGGTTGTTCATAAAGGAGGGGTGTTCACTATCAGAGGTTTTACTGTAATTAGTTTACAAGGATAATTCCAGAAACATATGACTAGTACAATGCAATATAAACTTACTCATTCTTTTTTTGCTTGTATAGTTGATCTAGAACAAACTCCGTAGAAAAATTTTACTAGTATGAGCGATAACAGTTCGCTTTTTTTCTTTTTTGTAATTCTTTTTTTGCACTCATGACGGAATTGATGAAATACATACCACTTCTCCCGGTTTAGTTCATTTTTCATTCTCTTTCTTTTTTTTCTTATTCTTCTGAACTAACAACACCCAACAGAATGAAAACGGCAGATTGCCGCTCGAGTGGGGCTTCTTAATTGTTCGATATGACGGTAAAAGGAAGAAATTTATAATATAGCAGAGAAAAATATCGAAACACGCAATGTCGAACGCAAATAACATCAGAAAAGAAAAATATGGAATGAAAACAATGACTTCCCCTTCATTTTAGCAAATTATACAATCGACCGAATATTTTATGTAATGAAAAAAAAGCATCGAGGAACTTATACAATAAATCTTGATGAAATATTAGGAAGCACTAGGTGATAATGATTGTCTTCTTGTTTTTTGATACCATATTCTTGACAACTGTATATGATAATCCATGAAAAAATTCATTGCTATCAATATCCTCATTCTGGTAATTTGAATATGAGGTATTCAATTCTTGTAGAATCCCAAGAGTTTTAGTTGCCCTTTTTCGAGCACGAAGATCGCCTTTCGTTTCGATCATTAAGTGATTAAATCTATTTTCTTTTTCTTGAAAAAAATCTTTTAACAAAGCATCATATACTTGAACAGGATTTTGATAATCGCGTCTAGACCGGTGCGAAACCTTAAAATTACAATAGAATGATGAACAATCTTAATAATAAACAATTATTAGGTGCCTTCAAAATTGTTATTTGTCTTTATGGTCAATCCATATGCAATCTATTTTTGAAATCGGTATTTTTAATCCATTCGTCCTCAAATTAGCTGGGAAAAGATTTTAGCATATCACGTATTTTGTATGGTGCTTAAAGAAGCTATTCTAAAAGATCATCAAAAGCTTGTATGACCAAAGGCAAAGGCAACGAAACAAGAGCCATGAACTTTGTACAAATAAATCGAACATCTTCATTAGTATTGTATTGGTTTGATATACCAAGAGATCGAATACGTCGATAAACCATCTGAGCAGCAAGAAAATAGTACCCAAGAGGAATAGAGTTAGGAAATTAAACAAACCAAGATTTTGCAGTTTCTATCAAAGTAAAAGAAAAATCATGCTTACCTCACTACAAATAACCTCTCACAAAGCTGATTCAAAATTCAACATATTAGTAACAGGATTGTTCATCTCCTTTGTTGGTATCTTATAGTATGTAAACTATAAATTTGGTCGAAAATTGATGCTGATACCAGAGTTGCAACCAGTAGACCGGTATGAGCCATAGTTGTTTTTTCTGATCGTACATGAGTCACCATTGACTTTTTTCATCTAATATCAGTCATATCTTACTCTGAATCACTATACACATTATTTAAGAGAGGGTCCATGAGCGCGCATCGAGGAATCGAAGCACTCTTAAAAATTTAGATTTTGGATTTGATATGTTCATTAGAAAGAGCAAAGTCTGAAACCTCTAAACCCAAATTTTTAGTTCATTTGGACCTTTTATAGTGAAGTTAGCTCAGATCGACTTTTACCACTGCCAGCTTATTTTCAACGCAAAAAAACTAATGAATTATTTCATGAAAGCTTCGAAGATTATAGAAATAGAATAGCGAGATTTTTCTCATGTGGTATATCAAATGATAGAGCACTGATAGACGAATAAAATGTTTCGCATACATGGTTCTGTAAAATATGCTGAGCGATATTGGTGGCTGGTTTAACAAAACAAATATTCTACTGCAACTGCAGTTTTTCATATCTACAATATAGGAGACCCATTCGTACCCACTGAATTTCCAGATCAGTGAAAACCGACATCGATAGACGATATCAGTCTATTAGCCATACATTCGCACGCGTCTAACAACATTCCGAATATCTTCTACTAAGCTAACCAATGTCATTTATTTAAGGCTCCCCCCATCCTATTTTTCATTTTCGGTTCTGAACATTGAATCTTGCTGAAATTTTCATAGAAGACATGTCTACTGCTAGGTATCTTACGGTAAAAATCTCAGCCCAAAATATTAAATCTTTGGCCTTTTTTGCAGAATCGTGACACAAAACGGTGGTGTCGGCGTTTCCCATATTTCTCCCCCGTTACAAATGCTATCAAGCTCGGGTTTGTTTTAAAGTGTAGCTATGACCTGACGCTACAACTTAACGAAGCCTGAATATCCAAATTCATTTTTCAATTTTTTTATGGAAACTTGCGGTGCAAAAATTCAGAATCGAATGTTACTCCTCGTTGAAAATTTCTATATTCGAAAACAAAGGTCATTTAATCGTAAAATCCGACTTCATTAAGTTGTAGTGATAGGTCATAGTTACACTTAAAAAAAACCCGAACTCTGCATCATAAAAAATGGCGGAGAAATTTGGGAAATACAAAACTTACATAGCTGAAAATCGTATGTTGAGAAAAACGCAAAATAAGTTTGCAGAATGATTTTCGAAGGTTTTTTTGGAACTAAGTTTGGTTAAATGAGTTTTTTTAATATTTGCAATAGATTATCGATTCGAACGTGTTGGTCAGACCATTCTGATGAAGTTCTGAAGAAGCTTTTGCATTTTCTATGGTTAGAGTGTGCTAAATTGAAACCGATAAGAAGTGATTTGTACCGTAGGATTTAAGTAATCGAAGTTTTCATCGAAGATATTATATTCTATTATAGTAAACAGGATTTAAAGCTTATCTAGAATAGATGAAAACAACTTAGAGTTTTTTAATGAAAATCTTTATCCTAGAAAGACGGTTTGAACAATTGCACAAAAATGATACTCAAATTCAATCAGTAAATAAAAATTAACACATATTTCAAAGCCAATATACTAGCGACATGTATCACATACAATAATCCCTTTCACATACCCTCAAAGAATTTTATAACTTATCGACAATAAAAGTTTTCAAAAAAAGCACTCTCTCAATGAGTAGGGGTTCTGAAAAAAATGAGTTTTTCACCATAAAGAAAGTCGTAAAATGAATAAGTCATAGTGCATTCGATAGCTCACATCATGCTCTATAAGGTGCGCTAGAAATCAAAAAATCGAAAAATTTGACGAAAATTGACATTTCAGGGTGGGGAGGGGGGGCTCAAAAGAATAAATACCAAATGCATGTACTATATAATACATTCTTAAATATTTTGAAAAAGATTGAATGTGAGATTCAAAATAATCGACAGAAAATCTTCTTTTCTTTATCAAACATTTGTTTTACTCTTTATAATAATGTTTTTATTTTGATATAGATCAATCGAAACACAAATAAATCATTAAAGGAGAAAGCGATTCTTCTTTGGTTTGTACCAAAATCCATTAGAATATACGAAAGTCTCTAACTACCCCTGATCGATAATAAAATTCTTTCAGTGTCCTTCAGGAAGTTGTTCAGAAATTACTAGAAAAAATCCGAAAAAGTTTTCGTCGGAATACTGCCACCTTATTGCAACAACTTCCGGTATTTTCTTTCAGGATTCTCAACTTGAGACTATCACACAAGGGAGAAAAGCATCTTTCTATACTTCAGAAGTATAGAAGTAGGCTTTTCCTCTTTGAAATAAATGACGTATATCAAAAGTGATATATTATTTGAAAGCTATGGCTTAGTCGATGTAAAAAAATCAGAAATATCAGTCGATTAGTTTTGCCCTTAACTTGGACTATAAATCAACAAGCCAGACTTGGGTAAAAAAAGCAATTTGTTCACATTTTGTGTGCAGATACATAATTCCAACGTCATTAATAAAAACATTCAGAAAAAAAATTAGAAACTAGCAGATAAGCAAGTATATACTACAACAAATATAACGAGATATGTTTACATAAAAATTTCGATGTAAGTAGAATTATTTAATTTAAGAGATTACAATTCTTATCAAATATGACAACATATATATAGCAAATTAGAATTCAAATTCAATGATACATTAAACAATGAGCTGTTGATGTACTTGGATAGAAACATCGATTGGTGTCGTCTTCGATTTGCCAAGCTTTTCTTTTAACCATGACTTGACATTCGCGAAACGAAAAGAATTGTTACATTCGGAGGTCTCTTTAACTTGTTGTTGTTGTTGTTGATGATGACGACACTGCCGAATGAGAGCATAGACACCAATAGTCAGCCAGTTAATTATCATCACACATAACACAAAACTAATAGCAAGTAGAACAATGGTTGGTGCAATCGAATATTTTTTCTAAAAGAAAATCATAAAATTTCGTTCACACTATCACAGCAGTTCTCAAGATTGATGATTAACCTAAAAGCTGTCTTTATTTTCTTGATATTGAGGAATGTTTTCACATATTAAGATGCAGTCTTTGGCATAACATAGCTTTTATATAGTAGTTTAAATCTGTTAAATAGCACTTTTTTTCGTTGTGTACATGCACGGTTGCATAAAGTGCGCTAAAAACCATATTATTTTCATCAATTCGAAATTGATCAAACCCTTCATACTATTCAAAATAGAGATTCATTAAGGTGAAATGGAATTTCATTAACACATTATTCTCAAGAATCTGTTTCTTTTGTTCAAAAACAAAAGATGCACAATTTTCCATTACTGAGTGTGTGAGTATTTCCTGGCACCTTCTAGCTGTGAAATTTAAGCTAGGCGTTGCCAGAAAACACATCTCAATAAGTCGATACATATTTTATATATCAAGAAAACAAGATCATCTCCTTGGTAAAAGATCGATTTTGAGTACTACTTCAAGTAAGAAAAGTAATTTCGTATTTGTTTTACCAAATGATATAAACCTGACCATAAATAAATGCCAAAAACAACGGACAGAGATGCAATCGTAGAGCAATAAATACCAATACATTTGCGGTTTTCATCTTTTGTCAATGGAGGCTTGTCAAATTAAAAAAAAGAAAAAGAAATTTAACAAATCTCGAAGACTTCAAAAATATTTACTATTAGTATGCCAGTGGAATATAGGAATCTAATGAAAAAATATTACCCTTATTTACAGGTGATCGTAAGTCGATGAACTAGCCAGTAGTATCGGGGATAAAAAATAAAATTTTTTTTTCTACTCAAGTCGGGGATGATTGGAAAATTTAAAACCAAATAATCTTTTCCAGAATAAGAAATATCTATCTATTTTATTGATTGGTATAAACCAAATCAAGTACAACTACGCTGGTCGAATAGTTACTGACGTCCCTATTATCAGATGCTGATTGTCAAATCCCTAGAAATTTAGAGAGCTTTTGGCTGATTTTATCGAACTTCGACAAGATTCCCTCGAATCGGAATCAGATAAAGGGATTGTTCTTTCTTGAAATTCATTGATCAGCGATGACTATGACTGAAAGTTTTTCGCGATTGTTTTTCAAATTTCTCTTGCTTTCGAGAGATTTGAATGAGATGTAATTAGGCAATCCAAATAAAAAAAAGAAAAGAAATGCTGAACTGATCTTTGACGGGCATGCTGAAGTTCTGTATACTATTTCAATTGATACTAATTCAGAATGTTCATAAAATAAACTAGAATTAAATATGTATTGATTAAGCTGATTAAAATTATACTTTCATTCTTAAATAGAAGATTTCATTTGACTTCAATCAAAATTCTAATAAAAAGAGCCGACTGAAACCTAGTGTTTTTTGTTCTTTTTTTAGACAAGCAGAACATCTCCAAACATTGGTTCTCGATTTCGAAAGTCGAGCACCTACTTATATGCTTTGGCAACAATGGTGGTTCAGTCGATCAGCTTCTACTTATATAAAAAATATAAACTATGCATCTTCTTTCCAAGTAGAATATCATCAAGTATTCCTGTACCTTAGTATGAGATTAGTATCGATATTCCTTTTAAACTATTGCATTTGTCTAGGTCAGAATAGAATTATCCCATCGGGTATTATTCACGGTAGGCACTCAATAATGCTGAACAAATTTTCTATAAATTCTAGTTAAAATGACAATACTGTGCTGAAAGATCAGAGCTGAAAAGTGAATTCAAAAATGAAAGATTTCAATTCAGCAATCGATTTAAACGAATGTAGCGTACTCTTTCTAAATTATTAAATAATAATGGGCAAAATTTACAACGCAGATAATTTTATTCAATGTGAAAATCAAAACTTCAAAAGAAGAACTGATGTTCTTTCTTGACTTAAATAAATTCAGTCATGAGAAGTAGAAGAAAAATAGACAACAGTCAATACCTGATGATCAAAAAAATATCGCCACACCCGTGTCGTTGAAGGAGTGCCAGTTTTAGTAAGAACATCAGGCATGATGATTAATACAACCACAATTTATTCGATCTGAAAATAATAAAACATTCGACACATTTCATATAGCTGCATAATGTTATTTTCGATAGCTTTACTCTGTTTGCGGTGTTTATTTGAAATATTAGAGATTTTTTATTTTGATACAATTCAATATAGTATTGCTTATACTAATTTACTAGTAAGATCCGAAGTAAATCAGGTAATACTCATACAAATTAATTGAAAAATCAAGAATCTATCGAGACATATATTCTTGATTAAAAGGAATTCGATGCTAAGACAATTAGAATTTTTTCAGAAAGAACAAAGAGAACACTTTGAAAAAAGGTTGAAAAATCTTTTAAAAAATTCATCAAGTTTTTATTAAAGATAAGAAGTGAGTCAAAAGAGAAATATATAGGCCCATAGAGAAACAAGTGCTTTATTTGTATGTATAATAATATAATAATATCTCCCATAGGCTTATCGCCCGTTGGGGCCGGCGCTAAAGGGTCCACGTAAGCAGCCAGATTCTTTCGTCTTTTCCTTTTTACGGACGACGGTATCTGCACCCCTTTCGTCCAACGCTTCCCCCGTTTATGAATTTCGGGTTGGCGGGTTACTCTGCATATTGACTAGTGACCTAATCAGCACGCTATCGAATGAGTCATCCGAAACAACTAGCCGTTAGTGACTTGTTCAGGGTCATTCCATGGATGGTGCTACTGAGGTTTGAACACAGTACCTTGTGAATACGTGTCGAACAACGTAACCACTCAACCATGGCGGCTAGTTTATCTGGAAAACAGTTATTAATTCTCGGTAATTCACCGGTTGAGCGCGGTTTTTGGAGCCGGGAAAATCGCGTTTAACCGCAGGTTTTCATCACATCAGTAGATTACATATTCTATGACAAAAACGAAGAATTGGTGTAATTGAACAAACTGATACAGTTGCAAATGTATGACACATAGTTACACTAAATTATATAACATTCGTAGATATTAATTGATAAATCTAAGTGATCATAAGGATATTGAAATCCAATTTAATCAAGAAAGGATGATTTATGCATTAGCATAGCTTGAGTTAAATCATATTTATTACTTTCACTTAAGTTATCATAATCATCGTAAATACGAAATAAAACAAGTCTATTGAGATCTTTTATTTGTTGAATAATATTTTCAAATTGTGTTGATGGTTTCATTGAAAGAAATACACATAATTGTAGGTTAATAAAATTGTGTCGACTAAATAAGAAATAAATAACAGATGAATTATCACGAATATTATCAATATTGAATGAAATAACTTGAAGATCATGGCATATAAGATGTGAAGAAAGAAATTTAATTTGTTGACGAGTATATTATTCGAAATGACAATAGGAACTGGCATTCGTTCATTCAATGATGTAAAACAAGTAAAAATATCGAATGCATGTAAATAATCAAATATTTCAAAGAAAACTTGATTTGGTAACTCCTCATATGATAATAATTTTATTTATAATGTAATTTTATAAATAAGAAGAGAAAAAAATAGACGTAAGATTTACTTTGATCACAAAAAATATTAAGTATCAAGATTGTCACGAGCAAGATGAAGCATAAATACACTCTAATCTTTTAAAATTTTCTTGTTATTATTCGATTTCTGCCATATTTCGTAATTTCTGTAGTCATGCTATGGTCAACTCTTCCCCAGCTTCCTACGAGTTGAATTCTTAGTCAAGTCCGCTAGCATTATTAACTAGATTATTATTATTTGAATTCGACATTGATAAATAGCTGAAATAGTCATCATATGGAATTTTCTCTATTGTCGAGTAAGATAACGTATTGGCAATTTTAATACATATAATTACATGAAGTTTGGTTTAGTATGGAAAGTTTTATGTAGAATTGAAATAGGTTTAATAGCAACAACAAGAACCTGTATTTTATTTTTTATATGAAGAAACAAAAAAATGGATGAAAATATCCGACGCCAACAATCATTTTTCATATCTGGTATTTATCAAAGAAATCAATTGTTAATTTGGGTTGAGAACCAATTAGACGTCGGAAAATCGAGACATGTAATTCTAATGAGAAAAAGATCTCTTTAGAAACAATTTTTATTTTGTAGGTCAGCTAGATGTTAAGAGATAGAGCGAAACTTAATACTCCGAATGCGGTCTTCTATAACATGCTGATATTCCAATCGTCTCAAACTACGATTTCGCTTCTTCGGAATGCTATGATTTTTACCGCAATCGACCGATCGATCGATCAATAACGATTAACTGCTATGGGTTAGTTGACGAATCAATAGAATATGAAACCGATAGAGGTCATATTTGATATTATGTGAGTAGGAGACTTATTGAAGATTGGTCCGTTTTTTACGGCTCACGTCAACATGTGCTTCAAAAAACCTTCTTTTATTGTTTTTCAAGAATAATGTCAACGGTAATGATTGATGAAATCTCATCTACAAATGGTTTAATAATAGGAACAGATAATACAATAACAGAAGCAGTTGCCAATAGTGAAGATGAAGATACTTGGTCTTTTGACAGTATGAAAATTTTATTTATGTTTTTCAATAACGTGTTTCTTTACTTTTTACTCATAGCTAATAGATTAAAAACCAATGAAACTATGCAAGTTTTAAAATAATTATTCGATTTAAATCAATAGAATTCTTTTCACATTAACAGAGATAATACAATCGCACCGTCCATCGATGAAATAACAACACAGGGAATCAATGCTAGAGTACGTAAGAGTTTTAATCTAATACTCGAATATTTGAACATGCTTACTTTTAGGAAAAACTAACTGCAAAACCTATAATTGGTGATCAGTTCGATGATTCAGATGATGATGGTGATGAAATAGAAGTAATTATCCGCAATTATGAGTCAGAAACATCAAATTTTCAAACAAATCGAGAAAAAGCTCGAGGAATGTTATCAGGTAAAAAAACATCTTTTCTTTTGGATTTTTTCAGTTGTAATCATTTCCTAGGAAGTTCTACTGCTATTCCACCGAAACTATCAGCAGTACGAGGTGTTGACTGCGATGCACAAGGTGTTATTAATGGACAACCAACATGTGAATATGATATAATGAATGGAGATAAGCCATGGAAAAAGCCAGGTTTGATACATTGTTTCGTCACGTTTCGATATTTGCAAGAAGAATTATATCGTGTTAATTTAAATATATATTTAATTACAAAATGAATCGTATCACTTCTTGAAAACTTATATTCTCTACACTTAATGTTTTTTTATTTTTACATTCATACCGTATCGTTGTTTTTATCACATGACTGATTCACCTTATCATATCATAGCCGAAGCTCAGGAAGGAAAAAATATTGTCTTATGTAGATTGTATTTGAGGAATGAGAAAAATATTTATCTATAATGAGAGCAGTATACAGGATTTCGGCAGAAATTTTCAGCTCAAAAATCTCGAAAAGTAGGCATACTTTGAAATAAATAAAATAATCTAGCTTTCACTTTTTTCGAAAGGTTCATTAATTCAAAGAATTTTCTAATAGTGATGCATCGATTATATTAGAACGAATATTTTAGGAGCGGACATTACTGACTATTTTAATTATGGTTTCACCGAAGAAATATGGGCACAATACTGTGATCGACACCGTCGTTTACGTAATGACACCGCAGCAGTTCGCAATAATAATACACATGTAAAATTTTAATCTATTGTCAATTCTACTTCTTAGCGAAAGTTTTCTTTTTTTGTAGTTTCCAACAATGCTTCCAGGTCATCCTTCAATGATTCATCCAATGAATTCTCATCAATTCATGATGATTAATAAACCAATGAATATGCAAATGATGCAACATCCGATGAATAGTGCACGAATACCTGATGGAAAAATTGATGTGATAGGTAAGGAACATAGTCAATTCTCATCGATTAACCAATAAATTTCTATTTCAAGGTGCAACTGATAAAACAACTCGTCGATCTACTTTCGACACACAAAATAGTTATGAACAGCCATCGTATTTCAGTGGATCTCAATTGTATATATTTTTAAAACAAAAATCTCACTTAGAATTTTCATTCGAATTATTTGTTTCTATAGTCTCGGTGATCAATCGCCCAATGGACTTACGATCGGCGATCGTCTATCAGCACAATCAACTGCTAATAGTCCTTTACCGTCTCATGGAGCACATTCAGGTAATACTCATCACATGCCAACTATGAATATGTATCGATTACCTATGATGCCCTTGCCACGTGGCATGCCGTTTCGATCTCAATTCGGTCCTATGCATGTACACTGTGGCCCACAATTTTTACCACATGGACCTGTCGTAGGCATGCGTGGTGAGAGGTAAAGTTTGCTTTATTCAGATTTCTCTATCATTACTCATTTCGAAGCAATATAATTTAGGCCTCCACAAACATTTTTTGTACCGCATCGTTCTCAACAACCATGGGATAAGTTAGTATTTCATTTTTAATTAAATGCAATATTGATTCCTTCTATTCTATAGATCTGGTGTACCTCTCGTACATGGTTTTCCTCCTAGGCCATTTCCATCACAAATGACTACACCAGAAACTAATATGATTGGACAAACACCATCGAGTCGAAGTCCAACGCCTGAAAATCGTTCAGTGCATAGTCCAACACCAGAAGAGAATCGCACAAGTGCTATTGATAATGAGAAAGCATCAAAAGATAATCGATTTAACGAACGATACAGGTAATGTAGATTATTTTAAGTAGAAAATAAAAAAATTTTCGTTGCCTTTTCTCTAAAGAGATGATCAGGATCGTGATAATAATTCAACTATTCATCGTCGCTCACCAGCTAAAGAACATTCATCATTATCTTATCATTCACGACATCGAAGTCGTGAACATGAATATGAACGACCAAAAAATGATAGAAAATCATCGCGAGATCGAGATGATAAATATGAGCAAACACGAAAGTAATTATTTTTATTATATACAAAAAAAGAAAAAGAAATACGATTTGTGTTATTGAAGACGAACTCAACGAGAAGATAGTGATCGGTATAGTCGAGATGACGAAGAATCAACGCGTAATCGCCGTTCATCAAACCGTACACCAACAAAAAAAGGATCTTCGCCATCGAAATCAAACGTAATAACTTCAAGCCAATCGTCTCAACCATCAAACGACGGAACAACGAACTCTTCGCAACTATCTTCACCAACAGCAAATCGTTCACACCGTGATAATTCTGAACGATCATCTTCACGTCATAGTCATCATAAAAAATCTTCAAAACGATCTCAGCCTGATAGTGATGACCAACGAAATAGTACTTATGATCGTAAACGATCAAAAGATAAATGAAAGACGAACAGTAAAAATATCGACGCATCAAACCGAATATTTAGCTGACGTAAAAGAGTAGTATCATGAATAATATTTTCTTTTTCTTATCATGTACATTGATTTACTTGTTTACGAATAGTTTTTTTTTTCTATGGTTATCTATTGATTCTCTGAAAAAATTTCAGAGAATAAATAATTAAGTACTGATATGTTTATTAAATAATTACGATTATTTTAGATTTTTATCTATAACAACAACAAATGGCTAGTCCACGTACTCGGTCTCTTTTGAAAGATCTTAAATTAAAAGATGATAATAATGTGTGTTTCGAATGTGGAGCATTAAATCCTCAATGGGTATCGGTTTCTTATGGTAAGAATGATTCCTCTTGGTGATATTGATTGATTCAATGAGACAAAAATTTCTATTGCATTTTTTTAAAGAAATCCGCGAAGTTTGTATCATATAAGAGCATCGCTAATTTATGTTGATGAGAAAACGTTCCTCTTTAATCTATAGCCATTTTAAGAAAGAAGTTAGCATATGGTAAAATCTTAGAAAAAAAACTGTTATAATGAGTGCCTTAATAGTTTCACTTAGGGGTGGACCATTTTTTTAACGGAACTTAATTAATATTAATGATTAATGAAAATATCATCACTAATATTAACGAAAACATTACTATTAATACTGATAGGGAATATTTCCGTTAACCGTTAATATCATTGAAGAACATTGACATTAATGTTAATGGCCCACTCCTAGTTTCACTTCATATAATCCAGTGGAATCTTTCAAAGTAAGATATGTACTGCAGAATCTATGATCAGAGGCATTTCTAGATGGTAATTTATGATCGACTATCGAATTAAATTATTAGAATTCAAGCAGAAAGGTCTAAATACATATTATTCATATTTATGAGACCAAAGAGAATGATCTCAAACGGATATATTGCCACTTAACACTTTCACACCATATTGTTGTTGTCAGCAGTTAATTTCTAAAAATATGATTAATAATGAATATCAAGGGAATCAAAAAAACTAAAATCAATTGTCTTTTCCTCTCACCATGGAATATGAATTTCAATGATTTTCTTCATCATGGCATGTACTAGTAGATTCTAGTGTAATTATATTATCCATTATTTATTCGGTTACAAAAAAACCTATGTTACGCTTGATATTTTTCTATAGGTATTTTTATATGTCTTGAATGTTCGGGGAAACATCGTGGATTAGGTGTTCATTTATCATTTGTACGCTCAATAACCATGGATAAATGGAAAGAAATGGAATTAGAAAAAATGAAAGTAGGTGGTAATCGTCGAGCAAAAGAGTTTTTATCTGCACAACCCGATTATAATGCCAATTCGATGAGTTTACAACAGCGATATAATTCTCGTGCTGCTGCTTTTTATAGAGATAAAATAATTACAGAAGCACAAGGTAAAACATGGTCAATTAGTACATCATCAGCTCAAAATCATAGTTCGCCTTATACGTCATCATCATCAATAAATTATACTGAAAAACCGTCGAGAGTAAGTGAATACGAATAGGCTTTAGTGATTTTCCTTTCTTTGTTACACTTACTTTTAATCTATTAGCAAACATCATCCGAGTGGACACAAAATAGTAATAAATCATCAGAACAACGAACTCAAGATTATGGTGGGGGTGGTGGTAGTGGTGGTTATCAAAACAGTGGTTCAAATGATCAACAATATTCATCTGGTCTTGGTAGCGGTAATCCAAAATATTGGGGTTTTGGAAATACAAATTATGATACATCATCGCAACAACAATCATCAAATCCTGATTTGCTTGCATCGTCAATTTCAAACATGAGTGTTAATGCCGCTAAATGGGCTGGTGTTGCTAAAGAGTCCATGTTTAAAATTTCGAAAACAGCAGCTGACAAAGCAACTGAGCTGACATCAAAAGTAACGGAACAAGCTAAAGATGGTTCCCTATTGACTAATGTTCAAACGGGAGTAACAAGTATTGCATCGTCCATGGGTAAAATAGGAACGAAAACATGGTCGGATATGCAATCATTATGGGCAGGAAAAGATTATCATTCGTATAATAGCGAAGATCAACGATTAAATAATAGTCAGCATTATTCGGACCCTGTAAGTAAAATTTATCGCATTGATCTACCTGTTTGTGCATTAATTACCTAGAGTAAGTTTTCAAAAATCGAAGAGCAACCATTTGATTAAATTACTTTTAGCTAGATTCTCAAGAGATTCAAATTTCTTTCTTAACAAATAAATTTTAAAGAATGCTCCAAAATGATTGAACAATCTTTGTTAACAAGACATAAATTTGAGTTCCTATATGTAAACTTCAACAAAGCTAATAGTAATCTATAAAAATTAGTTTTTGTACTTTGTCTTCCTAAGCTTTCAGCGTATTCTACGATATGCGGAAGAAAACCTGCCGATTGAAACTCCTTACATCGATTTAAAACAGTCAGAGAGCAATGGTGAATTCCTACACATCCTGCTAACTTTTTTTTATTCGTCTCGAGAGATATTTTAATCAGTTCAATGAATAGGTCACACTTATTGCTTTGCACCATGCCATCTAATTAAACATAAAAAGAGACGAAATATTTTATTTCTAGAACGAAGGATTCTCTTCGTATCAAAGCCACTCATCGTCGTCGTCAACATATCATAATGATTCTGGCTATCAGAATACCTTTAGTAATTCACCAACTCCTCAACAAGCACAACTCACCCTGTCTCAATCAAACACTGAAATTTCGAAACCACAACGTGATGTTAGTTTTGAATCTTGGTTAAATGATGAACCCATTTCGAAACCATCAAGTGCCTCATCTCGAGCGACATCTTCCAAAAAGACAGGAAATACAAATTCATCTGCTGGATCCAAAACTAAACAAGTATCGGCACCAGCACCTGTGTCGGTGCCGGCACCTAATTTAATTTCGTTTGATGATGAAAAATGGGCGGATGATGATGATGCTGGGTGGGAATCGATTGATACTAGAAAATAGAATTCAGGTTTTCTTTCAAAATTAAAAAAAAAAGGCAATTTTAGTTTATTTATTCTTTTTTGTTTCTTTTGTTGGTGTGTGTCTTGTTTGTGCGTATTATTAACAGTTCACTTCTTTTTTTTTTTTGGCTTTTATTTATTATTTCGCGTCATCAGGAGAATGTGAGGAGTGTTATAAGATCGAGTAGTTTTTCTTTCCTATTGAAAGTTTATTAAGTTTTACTCAGTACAGTATGTTTATTTTCTTTTTGAATATATTTGTGGCAATTTCCAAAATATACTAACTCATTGTTGTTTTATGATATAGAAATATATATTTATCTAAATTAACTATCATCGCATATATTATGAATATGTAAAGAATGAAAGAGAAATGCTTATCTTTTATTACTAATGAACAATTGTTGATTATAAACTTTTGACCTCTTCTAAAGAATATATCTTGTCTCGCTTCAATGAACTATCATTTCCTACGATAAATGCACACAAAAATTTTGTATCGCACGAATCATTTCGTATCTTGTCTTCTCTCAACGGTAAGTTTTCAAGCGAAGCACAAATACATTGCATCATTCTTTTATTATAATATCACGCCTTGCTTTTATAACATAGGCAACAGCTGCATAAAATTAAATAAAAAGAAAATTTAAAGAGCATTCATTTCTGGAATACAAGATTCAATAAAAAAAAATTTCTATGTCTAATATCAATAATCGAAATAACATATTTGTTTCATTGAATCATATGACGCGTTATTTGTTAGTATAGAAAAAACAATATCTTGTGACTGGTTTAATTCAATAGATTTTCCTTTTTAACGGCGAAATGTATGTTTGAAGAGCATGAGTCACGAATGTCACAGATGTATATATATATATTCTTCAGCTATATACATTTCGTGCCCGAACTAAACAAATATTTACACAGTTCTAGTAATGTGTATGGTACAGACCGAGAGAGAGAGAGAGAGAGAGAGAGAGGAAAAAGAGGAAAGTCGTAAATTAGTATTGCATCATACATAGAATGAGAGATTTTTTTCTTCATTTGTATATACATGCACTATTCCATATAGCAATATGTACATGTGACACCATTTCCTCTATCCATGTTCAAGGTCGTTTCTATTCATCTTTTGAAATGACGTCAGGTTACATACTTCATATTCGTCGCTTAGAAAACGCTTACATCTACATGAATTCCACCTAGTGCCAAATATTCTTCGACGAAAATAAATTTATAACTGAGTCACATGTTACATATTTGTTTTATTCATCACGTTTTGTCGTTTCTACCCCTTATAAAATCAATCAATATTAATTAATAATGCCATTTCTGTTTCTTTTTCATTTCAAGATACATGACTTGCCCCTACGCCCGATTTCTCGAACGTGACGAAGAACCAACAGCTGCAACAGCTAAATTAACAATAAATGGTTCTTCTGATAACGATGCACTTGCAGAAATTTTATCATTGACTGGTTATGGCACATCAAGTTCAGTTAAACCTGAACTGAAACGTTTACCATCAAGTGATGAATTAGTAACATATGGGAACTATTTAAAATTAGATCGATTACTTAATTCACAAGTTTTATTAAGTGCTCAAAATGATCAAAATAAAAATCCTGTTCATGATGAACATTTATTTATGATCATTCATCAAAGTAAGATAAAAATCGATAGAATTGAATGAAAATTTTCTATTTTTTTGTCTAAATTAAGCTTTTGAACTTTGGTTTAAACAAATTTTATGGGAAATTGATTCTCTTCGTGATATATTTGGCAATAAATCCATTGATGAAAGTCATATGTTTGTATCGATTAATCGTCTTCAACGTTGTGTGCAAATATGGCGTTTACTATGCGATCAAATAATTATATTGGAAACGATGACACCATTAGATTTTATGGAATTTCGTTCATATCTTTCACCAGCTAGTGGTTTTCAAAGTTTACAATTTCGATTAATTGAGAATAGATTAGGTTTACCAGAAAAATCGCGTGTTCTCTACAATCAAATCTCGTATAAAAATGCTTTTCCAAGCTCAAATGAACAAACGGATTTAACCAATTCATTAGAAGAACCAACATTACTTGTACTTATTGAAGTAAGAATTGTTTTTGTCCTCTAGAAATTTGAACGGAAATTTTGAACTTTTAGCAATGGCTTGAACGAACACCAGGTCTTGAAGATTCAACTTTTAATTTTTGGGAACGTTACAAACGAGCCGTAGCTCAATATATTAACTATCTTCAAACAAATGCTCAGGTAAAAAGAAAATTTTAATAGAAAAATCTATTTCAAAATTTTTTTGCTCAGGATGAACCAAATCCAACAGCTCGTGAAGCAGCATTAGAGGATGTAAAAAAAACGGCGGATACATTTCGTTCGTTTATTGATGAAAAATTTCATCAACAACTCCTAGCTAGATCAGAACGACGTATGAGTCATAAAGCTCTACAAGGTGCTCTGATGATTATGCTCTATAGAGAACAACCACGTTTTCAAGTTTGTTTTAGAGCTTTCTTATTTTCTTTTAGTAGAAATAAAAAAATCAATATTTCTTTTATTTAGGGTCCTTATCAAGTTTTATCCTTACTAATGGATATTGACGCATTAATAACAAAATGGCGATGTAAGTAAATCAAGCTTACGGAAAAAGAAGTCGAAAAGAATGGTTCTATTGATTTTGTTGAATACGTAGCTACAGTCGGTTGAGTAGAGCACGTTAGGTTCGTAGCTGAAAATTTTCAACAGACGCACTTTTATTTCGAATAAGATCAACATACTTCTGTTTGTAGAAAAAGCGGCACTTACTAATGAATAAAACACCGAATGAATTTCACTATCAAACTCATTTCATGAATTAATTGTGTGAGAAAGATTTCTGAAAAACAGAAGAAACTGTTTTTTTTCAATTTTTGAGAGGCATGTCTAAAATTAACTTTAAGAACTCTATATAAAATAATTGTTCGCTGCGGATTCTATTGATTGTTCTTTCATAATGCTTTTCATATTGTCATAAAAAGATCGAGATGAACACCCAAGTCTTCAGCGTCATTTTCATATTGTAATGAGATTTTTTGTTTTCTTCTTCTTTAGACAATCATTTAATACTTGTCCAACGACAAATTGGTAATAAACAAGGTACAGGTGGTTCAGCTGGTTATAGTTATTTACGATCAACTTGCAGGTTAGATTCTATTAAATATTTTGTTAACTTATATTTTATTGCAAATTATTTCTTTAGTGATCGTTATAAAGTTTTTATTGATTTGTTTAATCTCGCATCATTTCTTATTCCTCGTGAATTTCTACCAAAATTAACTACAGAAATGAAAATGCGTTTAGCTATTGCTAATATTGATCCTTCGAAATTTGACAATGAAGACGATCAAGATTTACATCGATCAATATCAAAAAGAAATGGAAAAGACAATAACGAACATTGTTTTATGTCGGATCATGAATTTCATCCAGTAACTGATTAACTCTTGAAAGAGAAACAAAGTGAACTGACAAATTTTTTCTTCTTGCTTTTTTTTTGTTTTGGGTTTTCTGTTTCATACTGCATATTTAGCTATAAGACGCGTATCTTGTTAATCTTCGAAAAGAATTGTTTTTTTTTTTGGTATTGTAGCAACCCATCGCGGTAACCTTATGTTCCGAAGGAATATGTAGTAAAGAGATTAGAATTTAGATCATTGGATACCTTTAGGTTTCTTGACTGTTTTATACGTGAGAACGCTTACAAGTGGTGTATGAGTTACTCTTTCAATATAACTGAAGCGGAGTTTTGTTTTGAATTGAAAGTTTTCTTTTTAAAGCCGACTTCAGCTTTCTAGCTTATAGAATGGTAAAGGAAAAATTTGATTTCTTTTTTTTTTGTTTGTAACAAGAACTGAAGAGAGACTATTGTGACGTGTTTAATTATGTAAGAATCAGTTTTTTTTCATATCCGAAGGAAGGAAATGGTATTTAAAAAGTCATCGTGAATCATCTCTTTGATCGTGTTTTGCTTCTGTCTCATTCTTATTTGTACATTTTTTTCTTTATGATTAAAGTTGAAGTGCCTAGTTGAATATCTTATTCCGTTGAAGCAATGATCGATCATATTCAATGGTACGCACAAGATTAAATAATCTAATTTTGAGGAGTATGAGATTATTTTTGTTTTCTTAGAAAGAAAAAAATTCATATACAAAATAAATTTTATATAAAAAAAAAGCTCGATTTATGAGGTAGCTGATGATGAAATTTGAGGTAATTTGAGTATGCCAGATGTGCTTGGATTGCTCTTTGTATCGGATGAAGTTTCATGTTGAGCTGTGTGAGCCATTTGAGTCAAAAATAAATTGTTCGTACTATCACGACTGAGATCCATCGGATGACCATCATTTGGTAGGTGAGCTCTATTGAAAAATAATTAATTATATGAAAAATAAAATTTAGAGTTATGCTTACGCGTTAACAGATGAATCCGTCATACTGGATTGTCTTGTATTCATTCGCATAAACAATTCTCGTAGTACCTGTTCTTTTTGTTCCCATGTAAACTCAGTGACATTCACTTCCGCAACAACACTAGCCCTATATTTTAATAAAATAGATAGGCTCCTTTTTAACGAAAAACAAAAAAGCTTAAGAATAACATGTCTAATCCTAATGACCGTTTCATATGATTCTTCATTATCTATCAATTCTATGCTAGCTGAAAGAGACCAACTGTACACATACAAACAATTCATATCAGTAGAAGTCTTTTAGTATCCAGGGAATTGTATGAGAATCCTGGGAAGTATGAAATTCGCCTTCTCCTTCTCTACAATGCCTTCTCATTCTCTCACAATTTAAAACTCTTTGAGTTGAACTCGATAAACTATGCCATAAAAAATAATTTTAACGTTGAATAGAAAAACAATTATAATTTGCTAGTTTTACCATTTAGATTGTTCTTCCAAATCATGAAAAACACTATTTGAACTAAATTCATGAAATGCATCGTTAAATGTTTTCATTCGTCCTTGATCTCCATGTCCATGATGAATGGCTAACATTCGATTTTGATAAGAACTAAATGCATCTTTATGATATTGTAAACGATTGTAAATAATATGTCGTTTAACATTTTGTAGTGCCTCCAGAAATAATGCTTCCAATTCTGAACGTTGTTCAAGAATCGCTTTACCTAATTTTTTAACTTTATTCATTTCTTTGCCTTTTAATTCTAAAGCACGTTGCAATTTTATGATTTCATTCTGTGATGATACACATTCAATCTGAGAATGTTCCAGAAGTGTTTTTCGTTCAACATTAAATTCTTCAATGAATTTCGTTAGCGACACTTCTAAATATTGAACTTTTTCTTTTAGCTATGAAACAACAAAAAACAAGCTTATTATTTGCTGTTAACAAGCACTCTTTTTTTTTTAAATTACTTCTTTAATCAATTTATTGTTTTTTTGTACTTCTTCAATTTTTTCTTTTATTAATAAATCATTCATTTCTTTATCACTTAAGATCACAGTTGCTTGTTTTCGCAATTGTTCTTTTGATTTTTGTAAATCATCGAGCTCTTTCTTATAAATACGTAGCGATTCAATAAGATCAACATTTTCTTTATAAATATTGCGAGCTTTTTCATCTAAGGTTCTAAAAATAGAAACAATTCATATAGATAATAATGATCTAATTTGTTTATATTCTACTTCAATGCTTCATTTTGTGCTTGCTCTGCTATCTCTTCAATTCGTTTATTCGTCTCTTGTTGTAGACGCGTTTTTTCATTTGAAAATCTTTCCTCTAATTTTTCTAATGCTTCTTTTTGTTCACGCACATTCCATAGCATAGCTTCTTTAATCTTGGAAAATAGAAAGGTATAATTTAAAGAAAAATGAAATAAAAGCAAATCGTATAAATTTACTTCTTCAAGTTCTTGTTGCATTTGAGCTTTTTTCTTTCGAAATTCTTTTACTTGATTAAGTTCATGCCGAATAACATCTAGTTCAGTTTCTTTTCGACTTAATCTTTCATTTAATTGACGTCGTTGCCTGTCAAAATCATCGAGCTTAAAGTCAACAATGATAAAATTTTCTGCAGACAACTAAATATATATATATATATATATATACATACTAATTCTTGTTTATCTTTAGATTGTTCAACTTGGAGTGTACTGATTTCTTGTTGTAAACGTTCGATCTAGATTTTTATTTATAAAGAGATACTTTTTTTTTCATTGAAAATAATCGATGTCTTTTTTACTTCAGTATCTTTGTCCATATCTTGCTTTTTTAGAAAACTAACGACATCAATAGTATCTTTTTCCGTTTGACGTAGTTGGTCGCGTAATGTTTCATTGTCGCCTGCCAAAGTGCCAACCACTTCTCTATATTGATAAATATTAAAATTATTTTTATCCTTTCTAATCAATGTTTTATTTTTCTCACCGACAGTGTTTACGCGATGTATCTGCAATATTAAGTCTAGATTCCCATAAAATTGTATTTCGAGCATCCATTTTCAATGGATTATCATCGTTTTTCTTTTTCCTAGATAAAGAAAAATTCAAATAGAATTTCAATTAGTTATTTTTTACATAAACTTTCAAAACAAAATAAAAAGAACTAAACTTACCCCTTCTTTCCTTTACCGCCTTTCTTTCCTTTTCCTTTTTTCGGCATTGTTCAATCTAGAAAGAAAATAATTAATTATTAATATTAAAATAGGCATAAATTTCTTTTTCTGCGAAGTACATTAGAACCTTTTCTTTTTTGAGAAAAACATCAATCGCCATTTTCAATCATTTTTATTATATGAGAATGAGCAACACCCTCCCTGCATTATTGCCTATGCCAAATGAAAGATGTCAGACAATGATGATTAGTGAACACTGTTGAAAACTACAAATTTATTTTGATTGATTTTTTATTTAGCACTTGTCTTCTAATTCAAAATTTATCTATAAAAAAAAGTACACATCATTTGCACCAGTTCTTCGGAAGCGTTTGCTTTTCATACTAATGAGTTCAAAACAAAAACAAAACACATATTAGCATTCCTTTTTACTTTGAGCAACTAGCAACAATGAATGACAAGCTTCAAGTGTTGCGTGCTACTAAAAAATTTATTTCATATAATCGGCTTTACTCTGTTCCGACGCTCTCTCTCCTTTTCTTGGCTATTTTTTCGTTTTCACTGATTCAAAAAGAACAACAACACAAGTAATACCAGTAAAAGTATTTGTAGTGTAAGCAACAACGACAAGCATCTTTTCCCCCTCGTTCTATTTCTCTTTTGCTCATTTATATTTTCATAGTTAAAAGACTCGAAGTTCTCGTTTAAGTGCTTACTTTTAGTTGTACATGTCTATTGAATGAAGCATAAATTTTTAAAACGATCGATTACCAATAAACAAACTCAACATCGATCATATCAAACACAAACAAAGCGTATACCGACACCGATCGATCATGTTAGATCTTCATCAACCGACGAAATTGATCTTGATATAGAGGGTGCTCTGTCCGATTCGTATTCACCATGTTTAAAACCTACTGTACAATTAAAAAGTCAAAAATTACTGAAAAAAGATTTACTACGTGTTAGTAACCAGCGTTCATCGTTACTCGGTCCGCAAACATTACAACCACATTTTGCTCATCATGAACTACAGCAAATTCATTCTGTAGCATCATCATTATCGAAATCATCGTCATCGTCATCATCCATTGATGGTCGAATTGCTTCACGTCGTCGTTCATTATCATTGACTTCTCGTATATTTCATGCAACAATCCATCGAATAGGTCCATGGCCAGATAAATCCATAAATTATTTTCGGTCGAATCAAAGTGATACACCGCGACCATCGCAAAAAGTTCGAACTATAAAAAACCCTCGTATTACTTCTCCTAAATCTTGTATTTCCTCGAACGATAATGCATATCAATTTAAAATTCATCCATCAAAACATACGTACATTGATGAATATCGTAAAAGTAAAGGTTATGTATTAAATTTACCGTCATCAAAGCAAGATACACATTTGTCGTTGTCATCATTAACAGAAATACAAGATTATGATGATGATCAAATATCTTTAGTAGGTACATATAGGTGTGGTGTTGGAGATAATTCATTCACAGAACGAACTTATTTATCAACAACTCATATGTCATCTATAGCTGGAACAAATTCAAAATTCGCCGGAGAAATAATTGATAAGTTGAATCCATTGCCGCGAATATCATCGTCTATGAATCAAGTCCATATCTCTCCAGTAATACCAACTCAAAATAATAGTCATTTTCGATACAGCCGTCGTTCACAATTCAATTCAACGAGAATGTTACCTCCGCTAACAAATCAACCGTTTCAATATTTAAGTAGTACAGATCCAATTGGAAAATTATATGATCGAACTAAGAAAACTTCTATACATAATCCGGCAAAATTATTATTTATGAATGGACGACCAAAGAAAAGGTATTCGAATTATTTTATTTTATATTTCAATTCAAATAAAGATCTCGTTCTATTTAATTCCGAATAAAAAAAAGCAGGACTCCGCTTCCCGCTAGTACAGATATGAAGGTATGAAAGGAATGGATTGTCTGAAACTAATACCACTAATAAAAAGAAAAAAAGAAGTTGCTATTTTTTTTTTCTAATTACTTGTATTATTTTTTTCTTCTTGAATATTTTTATAGGTTACCACCCTTACACAAGGTTACCCTGAACTTAGAACTACCGGCAGGTCGATAATAACAACATTCGAACGAGAAGCATCTATTGTCGTTTATCGTCTACCTCGCCCGGCACATTTTCTCACAACAAGGAGTGATGTTGGACCTCTTAGTTAGTTAAATTACATTAAAAAAACAATTTTTATTGAAATCAAAGCCTATCGCTATTTTTTTAAATTTATTTATTGAATATGAAATTTCCATTATCATATTATACTTTTTTATATTCTGCCTGAAAATATATTCCATTCCGTAGAGAATCTGAATTGTATGAATACGTTTACTAGGAAATTAATATGAAAAAGTCATGGCTAAGCAAAACTCAAAATGCCGCCTCTCTAGGATGAAATCGAATGTTTTTTGTTCAGTTCTCTAAGAAAATATATCCAGGCATCTTGTACGCCAAACATTCATGATTTGAGTTTGAAACAGATTTTTCTCTTCAAAAGAGAAACAAGCAAATTGAAAGACTCTCAAATAGTAATAATATGAAATAAAACATTATTATGTTAACAGTTGTCTTGCAGATTTTTTTCCTGCTTGATTACATGAAACGAAATTGTATTGTTTGTTTTTATTAGACTTTTTTTAAAAATAAGTCCAAGACGGAAATAGAATGATGTCGCAAGAGAGCAGTTCAATTTTTTCGTTTCTCAATTGTCGATGGTCAGTGCGTTCTATTGGTCATTCTTTTTCACATGATCACACACAAAAAAAAAGAGAGAAGAAAGAAAGAAAAAATCATAAAGAGCAGTGATTCGTTCGTTTTTTTCGTCTTGTTTGTCCGCTTGGGTTCAATCGTTCGTCTTCGTTGATTATCATCTTCTTTGTTCTTATAATTTTACCTAAAAAAAAAAAGAAAACAGGCCGAAAACATTTATGGATGCATCGAAAAGCAATTTACTAACATCTGCATCATCGAATGATGGTTTGTATTTCGAAAAAAAGATAAATTTAAAATAAAAGCTCTCTATATTTTAACTGTAAATAATAGCACACAAAACGCCTGTATCATCATTGATTAGTTCCAATATGGGTGATAATAATTCAAGTGAAAACACTTCAATCTCGCTGAATCGTCGCGATGGTCCATTAGTACAAGCATTGACAGATAAACTTTCAATTGTTGCCAATACAAATGCATCAATGTAAATAAAAATGCACATGTTTTTTTCTTATTCGAGCAGCAGCGTACGAATAGTGTAGAAAAATTATTGTTTCGGCTAGATGAAAATCTTTTTCTTTTGATAATCAATCAATCATCCGATTTGATTTAGATCATCAACTAACAATCATGCACACTATAAAAGTTCACCTAATGGCAATCATGATGTCGAAGAACAAGAACAATTAAGCCCATTAGGTAAATAATCTTTTTTTTACATAGTTTATTTCAATGCAAAAATCAATTCCTTTTATTTTCTTACAGGTACTTGGGGATTTTTGCCATCACCAACAGAAAATGAAGAATCATCTTCTGTGTTATCTCATAGTCAAACACGATCCTCATCATCGAATTCATCGCACGAATCATCGAGTCATAAAAAAGTAACCTAAAAATTACGAATTGAAAGAATATTATATCTATAAGAAAACAGCCTGAAACAATTTAAAGCTATGTTGTCTTTGGGAAGAATTTATCACGTTTTTTTTTTCCTTTTTTGATAAGTATTTATTAAGTTTACTAAATGTAAAGAGAAGACGTTCGAAAAATAATACTACAGAATTTCCATTGAAAAATATCTTCAGAACTTCATTCTTGGAAGAAACAAGATTTCAACATGACTGAGATATTTATCATCTCGCGGATAGTATTAGGAGAAAGTTCAGTTTTCATTTTGACAGATGAATAGTCGAAGCTCTACTGATTACGCTATTATTGTATAGGATTCATTTACTGAGTGTTGTCTCTTATTCAGTCATTCATGGTAGTGATAAGCGTCCCTCATGCATCGATTTGTTGAGAAAAATAGTACGCTAGTTATTCATTTTGGTCGTACGAACAAACAAAAATTAGACGAACGAAAACCATGAGAAGTTTTATTCTATTACATATCACATTCGACTTATCACTAAAATGTTTATTTTTTTTTCACCTATAGATGGATCATTCAAACTCACAGAAATTCACTGATAAGCAATCACTTTTAGTAACTAGCAATAATACAAATGAAGATATGATGAAAAGCCCGAGTATGTATAGAAAGAGACGTACTGAAAAAGAGACTAAATATTTACTCTTTAACTCAATTTAGGTGCAGTCGATCAAGAGGATGAAGTATTTGAAACACCTCGAATTATTCTTCAAAAAATACAATTCGATGATCCAGGTATGAATATAGAGAAACTTTTCTTTGTCATCAAAACTCACTGTCTTCCCATCGAAAAATGCAATTTTCTCTTTTTCGTCTTATCTAAGTATGGATACAGTGACGCTGATACCAATACTTTCCTTTTGAGAAAGAGATTTTTTTCTGATCGAATATAACTTCTGCCAAAGATGTTGACTGGTGTGCCTCGTAACATTTATGAAAAAGAGTTATTGAATAAAAATGACTTATTATTTAGATCTTTTTCCGGATGATCTTACACCTGACCTTGTAAAAAGATTTTCACAAGAAAATGGTCAACGTTCAAGTCGACCACGTCGTTCAAATAATAGTAGTACAATATCATTAAATCCATCGCCAAAGAAAAAACGTCAGCGAAACACATCTCATGAAGAACCAAATTATGAATTTGACGATGAAAAAGATGACGATGATGACGACGACGACGACGACGACGACGATCAACAATCCTTAAAAAAACGTATACGTCGTGCAGGTTTAACAAATGAAAATAGTATGTCATATGATGCCATGAGTGAATTTAAGAAAAAGACACGTGATCGTTTGGCACGTAAAGTATTAGATATCGATGCAGATCCACATGAAAATGCATCCTATAAACGATTTGTTAACTTATTGAATATATTCAATGATGATTATGAACGTTATTATGAAGATATGAAAGATTCCGATGAAGAACATTACCTTGATTTATTATTATCCGATCATACATTAGATGAAATGGCAACATTATCAGAGAAATTAAAACTTTCAACATACATGTCCCAAATTGAGATAGTAAAATTAAAGCGTTTATTAGAAATTTTATCATTACGTATCAAACAAGGTATTGAGCTGAGTCCAATACTAAAACATGATATTAATGATGAACAGCAAGAAACACAAGAAGATGAACGTGCATGGAGAGATTTAGTTTTTGAACGTTTAACAACGTGTGCAAATGCTTGTGAAGTAGCATTAAATATAATGACAACACCAAATGCAAATAAGGAAATTCTTGTTGAAAATGCTATTGAAAATACAACTTTATTTATAAAAGCACAGTTAGCTAAAACGATTTTTCCAGAATACGATCCACTCTATCGTAGTGATAATCAATCAAAAGGTAAATAGGAAAAACGAGTTAGGCGAATCAAAGAGATATTGCTTTTTGTTTTTGTAGATCCTTTATTAACGAAACAAAAAAGACAAAAAGCAACTGGAACAAAATGCAAAAAAGTTCAATTACTTTACAATAAAATGATTTCATTATTCCAAGGCATTGCAGATTTAATGCCATTAGGGAAATTTACTGATACTATTATTCTTGCCGTAAGTTTTTCTTTTTAGCATTTTAATCGCCTATAATAATTCAAAACGAAAAAATGATTCTTGTCAAAATTAACATCTAATACTATTCACTACTTTTTTTGTGTTTTTTCCCACAGTAAATAGTTGGATTTGATAATATCAGTTCAAATAGCTTCTCTAAATCATCCATGTGATCAGCATAGGACTAACTCTGCGGATTCTTATTGATAAATTAATTACGTTATACTTCCGCGTGTAAAAATACTAGGAAACTTCTTTAGCAAAAATTGCACGAGCTTTTTTCTTCTCTATATACTAGCGATTGAATCGTAGGACTTGTCCGAATGAAATAAGTAGGTGGATTTCAACCAATTTTGGAAGTCCCTAAATAACACTTGATACTTCATGAATGAGTGAATAAAAAAATCTGGCATTAATGTGACAGAGAGAATATAATTGTCAACTTTAAATACTTGGTCAGTTAAAAATCGAATGATATAGAAAAAAGATTATATGCAGTTCTGTTAAACAAACAATGCCCATCTATTTAGATCTCATCATTTACTGTCAGCTGTATTTATGTTGAAAATATCTTTGATTTACAAGCTCATTCCATAACAATTCTTCCTGAATTATTTTCACGCTATGAACATCACCGCGATTCTATTCTTGATGATATTCTTCTATCAATAGTACGTTTACCCACAAGTAAGAAGAGTCTTCGCTGTTATCGTTTACCATCTGGTGAATCCATACAAATGTTTACTGCATTGATCATGCACTTAATTCATTCACCTGTAACAACACTAAATTCTAATGTAGCCGATGCTGCAAACGAATTACATCTATTAAATACATATTCATTAGGACAAAATATTGCATATAAATTTTTAACATTATTTTTTCGTTCATGTGGAACCAAACAAGGTGAAGACGATTATCGAATTATATTTGAAAATTTCCTAGCTGACTTACTTGTAACAGCTAACCGACCTGAATGGCCAGCATCAGAAATTCTTTTAACATTATTATCACGTATATTAATGAAGAATTTTTCAAATCAATCAGTATCAATACCAATACGTTTACAATCATTGGAATATTTAGGATCGGTTGCAGCACAATTAAGAAAAGATACCATTGAATTGGATGTTTTAAATTCAAGACAAAATCAAGAGAGACTTGATCAAGTTATTGATAAAGTTAGTAGAAAATTGATCAGATTAGTTTTGTTTTTTTCTAATTTTTTTATTTTTCTAAATAGACTTTATCAAGTATCGAAACCGATGAAGATCTTTTGGGAGTATATAAAACTGATCCATTACGTCATCATCGTAGTTTAGTTATTTATCTTAATGAACAAAGTCAAAGTGAACCAACTAGTCATGTAAGTTAAATCCATAAACGGAAATTTCGATCCGATTAGATTCAATAGAACGCTTGTTGACAAGTGAAAAAGTCTGAAGAGATTCATGTCATACGCATTCTTTTCCCCCTTAAACATACTATTCTCTGTGTCATAGTCATAATAGCCTTAGACCGAAATTTTCGATCTGTACGACTGATATTACATTTATATTTTGTCAGGGATCGTGAATAAGGAGAGTTGATTTCTTTTAATTAATAAGGGTCATGATTCTTCCAAGAATGAAAGGACGTCTCTATTGAGAATCAATGAGTGATAAAATTAAAGAACAGTTTCTTATGGAAAATTCATATGATAAACTCTTATTAATATTGTTTTCTAGTTTGCAAAAATGTTTCACATTGGCCAATGGCTTCGTGATATTAATTTAACAATCGATAATTTAACTCAGACATTAACACGACGTGTTAAACCTCCTAGTCATACTGAGTTAGTCGATATTAATATTGACATTGATAAATCATTGAATAAGAAACGATCACATCCAACAATAACAATATCTGATGAAATTGAACTTAAAAAGGGTGAAAAAAATACTATATTGAAAATGCTTTCCTTACCAATCACAATACGTAAGCAACAACGATATACGTTAGATATCGATTATGATGATGTGTGTTTATTAATGCGTTATTTAACATCAAATCGACCATTTTTAAAAACCTTTGATGTCTATCTTAAACAATTAGCTGCTGTATTTCAATCCGAAGCTGGAACAAATATACGAAGTAAAGCAATGAAATGTTTGTGTACAGTTGTTGAAGCTGATCCGACAATATTAGCAAGAAACGATATTAAATCATGTGTTAAAGTCGGTTTAACTGATAAAAGTGTCAGTGTTCGAGAAGCAGCTATTGATCTTATTGGACGATATATTGTACATAAGCAATTACTTATTTTACAATATTATGATGTGCTCTGTGAGCGAAGTATTGACACAGGTAAAAACCATGAGATGCATTGCTAATGATTGCATACTATTGAAAAAATGAATCGTCTGTAAAAATCGAGTATTTTTATTTGTCAATTAAATCTTCAATTCGTTTCCGTACACCTGCTGTTGTATCAGTTGTGCTATATTAGGAGAATATGAACGAATGAACATATAGCATATACCTTGTTTCCAATGATGTTGAATAATGATAAAAGTCGCTGGAAAGTGGAAGCAGTATTCTGCCCGGAAATTACCGGAAAAAAATCCGTCAATTTTCGACCGGAATACTGCTTCCACGTTCCAGCGCTTTCTCGAGCTTTCCGGCCAGATACCTTGATTTTTCCGCATATTTACGGTCGGTTCCTACGGTATCCGTCCTCCGGAATCATTGGCCTGGGAAAGAAAACAGCTTTGAAAAATTGTTTTGGATACATAATCCTTGAAATATGACATTTAAAACGGGTCATAATATACTTTTATCAGGTTACTAGGGAAATATGTAATTATGAAGCGAATTTTTCTCCTCGAAAACGAAGAAATGATTGAAATTAAACGTGTCACACATATTACCCAGTGACAGATTTGTGAATTACAGTAAAACCTCTATAAGTGAACACCTCTCTAAAGTGAACATCTCCTATTTGAACACGTATCTCGATCTCTCTCACCTCCGATCGATTTTTGCTGTAAACAAGCCTCTATATAATGATCACCTCCCTCCCAGTTCGGAACATCGAACGCTTTTTTTGGTCCCTTCAGCTAAGAAAACCTCTATAAAATGAACACACGCGTAACAATTTATAAGTTCGTGTGTGCAACAAGAGAAAAAAATAACAATGTATATTCTTAAACAGTGTTACACTAATTAATCGGCGGTCTATTGTTCAGAAAGAAAACTCATCATATATATAGAACAAAAGGAACAATGAAAATGAATGGCCCACGTAAAGATGATCGCTTACATGCGAAACAACAAAGCACTTTTCTATTTACGATTGTGTGATGACGACGAAACGAAACACCCATTAACCCTCTCTGAAAATATGCAATTGATTCGCGAAAATGAAGAGAAGTTTTCGTATCGTACACTTGCTAAAAAATATCAGATTTCAATCGGCAATTCGTCACACATTTCGGACGGCAGGCTTTGTCTGTTCAAACATCCAAAACGTAGCCAATACTACAATAAATAGCGGCTATGATTCCGACGAAGAAATCCCTACTAATGATATCTTGACAGCCTTACAAAATCCAGATACATTTCTTGCTCATCTCAACGTCGGTGGACAAACCCTCTCAGCCATTGAGTTCATCAAAGTGGACAAAGAGAGACTCCAGCTTTCAACGAGTGGAACGACGTCGACAATAGTCTGATCATCGTCAGTGAACAACGCCACAACAATGAGGAAGCTGACGACATGCCAAATGAAACACCACCCAAGGTCATCGAAACAATGGAGATGTTCAGACGATTGCATCTTTTAGCTGCCACTCAACAACAACAACAACTACATTCTCTTATCTCTCAACTCGATTCCAAACTCACTCAACTCTTCATTTACTCGAAAGGAGTCAAACGGACAACAATCGACAATTTGTTTCGTATAGCAATTAAATAGATGTGTAGCAGATGAAAGAAATACTCTTTGTTTTCGGTTTAAGTTATTTGTGGAGAATTCTGATACGCAAGGTGCGTAGTAGACCCCAATCGGTATTACTAAACATGAACTGTATACATGCAAGAGTTCAGCTAATACAAAACCTTCATATAATAAACACCTCCTTTAATGAACACTTTTTGAAGGGTCTCATTAGTGTTCATTATAGAGAGGCTTTACTGTACTTATTTTAAGAATAAATTTTCACAAATGTAATTTACTTACAAGTAGATGATAATAATTCTTGTTTTTTTTCTTCAGGTGTTAGCGTTCGTAAACGAGTTGTAAAAATCTTCCGTGATGTTTGTTTAACCCAACCGGATTTTGTTCGTATACCTGATATATGTTCTCGATTATTACGACGCATACATGATGAAGAATCTATACGTAAACTTGTTCTTGAAACATTTCAACAATTATGGTTTTCACCAACACGTAATAATTATGAAGTTCGACAACGTGTTCAAACAATAATTGATGTTTTAATTGATGCACAAAAACAAAATAATACGTGGCTAGAAAATTTAGTTAAAGAATTTCTTCAGACAAATGATAAACAATCGAATGATGATAAAACAAAAATTCGAGAACAACGAAAAGATGTCCTAAAAGCTATACAAGATATTATTAATGAGTTAGTTGAATCTATACTTAAAATTGAATCAGCTAATGATCAGGTTCGGTTAATTAATCTTGTTGATTTATGCATTATTTTCTATTCTTTTTTAAAGGTTTCATCGAATAAAATGGTTGCAACATTCATTGCACTTTACGCATTGGGTAAAGCGAATCCCGAACATGTTTTACCACATGTATCAACCATAGTAGAATATTTAAATATAAAATGTACATCATACAATGATAATGCTATTGTACAATATGTAGCTAAAATACTCGAATTTACTGTACCGTTAATGAAATCAGCTTCATCAAGTATAATCTATTCATTAGAAGGCAGTTTAACAAAATTATTACTTGTTAGTGGTCAACTGGTTATACATTCAAGTATAGCTTGTTTAGCAGCTGCTATACGCCTTTCAAAAAATGTTTCGCTTGTTAAAGATGTTTTAATAAGATATCATTGTAAGTTAACATTAGAAGAAATAATTAATTTTTTTCTTGAATGAATTTTGTTTAGCATTTATTATTGAATGTCAAGAAAAAATAACAGAAAAACCAAAGGAAGAATTTAAAGGCAGCGCACAATTGGCGAGATCTATTTATATATTAGGTGTTTTATGCAAATATTTTGACGTAGAAAGAAGTGAATACGATGATCTTCAGGTAAAACTATTTCAACTATTATTCAATTCAGTTTTGCGAGGAACAGTAGCTTCGACATGAGAAGTTTCTATTTAGATTCAAAAACTCTTCATACATATTCGAGATAGACATGATATACCTTTTGGGTACCTAACATTTCAGCGTATAAATGAAATTTACCAAGAAAATACACATTAGGAGTACGGAGATGTTGATTTACATTTGTATAAATCAAAATCCGTTGCTTCCTACTTCGGGATCTTGTACAAGTAAAAATCTCGTCTGTTAGAAATTACTAAAAGTCAATAAATATCTAATTGCGCTCAATCCTCTCCTGGAAGATGAGAGTAAAAACTTCATAGATAGCTCAGTTGATATTGTATTCGGTATTATTATTATTTGTTTAAACTTCTCTTTAATTATTATGGCTCGTTTTTCTGTTTAGTTTTCTGTAGGCGATATTTTTCAATTATTTATGTTTTTTATTGAACGAAATGATTCCGTTGTTAAGTTAAAATCTGTCGTTGGTCTCGGTTTTTTTCTTCAACGTTATGGTCATTATCTGGTTGAAGATGCTGTACGTCAATTATATCATACATATTTACTTGATCGTCGCCCAGTAGCTGCTCAACTTCGTTGTCAAGTACTTATTAACTTAGAAGAATATTTTCGTGATTGTATACGTCGTATGGCTGAACAAGATGTTGATTATCTTAATATTCCAACGATAGAAAATACACATCATGACGAAAATAGTAATGATCCTCATGGAATAACTGGTGCTAATCTTAAGGATACAACTGATGTACATTCTGAAATGGCTAGTTCAATTGCTCAATGTTACTTACGTATTGTGTTAGATACATATCTGAGTGAAGATGAAATTATTCGTCAATGTGTACGTAAAGTGGTCACATGTATATTAGAGCAAGGTCTTGTGCATCCAGTTCAATTTATTCCATTTCTTATTGCCATGACAACTGATCGTGATATAAATATTCAACAAAGTGCCGAACAAAATTTACAAGATTTAGATAAAACAAATCCAGGTATTATACAAACGAAAGTTATGCAAGGATTTAAAATGAGTTATCAATTACAAAAATTACTTACAATGCAAAATGCTAAACAATCAGATCCACAAGCAGATATTATTCGAGGTAAAATTTGCTCGATGTTTATTGGAGACAAGAAATTCAGTTTCATTAATCAAAGGACAAAGAAAGAAAGAAAGAAAGAAAGAAAGCAACATTCCTGTAGTTTGAATATCTATTTTGAGTAGATTCGGATTTGATCACTAGATTTGAAATCGTGAATCGATTGAGCATCAGCGATCGTAGAATACAAGGTGTCCGAAAAGTCATGTAACAAAAAAACAATTTATATCTCCATCGGATTTTAATTAAGCTAATTTTCTTTCGCAAGACAATGTAGAGCTTGAAATCCAGCAAAGTTTGCTGTAAGAAAAAAAGTCTATTGCGTTACGAGAAAACTACATGGTATAAATCGATATCTAATTGCACAGGAATTCGAGAAAATTTTGATATTTCCTCTCGCAGAACTGCGATTTCTTGAGCGAAATACAAATATATTTTTTAGAAGAATGATCAGCGTAAAAAGATCTAAAAATTGGGGTATACAAAGAGTTTCTGATATCTAAGTGCTTTTTAAATGAAAGTATCCCATAAAAAAATGATTGAAATCTCTTAAGTTATTTCTTTTTGGAAAAAAATTTAATTAGATAATACTAATATGAAGTACTCTTACTACACTTTTTTACTTAACTAAAAAGAATCGAAATATTTCACCAGAGAAATATCCACTCTTATCAACCAATCGAAATCATAGTAGCTAAATGTTTTCATTGTTTAAATAGGTATGACAAAACTCACTGTCATTTCGTGGAATAGTCAACAACTGCCTTATTGTTCAGTGAATCATTTTCTCTATTCGTTAATTCGTTCATCCCGTGTATATCGTCGTGGTTTAATAACTCAATTATTAAAAATGTTTGATACTGATTCAAATACATCGCCATTAACACTTGAAGAACAACTATTCGTTGCTGATAATCTCGCCTATTTTCCTTATCAAGTACAAGATGAACCATTATTTCTTGTTGAACAAATTGATTTATCTGTAAGTGTAACCGGTTCAACACAATTACAACAATTTCGTGATCTATTAAAACAACATCTCGATTATATTGATGATGATGAAGGTATCGATATGAATAAAATCGAAAAAAATTTATATCATGTATCAGAAAAAATTGTTGAAGAATTAAATCAATGTTTACGTCCAACAAAATCGACAACGTTATTGTTATTGTTAAAATCGTATCTTAAAGATGTTTATTATTTAAATGATACGAAAATAATTGAATATGATCATACAGAATCAAGTAAAATAACTGATAAACCAATATTATCTAGAAAAGTGAATGCAAAATTTGAACCGAAAATGATTCTTGATACAATTAAACCGTTAGTTAATTATGATGATTTCACAAAACGTAGACTAATAATAAAGGAATTTGGAGATTTTAAACGTTATTTACTTGCCTATGACAACGATATTGAAGATACAATACAGTCTATGACAGAATTATTACCTGGATCATTCTCAACGCCAAAAGGAAAGAAGAAAGGTGGTTCAAGTAGAAAACGAAAAGTTATGATCGATTCCGATGACGACAGTTTTAATGGCGATTTTTAGCCATAATCTCTTGATATAACGATATCGACAATGGTGAATCATTTTTTTTGCTTTCGGTGTTTTATGTGCTGACTTTTGTACCGATGTATTTTGTTCTTGTTGAAATGTTTTGTTTTTGATAAAATGATATTCGCGTACGAAAATGGCGATGTAGGGTTTTTTCTTTTATCAAAGGTTGAAAAACAAAAATTCTCAATCTTACATATCTAAAAAGAAAAATCATTTGTACTTGTGTATTTATATTGATGTTGTGCCGCATTTTTTGTGTGTTTTTGCGAAAATTAATTAATAAATAATTGAAGACCTATTCATTTCTTCTCATATTTATATTTCAATTAATGTTTGCAGTCTATTGCATGATTATTCATCGCTGAATATGAAACAAATCAATGCAATTTATCTCCATAGCAATAAGCTAGTTTTTATGAATCCATAGAAACTATCCAAAATCTTCAGAATAAGATTAAATTTAGTGAAATCAATAATAGAACCATCACATAGAACTTACTCTTTCATTGTTGATTTTCATTGTTACCAGGTGAATGAATTCGACAACGGATCTTATCGAGTCCTATGAGATTCGACTCCCCGACACAATCCGATAGTATTCCTGGATGCGGACCTGTTGTTGATTCCGACGGAAAAAAATCATTTTCTTATTCACGATCAAATAAGCATTTTGAGTCATCAGAGCGCAAGGGTAATTCGATAGAGTTGCATTCCGTTAAAATCGGACATCGGATCCGATTGGATCCAATGCCAAGAATCTGACTATAGGTCTGTGTCCAGGAATCCTATAAAATTTCGTCGGTTTTATTGAAACGCATATGGTATTCGGTATATTCGCTGTCTGACCCTTGTCGGAATCCAATGGGATCCTACTGTCAGAATGATTCTCCGGGGTGATCGTGTTTCAAGAAAACAAGTATGTTATCTTTCAATCTAAGCAAAGCTGATCTTTCGAACTTCTTTTAGTCGAGTGTTCGAAGCATTTTTCAGATTTCTGCTAGGGATTTTTTCGATTATGAATGATTATTTCAGTGATGATAGAAAAAAAAACATGTAAAGTTAAAAAAAGTATGAAGCAAAAGAGATGTTAAGAATTTATTCAGGCTATGTTCGAAAAGGAACATTGCCGTGACTCGGTTGTAGTAATTCAACAAAGGCCCCCAATACACTCTTCCCCGACTACTTCTCGAGGAGTCTCCGCAAAAGAACAAAATCCCTAGGGACTCTCTGGGGATTCTTCTAGGGAGAGTTGGCTAGGGGCTTCTTTTCTATTAACTGTTTGCCTCGATTTTTCTAATCAAAAGCTGATACATTTATGATAGAACAAAAAACGTGTTGCTTCCACCTTATTTATGTAGAAATTATTTTACACAGCAACAGATTTTCAATTAGTTGTTTTTTTTCGTTTTTCTGCGAGCTTCAGCTGAAATTCAACCAATCATTCAGTTTTAGTAAATCAACTGTAAATTAATATTATACATTGTTTGACAAGATATTTGATTATTCATAAAAACAAATGTTCATTCACGCTTTAGTCTCGTAGAGTAGTCTGCAGATGTTTGAAAAGTTGAATTCGAATCAGAATTTTATATGTTTTTCAAAGATAAAAAAATGGAGGTGTCGATTCTCATTGTAGAGCCATAAATTGAGTCTTAAGAAGTATTAAAAAGCAATTCTGGGCGACACAATCATTTAAGAATCACTCAAAACACTTTAGAAATCAAGAGAGTAGCATAAAATAACTCAATGGTTCCTTCATATATACGAATTAATGATAAATCACTCCCAGAAAACCAAATTTAATGTGTTTGAAATATTGTTCTTTTCCATCTTTAGTTAAATGTAGATACGCTGATGCTAATGTGAAACGATCAATCTCAGTTTAGAAAGAATATAGATTTCTGATTTGAACCAATTTTTCTCGTACATTTGTAGGCCAGTTTATGTTACTAAAAAGTAAATGAACATTTCATCATGCTGCTTTTTGATCAGACAGCTTTAGTCGTTTTTCAACGCAAATATTCATATATATGATATGTCTTTGCCGAAGTAACAGAGTTTCGTTGCGATAGTGGAATATTGTATAGTGCAGGTATTGGATCAGTTGGAATTGAGGATGAAGATGTCAATAATTGCTTCGTTTGGTCCTTTCGCCTCAAAAAGCAGAATATTAATACACCAACCATCATCATTAATAGAAAGCCACCAAGAATAGCAGCTACAATAGCAGTCGTATTGATAATAGGTGGATCGCTTCTCTGGTAATCTATAACCATAGTAGTAGTTGACAAAAATTCATCTGATTCCACTGTTTAAAAAGAAATTTTCTATATAATTTTATTGGTTTGAATACAAAACCATAAATTAGATACCTGTACATAGCGGTCCAGTATATCCTTGATGACATTGGCAAAATGTACTATTTCTTATGCATCTACCATGGCCCATCGTTTCACATGTTAAACAGAATTCTAAAGGACCTAAAAATAAATTACATTTAAATTTGATTGCAACATGTGTATCATCCTTTTTCTGAATAATCGAACACTATATGAGCTATAAATTGGATTGTTTTCTTTTCTCTATGGAACATAATAATAAATGAAAAATAATACTACTTTCGAATAATTGCGTTCTCGAAGTCGTTAGATATTGATATTTATAAGAAATGATTTATACGAAAGTGGAAGAAAAGCAGAACATTAACGATTCAACACAAAACAAGTCTCCATTAATTTTCGAATACATCATTAACCGTTTTTGTCAATGTTTGCCATGATTTTTCTTTTGATTAATAGACTGCCACTCAGCCCGAAATTCGAATAAAAAAAGTTATACATAATATGAATTTTTGTCAATCTAGACATCAAATCATATTTTATTTCGGTTTACATTTCGCTTCGGATGATTCATTTCAAAAATTTCAACAGCCGAAAAATTAGCTCTAACATTTATCATTAGAGATTTGATATTTTAATCACTGGCAAACCATTAAAGAGCAAAAAAAACTATTTTGTGCGTAATTAGAATTAACTCCCTAACATCGAAAATGTTTGTTGATCTAATTTAAAACCTCCAAATGAATGTTCAAGGTTAAACATCTTTTGATACTACGACTATTAAATGCTACTTGATATATATTTTAACAACTAGTTGAATTATTTCGTTTTAACAAAATATGGCTAAAAGCATGAACACAAACCTGGCATTAAGAACGATATGTGTGGATGGTAGCACGAGAAATTCAATGAAAAAGAAACATTATTATATTACTTTTTTTATAGAGTGATTTACTTTCTTTTTCTTTCTCGATTCTAGATTTTTGGTTGTATAATTAACAAAAGGTCGCAAAGGACATAGAATTTGATCAAAGACAAGCAAACGAATAAAAATAGCATTCAGTCAACCAATGACTTTCTTTTTCCAATTGAATAACCATTATGATGTAGGCAAACTTTTTTGCAGTTATTTATTCTAAATTAAATTTCGATTAACATTATCGAAATCAAAATGAAACGAAAAAAAAGTACTCAAACTCAGCAACTCACAGTCAAGTTGAAGTTACGATAGCATCGATACTTTCCCGTTACTTGGAAATGTTCATTTATTAGATATTTAATTGCATTGATTGTAGATTGACTATAGCCATGCATAAAATACTTTCTTTACTCTTGCTCTTGTTACTTAAATGATGATGATTACATTGGAAATTGAACCTGAACAGTAAAATCAGGTGTACATATTTCTTCTGTTCTACTCTAATGATAAATGTTTCTTATGTTTTATATACTTTATCTATTCTCTCGTCAAATAATCTACTTTTCTCTTTCACTTCAGATTAACACATTAAGCCAAAATTATTACACTCGTACTGATTAATTTTTAAACTGTTGTTTCATAGGTAACCTATACGTCTCCTTTATTTATCCTTCTTTTTTCTTTTTTCCCCCTTTTCCTAACTGTTATTTATGTGAACCTGTTTATGGCACAATAAAATAAATGTTAAAAAAAAAGGTATACATATTTCTACATGAAACTGAAGTTTTTTTCTATTTATGTTCGCAACATGCTTATTTAGGGGATTTAATATGATCTGTTGATTTTACAAAAGGTTTTCTAAACGAATAAATGAGCAACCGATGCAGTGTTTTTTCTCTACATCTTAGATCGAATACATGCTTTGTTTTTATCATAATGAAAAATAAAACAAGAATCCAAATACCCTCGAAAGTAAGCCAAGCAAATTTATTGATGGATCCTATAAATTTGATGTTGTGATAATAAAATACCTATGAAAATATTATTTTATGTATTCAGTCATGAAAATGTCTTACTTTTACAAGGTTACATTAGAATGGTTATCGCAAAGCAAAACTACGATTAAAGACTACTGAAGAGTAGGAATTATTCTGTTTTCGGTTAAGAAAATATTGGACATAAAATACTGTAAAGTGCAGGTATTGTCTAGATTTTTATGATAAAATTGATTGAAATATTTTTATGCGAATGGTGCAGTTTTATTTCAATATGATTATAGTGAATATTCGCAATAATAAAATCTATAGAAATGGTGTGATCAATTATTTGCGAATCATCCAGGTCACTGAAGGCGAAAAATCTATTCTATTCTATCATATAAAACTATATGATTCATTCTTTTTCCGTTCAGAAAAAAAGAAAAAAAAGAATGGTGCCGTGACCCGGGATCGAACCAGGGACCTTCAGATCTTCAGTCTGACGCTCTCCCAACTGAGCTATCCCGGCGAAATTTCAACCGATTACATTCAAACGAGATAATAAAATACCGCAAAAAGTATTCCTATCAGCTGTTATGATAATGAACTAATACCAGATGGAATTATTTTATACATCAAAATTCGTCCGTTTACTACTTTTATGAGTGATTTATCAAAAAAGAAAATCAATACTTATCAGCACTTCAGTGATTTTTATGGTTTCACGGCAAGGATTATCTAGGCTGGAGAAATCCTTGAAAATGACTTCTTAAATTTTGAAGGGCATTTATTTCAAGCACTCAAATCGATGTTTGTATGAAATTGTCGTTCAATGAAATTAAGCACATAGTATGTAATGCTTTATATCTATACCGCGAATTCTCGATAGATAAAAAAAGAATCTTTTCTTTCCAATTTTTAAATTTACATTTATCAGATTTATTTTAGTATGAAATCTAATTTATTTTAATCAGATTTTGTTGAAATGCATTCAGACGAATAATATCATACGCTTAAAGTGCTTACCAGATTTCATCACACAATTTAGTTCATCCCAATGAAATTGGCCATCGGAGTCAAAAAAAAACGCATCCATTTATTTTTCTAGCTTGAATCAATCTAGCGAGAAGCAGTAATGCTATTATTTATTAGTATTTCGCTAAAAAATGCTCATCTACACTTCCAACTTTCTAATCCTTTAGTTCTTGACGACAGCTATTGATATATTGCATACTTTCGATTATTTGATAAGAATAAGCCTTTTTTTATCTCATCTATATCGCATAGATGATGATAATACTCCAACTATCTGATCGGATTTATGATGATTAGAACGAATGAACGAGACGTTTTCTTTTTTTATTATAATCATCAAATGGATTAAACTAGCGCCATCTAAAAACATTCTCCTATATTTTATATCAATATAAAAGAAATAGCGTAATATTTCAAATGAAATTTAATCCTAAAACAAAAATAGTAATAATTAAACGAGATTGAACTGATTGGAGTTTGTCACTTAGTTTCAACCAGAATAATGGTATTGGCTCAACGAATCAAATGAATGTTTCGTCGGAACAAAGGACGCCTTGAGAACAAAAGAGTGAAAACGAAGACGAACAATTTTTTTTCTCCTTTCAATTTTCTCTTTCTTTATATTTCTCTCTATTTGTTTTATTTCAGATCATAGAAATACATTTGTAAATAACTTCTCTTGAATTTGAATTTTTTGTTTCGTCTTTTTTCTACATCATGTTACCAATGTCATCTTCAACTCATCATACACATATTGAATCAAATTGGAAAACATATTATGATGCAAAAAAATTACTTCGCCAAACTGAACAACGTTTAAAAGATACACGTGATTATTATCCACATGTTCATATACATAATCATCATGACAATACTGATCTATCGACATTATCATCATCATCATTTATACTACATGGCGAGACATCATCTATACATGCTGGAAATAGATCTATTTTAAATGATGATCGAGCAATTAATAATAAACATCAATTACTTGATTCAGAAGCATTACAAACAATCCGTAGAAAAATTAGTAAACAAAAAATTGCTGCAGGTATGAAAAAGAAAAAGTTCATTCCGGCAATAATTAAGATTGAGTAAAAGAAAAACACTTATCGACATCAATACACCTAGTTGCAAGGTTCTTTTCTTTGTCAGAAATACATCCTTCAAATCTGATCATATTTGTTTTGTGAGATGCACATGTTCAAGGTTATATAGATGAATTTTTTGTTTGTCATCTTTCGCTTTAAAGAATGATGCTTAACTCATAGAATATTTACTAGATCTAATGAGACACTATAGTAAATATGGCTCTGCATAAATTTCATAGGATCGAATTAGTAGTGATGGGTACAAGACGAAATTGTAGGCTGGATTTAGTCATTTTTCTTGTCGCCAAAGACGCTTCAGCCTACGAAAATGACCACTGAACAGGATCAATTTTCGAAAATCACATTAATTGCACAACCTGGAGGCAGCGGCGATTATTTTTTTAACTATTGAATATTCCTGTTATGTCATGAATTCTTCAGTTGTGACAATATTTTCAAAGTTGTCTGTCATAGAAAATGTGAATGAACATAGAGAAATTAATCGAATGAATCATTCTAAATTATAATGAGTGAAAACCAAGTTTTTCTCAGTGTACCATAAATTAAACAAATATTCACAGCCTAAAAAACATAGTACACTTAAAATAAACAAAATATTTAGCATAGATCGATATAGGTATGATTAGACTCTTATTAAAGCAATATGATGTTCTTATATCAGAGCAATGATTAGACCTGTAAATTTAAATGACCTATTAAAATTGAAATAATCATAGTAATGTTATCTAATAAAGTTATTGACTTAGTTAAAAGCTTAAATTTCATCGTTTATGATATGATGCAATAAATTCTTATGTAATAGTATCTTCAAGTATACACTAATATTTTAGTTCACATTTTACCAACTACTACTATTAGGCTTCTTTCAGACTAAAAGATTTATATGCGCAATCCGTTATTTTCCTTTCGGCTATAAGAGACTCTTGAGAGTTATTTTAAATGCATCAGATTTGAAGATACTATATACATATACGATAACAATTTCTATCGTTGTTTTTTGTATACAATTAAGGTCATTTCATGTTTCATGCATAAATAATGTCTTGGAAAAGATAAGATATTACCTATTGGTTGAATGCTGTCTACTTCGATTGACAATTCAAATATGTTTTATTTGTAGAGCGTCGTGCAGAGCAATTATTTCATTCTCAATCAGATGCTGGTCATATGTTTGAATCATATCGTCCTCATAGTGCATATTCTACTTCAGCTAGTTTACAAAATCTTCATTATTCTCCATATCGTCAACAGCGTGTTTCTCCTCCTAAACTTCAACCATCCTATGCATCACATCTTTCTCAATCTCAATCATTTCCATCTGAACTTGATACTGTACTTCGCAATCCAACGACTTCAAAAATGTTACCTAAAGAAACTGATCTTATTCGTTCGAATGATTTTGAACGGCAATCGTTTTATCAACCCAGCTCACGTAAAATGACTAAAGCACTACCGAGTAAGTCTATGACAGCTAAATGTGTAAAGACTTCTTTCTTCCTTTTTTTTATCTATAGAAGATAACTATTCGTTACCAAATGGTCGATCCACAATTCAACCACGTAGTGCAAGTGCCTGTGCAAGTCTTACAACAAGATGTAAGTTTTAAAATTGATTTTTATCATGTTCCAAGATCGTTGTATTTTAGATCAAGATCTTCATTCATCTCATTTTCTAACTTCAGCAGATCCTCAACGATTAAAACATGTTCGTCGTGTTGAATCTGGTCATGTATCATCAGGTTCTAGTGCTAAAACTAGTACGATTAATTGTATTTCTATTTTCTTTTTTTCAATAAAAACAAAAATTCGTCTAGGTTCAATTACACCTGATGTATGGCAAACCGATCCTATTGTAATGAAAAAACCGTCATCAATCGCTCAACAAGAAAAATCATTGAAGAAGATAAACGCATCGGAAATAATTATTAAACGAACAAAAACGGATATTGAAGAATCATTAGCTACAATCAATCAACGAACAGATAAAATGCTCAAACCAAAACGTGATACAAGTTAGTATTGATCTATCACTTCTATAAAGAATTTCTATTGATTTCTTCTATCTTCATGTTTCTCTAAATAGTTGAAATATTCTGTCGAACCTTTAGTAATTATTATTTTCTATTGAGTGAAACTCCAATTTGGAATCCTTTTCGTTGATTGAAGATGAAGAAATGCAAAACTTTCATTCAAAGGAATTCAATCGAATATTGACTTAATGAAACATTCATGTTTTCTTTTAGGTGCTTCGAAACCATCTCCTATTATCGCTGAAAAAACACCATTAAAAGCATCATTACCAAAATGTACGTTTGTTGTTGTTGGATTAAATAAATGTTTGCAAAAGTCTGTTCATTTTTTCTATAGCAAAGTCAGATGAAGAAAATAAAAAACTTGAGGATTTAATTCAACAAAAACGTCAACAGCATGAAGAACGTTTGAAAGATGAACAAGATAAATCACGAAAGGATAGATTTAAAAAATTAAACGAACAAGCCAAAGAAACTTCACAGCCATATTTACCATCATCCATAACAAAAAGATCATCAGCATTCACACCTGTTCGTTTGCTTTTTTTCTTAGCAATATTTATTTTTCGTATTAAAATCTAATAGACAACACCAAGAGATTTGACTGAACAAACACGCCAACGTCTACTGCGTTTACTTGGACCGTCAGCAGACTATCATGCGGCTAGTACATTCGAAACACCATCATTACTTGAACGTTGTTCATCGTCTTCGTCGAATGCGTCAACATCGTCATCATCTCTTTCGTCGTCAAATGATTCAGTAATTGACGCTCAATCAACGAAACTGTATGTTCTAATATTTTTCAGAGGCTAAATTAATATATTTATATATTTAGACACGATCCATTAATAGTACGATCTCGCTCAGAACCGCCGCTCGAAAATGGTTTGATTACAAATTAAATAGAGAGAATAAATATTTGATTGCTGTTTTGTTCTAGGTGCAGATAATAATAACGTTCAACGACATGAAACTTTACTACGATGGGCTGTTAATTTAACAAGAGATTGTGATCTCGTAGAAAATAGATTTAAACATTTGCGATCAAGTAGGCCATTACGCATGTGATTTTTTCAACAAAAAATGATTTCGTATGCTGAGAATATGTTAAATAGAAATTCAATAGATTGAAAAGTGATTAGTTCAAGTATTATCAAGTTGATTAATAGAAAGAGTTATTCAAATAATAGATCTTGACAAAATTCGTTTATGTTCAATTTCACTTCTAAACAGGAATATTTGAAGATGAGAATGTTAAGTTTCAAATTAAATTACGTCTAATGATCAACTACGTAATACTCTACAAAATGAAAGGTCTTGAAGACGATCTTCTAATCCAGACATATCATATTTATAGAAAGAACAAAACCGATGCTGATGTAACTCGGTCAGAACACGCTGTGTAGGTCGGAGGACCATTTCATTTTACCGGAAGATTCTTTCCTCTATCATTCTAATTCCTGATAGATGATTCTGTGGTGACTAGTATATTGAAGAACTCTGAATCCGAGCAAATGACGGATGCTCCATGTTTTTACATGTTGAATTCTTTCAATAGAGAAATATGAGTATCAAAAGAGTTTTTAAACGAGATTGTTTAAGGAAATATCGATTGTGTCAAAGATTAACATATTTTGTGCTCTTGTTTATTTGACAATAAAGCAAACCATCAATATATTCTAGAGAAACTAAATCAAATTTGTCATGCGATAGAATCGCGAATAAGTGTATAATAAAAATTCTATTTGTAGAGACTATCACTTGGTTCAATATAAAAGCTTTAGAGAGATTAAACAGTTGAAGTCGTATGGTATAAGGAAAAACCTCTGACTAATCCTATATTCGCGATTTTGCTAAGTATCTTATCTTCATTTTTCTAAATTTATCATAAAAAAACGATCAAGTTCTTATGGTGACCTCATTTTAAGTCTTCTGGCACTTTGAATAAAAGTTATCTTATACAACGTATGCTTTAGAAAGCATTCTTTCTACCTGAAGTATGCAATAAAGATCTCTCACTCAAAAAAAAGTCTTAGTTTATTTTCAAAATAACTTTTCAATGTATCAGAAATTCCACGAAGTAAAAAATTAATTTCTCTCATCGTAAATATAATCTGTCTCATGAAAAATCTTCGTGTCAAAATATGTTTTATTGTCACCTTTCGAGAGAAGCGTTTACATTGTTGATCGACCTTGTAATCAAATTCATCACTCAGGAAAAATAGAATACAACACATTAAGAAATAAGTTCCTCAAGGATTTCAGTAGCCTGAATAAAAATATCTTGATATTGTGAAACGAAATCGAACTTTTATTTTGTTTAGATGGTACTCAATCATTTGAAGCTATTCCGTCATCATATCAAAATCTGCAACATGACGATGGAAATTTACGTTTTCAAACATCACAATATGAAATAAATAATTCTGAAACACTCAAACCCTGTACATTAACACGTTTATCAGAACGTCTAAATTTAAATGATTATCGGGCTCAATCGTTACCGAATGTTCACGAACATCATGATATATTATTAGAAAGACATGTCTATCATGATCGTGCTGCAGCTAAAATTCAAGCAGCATATCGTGGTTATACAGTTCGAAAATCCTTACCATGGCTAAATGACAAACAAAAATATATCAACGATGAATTTAATCAAAGAGTAAATTAAATTTTATTATTTAAATCAATTAAAGCCTTCTATTTTTATTTTTTCTTAGCCAAATCATCGCCGGGAAACGTCAACTTTAATCAATATGGATATACGTATAAGTAATGATAATTATCCAATTGATTCAACACTTTTACGATATCATGAAAGTAAAAGAAATTAAATTTCCTATTGATTCTTTTCAATTACGAATTCGATGTAATTTAGATTCAACAATAAGTGATTATCCACAACAGCCAATACGAAAAATAACAACACTACCATTCTATTCCGATGATTATGATAATATGCCAAGCGTACCGATATCAAATCTATCAACTCCAAATAATCAACTCCAAGTACCTATTACAAATACAAACTATTCCCTAAATGTACCAAATACGAATTTATCAAGTCCAATACCTTCCCCAGACATTCATGTACCATTACCGAAAGAACGCCGTCGATCGATGTCACCTCCATTGCCACCACAAATGTCTCCTGATAGTGGTCGCCCACTCCATCATTTACCACAGTCAACTGATGAACTAGCTGATCCAACAAAACAACCCAAATCTACTTTCCGTTCACAGGTGATTAATAAATATATTTATTTGTTATTACTTGATTTTTATGAATTTTATTCATTTAGAATTCCCCAATTAATACTCTACCATCACAGCAAACACGAAAGTAAAATTATTTATTGATTTAGTTTAATTATCTATTGCATGCTCATTACAGATCTCCGTTACAACAGTCATTATCATCATCATCTTCAACATCAACAATGACCAATCGAAAACGTCGGTCGGCTTCTCCTCAACAACAACAACAACAACAAACAATGAATAATACACATTCACGTCATCGTACGTCACAAAATTCAAGTCCACCAACGTCTTCTTCGGAATCGTAAGATTAACTTATCGATTGTTTTGATAGGCGTATTATTTTATAGTAGCTAATTTTAAATGACTTCTACGTGTCCGTTATTGAGATGTGTAATAACTGAGAGTTCATTATTCTATATTACTTTCTAATATGACGTAGATGAAGACAGGCTTTTTTCTCATATTCTCTCTACGTTATAGAAGGTCCATCATCATAGCTGTTTTAAGAAGTAAATAGAATTACTCCCATAATAGTACATCTTAAATGTCCGATGAAAGATGAAGTCACATGATGATTCATGCGTAAGATTTGATAATAAATAAAAATTTGAAAAGTATTCATACTTCAAATAATGTACCAGTCGAAAGATTAGTAGAGGAGACGTCTGAAACGCTATAGATCGCTGAAAGATGTTATTATTATTGGATGAAAAGATTGGTGACTTAAAAGTTCGATTTTGACATTTGTTTATTCTCTAATCTAATCAGGTTATTACATGTTAACTTTTAATGCAATAATAGTTACTCTTTTCAGATATGGTTTTGGGGTTTTTCTTCCGAATAAAAGTTTCATTGAACTTTCTATGATCGCAGTTGCGTCATATCTAGCAAGAAAAAACAACAGTCGAGTTATGATTTCGATCAACGAGTAACATTCCTTTCAAAGACGCACTCATAACGTTTGTTCATCTAGTAAGACAACCTATAACAGAATGCGATCTGTTCAATGTGCGTTTGATATGATATATTGTTAAATTATGGTTCATTATATGGAGTGCGAGCGTATGCTAGCTAATTTAGTAATAGGGAATACCTGTAGTTGGAAAATTCATTTGCATGTATTTATAAAAATCAGAATTATTCTCAATATATCCATAGAAATATAGGTGTGCTATTTCCAGTATATATTTTAATCTTTAAAGTTTCATTTTATTTAAAATAAGGATAAGTTTAAAAGCGTACAATTAATCAATAGTACGTAAATATCGTGGCAGATTAAGGTTCGTATGAAGGTTCAGTTTTGATCTTTTCGTGTCTTTGGGATAATTGACCGAGCGACGAAGTCCATTATCATCATCGACAAGCGATAATATAGGTGCATCATAGTTAATTGGTGACCTTTCATTATGATTACTATTCTCATCAGCATTGTTTAATAAGCCATTTAAACCCAGTATAGCCGAAACTTGTTCATCATATGAATGTGGCCGATGAATTGAGCCAGCTTGAACTATCAGATATAGGGACATGTTAAGCGCAATGAGCAATATCATTATTCGACGAGTAATATTAGCCATAGTCAGAATATTTCTTTAGCTAGTTGTGTATCTTTGAATTTCTTAAAATGAGCCTTTTGCTACTTACTCTTCTAGTTATAAAGAGAACAAGAGTTGAAGTGGGCGATAAGAGAAAAATTATTTTCCTTGGAAAAAGCTTTTCAATGAACCATACAACAAAGAAAAGAGAGTTTCTTTCAATAGACGTAGAGAGTAGAATCGTAAAAAGGTGTCATAAATAAAAATGAAGATTAATTTTTTAACGACATAGCTTTAATGAAATTAATAGAAAACGAAAAAAGATTTTTTTTTTATTCTAGAATTTTAACGGCACGTGAAAAACGTGTAAGACAAAAGTTCAATAGTGATATTGAATTACAAGCATATGAAAAACGTCTCAAAGATATTGAAAAAAAAATTCGCCAACTTGTCAAACGTGGTATGTTTCTTTGAAAATGCCAATGCATTTTTTGTTATAATCATATCAACATTTGCGTCTCTTCATTGAAAAAGAAATTCTACAGCTATATGGATAGTATCAAGATGTAAAAAATACTATCATCGTCTAGCGATGTATTGCTTGTTTGAAAAGACTTACATATGCATAGGAAAATAATGAATTGTTCCAATGAATAACTACAAGACAAACATATATCAAGAATTCTTCTACACTGATTCCACCTAGAATAAAATTTCGTACGATATTAGAATTGGATCTACGACAATTGGGCGCTACGACAATTAGTCGTAATATAGATTTGGTCGAATTTCTCGAAAATAAAATTGCAGAAAAGTTTTTACTAGTTTTACAGAAAAATAACTCAGAGAGATTTAGAAAACAGCTCACAATCTATTCGAAAATCAGGAGCATTAAATATGAGTATGAATATCAATGTTTAGCAAACTCTTCTAATTACGTATGAAGCATTACATGGGAGTCAGTGGTAGTTGCTTTAAAATTTTGCTTAATGCGAATGATTTTTTTCTTATTCAGATGCCTCTGTCTGCTGCGCTTTTCGCTATTCCGCAATGAATATAGTTTTCATCTTTTCGTAATATTTCGATGAAGCTAAACAGCGAATGCCATCATTCAGTTAGCTTTTACCAGCGAGGCCATCTACTTATCTATTTCATGAAGTACATCTTCATTTTTTACACATACCCTCTCAGCCTCAAGCTGTGCTATGTGTGATTGAGTCACGCTTGTGTAAATTGAAGTTTTTTGGAACTAGAAAAGAACCATACTTCTGTCAAACATGCGACCAAATCTACACTGCGACTAATTGTCGTAGTGCCCAATTGACATCGCCGATTTATCGTTCGGCCAATTCTCGTTCTCCCAATTATATCAGTCTTATTAGTAAAAATGACTATTCTCATGTGAGAAATTATTAAGTCCTACTTGTTAGAGTATTTTTCGGTAAATTTATGGTAAAATCTAACTGGTATTTCCGTATTTCATTCATTTTAACTAATCATAAAAAGTATGTTGTTCAACAGTTTGATGAAATAATCGTTCAAGATGTTGGAGACTCCTATGCGTGACTATCGAATAGGATAAAAGTAGGATAAATGCAAGAAATAAGTCCAATGTCATAAATCTATACTGGTCTTAATGGGCTTATATTTGTGAATTGCATATTTTCAAACACGTACAAAAACAAATTGAACTAGATTTCAATCAAAACATAAGTGCTTGAGTCTTTATTAACGTTTCATGTGTCGGCCTGGAGAATGGTTTAAACTTAAATATCAATTTTTATACCAATCCGTGTATAAAAACAACTGTTGCTCAATGTACACTGTTTCTATGTCAAAATAACCTTTAGTATCACGCGAAGTCATAGAAACATTTAAAAAACTTCAATTAGTAAAGCATCATTGACCTTATATCACATTGTAACAGAGGAGAAAAAAACATTGAGTATTAATTTATAACAATGTGCTATCATATTTTTATTATTTAGCATTTGAAATCTTCGATGAAAAACGAAGTATATCAAGCCCGCCAACAGTTACACGTACAAATAAAACTGAATCTGCAACACATAATCGATCGAAATCAACGAATCATTTCCAAGATGAATCAAGTATTAGCGAAGAACCGTCTATTCATAGAAAAGATACAGAAATGTAAGTAATCAAAAGTGACGTTGTTGTAAAGTCTATTTTTGTCACCTTTTTTCTTTTTCTATTCAGAATTAAAAAAGATAATGATGCATCCTCAAATTCCACTCAGCCAAGACAATCAGGTATGCGATTAAAAAATTCTTTTTTTAAAATAATTAATTTTTTTAAAGATGTTGTAACCTCCGATGCAAGCGACCTTGAACGGCGTGTACGAGCATATCGTGAACAATTAAAAGCGAAAAAAATTGAACTTGAAAAATTAAAACAACGCAAGAATAAAGAAATTCTACGACGACAAGAAGATGAATTAAAAAAACAAATTGAAGTAAAATTTTTACAGAAAATAAAAACAGACTTCTTTATTCATTCACTGTTATTTTTAGTCATGCGACCATGAAATTCAAACATTACGTTTACAACCAGTTCAACAAGAACAAACAGTACCGGTTCCATCATCACATAATCTTGATAGTCCTGTAGCAGAAAGTCGAAAATCCAGTGTACCAAAATCCGTAAGAAATTTATTTTGTGTGAAAAAAGAAAATTCATGTTCTTAATCTGTAGGACAAAGATGTTCAATCGCCGAAACAAGAAATCTTTGATAATGATGAGGAAAAAGAAGCCGACGGAAGGCCATTAGAAACTCCGCGCGATGAACGTGATACACAGCATGATGCTCAATCAATATCCGTTGCTACAGATATACCAACGGAATCCGAAATCGATTATGTCAGCCGAAGAGGCAGCATTGATAATGAAAGGTAAGAACGTATTTAATTTTTTTGCAATATTGATGCACATTTCTTTTCATAGAAACTAATGACAGATAGTTTATGAGGATTCATATAAATTTTTAATAAAAACTCTACTAGCTATCAATAGACGAATAATCTATGCAAGTGAAGACGCAAATGATATTATTCAAATAAATTGCTTTTTGATTCCTTAGTACGATCCAGAGCCTGTTAAATATGTTTTAACTAATAAGAAAAAGTATTGCCCACAATTGACATAAATACTATGAGTATTGTTTAAAAAAATACAGCCCATTATATTTTGCAACATGATAAAAGGTTTCTTATAAGCATAGATTACATTTTGTAAATGGATCTATTTTTACAAGAAAATAAACATAATTGCATTTGTCATATTAAAACGAAGCTTGATGGTTCGCTATGCATTGCATTCTATGAATTTATAACAAGTATTTACCCTGAAAAGCATTTACTAGTGTCTTGTTTTGAAATAGTGCCCCTTGAAAGGTGATAAAATGTAGGTTAAGATTAAAGCTTACATGGAATTTGTGCACAGATGGTTCTATCAAATTTTGCAGTTTTTCTCTGATACTATTTATATCAAGTCTGCCGGGACGGTGGTTTCGCTCCAATGATCAAAATGTTTAGTTCTTGTGTGACATGCATTATCATGCGTAAAAACTGAGAGCATATCGGCAAGTTAAACTAGGATATGCTGAACATCAGAGAATTGTCTTAAACTCAATTAATGTCTGTGTAGGCTATGCATCAATGGTTGAACATTATCGATATACGTCTTTTTGAAATTTTTAATCGGTATTCCGACAAAAAGGAAAAAGAATAGAATTATTAAGATTAAAAGTGAACTCTTTATAATTATAAGTCCATTATTTTGTTATTTACTATCGAGGAAATTGTATATCCCGATCTAAACTTCCATTTATTTAGACAAATAATCTATTCAAATGGAAGTCTATCAATACCATCGAATAAAAGAGACGATTCATTTTCACCGTCAACAACATCGTCAATATCAAGTGAAAAACATATTAAATCATTATCTCCACAAGTATCTAAATCACTTTCACCACCATGTGCACCATCAGCACACGAAAGTATTAAATCACATTCACCACTGTCAGCACAACAACGTATTAAATCACCTTCTTCTTCACTAGTAGAAGAACGTGTTAAAACACTATCACAAGAACAAGGTTTTATTCCAATACACGATCCGAAACATGCTCAACCATCATCAACACATGATGAATATGATGAAGATTTCTCTGAACATAGTCGTTCACCACGACATAGTCCAACTAAAATTGATAATAATGATTCTCATCCGGAATCAATTCAAGAAGATATTGAAGATAAACCTTCAGCACATGAATCAAATCAAAGTTCAAAATCAAGTGTTGAAGAACAATCTGAAATACTTGTTCTTGTTAAAAAATCTTCGAACATAACACCAAGACAGCCGGATGAAAAACCATCAGATAGTAAATTACCTTTAAATCCACCTAAAATTGAAACTGATGATACATCACATGATATTAGTGAAGATGATGAAGGTAATAAACGTGTTGAGCAAGATAATAAGATTGATAAATTAACTGAAATATTAGTGAGAACATTTATTGATGAAGCTATTGATCAAGGACAAGAAATTGAAAATAAAAAAAGTCAAAATTTAACACAAGAAGCTAGTGAATGGATACCAGCTGACGATTTAGTTAGCGAAGAAAATAATAAACAAACATTAACTAATCCTGAAGAAGATGCTGAGTACGTCAATAGAATAAGAATTTTTCCAACGCAAAATACAATCTTTATTTTTCGTAGCAATGACGAACTGACATTGCCAAAAGACCCAGATGTTCCTGATAAATCTGAATCAACGACAAATGGCACAAATGATGAAGTAAAATTATTTGGTTTGAAATTCGAGTATATCATTGTTTTTTCTTCGTTTTTAGGAAGAACTTAAACTTGATCTAACTGGATTTGAAGAAAACAGTCGTAAGTATAGGATAATCTATAATAGAGTTTCTGTTGCTATTATCAATTGACCTATCGAGTAATTTGTGTGGTGTGAAATGGAATAAAAAAAATACAATGTTATGTTCAAATTACGAAGAAAATCTTCTTTAAAACATTTTCCATGGAAGATCTGCAATATTCTATAAAGAATAGGAGTCTAAAAAAATCTAAAAAAAATTCGTCGAAATACTTAATTTAGGCAAACTCGACGGTTCAAATCAGAGCTTGAATAATCGATTAAGTTATGAACGTCAGAGAAATGCCTATCTTATCTTAGTTATCAATGACTAATTGATTTGAATTCTTTTAGCTGATGAATCACGAGAAGTAATTCAACGAAAACCCACTAAAAAAGAACCTACGACAAATGCAGAAGGCGAAACGACTACACCCGAAATTGAACATCCTATTAGACCTGTTAACGAAGGACCTATTCAACCCGTTGTTTCACATACACGTGAGCAAGTTATTAAATTGTGTCATGAAGCTATTACAATTTTATATAATCAAAATAATGATTTCTCGAATCGTTCGCTTATCAATCAAACAATACCTGATTCATATTATAATTTTCATCAGCCAGGTAATTAAACGTTCTTGTACGTTTTTATTGAATACATAATTTTGTTTTTCTTTTGTTAAATTAGACACTGATAATGAAGATATTCGACGTAGTCGTCATGCTTATTATCGAATGATATTTGATTTATGTGTTGAACTACTATATGAAATGTTTTCATCAAATTTTCGTACAGCTAAATATCCAGAATGGCAAAAAACAAAATTAATGCCTAAACGTTTTTATCGTTTACAAAAACCAAATAATCGTGATGAAGCTGAAAGTTTTATTCAAAGAAAAGTTTTAGAAATCTTGAATTTAACTCCACGTCAAATAACATATTCCAAATGGCGTATATCATTAGGACGACGTCACGATACAGAACAATTTGAAAATGTTCTCGATGAAGAATTACGTCGAATGGAACCTCAATGGATTGATTATGACGATGATTCTTTAAGAATTAAATTCGACATAGCGGAACACATATTCGATCAATTATTACAAGAAACATTAACAGATTGTTTTCATATTATTAATCAACGATTAGTTTTGAGCAGTAATAGTACAGGCCTTTGAATTTTTCGGACGAATGAATCAATTCCTTTATGTGAGCTCTTTATTTATTCTAGAGAAAATATTTTGTTTCGTTTTTTTTTCTTTTTTTTTCTTTTTGTAAATTCTTTGTTACGTATGTGTCGATCTCTTTTTTTTCATGAGACAATTCATATTTTTGGCTTTTGTTATATTGTTTGTTTTGATCTAGTACTGAATTTGTCTGTGAAAAGAAAACATTTTTTACACGTGTGTTGTTTGCGTGTGTACTGACAAAAATTTGTTCGGTTTACTCAAATGGATAGGATAATCAGAAAAATAATAAGTTAATGAATATATATATATATATATATACGTATATACACATATATATATACATGTATGAATGTATATTTTTTGGATGGAATGAGACTGCATATATTCAAAATTATTGAAACTTCTAACGCATAGGTCTTGTATTCAATATAGTACTTATGATTAGCTTGCTAGTCTGGAATATATTATTTCTGTTCAATTGATTAAATAGCTTTGAATATGATGAAATTGTTTGGGAGACCAAATTTTTCAAAAAAAGTATCTCCAATTCAACATTACCATCTTGCTCAACAATAGCGTTTAAAAAAAGGATAGCACCTTAATTGATGAGAAAACGCAAGCGTTCGAAAGAGACAATATCAAACAAGAAAAATGCATGGTAATTACAATGCATCATTAATTTAATATGATGAATTGTTATCTCAAAAATCGTGATTTATTGAAAACTCAATCCAAAATAAATTCGAATATATACGTGCCGATTCTCCATACTACTGAATTGTACACCCTGGCGAAGACCATCACTTAAATTGATATCAAGATATTGCAAAGTCTTCTATTTAAACCCTTACTCTGCTCGATGTTTCCATCTTCTAACATTCGACAACTATCACGGATTTTCGGTTTATGATGTACCCATAGAAAATGTTATATATTTTTGTGCATGATGGTGATCAAAAGACTCTCATTCACATAGATAGATCCATATTGTTGGATTGCCATATTTTCGATATTTCAAATCAATATAACTCGTGTTGCTAAAACGAGGATCAGCAGAATTCAGAACTTCGTAGACTCATCGTGACGTGGCATTTGCGCGTAATGCTTGAGTGCAGGACACTAACGTGTAAACGAACTTTTTTCTTGTTCTGTTTCTATATTATTGGATTAGTTAAATTAAAGAAGATAAATAAAACAAAGCTTTTCTACTTGTACCATTGGATCAATTCATATGAATAAAAATAGTTATCAAAAGGGTAGGGTTAGTTAGTATCAAATCAAACAGTACGATTGACAGAGACACGATGACATACGAGAGAGTAGGTCAAATAAAATGTTAGTGTGCATCGACATTTAAGAGTGCGGGTAAGAATGTGGGTGTGAGAATTGAGAAAACTCACACCAACCCTGAAATAAAAACAATGATAAGAGATTTCTCGAATGCTTCGCCTGAAAAACTTTTAAAATAACCAGATTAATGCTTAGTTTTTGAATATTTGTTTTCCTGCTCATCACTTATGAATTTTTCTTCAGCTGTGTATTTTGTTTATTTATGAATAAAATGCTATTTATCTGCGCTTTACTGTTCACCTCTCAGTAGTGTTCAGAGTTCCAAAAAAGGAAATTACGGAAAATTTGGAAATTTTGCGCCTGATATTCTCGGAACTTTGTTATTACAAAAAATTTGATCATGTTCGAAATTTCGGAAATTTTCAAAATTTCTGTGCCCTTCAAAATCTCCGAAAATACTTTTCTTTGATTTTACTTGATTTTGAAGATAATGGAAATTTCCGTAATTTCCTTTCTCGGAAATCTGAACATACCTCAACAATTTCGGTTTGTACGTCGATAAGAAAAAATCTCATTAATAGCTTGACAAGCAATAAAAATATTGTAATGTCTAAACCAGTTTCACTTTAAAAAAAATTGTTTTCGATTAAGTAAAACTCTATTTAGAGTTCAAAGTCAATAGAATCCTGAAAATATCTGTATTTAAACTGAATTGGCCATTAGAGCTGCCTTTTATTTCGTTTGTATTCGATAAGGAAAGTTTTTATTCACAATTAGCGAACCAACAGAATCCTAAAAAATTCAATGTTTAACCGTAACCGTAAACGTAAATATCAACTTGTCATATTTCATCTCTGTTCTTTTTCATAAATGAGAGTTCTATTCAACATTTAGGAAAAAAACAATAGAACTCGAACCTACAGGATTTATTTTTGATTTATTTTTTGAAACATGGAAGTTTCCTATATTTGATAAATCTTTTGTAATTCCAAGCCGATTCACAGATATTACAATAAACTGGCATTGTTTCATATTTTCTGAGCTATGATAAACTAATGTTTAAAATAATTAAGCTGATTTGTATATCAGGATTCATATAGCTTCAAAGCATAGCTTAGCATTGAAAAACTACATACGTGTCCAGTAGTCTTGATTCGGATGAGTAAGCATCCTACAGTAATCGGAGCGAATTCAAATATATTTGTGTGCACACGAAGCCCTTTTATTACAGCTGCATTTTGACATACGCACAACTTTCTTTATAACCCCTTTTCTCATCGCAGAGTACTAATTCTTATAAGTCATCAGTGCATCCTACTATTTACAGGCTTCTGAAAGTGCAATACATAAAAAGATTTGCATCTCACTTAAAAAGCTACTCATATAATGACAAATCAAATGTGCAATCCTAGTGAGAAGCAATGACACAAGGTAAAAGTATTGAACGCTCCGAACTTTTGCAACTGAAGATTCTATCACAATTAGAGCTCAATAAGCACTGATACTTGATACTTAATCGTATTCATTAGGGATCGAAATAAAATATATGTGGTTCCAACACTGCGTGGATCGCTCCGATGAGCCATTATTTATTCTCCAGATATCTAGTTTTAGTGTAGCATCGATTTTTCGTTCGAAATGACAGTATGTTTGTGAAATTGTATATCTGTATTTAAGTTTTGTTTACTAGAAGCATATCAGTAACTACAAATACATTAACTATAACTCATAGATAAATATCAACTGTTCTTTCTGAATGTTTTTTGCTAGAACTCGTTAAACTTCTGACGAATTTCTTCTAAAGTATCTTATTGGTCATAGCTATCATTCTGTGATTTCTCATAAAGTTTGATCGATTATTAAAGATTTCACAAAAAGAAAATTAGATGGTAAACAAATAGTAGATATCTGAAGTATAAATAATGGTTCATGCACAAATCGAAATACTTGAGTAGCAACGCTTCAAGTGTTACAATTCCCAATTTTCTATACACCCGCAACTCCTTTATTTCTTCTTCAATTTAATACGGATCACCATCTATGATCAGTGCTTAATGAGTTATATATGTAATAAAAAATCTTTCGCTATAAATTTCGGAACTATTATTGCTTTTTCTTGATATCACTACTTTTGTACAAGAGTCCACATTGAGCTAATTAATCAAAACTATGATTCCATAACAATTGCTAGATATTTTCTCACGAATAAGATACAATTTGATCAAGTGAGTGTCTCTATTTTTTTGCCCCTGATACTCATATATTTATATGTTACACGACTGAGTTTCAAGTTTTTCGGTAAGACAAATATACAGAGAGTTCTATCACAGTGAGATGACTACAATTATCTTTAAGTGTAAAACACGAAGCTATAAATAATGCATCAAAATTGTTTGAACTGATCAAAAGGAGTAGAAGCTATTAGCCAAATTGAACTAAAATATAAATTATATAAAACATGTGTAATTCATTCGTGTATGTTTCTAGACTACTTTTCCAATGAGATCCTATATACGAAACGTTACTGTGATTTCTACAAATATTCAATCGCCCAGAAGTAGTCATTCAACTGGAAGCAATGAATCTATCGATTGGCACCAAAATTCGTATCCGGTCAGTCAAGTGTTAGATATTATTGCTATTAATACCAATATCAATTTCTATTTGTTCAGAAAAACCTCGCCTTTATTTATTTTTACTGTCTAAACTCTGCAAAATAGATTAGATGAAGATATGATAAATCATACTGTCAATACACGTATGATGCCTTCGCATCCTCGATCAGTATAGCATATAATATTGAGGACGACCAGTGCATTCGATTGCACAATATTATCGAAAGATAGTCCAAGAGAAATTTAATTTATTCAACCATATATTCGTTGCATAGGTGTATATGTGGCCATATTGAATGGAGTTATGTGACTAGATCTTAAAATTATTCATAATTTTAAAATAGATATAAGTATACTACATTAGTTTTTGTTTATTTACTTCTGCTGACATAATATACTTACTGTGTAAGCATAAAACGATCCGTAAGTAGCTCATGAGACGACATGTGACGAATTAGCAAGTGATATACAGTAACAGATTACTAGTTCACCGATGCTATCGAAGTATTCCCTAAAATTCTTCTAATTTCATAATAAAAAAGCTTCTTATACACCCGTGAGTATCCTAGCATAAACCCACAGCCGTCTAATAACTCTTGAGATATTAGCCAACTCAATTTTCATTCGACACGATTCTACTGTAATAATATTTATCTCTATGAGAGTAATCTGTTTATGTATTTGATTTTATATAATCAAAATCAGACTGAAATACACTGGATACAGTGTTGTGCTATTCTTCATAATGCATTTGATTATTGAGGCTAGAGCAACCAATCACGGGTTCATAAGGAATATTCGCATAGAGTTGCGAATTACTTCATTTTTCGGGGAAAGATAACCTTCATTGTTATGGATCTTCAAAGTATCTTGAAAACTGCAATACCTGATTGAAGAAAGTACTTTTGATTCGATTAATATCTGATCCAAAAGCGTATCACTTACTGGCCAAAAAATTTACTAAACGAAAAGAGAAGGAGCACCGGAACTTTTATTTTCTTCCAACGATGTACTAGATCATATTTTAGTGCTCTCGCAGTGTATCATACCAAAAGTAATTGAATTTGACGTTTTGATAGGTATTAGAGATAAGCTACTTCCCGTCGGGAGCTGCCGATATCCTGTTTTTAGAAAAGCATGGAAGGCTGAAATATGGAATGTATAAATGCAATAGGATCATCTGCATGAAAAAGCAGATTGTGAAAAAACCTGGAAAAGTTTAAAATATAGAGCAATTTTCGTAGCCATTGTTCTGTCATATATTTCAGGAATTTCATATTCTATACAGATAACTGTGATAATGCTAACGAAACTAATTTTTGACTATTATATTATAACAGGCACGTCACAATAAATGGAAAAACTACGGTTTGAACAAAGTAGCTCCAAACAAAGTTGGCACCTTCTTACAAAAATCCGGAAATCGTGGTCATGAAATCAATCACGAATCACTATCAACAGCCAAAACTAGAATGCCCGTCTATCAGGTCAATTCAGCTCTATTTTGTCGAAATCAATTATGATTAGTTATTTTCATAGGATTCTTCTAGTGGATACCGGTCTCGAATATCAAAAGACAGAGATATAAGAGTGAGTACTGTTTGTATTTTCTTGATCGCATAGCTCATACATTATATGAGCTAAGGTTAAAAACGCGAGCTCAAATCGTAACGAGGCCTCTCGTGACAATCGTGAAAGATCAAATGGAACACTTGAGCGAGGGTATAGAGTTCGTGCTGTCATTTTCTTTATACATATCTTTCGATATTTTATGCAGATGCTTCGATAAATGCTGCTGCGGCTGTTCGTCAGTATGCATATTTATCTCACTATTAGTCGCTCTTGTTATCGGCACTATCATCGCTGTCATTATTATCCTTGTTGTGATACAGGCCCAAACGGCAACAACGAGCACAACACCAGCAGTGAATTCAACGATAATGCCGATCGCAAAAGTTACAACTACACCGCTAGGGGCAGCAACGACTACACCGCTGGCTACCGCAACCGCAACAGCGACATCGATAGGAATAGCAACAGCTACACCGTTAGTGACAGCAACAACTAAACCGTTGGTGACAGCAACGACTGCACCACTGACAGCTACATCAGCGACATCGACAGGAATAGCAACAACTACACCGTTAGTGACAGCAACGACTACACCGCTGGCAACCGCAACAGCGACATCGACGGGAATAAGTTCAATGGTATGACTCATGTAATTATTTCACTATGCACATAAGAGTATTCTCTAAATAGCCTTCAACTACTTCAAGTATTGGTGTCAGCGTATTGACCAGCGGAAATTCATGGTTTCTCAGCGAAGAGGTAGTATTTAACTGCTCTGCTACCATCACGAACATCAGCATTGTGACTACTGTGCAAAAAACGGTTGGTGCCTACTTTAACGCGATTTGGAATACTATTTCGACTGCAAGTATTACTCAATCTTGTATAGACAATGGTGCACAGATGATTTACACATGGGGCATGATCAACGGACAAACAGTTCCGACATCTCAGTGCCCATTCAAAATGGCGGCGGATTTTAATTTGTTGGGCACAGCTCAGCCGACAAGTGGCGATAATTATTTAGTAAATATCGAAATGATCACTGGTCAAGTGTATGCATTTTCAGGGAGCTTTTGAGCGAACGTTGAATGTAGTTTGTCATGTATTTCTCTCACATCCTTATCCTATAATATATCAAATGATTAGTGAAATGTTCTCAATAATAAACACATTAAAAATGAGAGAGATCTAATATGTGAAGATTAATTTTCAAGTATGCATGTGCGTGTTCAGTATATATACTAACTTTGAGTTGCTTATTTGGTGAGTGTGATATTGCTTGAAACTTAGTGTCGTATGTATACGCACAATGACGATAGTTGTGGGATTGAGCACACGATACTTATCAATGGTATATTAGTTCAAGAATGTTTCAACAATAATAATATCATGCGGAAACGATTTTCGGGCACATCATGTTTCCGATGAGTATTTCGTCGAAAACTATTGCCAATGTGCCTTTTTTCTAAAGTACCAGTCAGCGGCGTAGCAGTAATTGCCCCTGAATATTAATGACTTAAGTGTTATCTTCTCTTTAGTATCCATGATTATTTTATTGCGTAGTGACTCTCGTTTTGTTTCCGTGCGCTCATCAATGATAACTCCCTACCTCTGTGCTCTAGAAAGAGATGAAAATGAAGGAATAGTATTCGAGGTATGTGTGTCTGACACCGTATACTATGGAACTAATGGCTATAGACGACCACTCTTTGCTATTCATATATATCCGGAGAATTATCCTGCAGATCTGTAAAACTCTCTCGGTCTCAGTCTCACATGTGTGAAAAAATTTTTGTTATATCTTTTCTTTATATTTTGTGAGATTGGTAATTCAAAATGAATGCTCATAAATCCCTACACAGAATAGAAGTTCACCCTCTGGGTTATATTTCTCCAATTGAAAATCAAGGTTTACTTCATGAAAAATGAAAGGATGAACATTTCTCTATCAAATAACGCAAAGCTGGCATCAGAGCATGCTTTGTTCCAAAATTATAGCTTGTGAAATAGAGACACCACACATGGGCTTCTATTCTAAATGAGTGTCACGTCACTGAGTGCACATAGGACGCAACTAGTACAAGGACCAGGTGCCACAATAATTTATTTGGCAGATGGCAAGATTGTTTGTAAAAGTAAAGATTGAGTATTGGTTGAGTGTGATTGAGTTTATTTTTAAAGGATCAAGAGCTGTTTTTATTTAAGTAACTCACACTACTCTGAATGAGCGCGCGAAAAAACAAAAAAATTAAATTAGTAAAACAAGAACATATTGAGATGTGTATACATATACAACAAGCATCAAAATAAGATACAGAGGCAATGCTGCCGTCATATGGGGGTTTACTCAGTCTTTAAATAGAATTCTGAAAATAGTCCCTTGATACCAATTACATTTTGATCCATTATAAAAGATGAAGAAAAATATCTCTTTCGTATTTTTTTGGAGTGAGGATCCAAATTGATAGTGAACCTAATTATAGTAATTATATTGAGAAACCTCATCAGTTTGAATAAATCTACTGTTTACGAATGGAAAGCGTCAAAATTAATCGATGATAATCAAGCACTCTTATATTAATGATCTTGCCCAAAAAGAAATATTCTCTAGTTTAAGAAATAGAAGGAGTTAATGAAGCATAGAATTATGGCTGTTGGCAACAGTTACATGTCGGTTAATCTATCAACTCATTTTCTTATAAGTAAAGGGCACATAAATTCTGTTTATCTTTTTTTTTTCATCTCATAAAAGAAATCTTGTGAAGAATCAACCATTATAAATGACAACTTCTGTATCTGACCTATCATTTATTCAACAAATGTTAACACGATATGGTATGAGCACATATGTAGCATTTGGAAATTTGGGTAATTTATTAGCTATTGCTACTTTTTGCCAAGGTGAACTACGGAAAAATCCTTGTTTACTTTATTTATTATCGATGACAATATGAAAATTTAATTTGTCTTGATGTTGGAATAATTCCAATGATATTTTCATTAGACCATGTTGATATATCTACTCAGTCTATAATTTTTTGTCAACTGCAGTTTTATGTTCGACATGCTTTTTTTCAAATGATGCGTACATATAAAGTTCTTGCATGCATGGATCGTTTTACTATTTCTAGTATGAGTGTTCGTATTCGTTCATTGAATGCATATAAAATGGCTATTTATTTAATAATAACTTCTTCTTTGTTTTGGTTGCTGGCATTGATCTTTTTTAGTTATGCCCGAACCATTCAAAATGGTTCGTGCAATATACAAAATGTAACTTATTTAATGGTTTATACAATTTATTACATGATATCAGCTGGATTGTTTCCTCCATTATTGATTGTATTTTTCAATACATTATTAATTCAAAATTTGAAGGGTTTGCGAAGTCGTATTCAACCAATAAGAGATAATGCAGAAATTAAACAATCAAATAATATGCTTAGAAAATGTGATAGAGACTTAATGAAGATGATTTTTGTTGAAGTTATGATTTATGTTGTGAGCACATTGCCATTTTCAATTTATCTTATTTACAAAATTATAACAGATATAGTTATACAACAAGTCTAGAACAACAGCAAATTGAATCATTTACAAATTATATTACACAATCATTTCTCATGTATTTAAATACAACTATGCCATTTTATATTTACATTTTAACATCATCATCATTTAGACAAGAATGTAAAAGAGTATTATTCAAATTCTATGCTCTAATTATGAGAAAACAACTTAGAAATCTACATAATAATAGTAATCGAACAATGACTATACACAATTAGCTTGTGAGTCACAAGTTGTGACTATTGACATTTGTATTTATTTCAATAAAGAGAAAGTTTTTTCTTATAATCTATGAAAATTTTATTTCTCTATCTATGAATGATACTCTCAAAAACAAATATGAAGCCTTATTCTTTTATTAAAAGAAACTATAATGCTTCAATAAGAGTGAAGCGTATTTTGAAAAAACAAAAGAAAAGCCCGGTAAAAAATTCACAATCCTACAAGGGGATCATCTCATTTCTATAAAAAAAACATGAGTATTTCGAGGTCGACCGCTCCGATCACCGGATACTGTAGGAACCAGCCGGAAAGATGCGGAAAAACCACCGTATTCCGCCGTACCATCACGACCAGGTTCTATTCACTGAAATCCTTTCTTTATTATGCTTTATTTTATGCTGTTCAATCATTACTGATTATCTCTGTTATATCATTTTTTCGAGTTTGAATAGTTTTTTCTTCGTCTCTTTCTATCGATTCAGATCCAAGACTATCACACTGAACGATCGACATATTCTCCAGTAGATCTATATGACAATTTTATTTAAAAAAAATAAGATAAACTGAAGAAAACAGTAAACTTGAAATATTTATACTGAGAATAGCTTTTTATTCAGAATAGCGACCATTATAATGATCAAAATATTATAATTAAATATGTGAACTCAGTTCGACTTTCTAAAATAGATATTACTATACTACATATATTTAGATAAAATAAAGGAAATGGAGAAAGCCAGGAAAGCATATGCTACTTTTATTCCTCTCAAGCAAAATAGAATAAACATTTGTTAGGTTGACTCGAGCCGATGATTAATGGTTGCTCAGGATTATCTCAATACATTTTCTAATCATGAAATACAGTATAAATATTCGTATCTAGTCACAAGTTGGGCAAACTTGCTGCATGAGTTTGGTTTTTGTTACCGTAGAGCGGTAAAATGCTGAAAGGGCATCATATGAGGCGTATTAGAAAGAGCAAAACAATTCGATTGAAGATACTTTTTATAAGCGAAAGATTCATTAGAAGAAAAACTCAAAAATGATTACACAATGCCTCACAGTTTGCTCTATTAAGTTGATGCTTTGCTGAGTATCGAATGTATACCATTGTGATTTGTGGAGGACGTTCACATTTCGTACTGAATTCGTCGATATAGAATACAACAAAGTGAACAGAAAAGTATTTGATTAAAAATTCACCTTCACGAATTGTTGCTTGTTATGCAAAATCATGTGTGAGAATGTCTATTTCACATAAAATTGATATATTATTTCAAATAATACTAGGCAATAGAGAATTCAGCAAACTATGTTTTCAATTTAGAAATATAGCTTCGGAAACATCTTTGTAAGAATAGAATCTCTTTTTTCCTGATTTGATTTTAAAGTATACAAAAGTGTAGATACCGAAGTATAGCTCTAGAGCATTCATTCTAGTCATTATAAAAAGTACAGTGATTTTGTTTTTTGATTATACAAGACTTCCCTATCCTTCAATTGAATAAATCAGTTCATATGAATAAAAACATAACTCCTATAATCAATGAAATATATTTCAAATTCTAAACTGCACATTTGCTCTCTCCAACAAAAATAACATGGGATCTGTACAGCATTCGATTGCAGCAATGCATCACAAAAAATTCTTAATGTCGGACTCTTGCCTAGGTCCTTATTTTGTTTTTGGCCGAAAAGATAAAAATCATTGCTTGTATTTACCATTTAGATAGAACGAAAATATGAAAAATCACATGGTTTCGGCTTCGATTTCAATTTCAATTTCAAGTAAGGAATTATGTTCACTGTGCTCTCGGTTACATGGATACTATTTTACTTATGACACCAAACAATTGTTTTTGTAAACTTTCTACATGCGAACTTTCTCTGATTTCCAAAATGTCTAAGTAACTAGTTAGAATTTATCATAAATTATAGTTTCTGGAGGGCCTGCTGAATGCCTAACCAGCAGAATTCAGAATTTTGTTATTTCGTACATAGCGAAAAAGTAGCATAATATAAACATACACACTACCATAAGTGGAAAATAGCATTTTATCGGTAGAAGCAGAATTATAACCAAGTATCAGTAATTTATAAAAATGCGAAACAAAGGTAACTATAATGAATTCTTATGGAGAAGTTACAAAGACCAGCAGAATATAAAATAGAATTCTATCGGTAGTAGCAGAATACAAAGCTCAAATGCTTATATAAAAATGAAAGGTTTTGTGTGATTTATTGTAGTCAACTGTTGAGGAGTATGCTTGTAAAAAGATGTTGATATAATGATGGTTGTTTGTTCATCTCTAGATTTCTTTTTTTAATCATGCATGTCTAGAGAAGAAATTGATACACATCGAAGATAGTTGGTTATGATTACATCATGAAACGAGAGAAAAGAAGAAACATTTGCATTGGCATGTATATCAAACATGAAACAATATCATGCATTATTGAGAATGAAATGTTTTGTACACGCTAAAGTCAGGATTGTAGAATTACACAAGTTATTTAATGAACAAGTTGTTTCGTATCTTTGTAATTTCATTCTTTTCTTTTTAATAAAACTACATATAGCTTAACGTACAAAAGCACTTAAACAGTTATACGAACAGTTTTTTATATTATCAATAACTTAGAAAGTTGCCTTTGAATAGACGCACTATGTTCTGCCAGTCTGTTTTTTGAAGCAGGAAGATACGCGCGCAGAACATTGCTGTGCATAAATTTCACGTTTACCAGAGACGTCAGTAAGTTTGAAATAAATTAGAAGTGTCGATGTTTTCAATTAAACTAGACGATTTAGATTCCCTTCATTTCGTATAAAATCTATCCTCTATCCATAAAATTTACGAAAACAACTTTAATCCTAGGAATTTGTGCCAAGCGAACAACATATCCAACGCATTTGTTTACAGAAAACATATTACATTACCATAACATTCTATAGAATTCTGAGCAGAACTCAAACAAGCTACAATATAATTCTAACCAGAATTCAAACAAGTGACAGTAGAATTCTAATATCATATGAAGAGCAAAATTGATATACTATAATCTTAGGAATATAGAATTCTGAGAAGAATTCAAACAAGCTACAATAGAATTGCAAGCAGACCTCAAACAAGCTACAATAGAATTCTAACCAGAATTCAAACAAGTGACAGTAGAATTCTAATATCATATGAAGAGCAAAATTAATATACTTTAATCTTAGCAATATAGAATTCTGTAGAATTCTATTCCATAAGCATTGATTTGTTGAAAAATATTATAAGTTTACAGAATTCTGAATTCTGCTGGGTAGGCATTCTGCAACTGCTGCAGAATGGGTACCGAAAATTAATACAAATTGTTTCAGAACCCTAAAAAGTGATTTTTCAGTTCTCTAATTCACAAACAATCACTTCTGCCGTAAATGTTCTATAATATTCGAACGAAGAAAGTTTATTGATTGAGTTTTCATTTCATTTCGAACGAGAAAAATATTCTATTAACCAACAGCAATAAAAGTCAAACAGTGACCTTCGCTGTCCTTATAATAATACAGACAATAAATATATTGCAGATCTTCTCTACGAAGCCGGCTAAATGAATTCAATGTTAAATATAGAAGAAAGATAGACTCTCATAAATACTTAGGCACATTGTCACCTACACTCTGTATCCGTCCAAAATTTATCACAGGATATTTTTGTTGCAAGTCAACAATGCTTTCGCATACCAAGCAATATTATAAGAAAAATTTGTCGTTGAGCATTATACTTCATCATAAGTATAATTTTATTTCCTAGATCATTTCTAAGATATATATCTAGTTCACTAGCGTTTAAAAGTGATGGACTCTATCGAAATCTTAAAGAAGAATCAATATAAAAATTCATTATTCATATATTTCTGACCAATCTATTATTAAAGTATAGAATGACGTAGGATCAACAATCCTATGAATTTTTCATGTCATCGATAACCTTCAAAAGACAAAAATTGCTATTCAAAAACACACAATGGAAAGCAGTAGGAAAATATCATGAGCCGTGTGTTACGTCCATATCGAAATATATGATAAATTAGCAGCTGTATTCATTGGCCTTCTCTTGTTTTTGAAACTATAACAACTCTCATGATTCAAGATGATTTGGAGACTATGCGTGAGGGCTATATGTGTAATTAGGCATGTAGTTAAGACTTGTCATATTCCCGCTACGTTTAACTGAAGAAAAGAGTAGTTCATTTTATAATTCATGTCTGTTAGAGTTATGCAATTGAACAGATCTAATCATTTACGCAGAGACACCCTAAATGAATATATTGAATTTTAAGGACACAATCCTTACCACTAACAATGCATAAAACTTACACTGAATAGCTGTCAGTGTGCCAATATCAATCTGTTGAACCAGTGCACATTGATTTTCTCGTTCATAACTTATAGATCAATAAAAAAAACGAATCTGCAAATCTTTCCTATCCTTTGCTATGAACTATGACTCGGAGGTATAAAAGCGTTTGGTTACGAAACGAATACTGAGGAGAACAGTATGTGTTCTATCTAAACAATTCAATACATTCCGTGGTAACGACAAAACAACATGATGATTGAAATTTCATCTACAGCTTCACACTTTCCACTGTTGAAATTAATTTCTATGCTCTATCTATTTGCATGAAACCTTTTTGTTATATATCTGACATATTAATATGCACGCAAGCTTGTGTATTTACAATGTTTCAAATGGAATATTGCCTAATGAGAAACTTATTGGTAATTCTAATCTATTCTACCTTTGTGCAAGTAGAAAATAAAATATAAAAAAAACCCTTGTTTCATTTCAATTCAAAAACACTCTTTGAAGGATGATGGATCAAACATACACCGAGACAAATAAAGATGGTCATTTGTCAGTACCAATCACTAGATCTCTTGTGATGCACAATGTGCCAGGTCGACAACCATCTCTTCGAACATTTGTGCAACGAGTATCACGTTCGGGTGGACATCGATCACTTGATCAGAAAGTTAGTATCTTCGTTTATTTTCCATGATTACTTCCATATTTATCAATGACTGAATTAAAACTTTTTGGTGAAATCATATGAAAAGCTAAACAATACTTTAGCTGATTTCAGAGTAGTACATTTTGCAGCATTGTATGCCTGAGGTAATTGGTAACCAATCTATAACAGGGGATAGGTGCGTATAGTGACAAATATGTTATATCATTTCATTTTTCCTTACATCGATAATGAAATGAGCTTCACTCATTGAAAAGGTTTCAACTCTTTCTCAGTTATATATGAAAGGTTGAAAAAAACGAAGAATAGGACAAACAAGAGTTGTTTTTTGATGATTTTGTCGAGCAATTTTTGCACACAAAGGGTCATATTATATAAGTTACAAAGTAGTGAAGTTTTCTTTTGACTGGTACAAGGCTCAGAGTTGCAATTTTCTTTACCTACAAAGACTTTTACATTATAAATACTATAAAAATTGGAGTCGAATATAACGACTCATTCGAACAATTGAAGAGTATATCGATTTCAAAATATTAATTCACCAAAGAAGTAGAACATAAAAATTCCTTTTATTTATTCATTCTAAAAAAAATATCACAAAAAATAAACATTTCTCTCAAGTTAGTTGCTGAAAAACTTCTTGTCCTTGTTACATGACCAATAAACAAGTAGTTCTACTCCACAGAGAGCTAGAACTAGTTCTGGGTGTGAGACATGAATATTGAAATGACGAAAAACAGTTATCCCCTTGGCCAAAGCGACTAGAGATTGTTAAGTAAAAATAGCGCAACTCTCATCATACCACATTGTAAAAAAAAGGAACTGTACAGAACTTCAAAAAAAAAGTTTCGGTAGATTTGAAAAAGCTTGCAAATGTGTTCAAAGTTTCAAAAAAAATAGAAAAAATACACAGAACCTTTAAAGGATCTGACCGTGTGCCCGCAATCAGATCCTTTAGAGGTTCTGTGTATTTTCTTGTTCTTTTTTGAATTTTCAACACATTTGCAAGCTTTTTCAAATCTACCGAACCTTTTTGGGGGGTTCGGTAAAGTTCTTTTTTTTTAGAGTGCAGATCGTTTTATTTCATTCATATATATTTGTAGAGCCGTTTGCAAATGAGATCCAGTACAAGCGCTGCTAATGTTATTCATGTAACAATTCGATCTTCAAGAAACAGCCACCCAATTGACAACAATAAGCCTGTGGTTCGACTACCCAAGTTGCATTCGGTCAGTCTAATACAATATTTTATTATTAATGTTGATTTCTATACAGAGGAACCAAATCTTAACTAGTCTTGTACTCTTGATTGTATGTACTATTTAGGAAAGTCAAACCCTTAAATTTTTCTAAGCTGGGCAATATCATGGAACTGTATAGTGGTGAACAAGTATAAGATTGTCTAACTAGATCTTAAGCTTATTCAGAATGTGTAAATAACTCTTAATATCATTCATTCATCGGAAAGGTTAGATGCATCTACTGACATAGTATACTTTAGGTATAAACTTGAAACTGTCAATAAAATGTTTAGTAGACAAATATAGCGTGTTCCAAAAAGAATGACCACTTCGTATTTTTGATCCAACTCGCTTATCTTTCATGCTAGAAAACTAATCTTGTTTTTAAAAGATTCTCCTTGCCGAGCTCTACAAAACTCAATGTAAGTTTTATTTTAAATAGTTTCCGTTGTTGTTGGACAAGCGATACAAACGCTTGATCCAACTTTTACAACTTTCCGACACAACAGACTCTCTTATTCGCTTTACACTTTCTTTTTTTTTTGATCGATCAGAGTCTTGTTCGATGTAACATTGGTCCAGATGATTTGCTGACCCAACTCATCCCAGGTTGAATAGTCCAAAGGATTGAGATTGGGTGAGTTTGGGTGGAAATGGTCTTTGTCGATGAAAGATTGAGAATTCTTTTGATACCATTCTTGCGTCGCAGTATGTGTATGTGGCTTCGCGTCATCTTGTTGGAAGGCCCAATTATCGCCAAAAACTTCGTCGCCATGTTTTAAAGCCACCAACAACATTTCATTGATGTATCTTTTATGATCCACCGTTCCTTTATCCAGAATGATCAATGGTTTCAATCCTTTGGAGCACGCTCCTAGCTAAACCATTCCTTTCTGCGGAAACTTTCGTTTCTGTTTGACACCACCTTTTTTTATCGGCTTCATCGCGATCTACTGCCCATATTCGACCATTCTGAGCATTGTAGATGCCATCAAAATCAAACATCTTCTCATCGGAGAAGAGGATTCTTAATTTGTCTTCCTTACGCAAGTTCTGCCGCACCCAATTCGTAAATGCCATTCGTTTTGCACTTATCGAAGTCTGTAAGAGTTGATTTAACTCTTTTTCTGTATGAACGATATCCTAGATCTTGTTTCAAGATTCTGACAACAGATCCATTAGAAATATCCAGTTCACTGGCAAGTTTTCTGATTGACACATTATTTTTACGTTTTATTCGGTTTTTCACCTTTTGGATCATCGCTTTAGTTCTAATAGTGCGTGGACGACCCGATGGGTATGACAGGCTGATAGAGCCTGTCTCTCCCACCATTCTGCGCCACCGACGAATGGTCCTGTAACTGACAGAACCGTTCAAGTCTTAAAAAGCTTTTGTTGGAGATTCACCTTTTTGATACTTGAAAAGTACGACCTTTCGAAGGTCTTCACTTTTCATCTTGAAAAACTTTATTTTGAAATTGATTTCAAAAAGTGAATCCTCCATTCTAGAGAGGGTCGAGAAGCGATTATAACAAGGAAAAAAAGAGGCCGCCCAAGTAAAGTATGTGTAGGAAAATCATAGAAGAAAAAGTAGCCATTCTTTTTGGAACACCCGTTATGATAACGCAGTAAGCGACACAGAACAATTGATAGTTAATTCACACAGGATTTTGAATTCTTCTCTTCAATTTTTAAAATTTTTCAAAAAGTACTAACTATAAACTCACAGGTGTGCTGCTATAGACATATACATGAACACCCAATCACATATGATGTATAAGCAAAATAAATGTTCATAATACTTGTCCCTAGTATTGTTATACAGATTTCTATGATGATAGTATACTTACGTAAGTCATTTACGATAGTCAAGGTCAAACTTTGGAATAAACCGGATATTGTGCTATACTTCTTCTCACATGATAGATTTGTGTATTATTATTTGATTTTATGATTTCACTTGTGTGAGACACATAAGATATAGCTACCCTGATAGGTTCTTGTTTGAATCAAGCTCCCTATAACAGTGACTGTCAATATACCAAAAACCTTAGTATTAGTGTACTATATATTCGTTATAGACACGTCACGGTACATTGAAAAAATCCAGCTCAAACAGGATATCCCCAAGCTTACATAATTATTCGATACGAAAAACCGAAAATAATGGCTACGAACTCAACGATGAATCACTCTTAGCAAGCCAAACTAGTTTTTCCATAGCATCTAAAATGACCAATTATCAGGTGAATTCGGTGCTATTTTATAGAACATAAATATGATCGGTATTTTCCATAGGATGCTTCTAGTGGTAGCTGGTTTCGTATAGGAAAAGACAGAGATACTATAGTAAGTACTGTTTGCATTTTTTTCATCGCATGCTATATGTAATATTGTCCTAGATTACAAATTTAAGATCGAATCGAAATGATTGGCCTAATAAACATGGTAAAAATTCAAATAGGCAGCGGAAAGGAGGGTATAAATTTTTCAACTTCTTTTCTTTATATATCTTTCGATTTTATATGCAGAATGTTTTTGGCCTGTTGTTGCCACTGTTCACCGCTATGTTTATTTCTGTCCATAATAGCTGCTCTTCTTATTGGCATAGCCATTGCTGCAATTCTTGTCGCTGTTTTGACCAAAACTACAAGTACAAGCACAACAATAACCACAACAACAGCGACAACAGCCACAACGACAACAGAAACGACAGCGACGACTACTACAACAACTACAACAACTACAGCAACAACCACTACAACAACAACTGCTACAACAACTACAACAACGACAACTGATACGACAACAACAACTACAACAGCAACAACTGCTACAACAACGACAACAATGACAACGGACACGACAACGACAATGACAACAACTTCAACAGTAACAACAACAACTACTACAACAACTTCGACTGAAACTACAACAACTTCGACAGCAACAACAACAACTACTACAACAACAAGCTCGGCTGTAAGACTAATCTATTTCATGATTCACTTCCAACTATTGTCTCTTCATAGCCTCCAAGTGTTAACTGCACTGTATCGACCGCGGGGAGTACTATATGGTTTATCAGCGAACACTTAATATGTGACTGCTCTTCTCCTATCACGAATATCACCAGTATAATTACCCTGCAAAAAACCACTGGTGCCTCATTTGGTGGAATATGGACTACCATTAATTCATATATGACTTATTCTCGTGTAAGTAGTGGCGCACAAATAATTTATACATATGGCATTATCAATGGACAAACAATTCCGACATCTCAGTGTCCATTCACACTTGCAGCCGATCTTTCTTTGTCCGGAACAGCTCACTCGACTAGCGGCGATATTTATTCTGTAAGCTACGCAACAAGCACCGGTCAAATAAATACATTATCAGGAAGCTTTTGAGCGAACGTTGAATTTAGTTTGTTGTGCGAATCTAGCGTATCCTTATCCTATAATATATCAAATGAATATATAATTGCTTTCAATAATAAGCTCATGAGACAAGAGACAGTTGTAATGTGTATGTGTGCGTGTGCGTGTAGACTGTGTGTGCTCATGTTTTCTTCGTTATTTGGCAAGTAGAGTCTTGTGTGAAACGATGGGGGTAATGCTGCCGAAAACAATTGGTGAAGTACTTATATTTGAAAGTACCATTATATATATATATATCCCTTATTTAAGCAAATAGTTACTAGAGAAAAGAATACGTTATGCTCATGAAAATGGAGTAAACAAAAGAACTAAACCAATGACAATGTATCATGAGATAAAAACAAATTGGATATTAGCACCAAGAAGAGTTGAATCGGTTTGTTATCAATCGCAATAATTGCTTGTTCGTTAGAAAAAGCACGAACATGGTGTAATGGCAAGTAGAAGGATTGTTCTCATAAGAGATATGCCTGTAGGAAACCGAAATTTTAATTGATAGCATAACACCCTTTTAAATCATGTTGGCATTTATAGTGGTTCTTTCTTTTTCTTGGGCAATATGCATGAATATGAGAACGAAAAAAGTAGGAGATAAATGAAGTATGAAAAGGTTTTGAATACTGAAAAGAGCATATTCTCCCTTGGTCATTTTTTTCCAATTGCAAATGCATGTGTCGTAAGTTCCAATCAAATGTGATCGACCTATTTACTTTCATCTTCTCGAGCTACGTCTGGTCTATTTTAATGATTACGAAACATCGGTCGCTACGATTCCTTAGAAGTGTTTTTATGAATAAACACATCAAAATGCGAGAAAATCTGCATAAAAATCCGGCTCATACATAAGTAAACAACGAAGGTAATAAATGCATCAATGTACTTATGTTTTTTGCCGTACATGATTTTATTTGATAAATAAAATAACCACAAATACAACGTATACAAAGGAAACTAACAAGCTTTTTTTACAGAATTCTGACAAGATCACATGATTATTTAATTATTTTACAGGCAATAACCTAAGTTATTTAAAAAAAATTTGAGATGAAAATATTGATTTTTTTTGGTACTCCAATTTAAGAATAGCTAGCATAAACTCTCTTATATAGTTAAATTAAAATTTTCGCATACATCATCTAATGTATATTCTTTATATTGTTTTTTTTTCAGCACATATTCGCAAGATTCTAGATGAAAAAATTTTTAAATATAAAACATAAATAGATGCATGATTATAAATAACATAAAAATAAAGAAAACAAAATAGAATTGCACGACTAGCTAGATTTAGTTGTTTCAATCTGGCCAATTTTAATTATAAATTCAATAATTGAATCTGTTTGATTAACTGGCTGCACTACACCATTCATCATCGTACACTTATTGTCTTGACATACCATTAGTTCATATTTAAGTGACCTTACCTGTTTATCGCATGAAACATAATCTAGTAGTATTTGATCAGGTACGTGACATATCAATTCTCCATCACAGATTTTGAGACCATCTATTCAAATTTACGATCTCTTCAATTTTAGCATAAAAGAAAAAAACTTTCTTATCTAACCTTCATCTTCAATTGTCCAAGTACCAGCATTGCCATCACGTAACTTAAGTGCATCATCTAGAAAAATAGCTAAATAAGCTTGTTTCGAACCGAATGAGCGTTCTTCATTTAATATTTCACTCAAATAGAATCGATGCTAGAAATAAATAATCAATAATTATAATTATTCATATTAATAAAATAGAGATCAATGCAATCATAACAGATAATATATATATATATATATATATATGACTACTACATAGTCATTCAGAAGAAATTCTCTTTCGTTATCAGTATTATTAATTGTAGAATGCTAACTAAACAACCATTACAATTGACACCTATATAGTTTGAGATAGATCTGTGTCTACAAAAAAGATCTGATAAAACAGACAAATTCCGAAAAAAGATTAGTTCTAATTAGAGTATGAAATGAATTCATGAGCTTTTAAAATAATTTTGCATTAAAATAATATAGAATTTGAATATAGAATTCGTTATAAGCTTTTTGCTTCACTCAAGAGCATTCATCTGTCATACTCAAAGAATGATTTCGGATAAAATCTCATCCAACTCATGTGTGATGTTATTTTAGGTAGTCTATATATAATCGCATAGCATAAAAAAAACTCACTTCAATGATTGTTCCATGATCAAGATCAATGCGTTTGATGTATGAATTATTTTTATCGGCAACATATAGAAAATGATCCAATATTGCTATACCATACGGTTCATAAAATTTAGACGAATTCGTTTCTCCACGTTTCTTTTTCATATCGTCATCAGTTGCAAAATAACTTGAACATAATAAAGTTTTCATATCAACACGTTTTAATTTATTATTAAATGTATCCGTTATATACAAATAGGATGATGGGTAATGAAATGCAACACCAATTGGATACTGCAATTTGGCATGATGACCAGTACCATCAAGATCACCAAATGCAGCAAGATTCTATTTAAAAAAAGAAAAGACATTCAATTCTAAAGATAAAAATTTCGTCTCTGATACTGTTGGATCAGCAACACCGCCAACTAAATTAGCTACATGCCCATCGTTAAGTGTAACAACACGTATAGTCGAACTATTACTATCAGCAATAAATATAACTGGCTCTTCATTCATTATACCATTACATATGCCACGTGGTGATGCTAAACCAGCACTCATCGGTTCAGAACTATTTTTATTTTCTTCAAAGCCACTTCCAATTATTGATGAACATGAATTCTTTTTTAATATACTAAATAGAAAAATTAAGTTAATCGATTAATTCAAATAATGCTTTATTTTACATACACATCATTCCACCATTGAGTTTCTTCAAAAGCATATGCCCATATTTGATGATGGCCAGCCATTGAAATAAGTAATACTATCTTACTGTCGACTAGTAAGAAAAATAATAAAATGATGATATATTCAATGGATTGTAATAAAAGCTGAGATATGTTCATTCAAACAGGCGTCGAAAATCCGAACCACATCTACATCATCGATATACTAATCATCAATATTTATGAGCGCCTCATGATATATCGAGGATCTTTCTTCGGTCGATAAACGAAACTGAATCTTCTACCTACGATCTTCTGTAGAGGTCTAGAAGTTCCTCTAAGTGATCACCCCACAATAGAAATTAAATTAACGCCAATACACGGCGAACTTCGTATGGTGTTCTGTCATGGCATTTTCGAAATTTCTTATAGTATCTTTGATCAAAAACACTAAAAAATTGAAAGTCATATTGATCGATTTGTTTGTAAATATTTGAAAAAAGCATTTTTTTCTATTTTCAATTCTAAAAATCAACTTTAATTTGAAGGATTAAAATAAGGAATGATCACATCAATGCAAGGGGAAAACAGCAGACTCCAACTCCTCGTAGTCAGGTGGACTCACTCAAACGGAGTCAAGTGGAGTCATCCGGAATCACATGGAGCCAGTTGGTTGCATAGAATCACGTAGGATCCCAGGTAATCACACGGAGTCTCTTGGAGTCACAGTAAGTATCGCAAAATTCCTGCTGATCTCGAGAAAACCATTATAGAAATGGGAAACTGATACGTTTTTACTTTTTTCTGCCATATGTATCATTATATAAAATAGTTATTAGTCTCCTTCTTTGTCGGAAACTGTCCAAAAAACTTCCCATAACAGAACAATATTACTCAGTACCCGGAAGTAGAATTCCCAAAGCTGAACTGTTTATTCTGTAATGAGAATTCAACTTTCAGGCACTGAGTCATACTGTTAAGAGGAAAATGAGAGACTCCATCTTCTTGGAGTCATGGAGTCTGTTGTTCCCCCTTGCATAAATGGCCTATATAATTATTTTTTCAGATTGTATCCTCTATTTTTTTTAAATAATAAATCTTACATGGTGATTCTGTAATACATAAGTCCCAGGGTGAAGCAATAGGTTGTTGAGTTCTTTGTAGACCACCAATTTTGTCAGTTCCTAAACGACCTGTACCAATCATCGTAAGTACACGACGTGAATTTGGATCAAACTATATCAGAAATCAAATCAATAATTGTTATTTAGTTTTCTAAATATCTTCTTACCACACGAATGGAATGATTATTGGTATCAGCAATATAGATACAGCTATTAAACTCTGCAAGACCATGTGGTGAATCGAATTCTGCTTGATTTATGTCCCCATCAGCCATACCAGCGTTACGATTACCAATAATATCCTAGAAGATACTCTTTTTATTATTTAAAATTCTGACAAATACACCTACAATGACTTTTCCATCGATGTCGCACAAAACCAGTTGATTTGAACCAGCAAATGAAATATATAATTGTTCATTACTAGTTACACATATATGACTTGGATATCTAAAGTCTTTTACTTTCGAAGCTATAAAATATGCGAATTCTCTATTTGAATTTTGAAATACAATTAAAATAATTCTTCTAACCTGCTTTAATTGTAGCTACATTTTCAGATGAGTTTGTAGTTGCCAGTGAATTATTAAGAATTGGATATAAACTTGACTTATAATGAGTAAAAACAGGCACAAGAAATCGTTCAAGATGTTGCACGTGATTTTCTCCTTCAAATATATATATTGGTAGTGAATCTGGTCCGAAAACAAGTACTGTTGGCCAAAGTTGACAGTCAACATGTTTCCATACAAGCCGTCGACTGTCGTCAACGACTGTAAATGGAAGTGATCTTTCTTCAATATCATGCATAATATTAGCTTTATTTTTTTCGTGGTCATATTTCGGAGAATGAACACAAATAACAGTGACCTTAAAAAATATGGAAAAACAAGAAAAAATAAAAATATTTACATCAAGATAGATTATGATGGGACTACACTGCACTATCTTCTAGTCCTAATCTCTTTTAAACTGATTGAAAGAACAAATTCTACAATTAATTTTTAGCGAAACAGATCACTAAATCATCTTTCAGATTAAAATATTAAACTCTAATCTGTTATCTGTCTTATTGTATTTAACGAAAGACTATAATAGCATTCCTAAGATATTACATCAAAAAAGTACTTTTTAAATCGAATATAATTCTTATTCTAACCATGGATTTAACTGACGCATGAGCCTACTGTTCATTTCTAAAATAAAGTAGCTTCACTTACTATTACATATCGTAATAGGCTTGAGTAATACAGATATCAACTATTTCTCAATGTCACCAATTGACACGTTTTTTACTATAATTTATATAATGACTTAGACAACATTGAGAACATACACGAATGTATTACAATTATTAGAATTTCGAACAAGAGTTAGTGCCGTACTACTAATATTGTTCACGATTTTTGCTCGTAGCTTAGAAATTCTGGCAGTCAGAACCAACGTGTCCTATCTAAGACTGCTATGACAACGCATGATATGACCGTTGGTCTTTTTCTTTCATCATTACAAGGAAAATACACTGATTGGCTTCTGATCTTAGTTATCAACTGTTAAAGAGAAACCACAGAAGCACTAAATGAAAGTTAAACTCACTACTTTCTCCAAAAGTATCCTTTGATAAGTTCAAATCTCGATATTCAAAATTTGTTTTTACATAAAAACGCACATTTAATCGCAACTTCGAGTATTGTTTCCGATCGATGGTTCGCTAGCATAATTATTTTATTCTTCCCACGGTTGTTAGTATCTTGATAATAAGTGTGTATAATAACAATATAGAAAACTTATTAAATGTGAGAAAATTAATACGCTGATAAAAATTTCTTATACAACATGCTCTATTTTGAGAGCGATAATCAAAAGTAAATGTATTTTCTCCATTTTATAATGTGATTTAAATATGAATCCAATGAGTTAATTTTTTCTATTTGAATAATCTTTACTAAAAGTAAATCCTATTTTTTATATAAATCCGGAAGTCTGTTTTAAATAATATTTATTCCTGTAATATGGAAAAATATAAAACTATTTCAATTCGATTAAACATAGCTTACATCGGCACTAGAATATCGCTTATCGATTCCAATCACTTTGTGGATTGTATGCGAAACCTGGATATCAGAAAATGTCCAAAAATATACTATGACTATATTTCCGTGCATTAAGTCTTTTAGTTGAGCTCTTCGATTTGTTTGTACAATTTGTAGTGCTAAGGAAATGCAATTTCATACATATTCTTTTGCTTTTAAAATTTTCTTACAAAGAATTTTCTCATAAAATTCTCTCGTATATTTTATTAACTCATCTCCATCGATGCGTTCGTGGATTTTATTTAAATAAGATTGATTTAATTCGTCAAATTTTGTTGAATCATGAGAAATATCCGATAGAAGATCAAATGTTAAGTCACGAAATAGATCTGTGTTGAAATTCATAACACTCATCTAAAAAAATCAAATACAAAATAATAGATGCTTTTTTAATCCAACAACGTTTCTTTATATAAGGAGATAAAAATGAGATGCGTTAAAATACGTAGATATATATGCATGTACATATATATATATATATATATATATAAGAGATTTTAGAATGAAAAAGAAGTTTTTCGAGATTTTGTTTTTGTACGATTTAAGTGCTGTCATCTTGATCGACTATTGGCGAGTGTCGACGACGATTTCGTTGACATGGTGAAAAACAACAATAATGTTCAACTAAATAATAACAACCAGGTATAAAACATAGTAAACCACATATAAATATAATCATTGGAGATATTTGACTATGTGTAAACCAATATGAAACAATAACATAGATTAATAAACTAGCTCCGAGTGTAAACAAACATATAGCAAATATAGTTTCAGATTGGTGAGGTTTCAAACATGGAGTTTTGGGAGTTTTATGAGGACTTGAGCTTGCAGAATCACATTCATAAGTATGCACCGGTGTTTGAATAGTAATTGTAGTTGATGGTAATACTTCTATGTCGTTTGAATTTGATAATGCGCCATACGAGTTCAACGCTGAGCTATCAGCAGTTGGAATGGCTGAATAAGAAGGAAGCTCTCCTGTTGCCATTCTCTAAAAGTTAGACACACGTTATTATCTAAACGTTAATACGAAAAACTCAACATTCTAATTTCATTTAATATATAAATTTAAAGGACGGAATAATATTGATCAAATTATGAACACAAAAAATGAAACAGACAAGAAAAGCATTCACAGTTCTTTGTTAAATGCAAACATTTCGATCCAACTGATCAATTCAATAATCAACGGTAAAAACGTACAAAAGAATAGTAGATAAGGTGAGCCCGTACAGATACTGATATCCGACATAAAATAAGCGCTTATGAGAACGCAAGCTGTTGAATGTAATACGATTGCTAAAAATAAAAATAATCAACGATAACTCAATCATACTCAAATTCTAGATTATCTTACAGAAAAAAATAGCGTAGCGTCGAAGGATAGATAAACCCGATAGTGCTAAAATCATTTCAACCACTACTAAGCCAAGTGATGCACCTGTCCAACCGTCGGACCTGTTCGAATAAAAAATTAATAAACATGATAGATACAATTCGAAATTTACTTACCATGTGAGGGCACTCGGTGCACCTGCATAATCACTAGTGCTACAATTACTTGCGAGATCATCCTGAAGAAATAAAGAAAAAAATATCACTTGAAAACATTTCAATGAAAAGTTGGTAAACTCAATTAAAAACATTTCTTTTTCGTTAATGCTTTTTTTGTGTGGGGATAACTTACTCGAAAAACAAAAACTAGTACTAAGAGAATCAAGTGTATAAATAATGGTACAAAGCGACTTGTATATAATTGTTGAAAATTAGGTGAATTGCTTGATCGGCTGCCATGGTTTCGTAACATCTTCTCGATAACTAGTGTCAATACCATACGTAAAAGCGCAACTTTCAGCTGATGAATCACACATGATATTAACTTGCGCTATTGCACTACTATCAACGCATTCTCGTAACTCTTAGCGCCCTCTATTTGTTATGTTTTCTCTTTTTTGCATAAAACTAAAAAGAATCTCGAATGATAAAATGTTTAGAAAAGGTTTTTGTTTCTCTTCATCGAGAAGGTATTTCTCGTCTGTTACAATGTTCACCTCAATGAGGCATGAATAAGTTCGAAATGGCAATACAATAGTATCTCGTTTATTGAATTGAAGGGCAAAGAAAACACGTTTTTTTTTTCTATTTAAACTTTAGACTAATTGATGAATAGTTCAATGCATTCATCAGTAACAGCATCATCGGACGTTGCTATTTTACCTTCAATAAATAATCATATCAATTATAATCATACTGAATCCACAAGTAAACCTCTTAAACGCAGTCGGTCGCCAAGTTTGACTCGAGATGACAATAACGAAAGTAATCATTCGCTTACGACAGCAGATACACCAACGAAAAAAAGTCGAAAACGACGAACAACAATAGACATCGATCAAAGTTTAGGGTTTGTTTTGTTTACACCAATGTATTTCGTTTTATAAACTAAGAGTTTTCTGTTTTCTAGGCGACATATATCTGCTGATAAATTACATGTCTATCGATGGCCAGCAGACGAACCTCATGCTGATTTACATGTACTGCAAGAACAAATTTGTGATTATCTATCGCTCAAATCATTCAAACGAAAATATCCTGGTATTGGTTTCTTTGTTTTTAAGTAAATAGCAACAAAACAATGTCTTTGCTATTGATAGATATTTATCGGCGTATTGTTGATTTACATGAACGAGAATATTTAAAGTCTCAAAATGTTGTCACAGAAACTCAATGTGATCTTGGTTTAACAGCGCTTAAACTTGATGAAGTTTTAGAACTTATGTCAACTGATTATCCAGAAAAATGCCATGTAAGTGTTACTAAATGTCAATGCTTGATTTCTATGTATCTTCTTCATAAGGTGTTTATGAGTGTCGAGGAAGAAGGTATTTTTACTCTTACAGAATCTATCATTGGTAACAGTCACATCATGAGATCTTTTGATTCGATAGATGAAAATCTAGTTCTCCAGAGCAAAATAAATTTAAATGAAATACGAAGCTTTTATTTGGCACACACGAAAACCTACTCTATGTATGATGATTTTAGAATAGAATAGTCTGATATATGTCTGTCTCAATCTATCACATAACGAAGAGAAATATTTCATATTGACCATTCTATGAAAATGAACTCTTTAGATATGAACGATCTCCTGATTGTCAATAAGAAAAAGCAACAAGTCAATTTTGTTGGTTTAAATGTTTCTCTTAATAATTAAAAATGCACTGAAGTGCCATAAAAGTAACTGCTTATATTAACACTCCCTATCTAAAAAAAAAAGTGGAAACTGTTTTGCTTTCGAACAGTGAACGCAAAATATAAAATCAAAATATGATTGAATTCCTGAAATTTCCGTGACTAACAATCTGAAAAGCATGGCCGAACAGAAAATTATTTTCACATCCTACACCTGAAATATTCTGCTTATAGATAATTGACACTGTCTCTTCTTTGAAATAGAACCTTTTCATTTTTTTCGTTGTTGAATTCCTTATGTAACTCTTAGTGTATTGACTTTTCAATTCTTTTAGCAATTCAATACTGTGTGGCAACAGAAACGGCGTGCACTTGCAAACAATAAGAATGGTAGTCTAACAACAATTTTATCTTTATCAAATTTAAATCAATCGTCCATATCTACATCGAATAGTCCATCGGTTAATCCCACTGAAAATGGAGATAAAAGTCGAGTTTCTGTATGAACTTTTGTTTTCTAGTTTTGAGTTTAAAATTGCAGTTTTTTCTATATATTTTGAAGAAATTTCGACAAGATATATTACGATCAGTCGTTGATTATAATGCACAACTACAACGAGAACGAATTCAAGAGCGTAAAGCTTGTTTCGATCTTCAAACTATGGTTGGTTATTTTATATTCTTGGTGTTCGTAAATTTGAATTTTTGTATTCTTCTATTTGTCTAGCAAATACATTATCCTGCAAATAGACAATTTCGCCTACCCTCGAATTTAACCAAGATTGGCTCTTATCCATTAGCACTTTTACCTGGACAATATCAAGATTCTTATAAAAAATATAATTCTGATGAATTGAAATATATGCCAATTAATACAGCACTTTATTATTATCCCAAACCTCTGTCACTTATTCATACGGAACGATTTTCACAGCAGGTAAATAAGCATACGCGAGACCATCTATACAGATTAGATAAGCATTTTCGAAAGATAAATTATTTTTGTCCTTATCAATATTTTATCACATCATTTTTATTGTTGGATTAATTGCTCTTTCGCATGTTGAATCTAAATATCGAGTAATTGAAAATCTGTTTTTTTTTATTATAGAAGATGCACCTTCAAAGATAATTCTATAGGAAAATTTTCGAGAAAAACTGAATAAAAAGTATTGAATAGATAAAAATTGACCGTGTGCCCATACTAATGACTGTCATGTGGCAAATTTTTTCTATGACACTGTTGATTTTTCAGATACTATGTTATCCTTTTCAAGGACACGGCAATAAAATAACATAAAAGTTCAATAGTGTTATGAATAAATGTTTTTCTTTCTTTAGACTGCATCAAGTGACGAAGAAGATGAAATCAGTTCAACCAACCGTCCTCTACTTTCAAATCAACAACGCCCATCAACTCCAAGATCACCACTAATAGTCAATGGAATTGGTGCTATTACTACGCCATCGTCCTCTCGTCTAGTTAAACCATCAACACCGATTTCAATAAACAATCACTCAGCTGTATGTCATGGGTGTAAAATGACACAAGACGAACATGATGAAGAATTAGTTACGTGTGCTAGTTGTCAACATCAGTTTCATCCAACTTGTCTTGAAGCTAATAGTGATATGCTATCTATTATTAAAACATATCAATGGCAATGTATTGACTGTAAAAGTTGTGCTAAATGTAACAAAACGCATGACGAAGTAAGTTTAGAAAACAAATGATTTATTTAATATAAAAACTGTTTCATGGTAAATAGAGTGTACCAGTCTTTGCTTCTTTAAAAGGATTGGCGTTTTGAATATATTCTTTTAGTATAGAAATATATAAATTAAAATAGTAGCTTTTTTTTTTTATAGTTAACTGTTAAATCTTTAGTTATAATCAACTAGTAAATATCTCTATCATTATAGACTATTAAAAAAATCGGATAGACGTTTCAACAAGATTAGAAGAGTTTGATAGATATTCTACTCTATTTTGATAATGAAACTTTTATTTTATCATTATCGCAAGACTTTCTATTTATAACGCTAGGATACTTATTCGAATGAAAATCCATAGTATTAGCTTTAATACGACGTTTAGTGTAACTTAACATAAAAACTAGCATGAGTTAGATGTATTTTGCTAAGTTTCGCATCCGATGATTGAACCGATCAAATATTATTATTACTTTATAGGCTAATATGATGTTCTGCGATCGATGTGATCGTGGGTATCATACATATTGTATTGGTCTCGAAGCCATTCCAGATGGATCATGGCAATGTTCTGCATGTGATCCACCCGCGCCAACACCCTCGATTTCACCTTTATCAGCTACTACTAAAGGAAAACGTGGTCGACCTTCCAGTAGCAGGTAAAGGTTTTCTGTTGCATTCACGATTGTCTTCATAAAACGTTTCATCTCCAGTCGCTTATCTCCTCAACAATCAACAAAGCCTGAAGTGACTATTCCTACACGTGTATCATCACGTCGTAGTCGTAAAATAATATCAGCACCACCGTCACCACCCAATAACACGAATCATTCATCAAATTCATCTTCTATTGATTTACCTACGATGAACAGTTCTTCTATGAATCTCATACTGACACGACATCCACAACAATGGACTCCGAATTCAACAATAACACCAGAAATAAAAAGTAAAACCTAATCAATGATCAAAAACAGAAATATAGTCCTGCATGTGCACTTTTGTTTTTGTATATTTTTTCCTTCCTTTTTTTTTTTGTTTTTGTATTTCTTTCTATGCGACCTAGATTAGGTAGCTGGATATTCCATGTTTATTTGTTTGTTTTCTTTTTCTATTCTAAGTGAATAATAGAGCGAGATATATGATGTATGAAACAAAAATCTTTTCTTTTTCTTTTTTTCATTGCTTCTTTTGTTTTCATTTATTAAACATACAAAATTCTATACATATATACATAAATATATATATATATATTAATAAAAGAAAGATTTTTTGTTTTGTTAAAAATAAATAAATAATGAATATGTGTTACTTTAGAATGTCATTAGAAGAAGTCCGTCCAGTAATTAATTGCTTTTGTCAGATTTTATCATCATATGGATTTTCGATGATTACATCGGAAATGTTTTGTTTGGCTAAATATGATCAAAGTGAAGCGGTAAGATTCAATATGAATTACAACAAATACATGTTTGTAACTATAAATTCTTTTAGACTGTTCCGTTATGGAAATTAATGTATGAACTAATTCATTTCGATTCAAATCCATCCAGTCAAGAAATTACCAAAGATAAATTTTCTCAAACACAGAAAGGTATTTTAATGTGTGACTATTTGAACCTATCAATAGATAAATAGATACATAGAGGAATATAACTTCTATTCATTAATCGATCCGAATAAAACTGATTAGGATATTTTCAACGGTGATATCGAGCAAAAGTCTGCGTGTTGAATTCTTTACAATTGCCTCATTATTTGAGCATACCTTTCAAGGGGGAAACGGCAGACTTTTGTACTTCAAGTACTTTGCGCTACTTTGTGCTACTTTAGGTTACTTTGCGCTACTTTAAGCTTACTTCAAGTAGAGTACTTTGAAGTACTTTTCAACTTCAAATTCACTTGAAGTTACTTGCAATTACTTCAAGCTAATTTGTACTACTTTGGACTACTTTGAGCTACTTTGAGTTACTTTAAGCTTACTTCAAATAAAGTACTTTAATGTACTTTTCTACTTCAAGTCTGCCGTTTCCCCCTTGATACCTTTGCAAATTCATGATTGAATCGTGTTATGTTATAGAAGATTTCTTTAAATTAGAAAAACAAATATCGATAGCAAAGTTTTTTTTTCAAAAAATGTAGATATTCTCGTCTTTTACTAGAACACCAACTTGTTTGATAAATTAATGTAGGCTTACAGCATTGACTATATTAGAAAAAAGCCGACTTGTTCGGAGCTCTGTTAAAGATAATGTTAGCTTCGAAAGGAATATAAAAATAGATTTCTATTCAAAACATAATTTCAGACTCGTACTAATTGAATTTATTGCATTTGAATTATTTTAGATGAGATCGTTAATTTAATAAAAAACGATCTCTATAAGCGTGGTTATACTTATGATAATTTCTTATCACTTGATAGTAACATGCAAAAGGGTAGTCGACAACTGTTGGTTTGTTTGGGTTGGCTCATTTATCATACTAAATTCATTGATAAATGTATAAAACTATGTCTAAATTCGATGTCAAATAAGAATAAAGTATACTCGAACTATTATGGCCGTTTTTATGGAAATATTTTATATTTTATATTAACAGTCAGATGAACTTCAAAGTCTCAAATATGATCTAATAGAACAGATTACACAAGTTAAACGTACGAATTTAAAAATTCGTTCTCGTTTACGAGCGATTGAACAGAAAAAATTGCAACAGAATGATCGAATGTCATCATTCGAATTAGAACTTTATCAATATCCTCATCTCATATCACAAGTAATTGAATTAGATTATTTTCATGGAGAATTAACTCTTTTTTAATTTAAGTATTTGAATGAACTTGAGAAAGATGATGAAAAATTAAATTTATTTCTGTTTTGGAATAAACATGAAAATATCTTTTGGAAATGGATGGTAAGCGAAGAATGAATATTACTATTTTTCTATTGCAATCTCAATTTCGAATAGGAAAGTGTGCTCGATCAACCAACAACAACAATTGAAAATCATGACATATTATATAATATTGATTGTCAAAATTTAGAAGCAGAAAAACAAAAATTCAACGCTGCTATTGATACTCTTGATAGTGCATTAGTTCAAATTCAACAATTATGGATATCAAATGTATGAATCATGAAAAAGTCATCTTCTGATTTCAATGATCTTAGTCGAGTTATGAATAAATGTAGTGGTCAAAGTTTCTTATAGAAAGGTTTAGGTACTTCGAAAGAAAACTCGAATTGTTAGCTTATCAGATAGATACAAAATCTAGTATATTACTGTTTTTTGTTTTCGTACTGAAATATTTTAGATCTTTAATCTCAACAGTTCAATAGCGACAATTTCTTTGAAGTCAGTACGTCTACCTAATGATTTGATGGTTTCTATACTATGTTCTTGGGACTCTCGATGTCTCAGTGTAACAATGGATTTACTGAAAAATGATTCTTGCAAATATTGTCCTAGAAATTTCTTTACGTAAAAGTTTTATACGCCGTGATTTGTATAGCAGACCTACTATCTTCGAGCTATAGACATTTGATAAAGAAATATTTAAAAAAGTTCGTAGCTCAAACTCTATTCTGCAAAATGTTACATTTTAGCTACAGGTTCGATTTAAAAAATGTAGTTTTTCTTTCATTTAGGATCATCGTTCATCAATACAAGACGATGTGTCATCGATTATAACATCTATTGACACTGAAGTATCATTTCTTTTTAATCAATTACTTAATACAAATCCATCATTGAAAAAAATGTCCCTTCCAGAATAATATTCTCAAAATTTTTATTTGTTTAATTGAAATCAATTTTCTGTAAAATGATTTGCATTTTAGATTAGAACACAGTTAATATGGCTGAAAAGTTAAATGATTTCGCCAGTCGTTTATCTCTAGGTGCACCTAAAGGATTAGGTCTAGGTCTTAAATTACTTGTTGGAGCATCAGCTGCCGTTTATGGAGTATATAGATCCATGTTTACAGGTAATTTTATACAAAAAAATAAACTTTTATTTAACAAATCGACTTTTATAGTTGAGGGTGGTTATCGTGCTATTATTTTTAATCGTATTGGTGGTGTTGACCTAAATACAATCTATAGCGAAGGCTTACATTTTAGGTAGAAAGTATAAGAAGAGTTTTGTGTGTTTAATTAAAGAATTTTTTCTTTCACAGAGTTCCATGGTTTCAATATCCAATTCTATATGATATCCGAGCTCGACCTCGTATAATTAAATCACCTACTGGAAGCAAAGGTTCGATAGTTCTCTTCTTCTTTCGTTATCTTTTACACTTTTCCTTTCTTTGATAGATCTTCAAATGATCACTATTGGTTTGTTTATTTTCAACCCATTTAATTTCTTATCAACGAAATAATTGATTTCAATTTTTAGCTCTTCGAGTTTTAGCTCGACCTGATCAATCGAAACTACCGAAATTATATCAAGCATTAGGTTTAGATTGGGATGAACGTGTCTTACCATCGATATGTAACGAAGTATTGAAAGGTGTTGTGGCTAAATTTAACGCATCGCAATTGATTACTCAACGGCAACAAGTATCAAATTTAATTCGTCTTGACCTTATTGAACGAGCCAAAGACTTTGATATATTACTTGATGATGTATCAATAACTGAGCTTAGTTTTAGTCCACAATATTCAGCCGCTGTTGAAGCTAAACAAGTTGCTCAACAAGAAGCCCAACGAGCCGTATTTACTGTTGAACAAGCTAAACAAGAACGTCAACAAAAAATTGTTTTAGCTGAAGGTGACGCTGAATCTGCTAAACTCGTATGTACAACTCATAAATAAGAGACTGAAGAAAAACGGCAATCGAAATTTTTTCCTTTTATTCTAGATTGGTAATGCCATTAGTAAAAACCCTGGCTATTTGAAATTACGTAGAATTCGTGCTGCCCAAAACATTGCCAAAACGGTATGTGAAAAGATTACAATTGTTGCTGATGTATTTCATTTCTTTTTTCTTTTTCTAGCTTTCATTAAGTTCAAATCGTGCATTTCTTGATGCTCAAGCATTAATGATCAATATAGCAGATCCGAAATTCGATGCGTCTACTGAAGAATTGGAACGTAAAAAGCGCTAAACAGTTTTTCATCGTGTTTTTTTGTTCTCTCACAAGCATGATTTATACAAGCATATATTACTTATTCCCTTTTTTCATATATGCTGATTGTTAGACTCATAAAAAAAAACATAAAATAAAAAAAAAGCTTTTCTAGGATTATTGTTTGATATAAATGTTTATATTTGCCATTCATATATAGATAGGAATTTATAATTCGCGTCGAAATATAACGAATGAATATAGAATACATGAAACTATTGGATTATTAGCGAGTGAGTAGTTTGATAGTTAGATTTACTAACAAGATGAAAAATACAATGTTTTATCTGATCATATGAGATATATTCAATTGCAAAGTTTAAATATTCATTTTGCTAAAGTTAAAAATACAAACGAGAGATTCGGATCAGTCAATCTATGAGCGGCGAAGAAAATTTTTAATGCAGATAAAATTTCCGCTCTATTGATAGTCTATTTTTCATCATTGATATATGCAATTAATACTATTCATCAAATTATACACACAGGTATGATCATTGAAATCAAGAAACACGATCCTTGCTATTTCATGCGTTGTTTTCCATGATATCTCAAGGTTCACTTCATCAAATTTCAAGTCTATTGCAGAGTTTATTTATAAATAAATGTTACTGAATAACAATGAACACAGCTCTATTTGAATTTTCACGACAATACTCAAGCCAGGCGCATCCTAATGGCTTAATTAGCAGATGTCTTGAGCCTTTCTTTCGCATCGATAGGCATTGCCAGTCTATATTATCTGAACTCATACTTGACAACTATTCACTTAGCAGCAAAAGGAATTTGTGTCTATTTTAGTTTGTGCCACGTCATATATTTTTCTTAATACTGGAGCGTTGATAAGTCTAGTTGAAAAGTTTCATCTTTTCTGTTTTGTCACCAACGTCCCTTGTTTAACTCTAAAAAGAATATTTGCTTTGTCTGCAGATGTTTAATGTGGCAACTGCGTACGCGTCGACATCGAATCCGATGGTTTGCCATTGGTTTTATTTTAATTGTTTTGGTTTGGTGTTCAATTTTATATCGAAGTTTATCAATAAATTATGAACAAGATGCACCTCATCCACATTCTCCATCTGTAACAACTGAATCCCTATTTTTATATGAAATCGATAATCTTGATACATTCATACGACATACACCTGTTAAATATAATTATCATATTTTTTATTATCCATGGTAAGTCGAATTTTAATTTCATGACAGGCGAATCTCGTACTGAAAAACGCAAAGGTATGGAACTCCAGAATATGATGGTGGCCAATATTTGCATTGGAATCATCGTCGATTAGCTCATTGGAATCGTGAAAAAGCCGTACATTACCCACAGCATCGACATCAGCCACCGGATGATATTGGTAGTAATTTTTATCCATTTCTTGGTCCATATAGTTCTCGTTCTCGTGTTATTCTCGATAAACATATGCGAATGATTCGCATGAGTGGTGCAGGTAGACGAAAATAATTAGTTTGAACAGGAATAATAGATGAGAAGTTTTTTCTCAAGGTACTCTATCAATAAGTTGGTATCCACCAAGTATGGCCGATGATGAAGGACGTCCATCGGATGATATTATACCGCTTTTACTAAATAAAGCTGGAAAATATCAATTGAAAGTAAAACAAAACAAAAAAGGGAAGTTCTGCTCAATAATTTAAATCGTTTTCCTTAGGTTTGCTTTCATATTGAACCATATCAAAATCGAACAGTTGACAATGTCATACATTGGACACAATATATCCTTCGTCAATATGGCTCGCATCAAGCATTTTATCGTTACAATGGAAAAGGTGTTTTTTATATTTATGATTCTTATCGAATATCTGCACATGAATGGCGTCAAAAACTTTTTTCTAATGAAAAAATGAAGCAAGAAGCTTTTTTTGTTGGTCTCATTCTTAAATCTAATGAATGTCAACCATTAGCATCATCTGGCTTCGATGCGGCTTATTCATATTTCGCTGCGAATGGGTTTACTGAAGCATCAACTTCGCAACGATGGACTTTCACGGTTGGCCAATGTAAATCCATACCGTTTATTCCAAGTGTTGGGCCTGGCTATATTGATACAAATGTTAGACCATGGAATGGCGGAACAACACGACCGAGACAAAATGGAGAATATTATAAAAAAATGTTCAATGATCTACCAAAAGGTAACGATAGAATTGTAACAATAACATCATTTAATGAATGGGGTGAAGGAACACAAATCGAACCAGCTGTAGAAAGAAGCATTTCAAAAAATATTACCTATGAAAGTTACCATCAAGGACCTTTTACATATATTTATCTTACGCGTGAACTCATTTTTGCCACTTAACTGTGATTGTTTTCTTTTCTAGTCTTTCTTTTAAATGAATAGAAATTCTAACTGAAGAAGTTGACAATAAGTATGCGCTAGACGAAGAAATATTGTCTTGGATTTGTTTATCCAAAACCAAAATCACTCGTTAAAATATATTTAGGTCACAAATTTGCGAGCTTTTGATCAAACATGAATAGAAAATATTTGACAGTCATGAATTTCATGCAATAAAAGTCAAATATAATCGTTTTGAATAAATCAACGATCATTTTCTCGACATTATGGAACTGAATGGTAAGAAATGACATGCAATAGAATAAAAATTGATTTTCCAGGAGAGCAAAGAAACTTTTAATTGACTTATTTACTCAATCTTGCTACTAAGGGAATGTATAGAAGTTTTGAATGTCATTCGTCTTCATTTTACAAACTACTGACAAAGAGTTATGGTTTCGATAATGAAACGAGAGAGTTTCTGGCAGACAGATTCAATAATATGCAAAAAGGTCGTAAGGCTGCTAGCGCAAAAAACGAGTGTCTTTCTTTTCCAATCGATTAAAGTGCTATGTCTTCCTATGACAAAAGTAAGTCTTACGAAAATTCTTTGTTCTTAGTAACATTTTCATTAAATTGATCATAGTTCGATAACAGACACTAACACATCAGAATTATTTTAAGCTTTCCTAAATGTCACAGTGAATCCTACCAATAGTCTGAATCTAAAATTTTCCTCCATCAGCACGACATAGTTAAATATTTTTCAATATGGACTATTTTAAAACAATTGACGGATCATTGATTTCAACTGTAAAAGAAAAACAAAATACAGCTGTGCATTTCCTCAAGTAATTATATAATAATAAAATTTATTTCGACAAGAACTCGATGATATGGTACACGTCGGAAGTATTAGATTACATGTCACCTTCAATGTAAATCCGTTGTGTTCTTCTTCGCCTTCGTTTTTGTCTCACCTTCTCTAAGTCCTAGTTGCCTACACGCGACAATAGCTGAATGTTCGAAAGTTTTGATCGATCGATCGAAGGTAATATGGTACTTATTCATGGAGCACAAAATGAAAGTAAGTACGAAAGATTTGAAATTTTATTAGTTAGCTATTGAAACGTCTTTAATATATTAACGCACATATAAATAAGTGATTGTAGAACATTAGAATGAAACTTCACGAGTTTGGATTTAATTAATTGTTTAAATTAATTGTTCTCGTTAGCGATCCTCGATTGAATTCGTTGCGAATCTATATATTATTTGTTCTTCAATAGGCCTCTTGATTCATTCAACGAACTTCTTGGCCTTGGTTTCAGCACGATACAATGATAAGGAATAGTTTTTATCGTTGAGATTCTATTCAATTGTAACAAATCTAAAAAATTCCATGTTCTCGAATCCCGGACATTGCCTGAATAAAGATCCATAACCTTGTTTCTGTATTTACTTTCTGTTCTACTACCATCACTTTTTTGTGTATTCTAATATGTATAGATGAGTACACACTTGAGAAGAAGAAATAACAGGATATACATATTTAAGGCTAAATGTGAGCTAAAATTACTATTATATCTCATATTAAACAGCGCATATAGAAATCTTATTGTTATAATATTAGTTGAAGAATGATCAAATATCAGAGAAATACAAAGAACTGTTTTTACTATCAAATCATATTGAGCGAGAGAGAGAGAGAGAAGTTTGTTTGAATTTTTTCATACGTAAATAAAAATACTTATAGTATTGATTTTAATATACACGAATAGTATGGGGGGAAAGCAAGCATCGAAACGCACTTTTGTCTCCTTCCACGAGCGTGTGAAGTTAGTTTTTCTAAACTTACATGAAAATAATTGTGGTAATCAACGAAGTACTATACGTATATTCAACCGCAAGACAGATATTCTTGCACGGTCACCAAATTCTTTTATTATCGAATAGTAGCTATAGTAATTAATTTAGTTCGAAAATTTAAGATGAGATTCATTAGATGATCGGACGCAATCAGTTGATAGCGAATGCTACAATATTGTTTATCATCACGTATCAACTAGTTTCAAAATAAAATTAATGATCCTCGATCTATACTGTTCAACTAGGGTTAAACATTCAGAAGTAGAATAGACATCTTTTTCCGTAGAAATGAGAGCAAACCAATCAATTTCACTGATTCAAAAATTCCAGCGTTTCATCTTATTAGTTCAAAAGAACAAACCTGTTTTACGAATATTTGTACGCAGCTTCTAGCTTGGCAAAGTATCTAAGCGTTCTTTTCTATTGTGATAATATAATCAACGTTAATGCTTCTGAAGAGCGGAGATGATTCTTCAAAAAAAAACCTTCAATTTTGAACTTTTCATGATAATCTGTTTATCTACACATTTTTAAAGAGCTTCGAGGATACATTATGAATGACACAAAAGTAAAAGAATGCATTCAATGCCATACAGTTTATTAGTTTTTTGTCAAAGAAATATTTTAAGGTAAGGATCCCCGCCAAGGATTTTCTATTGAAATTTTTTTCAGACTTAATGACTTCAATGAACCACTTCGTTTTTTTTCTTATTGATTCTTAATCGTTTACGTCATATTTTTGGGAAGAACATGCGATTTCCAACGAGAGTAATTTCTGTTCCTATAATTATATAAAAGAAGCATTGAAATCAACGATAATCTAATAACGACAACGTGAAAACAATTTCTGTGAGAAATTTTTAATTTTCAAAGTCACTTTTGAAAATTTTTTCTCGACCAATCATTTTTGTTGAATACTGGATTCATCGAAAACTTGATTCATCTAACAAAAATGTATTACTATTTTATTTCTACAGTGTACGAATGTAGTTCGCATTAAAGTTTTTAATGAACCACACCATGAATTCAGTACATGGTCATCAACGTAATAAATCATATACACGTAGGGCAACTAAATATTAATATTTGTAAATGTTCGTTTAAATGAGAATGCTTACGGCATCCGTATTTCATTTACTACTTTTGATACATTCATCAGACTACGAAGGTCATCAATAAAAGAAACAACATCGCCGCCGCCGATTGTTGGAGATGTGCATGCACAGACACCATACAGAATAATGTACTGCTCAACAAGGAGATGCTGCTTCAATCACAAACAATCTTTTTTTCTTTTCTTTTTCATTGAAGTGTATACATCTTTTGTTGACATAATCAAGAATAACTTTGATTTCACATTTTCAATGATAAGAATGTACTGCATGTTAAGAATAGCAAATCTTTTTCTCCTCATTTCTCAATGTCCATCAATTACGCAGTTTTGTTATCATTCATGGCAATATTTAAATAAGTATGTAAGTAGAAAAAAATAATAAAATATTACATTTGCTGATTTTTTTTCTCGTTTTTCTTTTCATTTCTCTCTTTTTTTGTATTATATACAACTATTGCGAAAAAACACGAGTGCCTATTGTGCATATATAATTTGAAATTATTAAAAATCAATCACATCACTCACTGAGTAGTATAAGAAACGACCACCAAAATAACAATTCATTTGTTTTTTTTCAACAGCTTCTTGCATTTCTTTTCAATATATATATTATTATATAGTATGCATAGGTGACAAAAACAACATTTTTGAAGGTACTGATGATCAAATTTCTAGTGATACTTTATTTTATTATGAAAATTGCGCCAGTAATTTTTCGTTGATTTGAAGAGAGACCTTGCGACGTATTGGTTAAGAGACAGTTGAAGACCTCTTTTTCTTGTTGTTCTATTAACACAGTTATAAATATCTTGACTTGTGATTGATAGACTATGGTATGTATTCGTAGTTTAGTACGTTACTATTATTCTTTTTTCTTTGTATGTTTTCGTTGACTCGTTTGACTAAAATAATGTTTTTTATTCCGAAATGACAGAACTTTTTCTATACATAAAATGGCCTTCTTTAGTTGAAGTTGCGTGGATTTTCTACTGTTGATTCAGTTTTAAATTTGAAATGACATCTGTTAAATAAGGTAAACGGAATAGAGTGTGCTGTAGAACACTTTGAACTTTAATCTAATAGCAATATGTGGAGGTCTCCTATTATCAAGTTTTAAATCACGCAATATAATAGTAGAAATGTACCTTTTAGACGGCATTGTCAAAAATATTTTACTTACGTCTAGTATATCGTCTTGTTGTCAATAGATTTAGTAAAAGCTTAAAATATTCTTGAAAATGATAAGAGGAAGATATTTTAATATTCTCATTGTATGTTAATGTTGTTTTTTTTGGAAGAAATCAACCTCTCTTCTCTATCGCAAAGAATAGAACTTGTATAGTTTCGAAGTCTGAAAGCATAATCTATCATCATTATATATTCCATTTAACCTTTTATAATGAAAAGTAAGATCTATAAATAGTTATTTTCAACAATCCTATCGTATGAATAAAAACAAAAATGACAGATCTTTCATGCTTACGTCTGCCTGGAGAAATTTGCGCGAATGCAAAACTAATAGATAATAATAATATTTTTATATACATTACAAAGTCTATCAAACTCTCTTTACGATCATGTGAATTAAGTTCAGATTGTGTTATTTTATACTAGAATCGAAGTTGACGTGACAATCTCATATGCAATATCGTAGAATCTCTTTTTTTTTTATAGTGATCGTGCGTTTTTTTATTGTATATTCCATTCAGGCACATAGATAAATGACAGTAAAGAAAAGCGACGAGATTATGTGAAACTCAAAACGAACACGAAGGACATAAGTGATTTATTACCCAGTTACTGTTCTCGTCGATTGTAAAAATTCTTTTAGTATTAATAAAAGTATTTTCTCTTATCACTATTAACATAAAGGTTAAAAACGTACTGAATTCGATAAAAGAATTTTAGCATAGATAATATATATATATATATTATTTTTTTCTACGATGACAATATCTTTCACTCCCTATTCGGAGTAGTAGAGTAGTTAATATAAAACGGAACGATCCACCAGAGATTTTTCTCTGGTTTCAGTCACATAGAAGCTGTTACTTTTTTAAACAAAGTACATTTCACATATGCTAATTTACCTTTTTCTTTTGCAAGTACAAAAGACGACGTCTCTCTTTCTTTTTTATGTAGCTATGTCAATTATTCTATAATGGATGCCATTTTATTATAACATGACAGAACGCGATTTTATGTGTATACTTATCAATTAAAAATAAATTTACTCAAAAATAATTAGGCTAATGATGAAGTAATAGACTTTATAAGTAATAGCTGTACTGGGTCAAGAAATGGCAGCATATTCTGACCCGAGAACTTTTATTGTAACTCTAAACCTGTGCACTTGCCGCATCGAAGGAACATTTCAAGAGTTTGGAGACCTGCAAAAAACCTTCAACTTGGTCTTTTTGAAAAATTTATTATTAAAAAAAAAATATAGTCCTTTGCGGTCGACATCTATAGATTTCGCTATCTAACATGTAATAGAATAGTTTTATCTTCCATGGTTGGTTTATGTAACGATACAATAGAGATAATGCAAACTGCGTCATGAATCGTTTTGCTTTTTATCTAATTAGTTTAACTTGTACAAGTCACTACTGGCTTTTTTTCTATTCTTCATCTTAAACGAAGAAAAAAATACAAAAGGAAAAATGTTCTTAATTCATAGACAAAAAGAAATATCTCCATTTTGTTTATATTTAGATGGCTTTGTATTATATTAGCTTTAATAAATAAATAATACATATCTATTTTGGTAATGAATAATCAACTAGACGATCACATTCCTATTGATGTACGCTTGAGAAAAAAATCTCGAGAATCGCATCCATTAACACGTAAATCTCGTTCGATAAGTCGTTATATTCTTGGTAGTAAACATTCAAGTATTGATCTAACTGCACATGATATTGATATAACACGTTGTTTAACATCGTTTGGAATATTTGATTCCTATGATTTATGGGCAAGTGTAACATTATTTCGAGATTATAGAACCTGTCGACGTTTATTTATAATAACAAATAAAAATGAATTAATTATCGGTAAAACAAATCAAAAGCGATCATTATTGAAAATAAAATATCGCATTGATTTAAATCGTGTATGGTTATACACAAATATAGAAAATTTAAATGAACCTATCGTATCAGAAATAACATCATTGACTTATTATGATTATCATCGTACATTGATTCTTGGTTGGCCATTAGTAGAAAATTTTCTTGTTGAATTCGATTCAAAAGATATTCGAGACATTTGGTATACGCGTATTCAATCGTAAGTTCACTTTCATGTTTATAATAGTTAAATATACATATGCTCATTGGATGTCTCACAAAAACAAACGATTTTCATTTTTGAGCTATTTTTAATTTATTCTCTCGAATTCTATTTCGAAATTAAATATGATGTGTTAGTTTATACATGAAATGCTTTGGGGCAAATTCTGTTTGTATCATATTATTAAATGCTTTAGTCGGTATGAAAACATAAACATGCCCTCAAAACCTATTGATATTTCAAGAACTTTGTATTTTTGTTTGATGATATGTCAATAGACATGATTGATGTCTGACATGAAAGTAAAATATTCACTCTAACTAAAATGAAACACTAAATAAATATTTTTTCAGTTAAATCGAATTCATCTAATTTAGAAATCTAAATTTTTGGTGGCAATTAAACAATTCCAATTTTGAACATGTTCGCATCGTTATTGATCAGAATCAAGAATGGGATCAAAATAATAATACAACTTCGTTTTTAATCGTAAGTCTAATGATATCTACAAGATGAAAGACGATATATTGAATATTTATAACTGTAGCGTAAAGTAATCAACATTCGACCACAAGAAACCGTTCGAGATTTAATTAAAAAATGTATTGATGCATGTCATCTTCGAGTATGTTAAATTAATTCTTCTGTTTCATTCTTTTTCTTTTATGTCTGTGCATTTATTTTAAAAAAATCCAAAGGATGCATGTGTGGATAATTATATTTTATTTGCACTAAATGATTCAAGTACTATGTCTAGCACACAAAGTTCTAATAACATAAATCAACTAGTAAACTCTTCACCACAATCAAATCAAACGCAATTAATACCGTTGATAGGTAAACATTGTTCTTTCACGCATTCTTGAATTCTTTTCTTTTTCTCTTATTTGTTTCGTATTGCGCGTGCAGGATACTTAAGAAAGCAGTGGTAGAAAAAAAAAAGAAAGACAGAATAATAGAGAATAAGAAACTTCATTGTGCAGGTACCTATGCAAATGTATACACGTCTAAATTCTCATTTGTTCTCTCCGTTATTTCTTCTATTTTCTTTTTCTTGTCAAATTACAAAAGTCCTCAAAATGTGCATGTAACCAGCAATTTTCGATTCATTTGTGTATTATTCCGGGTGCACATCAACATTTAGAAGAAGAAGCAGAAGTATTTATTTTTCTTTCGAAAAGAAAAAAATTATGAATGAGCGATCAAGAAAATCTGATCGATATCATGGAAATATATTCTCTTTATTTCGTGCGGCAGCAATGCGTTCGAAAAGTCTTGAAATTGTTTATGATCGTCATCGACGTCAACCAGGTAATATAAAAAAAGGGAGCGGAAGAGAGATTAAATGATATACGACATAGTTCTTATTTATCTATCAGAGAAAAAGGAACTATGAAGGGGAGGAGAAATTTTGCCTACATATTAAATTCTATTCTTGACATAGTTTTTAAAGAATTAGCAAAAAAAATAAAAATAAGTGCAACGAAAAAAATGTATTAGTCATGATGCACGAGTATGTAACTAGATTAAGCACGAGAAACTAAAGTCACTACGAGTTTTATCCATCTCATTAGACAATCAAAAGAAAGGTGACATATACACATACACATTCGTTTCTATATCCAATCTTTTTGTCTTGATAAGAAAAATGTTTTAAACTGATTGGTGGTTCAAACAAAAGCAAAAGTAGAAAAGAATGCGTAGAAAGATTTGATTGTATATCTTAGGGTTGAGCCGAATGAAAAAAAAGAAAAAGAAAGAAAAGTCGTTCAATACAAAGAGCAGAAACGTGCTGCATGTTGATCATGTACATAGTTAAGACAAACATTGACGATGCGCATACCCGATCTATATGAACTCCTAACTATTTTAAACATTCGAGGTAAAAGAAAGAAGAAGAAATAAACTTCAACATAACAGAACAGAACAAAGAAACATGAATTCAAACCGACTAGATAGTCAAAAATGTTTCGAGTAAACCATAGTACATCAAGATACAATTTAAATCGTTTCTCATATAGTATGATAAAACGTTTTGTGTCTATTGTTTTGATTTCAATTTCAATTTCCTGTAGGTCACGAATATCCATATGCAATAAAAATGAAACATTTGAAACCAGCAAATCAAACATCTTTCGATGGTGATGATCGTGCATCATTACATAGTGCAGCAACAATGTATTCCAATCATAATATGTCGATGACAAGTTTAAATAATATTTCAATGAATTCTCATGATTTTGAATTACGAAGACGCGATGTTGAAAATCCAAATAAGAAACATCGATTTTTTCATAAACGTAAAACAAAAGATCATAGTTCAAAATCTTCCATACAACAACAACAATATAGTGATGATTATCATTCATCATCAACAGCAACACCATTACGAACAAAATCATCAAATCAATTTTTTGGACAAACATTTGATGAGCTTATTAAAAAATATAATAATCAAATACCACCGGTTATTCAAGTAGATAGAGATCTGTTCTCATTTTTCTTACCTGCTTTATTTTTTGTTATGTTCTATAGCAATTGCTTGAAGTACTTTATTACAAAGGACCAGATACAACAGGCATATTTCGTAAAGTAGCAAATACCAGATCCGTTAAAGATGCCATTGATAAAATCGAACGAAATGTTTTGTTGCCCAATGAAGATTTACATCCTATATTAGCTGCTGGAATATTTAAAGTAAGTTTTGAAAAAGATCTGACCGATCTTTATATGGAAAAAGGAGTGCTTTTCATTATAGAATAATCAACAGTAAGAAACGTTTCATTAAAAAAAAGAATTTTCTCCTTAGCACTTATTCCTGCATGACATCCTAACAAAAAATCCTGCTTTTGTATTTTTAGCATTTTTTACGAACATTACCTGAACCTGTTTTTAACACCATTCAATATGATAATTGGAAAAAATGTCTTCGTCTACCGACAATACAGGAAAAAATTTCCTTTGCACGAAAAAAGTATGTGAACACAAAAACTCATTGATCGTACCGTATGAATTACTTTTTTTAAATTGTCTAGTATCCTTAGTACACTTTCCGAATCCAATCATCTGTTGTTAAAAGGGTTGATCTGTATACTTTATCGTATATCTCAAAATAGCGATACAAATGGAATGAATGCATTTAATTTGGGTTTGTGTGTATCGAACAGTTTGTTTAAAACGGAATCAACAACAATAGCATCAGGAAAACAAGAAGCGGATGTTATGTCATCTATAGTTGAAGTTTTAATTGTTAATTGTACATCGTTATTTGGTTCTGATGTTACAACATGTATCCTCGATAAGCATATTATTGTTCATCACATACCTAATCTAAGTATGATAATGCTTTTGATTTATATCTTATTTCTGTATGGAAATGAACACATTTTTTTTTCGTTAATCTTTTAAGCTCGACCAACTGCATCATCAATTGAGAGTCTTGATGAAGTTGAGTCATCGCCACATGTACCTATTGTTAATAGATCTCGTGACTCTGGTTTAGCAACATCCGATCAACCATTCAATGATGATAGCTCAGAAATAAGTGAACATTTTCGACGTCATACATCTGCTATTCGTGCAATTCCACCGAATTGGACAACCTCAATTGCTTGTGGTACTGGTACTGTTCTATCAAGTATTATTATTCCAACAGCCATTTTATCTTTATCGCGTTATCGAAATTCGAAAAATCTCTATAAACCATCAAAACAATTCATGGCAAGAGACAAATTAACTAATGATACAACGGATGATTCAGACCACGATGAATTCAATGGTACAATTGGAGATTCAAGTGTACGTTCATCAACAACAACAGTAAATAATATTTCAATTGGAAAAATCAAACGATCGAAACCAATACTACGCCATTCTTCACTGGGCAATAATGAATACTATCAAAAATATCAACAACAATTAACAAAAGAAGCAAAACGTGTAACAGCCAATGATGTTAAACGTGCATCATCACTAAAACAATTTCACCATGGATCGGATGAAGCTGATGATGATGATGAACAAAATAAAACTTTAAACGCTAATACTAATAACAATAATAATAGTAGTATAAAAAGAAAAACATCAATAAATACGAAGAAAAATGAGCAAATATTAACTTCGACACCAGTAACAAATAGTAGAAATTTAACCAATGAGCGACGATCAAAATTAGTGAAATCCAAAACTACAAATAGTGACGAAGAATCTATGACGACTAGGTAAATTTACTATGAATCCATATATATTCGATATTAGTTCTTCTTGACATTAATCAATATAGGTGATCTCGGTGGCGCTTAACGAAAAGAATAGGATGTAGAATATGTCAGCTTATGAAAATAAACCGTTTCATCTAGTCGAACATTTTGAGAGTCTTCAATTGCATTCTCACACTTTTAACGGCAGACTGTTACTTTACATCTAATTCAAATATTTATAGAATATTTTATATCAAAATCTACGATGAGGCATTTTTCTTTCTCAAGCCTTTACACAAGAAAAAAAATATGAAACATTAATAATACTTGAAAACTTTCTATTTTTATTTTTATTTTTACAGATTGTAATTAGTTTAAGTAAAGAAATACACCGGTAGGTAAACAAGAAAATGGACATTCGGATAAATAAAAATCTAACGAACGCTACATTAAGACACGAAAAAAATACAAAGCTATATTTACATAACATAGAAACGAATACGAAAATCTTCTTGTTATTTATTATTTCAATTTTTTCTCTTCATCTTAGATCAATACAACTTGAGCAACAGGATTTAGATTTAACAACTGAATCATTAAGTACAATTAATCAACGCTATACAAACATCTCTGCAACACGTTCAGCGTCATTCAATATAGCCACAACAGCAAAAAAAGTCGATTCACCATCATCGTCATTGTCAATTGCACAACCATTACAAGCATGTGTATCCATCGATCGTCATACTCGACAACCAACTAGTACAACCGACGGTCGCTCTCGACATAATGGCCCATTGGCAGCAACTACGAATCAAATCTATACTACCTCTCGTAATGAACATCACAGTCAAACAAATACAAACGCATCAACAAAATCAGAACGCGATCGAACATTTATTCATCATTCCGATTGTCGACCATTTAAACTTGGCACAGCAATACAAATGAAACCAATTGACGATATATTATTATCGTCGAATGGACGATGTCGTCCATGTCATCGACAAAATGCTTTGAGATATAAATCAATTGCGCAAGAACTTCACAGCGAAAGACACTCACGGCAATCAACACCAATTCCAACTAATCAAAATCGTTTATACTCAAATGAACATCCTCCAACAAATATAACACGTTATCAATCTATTGAACGACGTGTTACAACACCAACAGCACAACCAACTAAACCATTAACATTTGATATTAATGATGAACAACTTCGATCGTCTGATATATCATGGTCAGTACGTGAAAAAGCGAAATTATTTGAACATATAAATCATAAGAAATTATCAACAGGTCGTGAAAATTACGTGTGATTTATATAGATATATTTATTTATATACATGTGTTTGTTAATTTGTTTTGACAGCCGGTGATGTGTGATATTATCGAGTTTTCTCATTATATGTCAAATCTGTTGGTTCGCTTGTTTCTAATCTCATGCTCAGGGTGTTCGAGTTTATCAGCAGCAACTTTGTGTTCGTTTCTTTCTTTCTTTCTTTCTTTCTTCCCTCTCTTCTGTTTGTACATATCATAAATATGTGTTTTAAGCTTTTATATAATTGCGTTCCATCTTTGTTGCGTTTTTTTCTTTAAGATTAGCACAAAGCATTGTAAGTTTTTTTTTCTTTTCTTTATTTAAATGCTGGATTGATACATATTTATCATTTATTATTATTATTTTTTTGATTTCTTTATTGTTAAACCTATCAGAAAAGGAAAAAAGAAGTGCTCAGTATTTGTTTGTTGTGAAGCTAAAACGAAACAAACAAAGTTAGTATTTTTTATTTTTATGGGGGCGCATAATAGGAGAAATAATAAATGTTCTTGTTTGTAGATATGAGGCATACTGAAAAAGATTATTTGTTGTGTATTGCACATAGTCATTAAGTGAGTTTTATCGAGAATGCAACGAATGAAATAAGTATTATGTCAAATTAGAAAAAAAAACTAGATTATCAAATGATTTACATGCTATTGCGAAATTAGTTTGACTGAAATTCGAAGCTGATAATTCAAACAAGTGTATTTGAATACTGATAAGACATGATGAATCGCTTTACTGATATTTTCCAATGCGAACAAGTCAATTCTGATGCTTATATTATTTTATTTTCAGATTAATTTTTTAAAACACAATGGCGTTAGGTATTCATCAGGTACAAAAGAAAATCATTACGTTCTATGACAGAAAAAAAACGAAAATTTTCTGTATTCATTTATTTCAGTGGCGTCGATTTAATTTTTTTGATAAAGAAGTAGTCAAACGAAGAAATGGTACACCTTTAGAAGAGCTAAAAGTAATAAATAAAAATCTTACTGTATCCTGGAACATAGATTTCATATTCTCTAAAGCATATACAAGCAATTGCATCAACTAGTACCAATGGTGCTGGCGATGGTCAATTAATATTAGGCTGTAGCGATGGTTCCATATGGGTTATTAATCGTGATTATGAGATAGGTCATATTCATAAATTCGATATCTCATTACAATTATTAGCACATTCGTTAGGCAATACACTTATAGCTATTGGGGTAAGAAGATATTTGTTACGCATGAAAATCAACTATTAAGAGAAATCTATTCTAAATTTAAGATGGATGAAAGTGAAGCAAAGCAAACAATTAAACTTTGGAAAACAGATAGAGTAGGTTTCGTTTTGTTAGTAGAAATTTAAAAAACAAATATTTTGTTTTCATATAGGCACTGATAGAAAAAGAAAATACTGAACCAGCTAAAATTATATCAATACCAGCAAATGATCATCCTAATTCAAAAGTAGGTCGAATTATTTACATATTTTTTCATTCTAAACGATTTTATCTTTTGTTAGATATGTGCTGTGGCTATTACTGACAGACATATAGCATTGGGCTGTGAAAATGGAGCGATTTATTTTTTTACATCAAATGATTTAATTAAGGAAAAGTATGTAGCTACTAGGAACTAAAAGAAAAAGTCAACTGTTCAAAACCATATCCATATAACTCATGTTACGATATTAAAAATGTTGTTGTCCTAATTGTAAAAGATGCAGCCTATGTTGTCAGGCTCAATAAAATTCAGTTGCTAACTAATGAAATTAATAGAGAGTAAGTCATTCGTAAGACTTAAACCTCGCAGAGATATATTTGATAGAGGATTGGATTCTGTTTACATGAATACAAATGTTATCGATTGTTAGAATTAGCGAAACAATCCGTATGTAAAGCTACAGTCGATTTCTCCTATAGAGTTGAGAGGAAACATTGTCTACCTTTCGAAGTTATTGTTATCGATCGAAAAAGCGCTCACAACATTCAATAGAGATATGCGTGACAAAATATTATAAGCTGGATGTTGTTTGAGACTGGTGCAAATATTCATTTTATAGACTTTCGTATATCAAAATATTCATCAGAATGAATTTGGTGATCACACGATTATTTCTGAGCTTTCAAATATAAATCAAGAATTGAACAGAGACATAAATATGACTCTAATTGATTTGGCACGGATTTCTTCATCAGTCGATTTATTTTGCGTTTGATAAAAATCTATGATGTTCTATGTCAAGTTAGACATGATGAACATTCGAAATTATTTTACTATACGAAAACAAACTAAATATGCTTGCGTTTTGTTCTATAGACGATACAAGTTTACGCCACCATTCTACCAAGCAAAACTGTTCATTACAAATTTAGTATTTGCTGAAGGAGGAAAACCAAAGAATGACTTGATCCTTTATGCGACAACTACTTCAGATGTTCTTTCTTTTCGTCTTATTCAAGCAGCTCCAGTTGTTGCTTCCATGTCATCTACCTTAACATCAACTATACGTGATCGACGGCCATTCCATTTATCACATCAACAACCAATAGCACAATTCAGTGACGTAGTTCTTGAAACAGATATTGGTTGTAGGCCAGGATGTGCTGTTTTAGCGCAGTCCGACAAAGATGGTGAACAGCAATTCGTTATTGCAAATTCAACAGGAGTTTTTTCATATGTTGGCGATGATAAACGGCTTGGTTTAGGTATTGAAAATGAAAAATCAGCTATATATTGGTGGTTTAACTACTTAATAATAATCACAAAAGAAGATCGAAAACAATCTTCAATTGCATCATCATCATCATCATCATCATCATTTACACGAGCTGGATCAGCAACTACAGTCAAACCACAATCAACTATTTTATCACAATTAACAGCTAAGTAAAATAGTTTTTTAGTTTTTATTTTATATATATATATATATAATTTAGCCAAACAACAACTGAATTACAAACATTAGCTGTTTATGATACAAATGCTCAATTAACAGCTTATTCTGTTGGTATTCCGCGTATACAATGTGTAATTAACGAATGGGGTTATATACATATATTGACTGGTGACGGAGAATTACACCGTTTAATGGAAAAAGATTTACATTCAAGATTACATTTACTTTTTAGAAAAAATTGCTTTCAATTAGCATTACAGTTCGTCTATTGATATAGGCGTAAGAATGTGCTTTTTTTAAATTTCTTTCTGTTTAGATTAGCAAAAAAGAATCGAACTGGCGCACAAGGTATGGCAGAAATATTTAAACAATATGGTGATCATCTCTATGCGTAAGCAAAATAATTTATAGCTTCTCTGTATAAGCACAATGAACATTAACGATAATGTAATAACGAAGAGAAATGAATCTAATTCAATGATATTGGAAGTTAATGATGAGCATTTCTAGGCGTATAGGACTTTTGTTCTTGTGAAGCTTTATTAAATCAATGGATCGATTTTTGAATAAGAAATAATTCTCGTGAACTATCACAGGAGAGAACGTCCGAGAACGATAGCTCCTATTCGAATTCATATATTTCTGTTAAGACAAGACTCAGTCAGTGTACAAGAATTAATATCATATAGATTCTGTTCCATTTGGAACCAGGAGAATTTGGCAATCTAACAGAGTATTTATAGAGTAATTAAATGATTCACATTGACTTTCTCTCATAGATATTTTAATGTTCTCTGAGACATTCAGATGACATGAATGGGTCCATTTCGAGTTACAACATGCTGAAAGGAAATTAATGATGCGATTATTTTCTTCAGAAATAACATTAAACATTCGATATTTAACTTTAAAAACAATGTGCTTGTTTCAATAAAATTCTTTTTGGCTTGATCTAATCTTAGAATTTCTTTCTTATGACGAAATACAAGCATAAACGAATAGTATCAGTTGAATGCGTACTATCGTTAAAGATTAATATTTATCGCCCCTTATAAAAATAAAACTGAAATTATGATAAAATTTCTAAAACTATTAATTATATGTTAGAAAACAATTTACATGGAGATTCTAGCATAACATTTTTTTGCATGTGACTGTCAAAACGAAACTTTTACGTTTCATACTTTAGTATTAGTAAAATATTCACTATAATTCAAAGCAGCCACAAAAAGTGTTGTTGATAGTTCGATAATAAAAAGATTTGTTATCAAGGAGGGAACTGTAGACTTTTTGGGATTTTAAATCCGAAAAATCCCTAAATTGCAAAGCATCCTTTCCCCTCTCCAGTTAATGACGTAGTTTCGACCTGAAATTCTCCCCATATATATATATATATATATATAGGTTTCATGGCCCATAGAAGATCCTAAAAGTTTCAACTCGAACAAATGGTTTCTTCTTAAAATATCGAATTTTCAAAAAAACTGGATTTTCTGACCGTGCCGTGAAAAATGAGCATTTCTTGCGCATTCATTATCTTGAGAAGGAAACATGTGTTTGCGCTGAAAATTTTAGAATATTCTAAAGATCATGAGACCTACATGCGAAAAAAAAATTCAGACGGAAATTCCATCATTCGCGGTTTGGATTTTTGGATTTTGAAAATCCCAAATCCGCCTTTTCCCCTTGTTTGTCATTTTCTGGCTCTCATAATATCGCAGTTATTCTATGTATTTCAAATAAATCTTAATTGTTTTAACCATGAAATATTGATTTTGTTTTATTATCATTATAGAAAAAATGAATATGAATCAGCGACTGATCAATATTGTAAAACAATCGGATATTTAGAACCATCTTATGTTATTAAAAAAGTGAATAATATAACTTTTTAAAATCTAATACATTCAATATCTATTAATGAAAAATATTTTTTCTCTAGTTTCTTGATTCTCAACATATAGATCATTTAACTCGATATTTAGAAGAATTACATCGAGAAAAATTAGCTAACACCGATCATACAACATTATTGCTTAATTGCTATACGAAACATCCTGATCGTATCTATCGTCTTACGAAATTTATTGGTTTAGATAAAACATCTGATATTGAAATGAGTTTTGATGTTGATATAGCCATCGATGTTTGTCGACAAGCAAGTCTGTATTTTCTTCTGAAGATTTCTCTATTGATCTTTAGTTTTTGTTTAATTCTCTAAAGATTATTTCGAAGAAGCATTAGCACTTTCAGCTAAATATCATCGTCATGATAAGCATATTAAAATTCAAATCGAAAACCGAAAAGATTATAATGACGCTTTAAATTATATTCAAACGTTGAAATTCGATGATGGTTTACAAGCATTTCGAAATTATGGCAAAACTCTTATTAAAGAAAAACCAGAAAAGACAACACAATTATTGAAACAACTCAATCCAACGCCACAACAGATTGAACAAGAGCAATTACCTGAATCATTGATTAATCTATTTATGAATAATCCTGGCGAACTATTAGATTATTTGGAATATGCTGTTAAAGTAATATCTGTTGTTATTTTCTTTGGTACCGATTTTTATGCCATCTTTTTTTTTCGTGTGTTTAGCAATATCCAAGGGAACATCTTTCTACAACTGTTCATGATACAATTTTAGAGTTACTTTTACAAAAATATAGTAAAATCGACGATAAAAAAGAGAAGGATCGTACAAGTAATAAGATTTTAGTATTGCTTCAAGATTCAAAGGTAATTTTGAAAACGTTTAATGAACACAAAAGGGCTTTTCCTCTAATCAAATAAGAATAATATGAAGGCCTTCAAATAATCACGGCAGGATGTTTTGGGTCCTTTTATTCATTGACTCGTTTAAATTTTCTATTACTAGACGGCAAAACAATAGAGCTATAATGATTACTTATTCAACGAGGGATATAATTTACAGCGGATTTTTAATAAAAAGACAATGAAAAGAAAGGTAGCTTTCAATGGCCAATAATTAGCGCATTGTATTAAATCGCACTGCTGAATTATGAGAAAATATTTGGGAAGTTGTTTACTGTGTTAACTATTGAAATTCATTTGAGATCCTTTATTTGACCAAACTATTGCTTTTCTAATGAAGTTTCTCTTACACAAAGAGGATATGGTAGTGATATATAATAAATAAAAGTTAGCCTTTTTAGAAGCTGTAAGAAAAAATGTAGAGATGTTGACAATGGAAGAATTCATCTGTGTAACTTCTGAACTTCTCATTTTTTCACTTTAAAGATATCCATCTATTCACATTTTTCACTGTTTTGTGTACTCAAAGAGTGAGTACACTACTAACATCGGTCACTGTGTCCGGCCGTTCATTTATTCGATAACTCTTCACAATTACATTCGATGGAGCTGAAATTTTGTGCACAGAATTGTCTCATCAATATCTAGGTCGAGCTCGAAGATGAGAAGGATCCGTCAAGAAATGGCTGAGTTATCGAAAAAATTGTCATTTTTGATCAGACCATCCCTGAGGGGGAGTACAGGGATTTTTCAAAAAGAACTTTTTTTCTCAGAATTATCCACAACATATATAAATCGACTCAATTTTTTAACGCTGATTCTGAATCTGATATTAGTTTTGAACTAAATCATAGCTTTCTAACGAAACATCGCCTGAAAAACGTCTCAAAATGCACAAAAACTGTATCCAGAAATAAAATTGCCTAGTTTCTCATGATAATTTTGGTGTTCAGACATTCTAGAATGGCTCATATGTCCCATGTACTTTTTGCAGTACACATAACTCTCGGATGAAATCCGAAGTTTCCACATTTATTTCTAAATTAACTGAATTTCCCAATTCATCCATTTAATAATTATATAACATTTTCGAATAGTACTAGTTCTATTTGCTTATATTTAGATTGATATTGATGTAACACGTGCAATGGTTGCATGTCAAAAGTATAATTTTAAAGCTGGCATTATTTCTCTATATGATCGAGCGAAATTGTAAGAGACTATTGGCTAATAATTATTAAAATAAGAATATTTTCAATTGATTAGATACCAACAAATTTTGCAATATCAAATGGATAATAAAGAAAGTGATGAAATCGTTGCTACTTGCCAAAAATATGGCGATGATGATCCACAATTATGGATTCAAGCATTGAGTTATTTTTCAAAACTAAAAAGTTCTGATGGTTGCCAAAAGGAAATTCAACAGATATTGGCATGTGAGTTAAAAATTTTAATAGACATAAAATAGCTAGAAAAGGAATTTGAATCATTAACAGATCTAGTTAATTTTCTTCAGATCTTATATAATATTCTTGTTGTATTTTCATAGATATCGATAAGAATGATCTTCTCTCACCATTACTTGTTATTCAAACATTGAGTAATAACGAATCAACTAATCTTGATCTACTTAAAGTATGTGTGTTTTTGATTTTGATTTAACAGTGATGGGTTATTTCTTCTTCTTCTTCTTCTATGTATTAGGATTATCTCATTCGAAAACTTCGTACTGAACAAAAGCAAATAGAAAAAGATCAATCAGAAATTCGTCGATTTCGTCAAGAAAATGGAGAAATTGCGAAGAAAATTAAAGCACTTGAAACTGAGTTTGTTAAATTTTATATATAAAATTTATTGAATACATAATTTTTCTTTTATCTCAATTTATTCCAGTCCAATTCTTTGTCAAGATCCAAAATGTAGCGCATGTAAAATGGATTTAGACATTCCATGTATACACTTTTTTTGTGAACATTCATTTCATGAACAGTATGTTTCGCATAAATATCATCGCCTGATTCTATCGAATTTCTGATTATTTAGTTGTGCTGCTACTGTGGAATCAACATTATCAACAGAAATTACTTATGAATGCCCTTTATGCTCCGGTGATAATCGGTAAATATCTAAAAATAGAATAAAACCATATAAATTTCTGATTAGTAATGATATATCACGCTGTCTTTAGCTGCATGAACAATTCACTATAGTAGAATTTACGTTTTGAAAAAGGCAAGAATAGCTGGTTGGACTTTCCGATTGGCTGATTATTATGTTTTCTGTACTGTCACGAGTGTGTCAGCTTTCTTTTCTCAAACCAAGCATTGTATAGAAGACAATGATAGCCATTATCTATCAGTACAAAAGCGTATTGACCTATCATTCATCACGGTTTTTTGTTTGTTTCAGTTGATAACCTTTTTCTGTATCGATATCTTTCTGTACATTTTAAGTCTTTTTAATATTATCCTTTATCGCTGATCGTAAAGCTTATCCTGTTTTGAATCTATGTCTGAATCCTTGTGCTGTCGGCTACAGGGAATGTACTCGCTGCTAATAGGTGCTCTCATCAGTATTGAACATATATCGTAAAATATACCCTAGACGAAATTTTTATTTCGTGCTCATGACCTGTGCAGATCTCACGATTTGTCCATAGCGCATGAGTTTCTTGCTGTAGCAACTGATGCGCATGAGCAAGAAGACTCTACTAAGGTTCTCAAGTTGTTTAAAAAGATGTATAATCTTGTTTAATTCAAGTTTATAAAAAGAACGGAATTACTGACTTGTTTTCGAACGCCTAGCAAGCGTTTATAATTAACGTGTCATAATTTGATTCTATTAGTCGGTTCCTTGTTGTTTCGATACGCATAATAAATCAAACTCTATGTGCTGCTATTTTACAGCCAAATGACATCGAATTGCCATATTATTTTAGTAAATGGCTCGACTTGATCAATAATCAACGTGTTGGTAAAGATATTCATGAAACATTTCACCGCGAGTTGGATGGTCAACAAGATAAATTTGGTGTTATTGCTGAATTTCTCGGCCGAAGACTTTTCGATAAAGTAAAATTTAGTTCTAAACTTTATTTCTATTTAAATCTTTGCTTTCCTAGGAATAGACAACTAAAACAGTTTGATGATTCTTATTTATTTTATGATTTGATGATTTTTTTTGTTCGTTTGTTACTGTAATTTTATTTTAAATAAACATAAATTCTATTTGTAATACGTTGATATAAATGAATGTCGAATATCACTTTTGTCAATTTAGAACAGAAAAAAAGAGAGAAGACACAAAAAAATAATCGAGTGATACTATGTAGTACAGTGGCACAAATTACAAACAAGAATAATCACAATAAACGAGACTATATTTAGATCAGATTGTAATCATCATCGAGATATTTTCGATTTTTGTCATTCTGTTTAATGATTTGAGTCGATGGTGACTGTTTTGGTCCATTTAAAGCTAAACAAAAGAAAAGCAGATTACATTCAATTTGGACTACAAATTCGAATGATACTCGCTTACGTGTATGAACAATAGTTTTATAGTTTTTTCTTCGACGATCAGTATTTTCATTAGTTAACGGAATCGATGGATCAACACAATGACGACAAATAAAATATACGAAAAAAAGTACAAATACAATAAATATAATAAGTAGAAAAGCAATGATTAATATTCCACGCCAGTGATGATGTTTAGCTATCAAAGCACGACGTTTTGTATCGATATTACGATTGAGTTTTGATCCATCCACATTGGAAACACATGATTCATTTGGTGTTTCGTCTGACCCATCTAAACAATGAGCAACACCTAGAAGAAGAAAAACGAACAAATAACACAGCAAAAAACAAAGCAAATTAGTTTACCATCACATAACAGTGTATTACTAATGCAATCGCCATTGCCACAAAGAAATTCATCATCATATTGATCACATGGATGTGTTTTGTTCGCTAACGAAACAGAATATGAGAATATTTCGTTGAATTCTCATTATTGAAAATTACTTACGAGGACGAAAAGTAGTAAGAATTACTTTAAATCCGAGTCCATTCACATTTCCACCGTCGGTACTAATAAAATTTCGTTGGTAGAATAAAAAAAAAGAAATAATTCAATTATCACTTTCCCCTACGAACCTGAAATGAACAGTAACAATGCCTGTAGGCGAAACCATATTGAATTTTTCTGCCTCGTTGATTTGTCCGCATTCAATCGAGTCCTAACAAAACAAAACAAAATCGTAATTTAATAACAGAAGCAAAAAAAGGACAGATTCTTTAACGCACAAGTTTCTCTTGTCGTGCTACATGAAATGATTTATAAAAGCGAAGTGAATCTAAACAATCGGTACCACCATGAATATCATTGAGATCTAGTGCCACGATATGTATACGAATGTGATTGTTTGGTCGCCGAGCCTGGAATTTAAATATTTAATTTTCGAATTCATCTTTTCGATCAAACCTGAAATGTCATTAAGCAGTTTTCATAAGGTAGATACGTGTCATGTTTAGAATATGGATATGATTTAAGGACAGCGCCGTCAATACGATGGCCATCACCGCATACATTCGAACGTTTAATTCCATCGATTGGTTTTGAAGTTACGATATCTATTAGAAGGTTAGAATCTTTTTTTATTTGTCATTTTCTACATTAAACTCTATTCTTACATTCTTCAGCTTGTCTAGCATAATTGTCAGTATAATCATTAAACGAAAATACCGATGTTGTTGCTTTTGTAATATAAATATTTACAAAGAAGACGAGCAACAGCAACGGCAGAGCGTTACATGAAATAGCTTGAAAGTAGATACGCATTCGCTTGATAGAATAAATGAGAATGTGTAATAATCGAGGCACCTGCAGATCATATCTATAAGTAAGGAAATAGGTGTAAATTTCATTAGTGGCGAAGAAAAAAATTGCAACAAAAACGAGATCATCATCTCTCGTATGATTTTCTCACGGAGTTAGCCAACCCACATCCTGTAGCCATGTTCATTGTTGGCTGCCAATCCTCAAATAAACATGAGGGAAAAAAGAACTTCCGCAAAGAATAGAGATGGCGTTGTTCGTCACATAGAGAATCACATTAGCAGATCTTTTGTCAACACACACGGCAGGAATAAATCGGAATCGCTGATGTCAACTGCACACTGATCTGGTTAATAATGATAAAATGCACTGTATATATATATATGTTTGTTGAGTTGAGTTTAACACTTCTGATTTCGTATATTAAAGAATCACTATGTGGAAAATGAATAATATCTAGATTCGTGATAGAAAAATCAAATTAGTGTAGTCATTTAAAATTCATGGCTACCAAGGAAGTCTCTCAAATCGATTATTGCTTGTGGTAGGAGGCCAATTACTCTATATAGAGTTTATTCACTTATGAATGTCCTTGAGGGAGTTTTTTAAAATAAAGTATTCTTTAAATTAATAGGATGATCTCCATCTGATTTTTTCTTCTTTTCTAGAACAAAAACATTTTACAATCTTCATGATCAATAAGCAATGTGAAGACGTGCGCTTTTATTATAGTCTGTGTCTATGCGATGTCACTAGTGATAATTACTTTTTGCGAATATGCTTGAGACAGAAGCAAGATCGTGCTTCGAAAATATCATTACACTATATTATCTTTCAGCAACTAACAAGGGATTTGGATTATTTTTAGAATATCAGTTCTTGATTACAACCTAGGGTAATTATCTATTAATAACTATCTTTAAGATATAAAAATAGAATTAAAGCTTTGTTTTTCTAGATTCAACACACTCAATCACAGGCTAGTGCTCGCATGAAATTTTTTCCATGTCGAATCTAACACGGCCGATGATTGATCTTTAAGTCTCGCGCCGATCTGATTAATTATCAATACGAATGACATCGTCATTATTCAATATCGTCCTGTTGTTAATAATCAAGGACTTTGATAATCTTCTCACGCTAGATGAATTATGCAGTAACGTATCATCGACTAATTCAACGAGCAACATTTCTCAAGCGTATACGCCACTTCGATATTCAATATTAAAAACATTAGTTATAACAAATCCATGTGATACAGATAAATCCATTCTGATTCGTAATAAAATATTTTATAAATACGATCGTGAACAACATAAATGGAAGCGATTATGTATCGCTCAAAACTTATTTGACAAGAAAGTATATCGTGTTCGTAAAATAAAATGAAAAAAAACGAAAGATTATTTTAGATTCCAATAGTAAATTCCATAGCTCATTTAAATAATGATCTAATTCTAATTATCAATGGTGTTTTATTTCGTACACAAAATGTAATAAGTTCAGTAAAAAACAATGACATTATCTATAGATTAAAACGATACATTAGTAAGAGAAATTTTAAAGAAATTTTCAAGTCACGAAGCTATTTAGATCTACCAATTTTATTCGATAATATTGATTATGTATTTACAACACCATGTTGTACATGTCTCAAAACTCCGAACTACCGTTCTATAAGTCATACATTTAATGATTACATTCTTCTAGCTAATCAACTTGGCAATGTAATACTTTTCAATTTTAAATCCGTCACGATTGTGTATAATTTTGGAAATATTTTTCAATTTCAATCTGTAAAATTTAATATGAGCCAGAAATAAAATTGTTTTTCTTTCTGAATAAAATCCTTTTAGGTTTGTGAATCGAATCAGTGTAGGATTCTTCATCTTGGACTTTCACATTCTATACCATCACTGTTGTGTTTTATTCAATATGAAACTGGAAAAGTAAAGAGTTATGATTCAATCTATTCAAGAAAAGATTATCATCTTGCCTCTAGGCTGTTATTGTTCATCAATCTTTCTTAAATTTTAATTCAACTATTCAAAAATCAACTTATTTAAATTTCATTGGTGACACTTTATATATAGCACCAAGTACATATCATAATAGTTATTTTATTTGGGATGAAAACAGACTTTACTATACAACCAATGGAGGTCTTATGCTGTCTGAAGTGATTGCCGATGGTTGTCACTTTGATTACTTAGAAAATATGAATGAAAATCAATTGAAAAACTATTACACAAATCTCAATATTGATTATGACAATATAACACTAATAACTAAGCAAATCTATTGTTTATTTAATCAAACTATTGATTATATTTTTATTTCCAATAATGAGTTTTTTATTATGACTAAACATAGTAAAATCAATTCTTTAAAAATTCTAAACTTTCAACTCTTTTGTTTTCGTAAGAAAAAGTGTTATACGGCAAAGAATCGTTAGCTCCATCTATGATAAATCTTAAACAAGAAAAACGATGTTCTTCGATGTTTCAAAATATCGAAAATCAATTTTTACCAGGAAGAAATTTGAATACAAGTGAATGTCTATTGAATTTTAACAAACAATCGTTGGCATGTTCAATGTTTGTTCAATCTTCATGTTCATATATTTCTTTTAAACCATTATTTGACATCAATAGAATATACGTCTTAGAAAAAAATCATCAAAAATATTTTAAATTCATTCTTGAGGCTTATACAATGATTCCAATAATTATTATTAGTACTAAATCAATGTTTTTAGATTATTCAATTAATTATACAATCAATCGTATGAATACCGGGGGTATCATTCAAATTATAGGAGTGAGTATGAAGATTCTAAACAAGATAAATTCACACATAGATTCTCTACGTCAAATAGGATATTTTAGTTTCAACTACCAATAAAATAAGGTAATAGAAAAATTTGTCTCTGCCGAAGATTCTTTTACATATTATTCAGAGATTACTACTGCTTGAAAAAATAAATTTTTCATACAATTAGAACTGGTGAAAACTCTCGTTTTATTTAAATCGTGCAGGCACAGCATTCACATGAATAGTTTAAACTAAACTAAATCTTGTATTGCTATTAGAGAAATGAGATTTTGCCCGATGAGGGAAAGTTTTCAAGTACGACTCGTCAATCACGTTAATATTGTGTCAATAGGTGTAACGCGATGGAACAAGTAAATGTCTATCCGTTGTCTATCTTCAATCGATACAGTTTTAATAAATTTATTGTTATTGATAACTGATCTGTCAAAGAATTGAACTAGAAAAGTTTTAGCCATAAAGATGCCTTATAGATCAGAGGATATTCTACTTTCGATTTCAAGGTAAACCTTATTATTAATATATCAAATGTTGAAAATATCAGGCGTTCGTAATTTTCCGTCTGGCACATGTTACTTCTCAATATTCAATATTTAAAGAACAATACATCTCCCGTAACTGAAATTTTATACTCCGCTCATTTGACAAATATTTTACCAGCGTATAACACATTCAGTGCAAAGGAGAAGTATTGACGGCATTTAATACTCAAGTTGATACCTATTTATGGGGAATATGCCAGCTCGATTGATCAGTCATATTTGTGGAAATTACCCAATGACGACATGCATTACTTAGGCAATAGTAATATAAAATTTAGTCCAATTGCCAATGCTCACCAGAATTTATTGTCCTCGTATACAGTAGTGGTAAGCTAGATGTGCTACAATCGAGAATAAGATTACGATGCAGTTCGAAATTCAAACTTTCAAGAAATCGAAAATTATTTTTCATTTAAATATTTGACGTTTTCAAATCAGGAATTTTGATTTGAAATTGAAATTTCTCTATCATTGATCATAAAATATTCTTTACACATATAATTTAGTTCGCGAAGTATTCCTCATTGGTAAATATGAATAATACTAAACAATAGATTTCAATTTTCTGTCTAGCAATGATCATTATGATTCAAGTTTGATTACAATTCGTCTTGAGCTCATACAATACAGTTACTCATGTAATGAACCATCATCTTTTGTAAGAATTAACGCGTTAGATTTATTTAATAGTAATCTATATGGTTTCTAGTCATTTCAAGTCGAAGCTTCATGCGCTTCAGCAAGTGTATTACGCATTGAAAAGTAATAAAACTCGAATGAAAATTTGTTTGCAATGATGCTTCGCTTTTCTTTTGTGAAAAGAAACGCTGACTTTGAATATTGGAATGAATCTAATCCAATAGTTGACATTGAATGGTTAAGTTTATTTTTCTTCTGATACAATGAACAATGTCGCAAAAAATTAAATTTTTCTATTAGGATTCGAAAGAATTTTCCAGCAAATGCTTTTAGTCAAGTTCCTTCTGTCTACATCAAACGTAAACAAATCGATTCGATTCTACTAAACTACCAATAGTAGACGAAGAAGAAGAAAAAAAAACAGAAATGTTTGTCCTTCATGTAAATTTTCTCTTCTAGTTGTTTAAATCAATCTTGTCAATCAGTAAAAACTAATCAACTTGATTTTTTACTTATTTATGCAATACCGATAAGTAAACATCACGAAAACTATGCTCGTTATTTAATCAATCGGTCAGATTCTTGTATATCAACTAGTCAATCGATTTATCGCCTATGGCTGAAATGGACATTAAATATAACGGCTAGAAACCAACTTTTCCCAGTAAGAATATTAACCACAAACATCTGTATCGGTTGCGAGGCTTTGATTTTTCAAAAATGATTGGGATTTTCGCCTAAATCCCCACTGTAAACTTTGCTATTAAACAAAAGATACAAGAATGAATATCTAGATCAATTCCGGTAGCTTGCTCTCCTGAAATGTCTTTTTAATCGAATAAACTTGACAATAGTAATATTCGGAAGATTATTGTTACTATTCTTGTAGGCACACAAGTATTTTCCGATTCTCGAAACTGAAATTGAGCATTTAGAATTTCTTGTCATTTGAAAGATAGATTCAAAGCCCTAAAAAATTTCTCCGGTCACATTTGAATGAGACAAGAATTTTACTATTCGTCTGTGTCAGTCCTAGAACTTATGATTTGTTCTTTTTTTTGCCTACGATCTTTATTAATATATTCCAGAGTGAATTTTAAATTAATTCTTCTGATCTTAAAACTACCCGTAGGATAGTTTTCATTATCTATTCTCTCTTTGATGTTATATTATAAGTTCCGCGTTGTTTAGATTCCTCATGAACGACGTACATTCTATCGAACACTATTAAATACTCTTGCAATATCGAATAATTCATGTCTGCTTTTTAATGGGTCTAATCCTTTACATATAAATGATACTATAAATCAAGCATCGCATGACTATTTAAATTTTGTTCTTCATATAATAGCTTATAATAATAAATTTAGGTACTATATAATAAAATATAACGTGCTTTTATTTGACAATGAACTTTTTTTTTGAATTTAGTTTCGGCGAACTTGAAACATTTGTGTTAATCGAAATCGAGCCAATGTATAATAATATCTATAGTTCATATCGTGGTTTTATTTTTTTAATAGCTGTTTTTTTATGCACTACATTATTTATGGTATTGATTCATATCTATACATACTATAAACAGCAACAACGAAAAAAGCACCTTGAATATCATCGTTTACATCAGATTGACGCAGGACAGTAAGAGTCAAAAAAAGATAAAATTGATTAAAAGAGCATTTTAACTTTTCTATTAGACTTCATCAATGGTATGATATTGCACACTATTTAAATGCCAATGAAAATAATGAGAATTATGTTTTTATGTGTAACTACTTGAGCAATCTGAAATCAACAACAAGCATAACAAAACATCTTATGGAGTATCGTACTTAAAAATCCTTGTAATTGTTTTTATAATAAATACTGATTCTAATAGTTGAATCCGTGGGTAGAGTCGAAGTGAATGAGATTTCTCATCATAAAGTCATGTTCTTGGGATTATGATTGAAGCTGTTAAAATAATAAGATGATAGGGAATTAATTTTGTTGTAAAGCATTGGAGCCGAAAAAAGCAGTTCCTCTCTAAACAGTAAATTTACCCTTGTGAATTTTGTATTCATTCTGTTGCATACTATGCGTCTCTATTTCTAAAAATAAGAATTCATCATTCTGCACGTTCAAATTATTCTTCCAGAAGATTAAATCGACATGAATAGAACAAAATATTGTGTATTCAAACTTCAGTCTTTTTAAAACCGACAATCTAAACTAGGATTTCTCTTTTATAGGTGACTTAAAATAATAAATCAATAGGCTTTAGTTGGTTTATATCAATTTGTATCGTAGACTTTTATTGCACTCTACGTTGACTCATAAGTTATAGTATAATTTTGAAAGCATCCTCTTAGAAATATTTATTACAATTCGTAAATATTTATTGACATAAGTAGGTAAAATGAGAAAAATATTTTTATTATTTATAAACAATAGTCTTATAGTAAAAAGGGTTAAAGAGAAAAGTGAATCTTGTTGGTATTGTTTTCACTAAAAGAAAAGTTTTCCTTCCATAAAAATGGATACTTGAAAATAAATACTAAATATTTTTGCCTCTTTAGACTTTATGGTTCAATTCGTCATAAGCATTTGTATATGTTTTATATTTTTTTGATGAATAGACGTATGCTAGAATGTATCTTTTGTGTGAAAATAAAATAAATTAGAGTCAAGTGAATAACAAACATGATGTCAATGTATCGCTCGAACGATCAAAACTGCTTATTTCTTTCCTGTGTGTTATAGACGTCGTTCTATATGACTTGAAAAAGAAAATAGGAAGAGCATTTTTGCTCATTCTGTAATTATACTTTGGGTAGTTCGTTCTTTCCTCATGTCGTCGACGATGACGATAGTATATCATAATTCTTATTTAGATAAACCGGCCCATTTGCTTGTAACCAAGGTAGTCCAGCGATAAAAACGACCGCCTTCACTATTCTTTCACCATCATAAAAAAGAGACACCAGGATAAGGGAGAGAGAGAAAGAAAGGATGATTATGACTTTGATGAGGATTCAGTGAAAAGAAAAAGAAAAACAGAAGCTAGTACGATGCAAGTCTATCTGCATATATGTATGCGTATGGTCCATTCTTTGGCAGGTCATACAACTTATCATAGAGCGACTAGTCATAACGCATGAATAAGCAAGCACAGTGTTACACTCGGCTGCTCGAATCGAAAAGCAAGTTAAAATGAAAAAAAACGACGAAGAATATATGTGTATATAAAAAAAATGAGAGTCGATTCTTTCCAAGGAGTCAATGTCGTAGCGTAGACAAGCATAGCTGCAATATTTTGCCCATTGTCAACAAACACCACACTCACATATGCAGAACTGATGGTGAGTGGAATTGAGAAAAAAAGAGTAAAGTGATCGCAATGTACACCTAAGAAAAAAAGAATAGAAGACATAGACACCGGAGTGTTGCTGCAAACAATCCTTTGCCTTGCTTGGGTACAAGCAAAGCAAAGGTAAAAGAAAAGAAATCAGTAATGTATGTGTCAAAAAACACATTCCCCATCCATTCTGCTTCTATAGAACGAAGGTCTGGCTGATTAAAATAAATAAAAAGACGCTCGTTCGTTGCCTCTCGACAGCAGTAGAGCACCGAGAAATTCTAGACTCTTGTGTTTATCGCAAGCAAGGTGAAGTATGAAGAAAAAAATAGGAGAGGGAGCAAAAAGAAGGAAGAAGAGCCGCTGATGCTTATTCTACATGGTTTACTTCAATGATCTTCTTAAGCAAGACTCTAGTTTGCTGCCTGCGAGTGATCACTTCCTGTTATAATCGCGTAGATAACCGCTTTTACTACATCTGCATCGTTTTTCTGGTTGTCGTCTTCTGTTTTGGTTTGATCGTTTGTTATTGTTGTACGGAAGGCGAGGGTGATGGTGGTACTAGACATTACTTATTGCAGATTTTTCTCTTACTTTCTCAGTTCTTTTTTTTTTGAAAAAAAGACGATGTCGACGACGGTGTACACGAAGGAAGACGAAAATGCATTTTTACCTATATAGTTATATATATAGTTATATATATATAGTTATATATATATAAATATATCTGGATTAAAGAGAAGCAAGCATAAAACAGAGACGTTAAAGAAGAAAAAGAAGAAGAAAGGAAGAAGAGAAATAATAATATGAATAAAACTATGACTACATGATGGCGGTGGGACACTCCAAAAGTATAGCTCTCACTCTCACTCATACTCTCGCTTTCAGTCACTTGCACAATGCGAAGACAGAAAGAGCATGAAGGAGAGAGAACATCGGTGCTTGGCAACAACGCACGTCGCTTATACCTACCTAATGCTGCAACACTGTGTCGTATTTAGTTTAGACTCGTTCTTTAATTCATGTTTTTATTCATATTTTTAGTAGCTTGTCATTTTAGACAACTTTTCTTTTTTCTCTCTTTTATTATAGATCGAACTATTTTCTTTCAATTACTATTATTATTATTATTTTTTTCTTTTTCATTATTCGCATCCAGAACTATACGTATTATATATACATAAAAAGTTATGAACGATCAACCAGCTGATTATTCTTCGATTGATTCGTTTCATGTTGGTCGTCGCCGTAAACCAAATTTTACTGAACATGAAGTTTTAAATATAATTGATCAGTATGATACATATAAAGAATTATTACATTCTCGTGAAGCATCGAAAAGTGTTATCGCACAAAAACAAGCTATATGGAAACAAATCACCGATAATCTCAATGCGACTTATCCACAAGTTGAACGAACTGTTGATGATGTACGACGAAAATGGAAAAAATTGCAAAGTGAAGCTAAACGTGAAGTCGCTGCTAATCGCACAGCACAAGCATCAGGTTCATCAACATCAGTGTCAAATAAACAATTGAATTTATATAATCGCATATTAACTATTTGCCGTCCAGCATCAGTATCTTCTCATTTTCCTCATACTGTTTTACAACATCAACAACATGTATTACCACAACAATCAACTATAAATAGCAATCATCATGATGTATCATTTAATGAACAGGTTAGTAAATTCGTGCATAAAATAGTTTTTCCGTTTGATTATAATAACACGTTAAAGAACAAAAGACGACGATGATGATGATAATAATAATAATAATAAATATTTTAATGTTATTTTTAGTCATCAGATAAAGTTGATTCTCCATCATCAGATCTTCCTAATGGTGTTAGTGGTCAATTAGATTCTCCAGGCGACGAAAGTGCTAGTCTACTTGGCAATGATGACAATTCAACAAGTCCAGTAACAAATTATCAAACAACATCAAATATTCCGTCACAACAAACATATACTCCAACAGTAGCAATATCATGCAATGGTCAAATATCAAAACGTACATTAGACAAACGACGAAAATTATTAAAATCATCGGTTAATCAACAAAATTTGAATAATACAAATAAATCTTATGCACAACAACAAAATTCACTGCGTTATGAATCATTGATCAAACGTAAACGTACACTTGAACTAACAAGTCAAAAACTTCTCAATGATAAACAAGTTTTACTGATTGAAAAGAAAAATATTGATATTAAAATAGCAACAAATGAATGTGAAACTAAACGCATTGCTATTGAAAAACGTCGTGTAGAACTTGCTTCACAAAAATTTCAAAATGAGCCACAATTATCAACAAATGGTAATAATAATAATAATTTATCTGATCAAGAGGATCATGATGACAATGATAGTCTCGATGACATGAGTGATTTTAATGAGTAGATTATTTCTATTTACACAAGTATATATGTTTTTCTGATTACTATTTGAAAAAACCGTCCACTTCTATCGTTTTAATTTTACTTTTTCTTTCGATTTTCTATTCCCGAATCTCTTTTCTTGTTGTTTTCTTTTTATCTAGCAACAGTGTGATATTTTTTTCTTCTTCTTTCGCTTTATTTCATGCGTACCCTTGTGATACTCAAAATCAGAACAGAACAAAGGCTAAATAGCAAAGCAAACTTAGAGTATTACTGTGATACATTCTTTTCTTTTCTTTTTAAATGTAACTCATCCATGTTCAAACGTTTTCATGCAACAAATCATTGCTTTTTCGAAAATAATGCACGAACTACACACATGCACTCGCACAGTGTCTAGTTCTTTTTTTTTCGTTTTGATATTTGTTCAATTTCTCTAAATTTGTTTTTCTAATGTTTACTATACTGTAAATGTGCATGTACCTTTTATGCAGTTTTTTCTCTCTCGCTGATGCGTAAATTTTTCAACGCATATCGTACTTTGACGTATAGACATATGTGTGTGTTGTCAAAATGAGAGCAGCAAAATGCACGCACACACATGTCATGATCAAAAAATACAATAATTAAAATAATACTCATGCCTACACCGGTATTGTAACTATATTCTTATAATTTATTGATATTTTTTTGAAAATTAATAGCACCAAAGAAAAATATACTTCTTCTTTTTTTTTTACCAATCTGGTACAAATCCACATTGTTGACAAAGTTTTTTATCGCCAATATTTGAATGTCCTTGTTTTAATGAACAATTTTCGATTTGTTTTTGTATTGTACCTATTAGGCCAACATGAGTCGCATCGCAAATCGGCGAAGTTTTTGTATATTTACATGCACATAGTAAATATACCGTTTGAGCGTGTTCCGGGACAGTCCATTTAAGCGGACGAAAAGAAGTACCTTTATGCGAACCTTAAAAACAAGACATCGTGAAAAATATTTAACAGTAAATCAATAATGGTAGTAATGGAAACATTATACATTTAAGCCTATGTTACATATTGGCTAGTGATCTATCGAATTACTTTATGACCGTTTATTACTCTTTTAAATATCCAAATTCCTGATAAACTAGTTATACATTGTCTTTATGGATTTCATTACTTATAAATCGAATGATGACATTTTTAAATGTTGAAGTTACATGAAATGATTGTCATCACGGTCTCGCTCTTTGTCTATAAAATAAAAAATTCTCTATTGCTGTTAACAATTGCTTCATAATAAAACATTCGCTGAAAAAAAATCATTCTTGAGGCATAAGACAAAACGCTTTCTTTTTCTTATAAGTTAGCCAAGAAATTATTCTTCTAGTCAATGCGTCCGAAATATGATTTTATGCAAACTGAGCTTAAAAAAAGATGAAAATTAAAGCTTAAATTGTTTCAACGTCAACTTTTAATCTTGCAAAGCTTTTCAATAAATCCAACTGTCATCTAACAAAGCTTTCTAACAATTAGTTATTAAAAATTCTTATAGAAGACTTGATAAGATATTTATTCACTGGCATATAATAATAAAAATTATAAGTCTTTTATTAAAAGAGCAAGGGCTTATTGTAAATATAGATATAAATTCTTATTTTATTTTGTTCTTTTAATTTGTGCGTGTTATTAAATAAGAAATATTCATTCGTCTGGCATCGTATTTGATTATGATGTAAAATAAGACAAAAAAATGTCAGATTACTTTTATTTCCATGCAGAACATTTTGTCTTCAAATGGATTTATTGTAAATGAATAAGTTTTGTTGAGTCTCATAACTAGAGATCAGTCTGAATCTTTGTAATCGATGATGATCTGATTAATTCCTCGAGTCTAAATCTTGTTATGATGAGATTGAAAAGGACACCGAAATAGGACGACATGACAAAAAAATATATTTTACGCTTGAGCACACGTTTTTCACAATGAAAAGGCTCGCCGTACAGATTAAATCTCTTATGGTGGGTTGACTAATAAGGAATTTCTTCTCGAATTATTATCATTTCACTGAGTTTTCAATCTTGTCAGACATATTAAAACAGCAATACTGAAAAGAAATTTTCGAAGCAGAAGGCCTTATCATATTCTGAATAGCCTGATTCAACCAGATGGTTCAGCTCACATATAAATCGTCCACGAAAAACGTTTATTGTTTTTTTAAGAACGATTGAAAAAATCGATTAATACGAAATATCCAACTAGAACTGACACTGTTAATATTGGAGTATCTATTAATCTGAAGAATTCCATGCCTAAATTCTTTGCTGCTGTTCTCATTGTAATGCCCTTCAATTTCTTTTTATCTAGACGATGAATTCATTTAAATGATGAAATGCCAGTCGAATAGTTTGCTTATTAGGAAAAAACAATTTTAGCAGCATCTCCTATGTTAAATCTCCAAATAAAACGTTTCCTCATTTCTAGCTGAACAATTTTGAAGGTTTTCATTTTCTTCTATAATAAGAATTCTTTTAGTTCAGCATTGTAGAAAATTTTTCTTCACCAACAAACTAAAAGACCCTTCGGTGTTCTATGTCGCACATAAACTATTGTTTACATTCTATAGTTCATAAAACAAGTAGATCGAATCGATCAATCAGTCACTACCGTTAAACATAGAACGTATTTCTTGTGGGCAAAAATTAATTCATACCATCACACCATGGTTGATTTTTACTCAATCCACATGTACACCATAGTTTAACTTCACCTGGTTTTAAATCTCGTATTGTACATGGTCCGTACTGAAAAAAGAGAGAAACTATATGAGATATGCACCAGTGATATTCAAAACACCAATAACAAATATAAATCAAGATTTAATTACAATTCGATCATTTATAATCAACGGACATTTTATTTACCGTCGGCACATGTGGCTTCAATGTAGACTGATCAGTCATATTTTCAAATAATGATTCAAGTATCACCATGGCAACTATCTTTCCAGCCAATAGAAAATTCGTCACATAAACCTTCATATGGGTTAAACATTTTTAAATTAAGATGTTCTTCTAAAGTGTGTCTCTTTTTTTTTAATTTTATTTTCACTACTATATCAATCTATAATTTTATTTTCTATTGAAAAATGAAAAAACAAAACATAAACAATCTAGTCCATAGAATACTTCATGGATATTAGAAAATCTGACCCATCGTATACATTTCAATAGACAAATCAAGTTATTTTCTTTTCATTTCTTTACGTACAGAAGTTTACATTCATCTATTTTAGATAATATCATGTCGGGTGAAGTAACCAAAACCGCTAAGGAACCTTTTGTTCCCAAATATGAAATAGCAACAGGTCTTCACAAAGGTCGTAAAGTGGAAAAATTTGTATCCAAACGTGTTCGACCAACACGCCGTGTTAATGTATTAATCGCTTCTTTTTTTCAGCAACATTTTTTGATTCGTTTTTTTCTTTAGAAAAAAAGCAAACGAGTTAAATTCGTTCGTGATCTCGTACGTGAACTTGTTGGTTTTATGCCATACGAACGACGAGCTATGGAATTGATGAAAGTTGGTCGTGATAAACGTGCATTCAAATACGTCAAAGCACGTGTAAGTTGTTGAATATCATTTTATTTTATGGTCAACAAAATGCATTTCAATTTGTCAATCTATTTTTAGTTGGGTAGCCATCAACGAGCCAAAAAGAAACGTGATGAACTCCAAGCAGCTATTCTTGCTCAACGCAAAGCTCATAAATAAACAATTTAAAATCCTTGTTTATGCTTTGTTTTTAAAAGAAAATAAATACAAAAAATAAAATAAAGATTGAAGACGAAACATCAATCATAAGCAAAAAAAGGAAATTTATTTTCTTTTTCTGTTATAGATATAAAATGGAGAGAACACCAATGCATGATCAATCCATGACACCATCACCTAACACATTACCTGCTACGACAACGTCAGCTCATTCTAGCCAACCAACATCCAAAAGTATGGTCTATATTTGTGGTGAATGTCACAAAGATAATGAATTAAAATCTACAGATGTTATTCGATGTAAGAAGAAAAAAGAAGCTTATTTAGATGTTTCATTGTTATCGTTTTTCTTTCTTTTGTAGGTAACGAATGTGGTTATCGTATATTATATAAGAAACGTACAAAACGATTGATCGTATACGATGCCAGATAGTCTACATTGTTGTTATTGTTGTTTTTTTTTATTTTGTACAGAATAAAAATGCGATATCTGTGGCTCATGGAAATACAATAAAACGATACCTTAATGAAAAGAAAAGCAATAGAATTTGAATGAATATTTTTTAAAAGTCACGTCAGACGAAAACGAAAAACTATCATTCTTACGGGTATTGTACTATTGAAGACAAGTCGTCTCTTATGAAGATAGACACCGATATAAACTTGTTGTAATCTCATATGTTCATAATTTAGACTGATAACAAAGTTATGTTCAACAAAAATTTCAAAACGTAGAATTTTTGTATGATTATCGGAGAATCAATCTCATATAGGAAAGACGTCAATTAACGTTAGGTATCTTACCATAGATATTATGAAAGCGTCTCTTTTAGATTTCTAGTATACACAAATTGAGTTCGTAATAGTATAAAAACCAAGTCGCAATACATTGGTATCGTTACAAAAATAAACTAATCATTCAAGGCCGTTATTAGTGTCTATATAATCTCAAATCGAAAGTAATCACCAATAAAACTACTCTGAGGCAGAGCCTAGAAAAATATTGTACCTCTAATATTTGAATCATACAAAAGCATTGGATGAATGTTCACGAAATCATGAAAATACACATTACTATGTTAAATAAGTAAATAATTTAATTATACATTAACTTACCATGAATAGCTGAAAGTAAAATAAATACAACAACGTTTTTCTCCATAAAGTCAGCTTTCTTTCCTCTGTTAGAACATTGCCTCATAAAAAACGATTCAACCGATATTGCAAAACGAATTCGACTATTTGTTTAAACATCAATTCAACACTTAATAAATTATAATTTCTCTATTTATTACTAACTAGTTATTTAGAACTTGATTTATTACCTGTATTAATATCATAAGTATTCTTTTTCTCAATGAATAAAATTCAAGACATACAGATTGTTTTCATTCTTTCAACTATCGCCAAAAACAACAATCATCTCTCTATTGTTTATTCAAGAGAAAACGAAGAGGCGTGTTCAAATACACCTCTATTTAAATAGCGGATAGAAAGAAATCAAATATCATTATAAAGACGAGGTCATTTCATATCGGTCAGACTCGCCATGAAAAATTTTCAAGGTAAAACTAAAATTCTTCCTTTGCTCAATTAGTTTTCGTTTCTCTATTACAGATCTATTCATATTATGTTTGTTAATAACAGCAGTCTCATCCATGGCTATATCTCCACATGGTGGTTATGTATCCATTGATGAAGGAGCTGACTTTTATATTGAATGCATTGGTCCTAGTCCAAAATGGATTATAGCTAAACGATTAATATCCGATACAGCTCGGTCAGAAGAAAATATTTCCTACTAAAAACTAAAGAGATAGATTTTTATTGTTTCAATTAGAATTTCAACACAATCAGTTCAAATGAATCGTAAATCTATTTTAACTATTCAAGGAATGAGTTCATCACTTGTTGGCCCATATTTATGTCAAACAAATCAATCTGTGTCAACGATTATTCTTCAAATAACAAGTATAAACATAGTTGAAATCTGCCCGAAAGCGCGACAAACAGAGATAGATATCTAAAATCCTTCGTTGAAATTTTACGAACAGTACCTCGTGAAAATAGCTCATCTCAGCAATTTCGAAACAGTAGCGTTACAAAAACTTTGTCTCAAAATAAAATGTCTTCTTTTTTAAGAGCGTAAGTTAGATATGACAAAACAAATTCGTTTTATGGGTACGAATACAAATCATACAGTTTCATATGGTAATGATACTCGATTGAATTGTTTTGCTCAATATTATAGTGAAAAAGTATGAAGATAAACAAACTCCTCGAAACTATTTGATACCTTATTTTTATTCGAAGGCAATGGATTCACCTTATATACCAAAAATTCTTTGGTTTTTCGAAAGACGTCAATTGCATCATAATGGTAAAGAGTACGAAATTTGTATTAAAAAAAAGAACCGAACTTCAGATCTTCGATTTTAGAGCATAAATATATTTTCGGTGTTGATAGTTTATTTATTCGAAATTTTACTTATCACGATCAAGGTGTTTATTTTTGTCGAGCTTTTATAACATTAAAAACTAGATTTTTAATGAAAATCTATCCTATTCTTGTACAATTGCAAAGTAAATCATTTCATGTGTTCCTATTAGATTTTGTTTTTATTAACTTGAACTCGGATTTATTGATTAAAAGATTCATCGCAGTTTGTCAACGAAACGTTGCCACCATCGCTTGAAAACAAAAATTGTGATAATTTAAACGAAACTGTAGTAACAAATAATACGATCTCGTATTGTAATACGGGTGGTTACGTATCAAATTGTACATGTCCACAGGGTCAAATTTGGAACGAAGACTATTCGCAATGTTCATCGCCAATGAGTACGTGTTCAATTGTTCTTTTTTATCAAAGTTATTTAATTAGATTAGGAATCTTATAAGATATTTATTAAGCACATATTTTGCACGCAGAAAAAGCAGTTGAGAAAAAAACTCATTAGACTATTTCCGAGTGGTCTACTATGAAGTAAAGAGAACTAAACGAGTCGCTCGATTGATCGATTTCAATAGCAATTCTTGTAAATGAAATTAGCGTAGTGATTTAAGTCAGTGTGAGAATAACTTTGTTTTGGTTCCGATCTCATGTAGATTGATAGAATAATACTTGGGTTTACATGTACTGAACGCTTTCATACAGAGGAAGTAGTTCAGAAGTTTTGATTACATGTATATTATACAAGGTTCCCGAAGATTTTATATTTTTTCTAGTAGTACTCTCAAAGAAAAAAAAATCTATAGAAAAATCCGTTCTTGAGAATGATTGTAAATTTCTATCAGTTCAATTAGTAGACAATTGCTAAGCCTAGAAACACATTTATTATATTGTAATAATTTCATCACTAGTAGAAATAGTAAAAAAGAACGTATGAATAAAATCGATTTGCATTTTCAATTGATTAATTGAATGTAGTGGAACTTGAGGAATCGCTCTATTGTTGCGAAGAAAAAAAGATGACTTCAATGATGCAAAACAAAATTTTCTCGAAATCATGTTTTTTTTTAAATATAATCTCGATTTAGTTTCTTTCGTCAGCTTTTTTTCACTAGAATGAGTCTTAACCTTTTGGTTATCTAGTTCACTTAAGTACGATCGGAGATTTGATGTAGATTACAGCTTTTTAAAAGTTTCTTTCTTCAGTAATAGATTATTTTCTTTTTCCTTTAGGCTTTTTTTAAATTCCGGCATCGAGAAATCGTATTACTGGATGTTCGTATCGGGTGGAAATCTCTAGATTTAGAATTTTATTCGCGCCCAAATAATTTTTGTATGTCTAAATCCGCTAGAAGCTCTATGAACATTAAATATTAGTAGACTTCTAATGTTGATTAAGTCTGGACATAATCCTATGTTTTCTCTTGACATGCGTATCCGATTCAAAGTTTCTATAAGTAAAGCGTTGTTCAACAAACACCGACCGTTAATTCTTATTTCTTCTTTTTGTGTTCGTATAAAGATAGAAGACAAACTTGATCATATTCGGTTCATTCATGGCACTATCTCTTAATCAACAAGTAGTTAGTCAACAATGTAATCATTATGTTAAAAGAAAATTGCTTAAACTTTACATTGCTCCCAACTTCCTGAGCCACATTGTGAGTATCGCAAGTTATTGTGTACGTTTCAATCTAAAAGCTGGTTGTTCAATTCAAACTCTCCGTACTAATAAGTTTGTTTTCAGTCTATTTCAGTTTAGAAATGAATTATACGACATACTTTTCACTATAACGATATTTATGTTGAAAAATAGTACATCCAAATGCTTGATAGGTCGCTTATAGTACTCATGTTTTAATTATTTCTGATTCGATTACATACTTGTAATGAATACCTATAAAAAAAACACTTCACAATAAAAAAGCAACCTATTCCGGGCACACCAACGTTACCAAACAAACAAAATTAACGCAGCAAACCGATATTATTTATATGAATTTGATCTCTGATCATGCACGCTATTCTAATCGGTAAAGAAAACATTTTGAGGATATCAATGGATTTATCCGGTGTTAATCCTAGTGGAAAAGTGATGATAGGCTTATGAGAATCTGTTCGATACAACTGATAATCAAAAGGGTTACAATAAACTTTTTGAATGCTTAATTAAAATCAGGTTATGATGTCTGTTGGGTGTTAAGAAGAGTCAAAAGAATCGTGCAAAAGATTAGCTACGTTTTAACAGAGATAAATGGCGGGTAAATATAGAATAATAATGAATCTAGTACAGACCATGGGTAAACCCCTACACAGAATAGAAGCCCACCCTCTGTGTTAGATTTCTCCATTGAAACTCAAGATTTACTTCATGAAAACTGAACTAAAACCGATGAACAATGAAAGGATAATCATTTTTCTATCAAATAACGCAAAAACTGGCATCAGGGCATGCTTGATTACGAAATTATAGCATGTGGAACAGTGACACCACCCATGGATTTCTATTCTGTAGGAGGGTTCAGTAAAAAAAAATGTAGAAAATTCGTATTTCTATGCTAAGCGATAATACAATGCCCGAACATTTGGTTTTTTTTATAAAGGCTACAATTTTTCGGATCTTTTCTCATCCAAGTCAATACTACTGGAAAATTCCGTTGATTTCAATCGATATATGAATGCTATCCTGAGTAATTGACTACTTCAAATACTCGTGAACAACCTAGAAGAATGTGTATTTTTTGTAACGGAAAAATCTCTAATGCTGTTCTATTATATTGAAATTTTCACCGAGAAATTAACTGTTTATGAATTAAAAGATTCCAATTTCATGAACATTTTATACATCAAACGTTTCAGAATTTTTGTTATTTTCTTCCTTTTATCATGGTCGAATAGAACTGGCCGGGTTACATTACCATAAATATGTTTCATCATATCATATAAACACGGGAAGATACACGCGAAATATTTATTTTTCTCTATGTGCAACAAATACTCCTCTAGCTCCAAGAGAAGAAAAACGCTTCTTAAAAAAGACTTTGAATCCTTTGCAAATGAGATGCACTTCAAAACTCAAGTATCATAGTTCTTACATATCATAAGTAGTTTGTTTGGCGATAAAACCTCTTATTTGACCTGAACGTATTTAATAAAAAAAATCTTTCTATTGTCCTTAAAAACATCATTAGAGATTGATATAAAAACACCAGTTGAAAATTCTCTTTATCCTAATGCACATTGCTGCATCGAAGAAAAGCGTAATTAATTTGCTTGGTTTTAATGACTTGTTTTTAAAGTTGACAAAATTGCTTTGCTATTCTTCCCGAAATATGAATTGACATTTCTGTAAATGAATAATAAGATGTCTATTTTTCACACTTAGAAAGAATCATTAGTAGGAACGTTTTCTTTTATTAAAAATAGTTATTATCAAAAGAGCATTTTGTTTTGCACACATTTTAATGACATCTATTTGTGGATTTTTTTCATAGATCAAAATCAAATCTTACAAATCATTCCTAATGTTTCTCATATGAATGTTGAATTGGGTCGTACGTATACGTTTGTTTGCCGATCAACAGATGATCGAATAGAGCCTGAATGGACTTATGAAAATGGAACAACTATCGATTCAAGTACACATACTGAACAACCGTAAAGATTTTCATCTTTTATTAATTTGATTCTTTTCAAAAGCAAATCCTTCTATTATAATAGAATAACAACATATATATTGAGTGAAGGTCGTACTCTCTATCTTCGATTATCACCTGCTGTAAGCGGTACATATATTTGCCGTTCTCGCCCGGAAGAGAATTCAATATTGAAAGAGGAGTCGTCGATAACAACAACAACATCAATTACTTTAAGAGAACAAAGTTAGTGAGAAAAGAAAATCATTTCTTCCGGTTATATTTTCATGAATGAAACAAATAAATTTTGTTTTCAGTGATTGTTCAAACCAATGGAATATCATTTCAATCATCAGCACTCGCCGAATACCATGTACGAACAAATTCAACATTATTTGTTGCTTGCCGTCCAGAATATTTTAATTTTCAATTAAAAACAAACTTATCTTATGTGCCGGCAGCTACACTAATACGAATTCATGGTAAAGGAGATAGTTGAAGAAGAGTTTCGTTTTCGTTTTCTAATTTCAATTCAATAGATAATAATCATTTTCTATTGACGGAACTAATCGATGGTTTACTTATTGATCGAATATCAAAAAGCGAAAGTGGAATGTATTTATGTATGGGAATGATTCCATTACCTGAACAACTGATTACCTCATTTTATCCGATTATGGTTTTTGTTTCCGATCCTTCATGTGAGAATATTTTTATTTAGTTGATGACCTATTATCTTTTTCTTTTCTTTTGTTTCTTTTTCTGTAGAAGAAAAGGGAAGATGAAAAAATGAAGAAAGAAACAAGAAGTAATGACACGTTCTTGTCGTCAACGCACAATCCTAGTTGACTCTGCTTCTTTTATTTTTCCTTTTACTCATTTTTTTTTTGGTTTATTTGATATGATTCTTGTCTTTTCCTGTTCTTTTTCAATAAAAGAAAAAGTGATATAAGTCAATCTATGGAAAAAAATTATGTTGAACACCAACAAAAACAACATATCAATACAAAGGTAGTATAGACTATTCAATAATTGACTAATCATTTAAAAGAAACACTATTCGAACCTCACTAGTAATGCTATTTTTTGCTATTGGAGTAATTGCTTTCTAATCACATATGTAAATAAATTAGTCAACAAAGCATTATCTAAACATACGAAGATTACAACCTTTGAAGAAAAAAAGTAGGCAATAGATATTGCATGTTTCAAACATGAATGCTTCCGGTTAAGCGGATCTTCTTTAACGTCAAATCCTGTTAATTTCTATTGCCTAATCAAGCACAAACGAAGAAGAAAAGGAAACTTTTAACAGACATCAAACTTAGAGAAAATAAAACGCTAGCTAGAGACTTGAAAGTGATGCAAAATACGTTTTGAGAAATGAAAAGAAAATTATTATCGATAGATTATTTTCTTAAACGGGTAAGGATGCATGGGCAGAAGAAAATGTTTTCCTTCTCTCTGTCTCTCTATTCTCTGGTCTCAAAATTCATCAGCAACAATCTAACGTCTCCTTTTCCTTTCCCTATTCTTTCGGTTACTGTCTCTTATGTTCTCCTCTTAAGTCTTATAGATTATGATTACTTTTTTTTGTTCGGAAATAGAATTGACGACAGAAAAGTTACTCTTACCATTTTCTCACTTATTCATTCATGTAATCTATGTCTGACATCGTTATTCATTTTGGTAAAAGACAATTTTAGATACGATTTGTTTAAAAAAAATCACTGATCTTATCATTCGTTGTTAATCAGCTTTTTTTCCATCTAACACAAAAGAATCAAGACGACTATGGTATATTCATGTTGTAAATACAGAGTATTCTATCTTATTACTAAAGAAAGATTTTTATTCTTTTGCTTCAGTACGGTGATGGACATAATAATTTGTACTCATCTCGGTGGTCGGTTACTGAACTTAAAGATCGCCAAACAAATATATCCGTTTTTGCACGTATATATGAAGAGTATACTGATGCTGAACACTTCTTTGATTTTGCTAAGAAAACAGCGGCGATACTCTTTCAAACAAGTAATTTCCATAGAAAATCGATTTCTCTTTAAATATTATATTTTCTTTGTGTTTATCTAGAAGCTGCATCGCTGATTTTTGCAGCTTCTCTTGTTCTGCCAATAATTATGATTAGTGTTGGTAAGATTGAAAATTTATATTTAATCACAGACATCTTCACATAAATTAATATTGATTTAGGCATCTCAAATTTAGAAGAATGTCCATTGGATCGAAATATTCCAGTTTTTGTACTTGTTGGCGGTGCCTTAGCTTTATTGAAATTACTACAAGTGCTTTGGAAACAATATAATCGTCATAGTGCTCCATCCGAGGAAGAAACTACTGATACGCAAAATGGATCGGTATGCTTCAAGTGCTTTACAATTATTCGGAGTAGATAATTCTTAGAAAACATAAATTTTATTCAGCGCTCAATAAATGACAAACTTACAAAGTCTCCAATTCGAGTTGTTCTAGTATAAAGGATAGATCAATTAGAAGGCAAAAAGATGAAGAAGTACTTCATGCATCATATTAGAAATAATAAGACTCAATTTTTAGGGCATTTTATTTTACGAGGGTAATTAAAAAAGACTTGAAAGGAAGACACGACTTCTCGTAGCACGAATCCGTTTATCCAATAGTATTATGAATGCAAAATACACTGTTGCTAGAAAATTATTTTTTCCACGTTCTCTTTTGAGACTAACTAATTTAAAAAGATTAAATTAAATTAAGTGAAGTTTATTAGAAAGTGAGCATGTTGAATATCCGATATAGAAATTATTTTAACTTAAAGTGATTTTTGACAAGAAGTGATTAATAACGCATAAATCTCATGAGGAATCAGCTGTAAGAATCGAAAAACTCTAATAATATTACTTAATTGCTTTTATTGTATTAGAATAGAAACATCTGAGTAACGTAAAGTGAAAGCAATCAAATGAAAATGTATGCTCAAAATAAAACGGTCTAGGATGTGTAACAATACAAATTCGAAATTTTATCGATTAGTCTGAAGGAGTCACTTGATAACTTAGAATCTTTTATTATTGGAAGTTAGCTGAAATTCAATGGTCAACATTAAGATAACAGTTTTTGTTGCCAAGCGCAATTTCCTTCAAAATATAATTTCCTGCAAAGAACAAGCAAAATCTCATTTAAATTGTATAGCTTTTAATAGACGGTAAAGTCGTTTGCAACTACTTCCTGAAAGAAAATAAAATGCTGAACTTAAGTTTTTTTTATAAATCAAAAGACTCTAAACAATATTCAATAGTCAATTTAACAAAGCAATAGAATATAGGATATGCTAAAATTGCATGCAACTAATCAGAGTTAACAAAGGATATTATCTTTCTTATTACAGCGGAAGTACAAAACTGTCATTGAAGTTTGTATTTGGTAGTAAAGGATAGTGTGCGAGACATTCTCTTGAAAAACAAAGATTTTCTCCCACGATAATTAGTTCGTGCAATAGCAATAACATTTTACTCGATCAAATTCTTGCAATGAGATGTTGTCATTGGTTTAGTCTTTCTATAAAACATATAAAAAATAGTAGCACGTTGATCTCAGCTTTCTTGACCAAACATGTTCGTAGTAACAAATGAATTCTGTTGAGAATTGAATGTGAACAGATATTCTGTAGAACAAAAATGATAAATATTTATTAATAATATTTGTTTTTGGGCTGTAAAAATTTGACTAACATCATATCCGCGTATCTCTGTGGAATTGAAATATAATTCTTATGAAAATTTAATACGATTGATACTGTTTTGATAAAAATTTATGCATTGAAGTATATGACGTTGATCAACACTTAATTATGTGAACAATTAAAAATAGATATAAAATGTGTCTTTGAGCCAGAGAAAGAAAGCTTATTAACACAGCCCCCCTGAGGTTAATATATAAAAATAGCACATGTGCTTTATATTCACTAAGCTGATCCGAAAACAAATTACAGGGAAATCTTTTAAAAGTTCGTCCCTTTTATAAAAATTTGTAGTTAGACCGTTGTTTCTTTACTTACGCCTGCAATGCTGGCCTTGTCTTTATTTTTTTACTAAGGTCCGTAATGATGATGAGAGACTTAGAACCGTGATTACAGGGCTCCTTGATTAACAAAGACAGATTTTAATTACTGATGTCTGTAATGGGGTGGATGAGAAGTCGCAAAAATATTTCGGCTTAAAACTTCCAATCATTATTTTCTTCAAAAATATATGTGATCTCCACTGCTAACTGTCATAGGCTTACTAATAAATATAAGAACCCTAAAAATATTGACAGAGATCTATATTGATAATAATATATTAGTGCTGTGCAATACTAAATAGATTTTTGTTATATGAAAACGAGGAAATAATTTTCAAAATTGTTCTGCAACTTCAAAATGATTAGAAAAAACGTTTTACTCATTGAAATTCTAGACATTTATGGAAGGTCTTACAACAATATTTCTAATTATTTGGTTTATCTATGGTAATTATTTAATATTGCACTATCGTTTGCCACGTTTTGAACAAACAACAGAAGATCCTGAGAATTGGTGTTCGAAAAATGTTTATTTTCTAACAATAATCAGTGTCGCTTATACATATGCATCTGTTACAATCATGATTTTAGTTGTTTTTATTGTCGTCTTAACTGTACACCTTCAAAATCGTCGCCGTGCCATCCAAGAAGCTAAAGAGGCTGGATGCACATGACGAATTATATCTTTTGTTGTTTCGTTTTTATTTTTTATTTCTTTCAATAAATATATTTATCACTGTAAAACATAAACACACACACAAACAAGCGCATGCATATAGCATATTTTTATCTGTCGGTCCGTCTCAATCGACATAGTAACAATAGTAATAATGAAATAAATAGACGATTTTTTAGTCGATGATGTGTCGAAGGTCGATGTGAAGATGAAGTAATATGAATCTCTCGTTCAATATAAATATCTTTTGTTGGTAATGTTGTTGATCGAAATATTTTTCGACTAGAACTTAATCGTAATGAAGAATTTTTCGAATGGCGCTGATATTTTTTCGTTGTTAATGTCGTAACAACAACTGATTCTTCTATAAAAAAAAATTAGATAGAAAAAAGAAACAGTCTCTAATTAGTAATAAATATACGGCACTTACTTAGTACATATACAAAAGCTTCTTTTCTTCCATGAATATTTTCAGCAATGCAATTATATTTTCCGAAATCGTCATCATCATTGATCTATTCAAAAACAAAAAATTATACATATATAAATAGAATGATGAATAAGAATTTTATCAACTTGGAGTTTTAATTGATTTATTGATAGTGTTTGATTTATTTGGGTATTAATCATTTTGCTATCGTCAACGATTTGCCCATTTTTTTCCCAATAAATACGAGCCAATGGACGACTTAATATTGAACAGTCAAGTGTGACATTTTGATACAGTTGACTTTGAATTAAATCATTATTTATCATAACAATAGGTGGAACTAAATTTTTGCATATTTTTGTTTGCCTCTTTTCTTTTGATAATAATAAAAAAAAAGAAACTTACTTTCAACATTTATTGTAAATATACGATTTGATGCTGGTAAAACACCATTATCAGCAATACATTCAACTGTATGCGGAAAATTAGTCGTCACTGCTGGTATAAACCATATATTGCTATTTTCAGGTGGCACTAAAAAGAATAGTATAGATCGATAGATTCATAATTCCACTTTGATTAAGCGTTGTTCAACGAGAATAATCATCAAGGCAAATATCACTCGAATCGTTATGCTTTCTTCTACGGCCATTGAGTACAACAAGAAGATATTGAACTCTCAATGTACTGTCAAGTGTGTAAACAAAGTTTTTGTCGCATTGGCATAGTCAAAACTGAAGTATGATGTGAATCAACAATAGATATTCGAACACTTTTAAACTATCTATTACTTGAATTGTTAACGGAATTGATTTTGTTTTTCAATGCTATCCGGCACCAGCAATGATTAAGTTGAGACGAATCAATCAAGGACCAGTCCGTGAGAGACGAGGAGAAAAAAAACAAAGCAAATGTCAATATAAGTCTATTGTTCTTTTGCGCAATACAATCACGATATATTTATGTTTTACTCTAAGCAGCTTAGAAAGTGCGTGCGAATTTGTGTAAAAAAAAGATGATTGAGTACATACACTCATTAATACGTCTACTTACATGAATCAATTCGATTCATATCAATATCACGAATGCGCCAACGTATGTGAGGTAATGGTGTTCCTTCAGCACGACATAACAATGTTAATGATATGCCACTGCGTATGGATATTAATGGAGGGTTTGGACGAAAGTCAACAATACGTGGTGGTACTAAAAATGAAAAGTATCGTTCCATTTATTCATAAAAGTCTGAAGAGTGACTTCGTGTTTAAACAAGAAAAACTTACCTTGGACAGTCAGAAAAATTCGTTTCGTTTTTCTTGGTTCTGTATTTATTTGGCATTGATATTCTCCTTGGTCATCTTCATTAACACGATCAATGATTAAATTATATGAACCAACATAATCAGATTCAAGACGATAATGATCTTTATTCGAATAGACAGTACCATCAAATGCAATTAATGTTGGTTGTCCTTGCTGTTCATCCAATGTTTGATTCCCACCTTGATTTACTCGATCGATTTTTTGCCATAGAACCTATACAATACACCGTACAATTCAATTATTGTCATGCAATTGTCAAAAAATTCTATGAATATACATTTATTGATTGACTATACGATAGAGTCCACCCTATTAACTTAAGTATACAGTATAGAGTTCAAAGACAATTGACAAGTAATTATCGAACTAGTCGAAAGTTGGAATAGAATTGGTGTATATCTCGATTTCATATAAACATGTGTGTGTGTGTGTATCTACCCTTGTAATCGAACTCTAATGTCTTTTTCACACACATTCATCCATTCTATTCACATGAGAGACAGACACACAATCATCATCTTCCGGTTCGTCACCGTCCGCCTATGGAAATTTTGAATTTGATTGTGTCTCTTCTCAATACAATATGTTGCATCTATAATATGTGCACCAATGTAAATAATCATTACAAATCTCAAATTATCCATATCGACTAAAACATTCACTCTGTGCTCATATGTAAATAATTGCCTTTTTTTTTAATTTTCTTCTGCCGCTCGATCAGATCTCACATACATACATATATATATATATATATATATTTATGTATTCACAGGTCGTGTTTGTTTTCGAAACATGATTTTCTTCGTTTGACCACTTGAAATCAAAGCGACATGAAGACGACGAAGAAAATTTTAATCAAATAAAAGTTAAAACTCAAGAATATGATATTTTTTCTTAGTCAAGAAAGAAAAAACTATATATATATATCGTATTTTATTTATCTTTCGATTACCACATCAAAACCAGACATAGTATTAGATTGTTATCAGTAGAAGAAAATGGGTGGGAGTGATATCAATCTAATTAGTTCAACGTATATATCCGATGTAACTAAAGATCTGTTGAACCAACAGATCATATTCCATAGACATAAACAACAACAACAATACGAGAAGGAAAACAAGATATGATTGACTTACTTTAAATGAACGAACTTCAGCAATATAACAAGTCAAGATACATTTTCCACTAACTGGTACTGTGTAATTTTCAATGGTTATATCGAATGCCACCAGTGATCCAGCTAAATTAATAAATATATATAATAACAGCATAGCATTTGATCGATTTTGCTTGTATGATTTTTCTTCAGAGTGTCTTTCGGACAAGGTGTCAAGTAAAATGGACAATCGTTCTCCTCGTTGAACGCACACATACATTTTTTTCTCTCTCCTTCGATCGCTCTTTCTCTCTTATTCTTTCTCGATTTTTTTCTTCTTCTCTTTCTCTTGTTCTACTTGATTATTCCAAAACATTGAACGTTTGTATGCTTCTCAAATAATAAAAAGAAGGAAAAAAAAAGAAATGCGTTCGTGTTCCAGCGAACGTCTGCTGCTAATTATCGTTGTTATTCCATGTTCACTGATCCTATTGAAAGGAGCCCCGAGCAGAATCATGTACATAGGAAAAAAAAGATGAATTGACCGACTAGTACGGATGCTTGTCGGTTAATTGAAAGACGAATGATGTTCGAACAAAATATAGATCGGGTGTGGTAGTTTTGAACATATTAAGCATGAATGACCAAGGTCGTCACATATTAGAGACGCTTGACTAGTAATGATTATTCTCTTTTCTAAAAATCAAAGGCAACTAGTGAACTTCACCGACACTAGAAAAAGTTAAGATGGGAATCAACTTGGCATGGGGGGATTTTCCAGACGAATTCTTTTTCTTTAAATCTGATCTGATGTAACATCAATCGATAGGTTAAGAAATGAAGCAGTTGCTGTTTTATTAACAACAACAACGTGTAGCAATTGTGAATTATTATATAATTGCTGTTCAATTGAATCGTTCATTTCTTTAACGATGAAATGGCAAATTATTATCTATTTGACAGTTGTCGTGAACAAAAGCATTATTTCATAGTCAAGGGAATTCTATAACTAATCCCCTTCTCTCTCTCTCTCTCTCTCTCTATTGATAGTAATAGATAAATACGGTACGTTGAACAGAATATTCTGTAGACATGAAATTTTCTCTATCATTTACCTATTAAGACATAATACTAGGACTAAGCAATATTTTTTAACTCTATTCTATTCTCAAGTTATTTCGAAGATGCCTTGAAGGCAATCATGGATTATAGAATCTACTTATAAAGTAGTTATTTAGAGAAAGAACGCTGTATTACTGAGTTAATCTTTTATCTTCCTGCCGGCAAGTCTATTGGACATGAACAATTAATTGTTCCTGCTTCTTCATGTTTATATATTTTAATCATGACTCCTATTGAAAGAATTTGTTGAAATAAAAAAACTATGCAACAAAAATATTTTCAGTGAATGCTAATTTCTATACATTCATGATTCGATTGAATAGCTACGATATAAGTTGTTGCATAATATATTACTGTGAAGAAGAAAACAAAACTTGATATTATAATTATCTTTTTGTCTTAATTAGCATCGGACTGACGGGGCGGTGCTCTTGCATATTTTGTGGTGATCGCTCTATGTATGCTTCTATTTACATATATATGTTCGTCTTTCTAAAGTTAAAAATTGAACTTCCGGACAAGAACATCTGGATGATCGAACAGTGATATATGAATAATAAAGATTTATTGAAGTTAAAATCATTCCTACGGATTTAACTTAGGGTCAAGTAACAAACTACATTCCGACTCAAAAGAAAACTATTTCTAAAAACTTTCTCAGCGTGCAAATTTGTCATGTGTCATACTCTATTAACATTGATAGATCACTTAAGGACGTCCGTATGTTGAAATAAATACATTCTTATGCAGCATGTTTCTATTGGTAAATGGGAAATGCAAATTCTGATCGAAAAGTTGAACAAGATAATGCTCTCTCTCTCTCTACATTCTGTCTTCGTTATTGTCAACTGTGTGTAATCGTATACTGTTCTTATGGTTGATCAGAAAATCGTCTTAGACGGTTCATTTTTAATATAGACATTCAATATTCTTTTGTCCTATGTGACTTTTGAGGCCGAGTTCATTATTTCTTTGTTATGAAAATGAAAACACAAAAAGAAAAGATGATAGAATTTTTTTTCGCTTATTCGTTCAAGTCAAATTCAATATCAATGAGTCGATCGTTAACTCTTTCTTGTTGGTTGTCAAAAAAATAAATGAAATAGATGATGATATGTCCATTGCATTAACGGTGAAAACTAAGATCAAATACGTAGCTATACAGTATATAGACTCGATGAAAGAAACGAACGAACGAACGAACATATTAAGATCGGAATAGATGATAGATGTACATTTAGGAGAAAAACATTACTGAAAACAAAACGATTTTATAATTTTCTCTTTTCGTTGAACTGTGCTTTTCTTTCTTCGCACTATTATCACACTAGTTCCCTTCATTTCATACTAATTATTGTTTCTTTCGGGGTGATGTAAACATGAGCGATAAATAACGGTAGGTAATTTGATACCGATAGTTTCTACGTTAGTGTGTGAAAATTTTTAATGAGTGTTTTACCGAGAAGCGATGTGCTATATTCAACAGGCTTTCGTTTGCAATATACGTCATCCTTATTATATTTTCCATTTCAAATATACCCAACGGCATCTTTAAATCAAATATGCAGGTGACAACGTATTGCATGTCGTATGACTCTAGTAACTGTACATATTTTTAAAAGCACTGTCTTCTATTTTGTTCTTGACAAAAGAAATTACAACAGCAGGGAATGCGCCCCATGTTTCTCATTAAGTGATGCTCTACTGTTTATATTACGCTATGGGTTCTTATCAAAGGTGAAGATATTTCCTAAAAAAAAGTAAAATAACTGAGATTTTCCTTGAAGAGCTATTTATTCTCTATAAGATAGATTAACTGCAATCATTGTCTCCCTAGTGGCTTATCGATTGGGTGACAAATGAAAGAAAGTCGACAAAATGTTCAATCATATTTAAGCTCGCGATTGAAAATTCATTACTTATGGTTTATACTTACAAAGATCTTCATCACCATCATCATCAATCGTGCGCTGTATTTCAGATCGACTTGAACTGACGCAAATCGTACCGATGAATAATAGTAATGTTAAACAGTACATATTCTACTAGATAAATGACAGTGAGTAGAAATCACAAATGCGAGATATAGAAAGAACGATCTAAAATAAATGACGAACGGAGATGAGCTATTCAATTACAGATTACAAGAATATATGTAGCTAGCCGATAGAATTTGTTAATGGTCATTCTAAGCTTAAGAAGGCAGTACTTGATAGATAATAAAATTACTCTTATATGAGTATACTTGTGGTTTTCAACTCATATCGTGTATGCATATGAACTAGTCAATAGAAAAGAACATCAATCGAATGTTAATCGTCGAATATTTCCTTCTTGATTCTTTCTAATTAGACCGTATGGTTTCCATATTAGACAAGAATATAAAAATTTACTAAATGTCAGATGATTATTGAATGGTGCTATTTATTAGTCTCGTAAAAGACATGATTAATTGTTCTCATTGTTATTTTACACTTGAACGTACTGTGTACATAAAACAATGATTAGGTCGAGTGATAGTAAAGATTATATATACGTAAGAAAAAAAAGCGAATCTTAACATCTGTTTATCAACATAAAAGATAAGGTAATATCTGCTTGTATTCATGTCCTTGAACAAACAGCTCATAAACAAGATCAATAAAAAAATAAATCGATTGTTGAAATTATTATTTCACTTTTCTACTTTCTTTTCATTTTTGATCTAGGTTTTCTTATCATGATATCATACCTAAAATGAAATGAATATTTGATAAAAATATTTTTGAGTTAAAAACAAACAAGAATTATTTCCTCCAAAGTTTATCTTTTTGATATTTAATAAAAAAACAAGATCACAAAAGAAAAATCAATCTTTTGATATCGACAGTAATGGATAATTAAAGTTATTTAAGCTTTTATGTTGTGGAATTCGTTTGTTTGAAAAGGCCTTTAAATAATTGATGAGCATGAAAATGAACTGTATTTTCCTTTCCGGTAGTTTTGATTTTATCTTTATAAGAAGATGATCGAGCGAAAAGAATTTCAAAGAAATCCATTATGCAATAAATTATCTATCGAATAAGTTGGATAGGATATCCAGTCTGTAACGAAAATAGAAGGCAGCGTTCTGCGGATGATACGATAAGAGAGATTAATCGTATGCACGATTTACTTGACGCTGATTGGTTTTCGATTTTAATTGGTTTTTTCAGCGGAAATATTTTATTTTCGTTGCAGACGATTCACTTGACGTTGATGGGAAAAAAATTGATTCCAATTAGTCTATTTTTCTATGAGGATTTACTTTCCGTTGACTACTTAGACTTAAAGAAATGAGCAGATACATTGTCAATGTGCTGTACGAACAAATTCTAAAAATATTTTTAATCAGAATGAATATTTATCAATAAGCGAGCGATTAACTGAATTTTCAGTTATAAACTAGCAGTGCTCTGTGATTTAGTGCCTAAAATGGTTGTCAACATAATACTCTTTTTAAGAAGTGTAAATAAAAGTACCGATAATGAACTCTGTTGCGTATTGTTTAAAAAATGTTTGGAAAATTCGTCGAATCAACACATGGAAAAAACATGCATGCTTCCTAGGTTATTGTTATTTTGCGAAACGCAAAAAAATTAAAATGGTTCCGAGTATTGCATATGACTAAAATGTAATGCAACAGCAACAAGTTATGTAGATTTGTCAGTCGTAGTATCTGATGAACCAGGGCTCCTAATGGGATGGGATGAGTTCCTAATCCCATGGGAAATGTGATTAATTTTTTAAAGAAAAATTATTATTCATTTATGTCACACTTGACAATAGATGAAAAGTGTGAATATTATCATTCTTTTTCTGTACTGGTCATTAACCCAACTCCGAGCTCTATTCGAACAATTGAATAAAAAATACGATAAAACATAGAAAACAGAAATAAACATAAATGTTCTTTTTGTTTGAATGTTTTAATAAAATATCATCATCTTTTGTTTTATAAATTGTTCAATATCACCTTCTATAATTATTTCTTCCTCATTATCGTCCTTAGTTTCGGATAAACAGGAATATTCAGTTGAGAAAGTCAAATTTCGTTTACAACATCACAAGCAGAATTAAAAGGTATTGATAATGATATTCCAAGCAGGAATGCACCAATTTCTAGTACATGGTACGATAGATACAGATTTTGCCTAATGTAGGAGGCAGGCGTCCTCTGATTCCGTTCCAGATATCAGCCAAGATCATCTTTTTCGATCTATGAAAAACTATGATCCAAATTTATTAAAGATGAAAAAGCGTTTTTGGATTTGACTCCCAATTCCAATTTTCAAGTCGTTTTCCGTCAAATTCTGCCAAATCCAGCCTAGTTTCAAACTTTCAATTTGCATTACACAAATTCTAAGAATAGATTTGAAAAAGAGTTCAAAACTGAACAGAAAAATATGAAGAAAGAGATGTTCAATCGATAATTCTCACTACCGGGCACGCCATTTTTAAGTAGGGAAAAGATCCAATCCCGTCAATTTCTTGAATTTTTTATCCAATGTTTACATGTTCTCAGCATTGGGACTTATGGATTAAGCCTTTTTACTTATTTTTTTTCTGTTCAGTTCTGAACGTTCTTTTCAAATCTATTCTTAGACTTTGTGTAATGCAAACTGCAAGTCTGAAACTGAATTGGATTTGACCGAAAACGACTTGAAAGTTCAAATTCTGAGTCAAATCCGAAAACTTTTTTTAATCTTTCATAAATCTCAGCTATCGTTTTACATAGAGCAAAAAAATGGTCTTGGCTGATATATGGAATCAGAGGACCGCTCCACTCTACATCAGGTAAAAATGTCATCTTTCTTGCAATGTACTAGGAATTGGTGCATCCCTAATTCCAATATTCAAATCGGAATGCTGGAAAACTTCGAATTTCCAGTTACAAAAAAAAAAGAAACCTTGATTTTCAGTAAGATTTTTCGTAATATAGCGAATCCCATAGGATGGGATGGGACGATTTGCAATATCCCACGGGACGAAAATTTCGTCCCATCCCATCCCACTAGGAGCCCTGTGATGAACAATATGTGTTCCTTTTTTTTGTGCTTATCGTGTATTTAGTGTCGTAATAATTGCTCATTTTTTTAAGTCTAAGTAGTCAACGGAAAGTAAATCCTCATAGAAAAATAGGCTAATTGGAATCCATTTTTATTTAATCAACGTCAAGTAAATCATCTGCAACGAAAATAAAATATTTTTGCTAAAAAACCAATTAAAATCGAAAAACAATCAACGTCAAGTAAGTCCGTGTCAAGTAAATCGTATAAACCAAATTAACATAGATATCATTGTTCGATTGATAATCTAATTAGATAAACGATAACATTATGTTAGATTTGATGAGATGACTGCAGTTACAGTTTGAAACGAGTTCAAATTCATCATTCAAAAAACAAATGTTAATTTCAACAAAAGAAATTACCATCTCAGATTTTGTTATGAAAACAAGTGAATGCAGATAAAAACTATCAGTGACAATAGAGAGACCACAATATGAGTATTCACCAAGTTATCAATGGTGAATGGACTTGTTGTGGCTAACAAGACAAATATTTTGTGCAACATAGATATATTCTTGCTTTATGTCATTTCATAAATAGTAATACAGAAAAAACTTCTAATTCAGCATAATTTTGAAGTGTTTGAACCAATTCTGTCGTGAAGATACTGTCAAATTTTAAACAAACAAGTATTAATTACTCTAAGAGTGCGTCATGTGAACGACTCTTTGAACAGAAAGTCTTCAAGGATTCAGCAATTTCTCAAATCGTAACAAAAGTTTTTCGAGATATTGATTGTGACGAAAACTTGTTCGTTTTCTTTGAAAAGAAGAAAATATTTTCTATAGATCAATCATCAAGATGATTTCATTCGATTGAGATTTGTAACAAATCAATTCATCTCAATACAAAACTAATTTGATGAAAGAAAATTTTTCATCATGGGATTTAAATTCCTTATGTCACGAAATGTACTCAAATTAGAAACACGAAAGTCTATTGTCAGATAATGTAGTTCAACTGACAAGCATTTTTGCCTAGAACTTCTTCTTATCACATGCTTTTGAACTTTTATTCATATCTTAGCTTTATATATTGTTATAATGTATAGTTAAACGTGACCAATAGAACGCTATTCATTTTTCTACGATGACCTTGATTTACATAGCGTGTCTGTGTTTTTCCATGTCATTCACATCATTTCTCCAATGAGATATTTCTTGCAATGAAATCGCAAGGAAAAAGAATTCGAAATTTGTTCGATACAACCAAACAATATTGTCACATGGAAAACAAATTTTTATTGCACGACTATTTTCGTTTTAAATCAGAAGATAAATTTGAAAAGGTGCCCTTGAATTAACAGTAAAACAACAGAAGAACGCATGGTAAACAAACGAGAGACAGCTGAACAAGAACCAATAGAAAAGGACTAAAGAAGAAACGAACATGTCAAGTGACTATGTATGTATGTATGTATGTATATATCATAACTGTGATCGAATTGTCTATTTATTAACTATTGATATGATACTGTTTAGTAATCTAAATGAAAATTTTTCTTCAATATGCCAGCAATAATAGACTTGACGATATAAATAGAACATATCTACTTATTTAGGTTTATTCTTCTTGAGATTACATTCCTTTTTAGAATTGAATTCGTTTAATAGAAAAGATATAAAAATTTTTACGTCGTCTTGATTAGAAAAAAAAGTTTATTAAACCTAATAAATTATTATCCTTTGTTTTTCAGACAAAAGTTTCATTATTTTGTCAGTATGTGCTGTAGTGAATTATTTCATCGGAATATAATATAAGAAAATAGATTGTCTTTATCGAGCATTGAAAAAGAATTCATTGTTTAGTAGAGCCATTTTGCCTATTGGTGTTTATACCTAACCTCTCTAAGTCATAGCAACAATGAGCTCGCTTGAATGAGCATGAATGGTTTCTAACGTTTTTTTTTTGAGCTTTCTAGAACCGATTACTATTTTTGAAGCGTTCGTTATGAGATCAGCTAGGTTGAAAAAAAAACACATCTTAGCTTAGATGCACGTTGAAAGTAGTTCAAATGCATTGATGAGCTGACAACTCTTCAGATAAACAGTTGACTAATGGTGCAAGAATTTCCCTTACAAGTTCAAAACCATCCGGTAAAGGAAAAAAAAGTTTTTATTACCTACTCAAAGTTTTTTGGGTGTGGGCAAAAAAAGAGAAAAAAACTCAGTTGAGATCTGATATTCACTTTGAATAGGAAAAGAAAAGCAGATGAATTCTTTTTTGAGCAATCTTCAATGTGAACAGAATGACATGGTGTGATTGTCATCAATGAAAAGGGAAATATCGAAACTGGTAATTGCAGAAGGTGAAATCGTCGAATGGAAAATGTTGAAATGAAAAAGTATAAGTAATAAAAGTGTCGAAGAAAACTGCTAGAGGAAAAAGTAGAAAAATTTTGAAAAGGAAAACGTAGAATGAAAAAGATGTTTGTAGATAACGAAATTTTTTTCTTTGAGCTGGTATTGATTGTTAGTGGGATAAGTTAAATCGTTGTCCTCCTCGTCTGTAGTCTATACTTGTTCATTGTTAGCGTATACAATATATATAAATCAGTCTGACAAAAACAACTAACAAATAATTTTCTCTTCAATCGTTGGCAATGGACAGCGAAGTATCATTCTTAACAACTAATCAAGGTAAACTATTACTAGTGTTTAACCAATATATGTTCAAATGCAATAAAACGTCCTCGTCAAAAAAATATTGGGCTTGTACTGAACATGGATGCAGCATATATGTGCACACCAATTTAGAAAATAATTTTTTTTTCCTTTAAAATTGTCAAAAAAACTCAATTTTTTGACATTTTCCCTTTCTGCTTTTCCGCCAAATCCAGATTGAGTCCTGCATGAAAGATTTTCTTATCATGTTTTTGAAAGTATCTTTAATCAATTTTCTAAAAATAAGTGCCGAAATAAAAGAATGAGGAGGAATTGCAACTCGTATTACAGTAATTGCTTGCCAAGTAGTTTGGGAGGTTTGAATAGAAGGCCAGTAATTTTCAAACTACTAAAGTAAAATGCCTGAGGCTTGCCTATTTTCCAAGATTTTCAATTAGAAGTATGAATGCATGTATAATTCTTAAAAATCTATGAAAATCAACTTACACAATGTGTTCATTTTCATAAAGCTCAATAGGTAACCTTTCAAACAACGAGGTTGAAAAAACCAGAAATTTCCTACTGGATATGTCTTCATCTGTTTCTTCTAGACTTCGGAAGCAGGAACAAACGCCTTATTCTGAGATTCACTCTTGTCATGAGAGGTACATATAAAACTAGTATTATGCGTGTCAACACCATCAACTGTTAAACACGAAGACTTTTCTTCAAATTAAACAACCATCTTAGCACTGCGGTATCATCAATAATTATTACTAAGGTAAATGATTACTTGTAGTCCTTATTGCTATTTAAGCATAATGACATAGCCCATCTTCAAGAAAAAAAGATTCCTACGTTCTCTTATGCTAAAATGGACTAATGAGATATATCTATAAGTTACATTAGTCTTATTATTGTTCTAACACTATCGAAATGCGTCATTTTTAAATAAATAAAACATTAAATTACATAGTAATAACAACAATATAACATTTATACGTATGTATGAACTAGACTATGTGGCTTACGTCATTTTGTGACATGACAAAAGTGAGAAACTTGTTCTTTTTATCACAGAAAAAAAAGATTCTTTTCATATCTATTGAATTTCTGTCAATGATACAAAATCTTCTTTGTCTTGTTTCTTTTTGTAAAGAAAGAGAAGAAAACTTTATCGATGACGTCATTTGATGTAAATGTTTTTATATGAGACAAAGAATTGATAATCATTTCGGAATAACTAGATATGTAAAACAAAAAAAAACGATAGCTTTTTTTGGATTATTTATTTACTTCTGTATTAATTGTTTCACTATAAAAGTTACGACTTCTATCGTGTAAGACAACAGAAAAGAAGGCAATTAAAAAGAGAAGTTTGAGTTGAAAGGAACAATAGAGTTATTTCTGTTTCTTTTCTTTTCTTTTCTATGAGTTAACAAGTGTCAATGCGTGATTTTTAAGGAAAATTATTAAGGTTCGCATTTTAAGACTTTGCAAGTTGTTTATCGAATAGTGATTTTACGTGGTTGATTTAGAATTCGTCAGCGATCATCGATTTATATCATCTTAGGAAAAGAAAAACAAATTCACCGCCATTATTAAAATGATACATTTTTTACGCTGAAGAGATGTGAGTTATTTTCATTGTATTATATTTATTTACTAGTGTTTTACAGGTAAATAGAAAGCTATTTTCTTTTGACTTATAAATCATGTAAATGTTACTGTGAAAATAAGAATTTCAGTTAAAAAATATACGAAGATCTGAATTAGAATTTAATCATCAGCAAACTTGAAAGGTACAGTTATGAACGGTACGAATTAAATATTTCTCACCTCTCATCGTAGGTGCAGCTCATAGAATATAAACATATATCGGACAAATATCAGTAGCAAGACTGGATAAATTTCTTTGTTTTAAATAGCGGTTTTGAATAATTGTAATAAATAATAAAAACTTATCGAAATCATCAATATCTTAGAAAATAATCATCTTCCATGGCATAAAAAGTGGAATAAGTGGAAGATTCAAGTTGTCTTTTTCTAACACGAAACTAGAACGAATATTACTATCTATCAAATTTGGTGACATGAATGTAGAACTAATGTCAAATAATCTGTCATATTTTTTCCTTTCATACACTCTAATTAGGAACGTCTATTTTTTTGTTGTCACGAACCATAGAAATTTATAAACTTGAAAATATTTGTTCAAATCTTCTCATTAGAAATAAAAGCAGTCTCGATCTGACAATATATCTATGGTAAAGAAAATTTTCTTCGCACCTTGTATTTTAAATAATTTGATACTAGTTTATGCTATTTTCTTTAGAGCATATAAACTATACTCGGTCGTATGGCATATCATCAGTCTTTATTCAAATTGCCGGAGTTCGTTCCTGTCACTACTGACTCCGCCAAACGGCAAGGAAGATATGCAGCTAGAGAAGGTTACTGTTTAGTTTGCGGTGACACAGCACGAATTGTTAATTACGGTGCACTTTCTTGTGCATCGTGTAAAACATTTTTTCGTCGTCGTGGATTTCGTATTGAAGTTAGTATAGATCTATTGCTTTTTCTAAACATGCTTTTCATTTGAATTGAATTTTTTTCTGATAGAAAATTGAACCATGTCGATTCAATGGAAATTGTGATATAACATTACAATCTCGACGAGTTTGTTCGGCTTGTCGACTTGCTAAATGTCTTACAATTGGTATGAGTCGTGATCTTATTCGTAAAGAAGATCTAAACGAAAGAAGTTTATGCTCAACAGTTAAACGTAAACAAAAACAAAACATCATACAACAAACAAGAATGGTAAGATAGACTATTGAGCATTTTTGTATAATGAAAGCATAGTAATAGAAGACTTGAAAAAAATGTGTTCGATGTTTTCTTTTAACTCCGTTGAACAACCAGTTCGTCTTGTGAGAACTGATCTAAGTTACTTACCCTGTTGGAATAGGCTCATTTTGTCCTTAATGGTAACCTGACAATTTGTGTTCAATGGTTTTATTAGGCCAATATTACAGACTTGGTTTTGAACGAATCTAGTCAAAAGTCAAACATGTAATGCTTAGAATGAACTTTAAGTTGTACGAGGTTCTCTCTACTGTATCACGTAGAGCTTTCGTGACAAGTCACAGAAGGAAAATATAAATCAATTTTTATTGTTTTCGAGTCGTGCTTTATTTTACACTACTCATATTTTATAACCTAAAAAAATCCTGTTGAATATTGGTCTAAAGTTCTTACGTCTCTATCTAGCGATCGAAAAATGAGCAAACATTTGATGCAATAGATAGTTGATATTGTTGACAAGCAACTGTGTCGAAAGTATTTATCATTAATTAGCGTTTAGAACAATATTTTGAATGTATTATAGGCAATTTTTGCTAACGGATTGATGCTGCTCAAGAAGAATTGGTTTAAATCTTTGCCCTTTTATTCTACCTGAGTTTTTTGAGTTTAGGAAAACTAATAGCATATATGCTTTATTATCGACAGATCAGACAAGGTTCATCAGTTATTAATCATGCCGTTTTCGGCATCATTTTTCGAGGTGCTGTTCTCGTGACTTAATGGGATAAATTCTAGGATGCCGGCAGACAACTCATGAACATTTAATAGACTTATGTTACCCGTTTAAGTACATGCTGATCAGACTAGCACACAAGAACGTTTTTTTAAATTAATTCTTGATTAATTAGAATGTTGAAGTGAAACTTAAATGATCCGACGAGAGAACGCGGCGTTTAGCTGACATATCATTTCAAGTTACAGCTAATATCAGTTATTAGGAAGACCTCTGGCTGAAGAATCCTACCATTTGACACCATTTCGATAGCGAAAATGACTAATATTTATATTGATTCGTAATAAAAGCAAACCGTAACATTATATCTCTCAACTGAAGAATATGCAATTCATCTATGCCGATCAACGTCTAAGTTTGCCTAATGAGTATACTGAATCCTAAATTTTTCGTGGAAGAATAGAATTCGTCAGTGACTTTCATATTTTACAGTCTTATCGCAGATAGAATAGCAATTCATAGTGAAATTTGTTTTATTTCTATTTAGTCTTCATTTCCTGTTTATCCATTGGATTTATTAAACAACGATCGATCAGATCTCACTAGTCCCAATTGAGCATTATCTTCCAATATAATACATGACTACGATACATTTCAATCCAGTATCATCTATCTCTAATGAAGTTGTACGTCAATTAAAATTACCACTTTAGATACATGTAAAACTTCCATAAGACTTTATACAAAATTTACTAATTTCATTTTATACATCATTACAATCGTTTATCAAAGGGACAAATGAATTTCGCATGTCGATTGATGAACAAAAATCGATTTTTCAACGAAATTTTCACAGTACTTCTACTTTAATGGGTCAAGTTATTTTACGTGAATCAGCTCTTTTAGAAAATGCAACGTATATATATTTATATATGCTTTTACTTGTTTGTATGATATTGAAACACCTACAAAGGCAGAATCTGTTATGGAACGGCTCGATTATAATTTAACATTTGTCAAAGCATTTCTTGCTATTATTTAATTTTTTTTGGAATCGTTTTATGATTGACATTTCGATTTATAATCACAGATATCATATTCTAAGAAAAACTAAACAATTATTCTTCTATAAAAGTCAATATGCTGAACGTTTTTTTGGAAATATCTGCTCTTTCATTTTGGTAACAAAGGAGCTACTATTCGGTTTGCCCGGCTTATTAAACAAATAGTTGATTTAATTCCATTGACAGTCGACACTTATATACAAAATACAGCACATCACATTTTAGTTACTCAAATTTATGAAAAATCTGAACATAATGAAGATGACGTTTGATTGGCAAGCAGCTTTCTCTTGTTTAACTCATGATTTAAAAACGATGTTGTACAAAGAAAATAAATAATCTTTTATGTCTTGTTCCTTTGAATCTCATATATCTTAGTAGATAAATAAAAATGTTCGCTCAAAATCTATGAAAACAACTTAAACCCATGCATCCGATGAACATTTTCAGGACTCGAGATCTCTCGAAGTTTGATGATATATCTATAAGAGATATTGAATAGGTCGTTCCTGAAGCGACGGGCCGTTTCTCGAACTGAGAACCAGAAAAGTTGACATTATTGGTTCACACTATTTTTACTCGATATTGAAAAATATTCTAAAACCAAATATTGACATTTGAAGTTCTTCATACGCATAGTTTGTAATATTTTCTGTTGAAGAATTATCCTCTCGGCATGTTTTATTTGTTTTAGTAAGTTATAAACAAATGAAATAGTAAAATCGTTATCAAAACGCATAAATTTTAGATAAAGAAAAATACATTCTGACAGAGCACTTGCACTATTCATCGTTTGCTAACCTAACAAAAAGCTAAAAATAGTAATAATATAATATAGTAGAGATATGATCATGCGTCTTGTTGCCATCGAGAAACGTTACGAATGTAACAGCATTGTCTAACCAGCAGACAAACCATACAAAAAGTGTTTCTAATAATTATTGGTCAGTACTTAGCTAAAATGACATCTCACTGTTCTTTCTCAATAGATATTCCGAAATATCTATTTTTTTGTATTTGATTCTTGTATTAGAAGGAAAGAAAAGAATTCTAACTAATACTCTAAAATTACATGATGTCAAACGAGCGATTCTATTGAGGAAATGAAGACAACAAAGAAAAATGATTTATCGATGTTAACCATTTTATTTAAAAAAATGAACAAAGTTTATATCAGTTGATTATCTTTCAAATTTTCATTTTATTAGATTATTCTGAATTTTTCTGTGCTTGAGAGATTTGGTGCACGTCCAAATAAGTACAATTTCTACACATTTGATGCATCACAACAAAATACAAATAACTTTAACAAAAGAAAAAAATAATAAATTGCAATCAATTTTTTTTCCCCCACAATGGTACAAGCGCGTTTTCATCTACCTTTGACTCCGTTGCAGTTTGTTTGATTATATCATCAATAAACGCCTGATGAATTATATTGTTTTTATACATATAAATTGAATAAGAAAGCATAGTAAGTAGTTGTTTAATCAAGATAGAAAATCTTAGTACTGCACTATTATGACCATAGGTAGACAATAAATATTTCCAAATAATTTCAACATAGACATTCTGACTTCCTAATAGACGAAATGTGCCTAATAATAGTGTGTCGTCAGCAGTATTTCCATGATTATCTATCATGAAATAATTAGAAGAAAAGGCAAGAGCAACGAGTATTAATTTTATCAGTATTGGATCACAATGAAGTTGTTGCCATATTAATTTAACTTGTTGAATAAATTCTGAACCGTAGAGAGACAAAATAACGGATTCATGTTCAGGTTTATCAAGTATTCCTGATTCGTGCATTAAATATGTTCCACCAACGCATAAAACACCCACCATATTTCTTTGAAATAGGGAATGTTGTTCACGTAATGTAAGTATTTTAAAATCAGGTGTTGAACTAATAAATGATTGTAAACCATTATAAAATGAAGACATTAAATGCCTGGCTTGGGTTAAGTTATATTGAAGATTGGATTCTGTAGTATTGAAAAATAGTATTCTACGTCGTATTTCGGCTACAGGACTGAACGTGTTAAAAGCATGTACAACATTTGAAATTATAGTCCAATCTGAAAAACTGAGATCGCAAGAATTGCTACGAGATGGCAAATCTAATGCAGATTCTTGTGGTATTGTCTAAATGAGATGAAATAATAAAAATTGCGATGTGTAAGAAAAATTAGATGGCTTTTTGTTTAGTTATTATTGATGCGGAATCAAAATTTTAAAGTCGCAGAGAAACAATCGGATCTTTTCAATTACCATTTTCAGAACGAAGCAGAGTAACACATAAAATATTATCTTTCACAAAACATAATAGGAGATCGGAGATTGTCGGATTTGTTTGCCGAAATATCCTAACGCTAAGTTTTTCATTATCGTATTTCAGTCCATCTAGGCAATTCGATTGAGTAGCCGACACCGAAATTCTAGATGGAGAAACAAAGCGAAAGATCAGAAAGAAGCATAGTCTTACAAATTTTACTTTAAGACGAACGAAAATATCATTGAATAAATCTTGCTCTCTTAAAAGATTATCTACAATTGTATGATAATATTTCACACGGTAAAAAGATCATGGAGGAATTTGATACGACGAATTAGCGTATGATTTCTCCGGCTATTGTATTCTTGTGCAACTTTCATCTGCTTTTACATGAGCATATAAGACCATCAAAGTCCGTTGTATTTAGATCGTATTATCTGATGGTTTCATTTGAGAATAAAATGCAATTTTTCCATTCCGAAAACTCTGATCACGAATTTATTTCGTCTAAACGGGCACCTTTTACACTTATTTAGTTCATAGTGATACTGTCTGATTTTTTACATACCGCCGTAGTGGGTTCTTCACCTTTTGATGTTTTACGTTTTCGTTTTTTTCTCGCTAAATCTTCTTTACGAATTAAGTCCACACTCATTCCTACAAGGAAACATTTACCAAGACGACACGCTGCACAAACTTTTCTTGTTAACATATTCACTTCACAATTGCCACCATAGCGACAAACAACCGCATTCTGTAAAATAAAAAGGACATATACTGAGGACAATAGAAAAAATTTTCGTCGAATGTTCAAACTTCAGGAGGAAAAGCATTGCGACGAAAAAATGTTCTGCATGGTGAACAAGACAAAGCTCCATAATTATTTATAGATGCGCTATCTCCACAGATTTGACAAATATTATTTGGTTGATTTGGTTGTGTTGTTGCTTCGTTTGGCTCGCCAGATGGAGCCATAAATGTAATTCACTTCTAAATAATATAAATAAAACTTCTCTATTTTGCCGGATTTCCAGCTCGATAGGGATTTTTTTGTTCAATAAAATCAGACGAAAATTCTGGAGTACCTATTTTCATTGAAATTCATTTTAATCTAGTAGGCGAATTTTTCTCAATGAGAAAGTTTCAGCGAAAAAAATAAGAGTTTACTTTTGATACTATGAATTGAATAGTTTAAATAGTATTCAAAAATAAAATAAACTTCCAGTTTTTAAACGAAAAACATTTCAGCTATTACGTATTCCAGGAAACCAAGTCTAGGGTAACATTGACGGTTACATTAAGTACAATCGAATTTTTATTCTTTTAATTAGTACCTATTATTCATGGCCGTTAAATATTCACCGTCAATTTTTCTGCTAATAAAAATACTTACATTATTCTGTTGTTGCATATAAATAGACGGGCTATATGAATCTCTTCTCGATGGTTATATTTCAGTGACTGTTAAAGTACATATACAAGATGTTTCTAACAATATTAACTTTTTGCTTTATTATTTATAGTAGTCACTCTATCGACTGAAACAAAGGTTTTTCTCTTATATGCTTTTCTTACTTGTTTAATCACTCTCTTTCTATAGAAATTTGCAGAAGAATAAAATGTTTCTTTGGCCTTGCGGTGAAGCGAATTGGACTAGATGATAAGAGGGTATTTTTTGTTCGAACAACAAACTAAATTTCAGCGCGAATCAGAAACGGAAAACGAAGTAGTTTTTTGAAGATATAGCCAAAACTTGAATGAAAAAGAATTGATTTTGCTATGATCAATTTTGTACGGCTATGAAACAGTTGGAAAAATCAAAACTAATTTTGAGTTTCAAGTTTTTGTTTAAAATCCTTCGTCTAGTTCCCGAATGGCACAGTTTTAGGTTTTTTTCTACATGGCCATTACACTGTTTGTGTGGATAAAGAATGGCTCAATATGCGTAGCATAATATTTTTTTTATTTTGCATTTATTTGTGATATAACTAGCTAACGTCAATAAGCATCTAAGAGAAAAAGTCATGGATGACGCTTACGCAACAATATTAAAAGCTTTATTTTAATTTCTACGTATACGAAACAGTACTCATTCATATCAGTATCAAATCTACACAATTCCGCTGATCGCCGAAGATGAAGATACTGTTTTTATCAAATAATATTGCTCAACAGAAACATTCATTCCGATATTGCAAACCATTCGAATGCTTTCTTCTCTTGCTATGAGATATATTTGAACATAGAAAATGCACGGCTCAAAGTTCATAATTAGATCGTCTTATTGTCATAACAAACCTCTCAGAATAGTTGAAACAAAGAGATGATAAACTAGAAGTATGAACCCTTTAAACCTTCGAATAGTCTTACTAGACTTGAATTAACGGTTACATATCAGCTCGACTGACATCTCACACTTATGGATAGTCTACTGTAAGGGTTTGATTATATTGTTTCACTTCTCTCGATATCATGTATAAACAAAACAGTCATATGCGACAATTACGAACTACATGAAATCCAGATATCAAAACAAAAATTTAAAAACTTCTTCTGAATTATTTCAAATTTCCTTATCCTATTGTTTCTATGCGAGATAAGAAATGAATAGTAAAGTAAAAAATAGAATAGGTTTCTAGATAACCAATTAATTTGATGTGTTCAATCAAGTACAACTATGGTAAAATAGTTTTAAAAAAAATATGAATCCTCTATATTGCTTTTATCTATCGTTTCGTTGATGTTTGAATTTTCTGTAAATTAATTCTGCACTTTTCCGGTTTCATTTAATATAAAAGAAACGTTTTACTATTTGTTTCCTCTAATTTTATTGTAGTTTTTTTGAAGCGCACAAGACAAGCATTTTATCTCCTTCTGAACCGTTAAAATGCAAAGAATTTTTCAGAATAGTTTTTCTCTAGAATTATAAGGTGCACATTTCAGTATGATTGTTTTTTACTCAAAGATCTCTCTGTTGAAAAAGCGAGACTTGGAAAAATAAACATTTGCTAAAGATTGCTTCATTCTATTGCATTGAAATTAGAAAAACCAAGATGAAAAATAGAAAGATTCACTTTAAATTAATCAATAATGTTGCCTAAAGCCTGTGCCCTTATGTAGGGAAAAATCAGAGAAGATTTTATCTACCAGTTATCTTCATATGTTTACACTCTTATGTTTTCTGAAAATGCATGCTTAAGAATCTTAGGAAGAAAAAAAATAGAACCGATACAAATCAAAATATTTCCATTGTGTTTGAAACTCGAAGAAATATAAAATTCTAAACGAAAAGTAAATATACATACTGGATAGGACGTTGTTGATTGTGATGACTTTACTGTGTAGAAAATAAAAATACACGTTTATATATATATATATTATACATTTGAAGCCAGAAAAAGCCTGGCCATTCTAGTATATACTTTTAATACATTAGTTTATTCCAAAATTGATCATTCGTGCATTTTTATCAAGCAGATACTTGTTGTCAAAAAAGTGAGCCGCTAATATTTTGTGAAGACTATAGTCAATACTTACTGGACTATAGAAATCCTGAACAGCTCTTTGTAAACCAACCAATTGGCTGTAGTCTTTCGAGAAAAACATTCATGAATCATAATAGATCATTCTAGTGAAAACTTCTCATATCTAGTTTTCAGTTCAAAACCACGTTTTATTGTTTTGATAAAATATTTTTTGACTCTGTTTTATCAATCTGTGCTCGGCATTCATTTAGCAGATTGTTTCAGAGTCTGTAACAGAAATATATTAAATGTATATAAATTATAATATTTATATAAACCAATGAGAACTATCTGGTTGTACGGTAGAGGCACACATTAGATTTAATAAAGCATCGGTTTATTTTAGATAACATTCCTGTAGAATCTATTTTTATAATTGTATTACTCTTTTTCGTTGGGATGTTTATCTTTGTACAAGTCTGCCTAACTAGTTTTTAAACAATTGCTTTTGACAAATTATTAATTCGAAGAACGATACAGGCATAAAGATCTGTCAAGTTTGACACTACTGGTAAAGTTCGGTTTTATTCGATTCGAAGCAAGTGATGCATTACCAGTATCACATCAGAATCAGTAGCCTATAGCGTTTCTTTTCTTATTATTGGTTTTAATCTCTACTGTTACGGTTACGTGCGAAAAAAACACAAGAGAAGATTGATCTTTCTAACTTTCATATGTATGTTGATCATATGTTCAAAGAGTCAACATATTGTTTATTCATTAACTTGTGCTGCGTATCTATTGGAAGATGAAGATAGTTGTTGACAGTGAAATTACGACTTGCACATTTTTAGGAAAAATATAACACCACACTTACATTAGCGAATGAATGGTTTTCTTTTTAATCTTACAGTATGAATAATTGAAATCAAACCGAGAGCTGTAACTTCACTTTCGATGATGTTTATGTTCATAAAAACTAGTTCACAAAGCCTTCCACCATTTCTTGACTGGTTTTTATTAGAATTCATCAGACGACTCGAAATTTTTATCCGAATTGTTTGCATGTGAACAACTCACATATCTAGAACTATTCCACATATGTACACGTGCGCATTCTTTTCAGTCACGCATAGCATAGAAAGTACTCGAACAGTAAAGATTCTTTTTGTCTTTTTTAATAAAAACAAAGTATGAACGACGTACTAGGAAATAAGATTATCTTATTTGATTACAGAGTTTTCTGCGAAATAAAATTATAATCATGTTGAATATATTAATACAGATTATTTTTTTATAATAAAAATGTTTCGAGTCTTGATTTTTATTCGATACTGACAATCAGACAGCCTTCAGCAATAGAACAGAGTGATTTTCGTTCGGGCGATTTATTTCAGCTAATAAGAAAATAAATTGAATTAACTAGAAAAAACTCGCATTTACGATTCATGAAACTCTTCAGTTGTACTTTTTCATTAAGTGAAACGCACCTTAGGAGAAGCATCAAAACAGAACACACACGAAAGCGATTAAAACATTATTTGCATAAAGTTCAGTTAACAAGAAAACATTATTATGTCTTTGCTATTGAGCTGCTGAGCGATGGAAAGTGTGATAGAAGTGAAGAACATCAGTCCATGATATACGCCGGTTTCTAGAAACAATTCAAAAGTTCATGAGCACCTGTCCGTTCTCGAGATTCACTAGAGTTTGAGAGGCTCTTATTTTAAAAGTACTTAGTGAAGAAAGTTTTATGCTACTTGTTTACTACAAAGAACAAACTTGATGATGGTTTTATGAGAATTTTTTTTATCTTTCCTTTTATTGAATTCGACCCTTATTCAGTTTGTTTAAATTTTATACGAAGAGAAAACTCTACACCTTAACAGTGATTATAAGATGAAACTGTTTCGTCGCCCTCTTTTATACCGTGTGACAGTAAGTCCACCAAGATAGATATATGAATAAAATCTATGTGGTACTTTCAATCAAGAGAAATGTTCGTTTTTTTCCAACGAACTTTCCGTAGTTCATCTATTTTTATTCTGAGAAATGCTCAAGAAAACTTTAGCGAAAATATTCAAATCGATTTCGTAATTCATTAATGATTTCACTATCTTGCTGATGCCTGGACACCTCGAATATCATTCACATAAATATTCGATTTTAAATGGCTCAGCTCAGAGCCGAAGAAACTTGCACGGTAGTTATGTTTTAATTAATTCCATAGATCTAATCGTATGCGAACCGAACGGACGAATAATTCATATTCACTCATTGAATATTGTTACGTATCTACATCAATTCAGTCAAAAAAACTTGCGAAGTGTTCTTTTATTCAAACACAAATAAATATTTTTTGTAAGAAAACATAGATTTACATTAAAAAAATAAACTAGAACATCTACTATATATATATTTCATTGATTACTTCAAAATAATACGTAATTGAACATTTACAAGAAAAGAACAACAACTAGGTAACACTCATGGTTGTTTTCCCCACAAAGGTGCCACACGTTGTTCGTCAGAAATCGAGCATGTTTCCACTTCTTTAACTATTTCGTCAAGAAAAATACGATGATATGTTTTGTTTGCGTACATGTCCATTGAAAGGGAAAATGCATCGAGAAACTGTTTAATGAGTTTGGAAAATATGTGTACTGAACGATCAAAACCATAGTTATGTATCAAATATTTCCATAGAATTTCAACATAAGCATTCTGACTTCCAAATAAACGAAATGTACCTAATAATAGCGCGTCTTCTCCAATATTTTCTTGATTATCTACCATATAACAATTCGAAGAGAAAGCAAGAGCAATAATCAGAAGTTTAATGAGTATTAGATCACAATTGAGTTTCTGACAAATAGATCTTGCGTGTTGCGTCAGTTCTGTGCCATATAATAGCGAGAATACTAATTCATTTTTAGGCGCATCAAACATTCCTGATTCATGAACTATGCAAAGCAAGCCACCACAAACAAGACCAAGCAAATTACGATTCAATAGAGAATGTTGTTCAGCGCATGTAAGTATTTTAAAATCGGGCGTTGAACCTATAAATGATTGTACGCCATGATAAACTCCTAACATAATTCGTATCGCTTGAGATATACCATGCTGAGGATCAGATGCTGATGTTTTCAACAGTGACATCGTGCGCCGCATTAGAAATATAGGACTAAATGCATCATACGCATGCACAACATTTGATATTACTACTCGCTCTGAATCATTGAGAGTTAAATAATTTCCATCAGATGGTCGATCTAATGCAGACGGTTTTGGTATTGTCTGAATGACATAAATTTATATGTGATTTCTATTAATTGAAAAAGTGATATGTGGAGTAGTTCGAAAAACAAAGCTGATTTTTTAACACAAAAATCTTTAATATAAGACAATAAAGATACATGAAATATTATATTTCACGCAATGCAATAGGATATCCTATATGCTTAGCTTTGTTTGTCTAGAGAATCTGCGTACATTATTACATTTCAGACGTGTAACGTTTTTCATACGAGTGCTAAATCTAACTAGATGGTATTCAAATTTCACTCGAATACGAAATGCGATGCGAAGCAGGAATCTCGATCCAGGAAAAATCTTCAATTCAGAGAAATCTTGAATACTTTTTATGTCGACATGATGAAATTCATCACTGAGAAAACTCTATTCTTACTTAGCGATGTATTCTTAAAGATCGATTTCGATTGATCGATTAATTATCTCCATGATTCATTATCTTAGATCAGCTGTAAATAAATAGACTATAGTGGCTAACATATGTTCATGACGTCACTTTAATTATCTCTTGACAAATTTCTTTCATTTTCGTGATTTTGGAACCACATTTGTGAGTAAACAAAAAGTCCGATGAAAAATTAGAAAAAAGATTTCTCAAGTTTGATCTTGATACTTCGATCTCACGTTTCAATGAGTTTTCTACGATTTTTGGTTGTCGAGATCATCGCGACACAAAATGACGAAAACTATGCGTACGATCTCAAGTAAAAACTCGATGGTATTCAAGTTTCACTCGAATACGAAATGCGATGCGAAGCAGGAATCTCCATCCAGGAAAAATCTGCAATTCAGAGAAATCTTGAATACTTTTTATGTCGACATGATGAAATTCATCACTCAGAAAACTCTATTCTTACTTAGCGATACATTCTTAAGGATCGATTTCGATTGNAAAAGTTGTATAAATAAAATAATTTATTTTTCTCAGATAAATTCAATGTCCCCATGTCCCCATTGTTTAACAAATGTACAGAGAGTTGAATTTATATGAAAACCTTGTAAAAAGATGGAAGGAATAATTATCAATACAAAATTTTCTAAAGGCAGATCTCAACAAAAATTCTATTAAAAAAATTAAGAAAAAGCTATTCCAAACTCGCCTGCCACATATATATCAGTAAATTAGATTATAAACGAAGACAAATAACACAAGTTCTACTATTCATTCAAAAAGTATCATGGAAAGTTTGAATAGGGAGCATTCTACACACGTAGTTGATTGTGTTGTTCTAGCGGCTCTTTGAAGATTTTAGTTCGTTCAAATTCTTGCTAACAATACTTTACCTCGCTTCAAATCAGTGTTTGATCATTTAGCAAAAACAGTGTTGAAAGAAAAATAGCACAGTCATATGAACGTCAATTAAAATAAGGCGTCAGAGTTTTTATGAATCTGACTCGAAAATTTCTATCATCGCAGTCGCAGGGCTCTTTATCCTAACTATAACAGATAGTCAAAAAGTGTATTACTATAATGAAGTGAGATTTCTCAATGCATCAATTCATGTGAAAAAAGTTTGTTAGCGCAGCCCCTTTGGGGCTAAAATGTGAAACTCACATATATCCCTTCGGCTTACTAAAATAATTCAAAATAGTTCATCTGAAAAATCTACCCTGATTTCCAAAACCTATAGTTAGATCATTGCCTATTTGCACTTATGTCTGTAATTGAGTATCAATTGTTAGCTCGTATATTTAACAAGGGCAGAGACTGGTTTCTATGGTCTGGAATGGGCAAACATTGCTTTTTTCGTGTAGTCTGTAATTGAAAAGGAAGAAATAGCAGCCTAATTAGTCAAGCTCCTAATTAGCACAATTTTAAACTCATTAATGTCTGTAATGGGGAGGGGGTGGGGAGCCGCAAAAATCTCGCCTTTAAACTTACACTCACCATTTTCTTCGAAAATATATGTGAGTTCCACAAAAATCCGATTAATGAATAGAGCTTTGCTCCAAGAATACAGCGAAGCTCGATTATTCAATTCAGAAATTACCATGAATCTACTCAGTACTAAATTCTTACGCTAATTTCGCATCTAATATTGCGGTTTATATAAATCATCAATATATTTTTCAATTTCTACGTACCACCATAATCGGTTCTTGATTTTTGAACGCTTTCAATTTTCGTTTTTTACCTGGTAACACTTCTTTCCGAATCAAATCTGTACTCATTCCCATAGTAAAACATTTCATGAGACGACACGGTGGACAAAATTTTCTTGTAATTGTATTTATTTCACAATGACCGCCATAAACACATCCAGGAAATTTCTATAAAAAAAATGTTAAGGAAAATAGATACGCACATATTTCTTAATAAATTCAAACTTTTGCACGAAGAGAATTACGACGGAAAAATGTTCGGCATGGAAAACAACATATTACTCCATAATTCATTATAAATGCACAATCTCCACACACTTGGCATTTATTATATGCTTGAGTGAATTGCATTGTTGTGCTTTTTCTTGGTTAATCAGTTGGAATCATTAATGTATTTTACGTCTACAATAGTATGAAAGCTTTTCTTTTTCTTTTTTTGTAATATACGATAATTACTCAAATAGATCTTTCTTTTAGCTATACAAACAGAAAAGCTATATTGGACTCTTTTAATCGAATTCACTTGAATTTCTTACCAGAAGTAAAACTAAAGTAGCGAAATAAGATTTATATACTGCTAAAATCAATCACTAAATTAGGAATTAATTCATTTTTACTGAACATATTTTCGTAGCTGAAAACTGTAGGATCAACTAGAGTCATTCTGGATGTAATATTATACACTGATTACTTAGTTCAGTTGCTAATCAATTCGTTGATATATCACTTGCTAACCATCGAATGTGAGAGTCGTTTTAGTCGAATCAATTTGCTGTCTTGCTAGAAAACAACATGTCACTTATATCCTCATCCAAACTAATAAATCCGAGTAAAAATTTACATCTAGAATTTCTCTAGTTAATTCAGTGATTATCTTTAATGAATGTTTTCGACTATATCCGAATTTGACGAAAATGTAATCTATGCTAGTCGGATATTTAAAAACCGGATTCTCATATAAACACAAGAAATAGTTTAGTTAAACGCCGAGTAGATAGTAAGGATGAGAAAATCTCGGTGAAGGTTAATCGCAATTTTTAGTGCATTGAAATGAAAACTATTTTTCAATTTATCGTTCAACGCTTTTAATCAATAGATGATAATCTATCTATTTTATATGCAGTATTGTTAGATATTCATGATTGTTATTTTTTAAGAAATAAAAATACTTACATTTTAATGACGTTTTAAATAAATATAGGTAACCAATGGAAATTACGTTGAAAATTATGATTCAATGATTCTGAAAACAATAGTATTGGACGAATATAAAATTGTTTATTCTTAGTGTCATGCTGCATAGATATTTTACAGTCTGTTTTTTGCTCACAAGAAATTTTTACTCATTCTCAATATGGAAACTAGGGAGAGAGCAAAGATGCACCCGACCCAGCTCAAAACTAATAGTGTACTACACCAAGAGAGTTTATCATAATGAAAACGTTGTTCTGGAGCAAGAACATAAGATTAATGGAACAACGTGAACCGATGTCTTATTTTCTTGGATTACAGAGTCATCTGTGAAAAAATTAAAAATTCATGAATTTCTCAAACATAATTTATCATCATAGGAAAAATACAAATGAGAACTTTTTCCATCATAGAAATGTTTCGACTATTGAATTTCCGCGTATAAAAATAGTCGACTAACTTTTAAGAATAAAACATGAATAATTTTTTCTCGAGTCATTTATTTCAAGTAATTATAAAATATAGTCTAATAACTTGAAAAAAACCTGTGCAATATTTATTTTGTTATTCCTGAAACTCATAAGTCGGGAGTCTTCATTCAGCGAAATATAAATTAGAAAAAATGTAAAAAGTCAAACGGGCGATATTAAAATATTCTACACGCATAGTTTAATTAAAAAGAACACGTTCGCGTGCCTTTCTTTTAAGATTAATTAATTTCTAAGTCGTGCGTATGAAGGATCTTGAGTTTAATCCATTAGTCCATAATTTACCCATTGACTAGAAACGATTTAGAACTATGAGTAGTTGTCCTTAGTTGTCGATGAAAAACAAAAGGATGAGTATAGTTAAAAAGATCTTCAGTTTTCTTGAGATTGTTTAGCGTTTGATCGATTCATATTTTGAAAACACTTGTGCAAAAATACAGTTTTATGCTAAATAATTTATAACATTAGCTTCTTTTTACTAAATGGAATACAATTGATAATGTGTTTTTTGAGAATTTTTTATGATTCCTTATAGTGTATTTCACCCTTATTCAGCTTTCGTTTAAATTGGACAAGAAAAAACACAAAGTCTCAACAATGATTAAAATACAAAATTGTTTCGCCAGTCTTGTTCATACCGCGTGAAAATTAGTACGATACAAAATCATTAGTTAAATTTTCTTTTTGTTTTCTTCGACAAAATATTGCATGTCATACCCATCGACGCAAGTGTATTACATTCTCACGAGAAATAATCCCCGTTCTTTAAACATCTACACTCACTGAAATAGAATATATACGAGAAGAAGAATGGAATGATTGTAAGCGTGATAGAATGAAACTGAGAGAAGACGAGAGAACATAATTATGGCAGGACAGATATTTCCTGACATAACATTCATTAAAACATGTCAACAAAAGCTTACTTTCACTACTATAAAAACAAAACAATATGCTAATTGATTTGTTAAGTATGTCTTCGCTGCATTAAACTGATCATTTTAAAAGCTTGAGATTTATTTTACACACTCACTGGTTTATAGAATATTTTATTAGTTCATCGACGAATTTAACTAATCTATTTGCAAACGTTCTTTTTATGCTCAATGAATAGCTAATTGATGCACATGAAGTACAATTACGAGACTCACTCCTGCGTATGAATATTCGCATCGTGTGCAGAATAGTTAAGAACAAAACAGGTGATTGTTTAAACCTTTGATTCAGTAGAGTCATTTACTCTCAATTTGCTTATTTAGAAGACTAGCGTAATCTATACTAGCGTCAATTACTGGTCGAATTTATGAGTAGTAATATTAATATTAATCATTATTACGTTTACTTTTTGATAAGTTATTATGTTCGATAAAAGTATGTTCCCATGATTCACATATATGTCAAACTTGAAACTTGAATTCAATTGAAACTTGAAATTTTCAATTTTCAATTTTTAAACCAATAGTATTCTGAAGAATCGTGACTCACACATATATCGCTATGAGTTGAAAGTTGATATTTTCTATTTTCAACTGAATGCAAGTTTCAAGTTTGACTAGGGTTGCCAACCGTACCCCATTTGGGGGTACAGTACTCCATCTGCGCGTTTCAATGTTACGACTACTATCATCCATATTTTGGTTGAAATTCAGAAAATTTCTGCCTCTTTCTTCGACATTTACTATTGATAAAGAGGTGACGCTTTACGAGTCCCATGATGAAGATAATCTCATTCACAAACCGACGATCGAAATCATGAAAGAGAAATGGAATATCGGTCTGATCAACTTTGGACTTTTCTTCTTGCAAAGTCGAAACCAATGTGTATTGAAATGCACAAAATTATTTCTTATGTGTACTCAATTCCTTGCTTAAATGCATTTGTCGAAGGCATTTTTAGTTATATGAAAAGCGCATGGACAGTCAGTCGGAATTTGATGGTGAATGAAAGGATAGCTGCTGAATTGAAAATCAGATTGAATAGTACTATGACCCAGGTCGAGCAGCCGGCCTGGAAACGGCCGGTTCCAGTTAGTTCCGTTGATTTTGTGCGCAGTATTCCGATTGGAAAATTTTCGGATTGTTTCCGCTGATTTCCGATCAATTCCTGCCGAAAACCACTTGAATTTGACAGGAATCCGCCGGAAAAGTCCGGCCGTATTTTTGACCGGAATACTGCTTCCATGTTCCAGCGATTTCCCGTATTTTTCTGCCGGATATGGTGACTTTCTCGCATATTTTCTGGAGTATCCGACGGGATCCGCTGGCCGGAATGTTCGACCAGGGGACATGTGAAGATTTTTTTCTTTTGCTCAAACACAACCGCAACTGATAAAGTGTGCCAAAAGTCAATAAAAATACAGTTTCGAAAAAAGCGCGCAACAGTTAGTGTAAATATAAATCGAGAAGGTTCGCTTTGAGTTAGCATTGTTTTATTATGATTGAATTGAATATATATAGGTCAAAATGAAATTTTATTGTGAACATATTTATTAGAAAATAAAGATTTCAATTGGAAAGCTAGGTTTTATAGTAAAACGAAAAACTGAGAATGCCCTTTGCGGATTGAAAGTAGTTTTAGAAATTGATTTCCGCCGCCGATGACCAGTGTGAAAGATGTAAACTACGTACCTCACGAATGCACCCCATTTGGGACCTGAACAGCTGGCAGCACTGAGTTTGACACTACTGATGATCAATGCTCATTTTCACTATTACGAAAGAGAAACAATGAGGTTTTATTTTGAATAATTAGTTTCGCATGCTTGAAGACATTCAAAAAACTACTACGACTCGAGTATTTTTCAATAGCAATGCCCATTTTGCGGTTTGCATTTATAATTAGTTTTCACGTGCCCTATTCAAATTAATTACACGACATATTTTTAGTGTGAAATAAAGATTATTAGAATGCGTAAATAAATATTCTCTTTCGTCGTTTTCATTTCTCACATATGAACACGCACTCTGAAAAGATTCTTCAACAAAATGTGGTACAAAAGTCTTTTGGAAAAATGTCAAACACTGCTATATAACATGATCGACGTTTGTACATCATTCATGCGTTTCTGTCTCAGGAAGAGCAATATCTGAGCTACAAATTTTGCAGCAGACGCATGTTTCTACAACGAACTTGACAAGAAGAAAACGTTAAAAACTAAATGCCTATCCAAATGTTCTCACAAGTTCACCATCAACAAACGTAAGCTTCCAATTACTACTAGTTTGATTGAAATTACAAGACAAATAGTAAAGTAAGGCCAATGATGGTTTTTGTAACGCCAATACGTGATGTCCTTTTAAATGATGTATTCGAAGTTAAATTTAGTTTTAGGCTTCGTTAAAATTGTGCCTAAATTCCCGGGACTAAATTTGTTTCTATGAAATGACAAAAGAATAGAACTTAGCTCATTCAGCGTTTCTAACGGCAGCGTCCGATATTTTCGTCAAATGACAGTTATTGTATTAGGACTCAAATTTTCAAATATATCCGTTTTCAAATTGCAAGAAAAAACGTTTTCAGAGGCGGTTGATTGGGAGCCTTTCTTTCTGTTGAGATTCGTTTTTTAGCAAAAATATGTCTGTTAGAAAATTTGGTAACTCAGACATCGCTCTTCCTCAGAAACAAAAGACTGATTAATTCAGAAATCGGTAATATCGCGAAACACCGATTGGCATTTTTCAAAAAGACATTTGTGCCACTTATTATGCCAACCATCATACGACATTTTTTAGGAGAGAAACAAATTTAGTTAAAATCATATGGTATTAAACAAGAAACGCCGATGCACGTTCTCTTTCATTTAACATTGCGACTGTTATGTTCTCGCTAAGTTTGCCTTTGACTTTGGCATTTTTTTTTATTCTTTTATGTTTATTCTCAATTCTCAAATCCTCCCAGTATACTTAGTGATACGAAATATGATCATCATCTATTCCTATCACAACGCAATATTACGGTGTCGTTGTTTATTCCGCTAATTGATAATTTCTGTATTTCAAACTCACTGACAGAAGTTTAAATGAATTTGTAAATATTTGTTATGTCGAAGCAGCAGACAATATTGACGTCAAACTTGTATCAATATTTGAAGCACTGGCGAGCTTGAAAATCACAATCACTATTAAGTACTATTGCGCACAATATAATATAGACATCCTAGTCTACAAAAGCGTTTCAAAGCAAATTCCAAAACAAAATATGAATGCCAATATTGAATTTACATCATATAATTTTGTTTTTGTTCTTCAGAATCTTTCCGCCTGTAACATATACATTTGGTTGTCCTTGTACATAGTTTATAAACAACATTTAAGCTTGATGAAAGAGTTCAACATTGAATATCTTTGCGTGATCTCAACCACATGTTCATTAAAGCATTCGCTGGGATCTTTTCAATAGAAAAGGTCATCATTTTCAAAAACTGCTAATTGCAAAGCTTTTCTGATTGCATCGTAATTTAGAAAAAAATTCTGAATTTTAAGTTTTTGATCTGACAATTTCGATGCTAAAATAATTTTCTGTCACTATATTTTTAAACGTCTCTGAGATCCTATTAGTTGATAATATTAAAATTGAAGTTACTTCCTATTTGAACAAGATTATTATTAAATATTAAATAGCATTTACGAGAAAATTCCACAATAAGAGTAGATTTCATCATGTTTGAATGCTTTCTTTAAGAGCACTTTTGTGTGTCCATAGTAAACTCTGGGCTATTCTTAGAGATGAATGACAAGCTATTAGGAATGTAAAATATTAACAAAGCTCATTTTGCATCATCAAATATTCTATTGTGACTGACCGTTTGATAAGAAATTTACAACATATAATATTGCATTTTCCATAATTTATGTTTATTTTTCTGTTAGGTTATAAGTAACTGATTGATGACAAATAGGCTTCATTCTTTCAACAATAGTAAAGCCTATTTTTACCTTCTATTCTCAATATTTTAGGATGACTAGCAAATGTTTGTTTTTCTATATTTACAGATTTCAAATGAAAATTTCATCGTGCGTTTTAGATTGAAACTCCGAATCAATGTTTAACGCGTCACACAATCCATCGTTGAATGAGGATTTGAAAAACGTCGCCACTATTTTTACAATCGTTACCATCTTATTAGCTCTTTTAACTATTCTTTTGGATTTATCCATTTTAGCTCGTCTAATTTGTCATGGTAAACTTAGAAAGTGTATGTCCAGAAGTAAGAGCCGTCGCGTAGGCCTTCTCCATTCGACGAATACCTATATTCATGTTATCGGTTGTACAACAACATTTCTCTTGATTTCTATTCGAACTTTATTTGGCGATTTTTATACAGATAATAAATTCGAGAGTGTTCCTTCGCGGCATTGTCGTTTGCTAAATTGTTTAATGTCTATGTTTTCAGCAGGTATATATGGTTCTTGTTTTCTACATGCACTTTTTCGTTTCTGGCGCACAGTAAAATCTAAACAACGCTTATTGAGACAATTTACATACAATATTCGACTGATTATTGTTCATTGGATAATAATTATGATACTGTCTATTCCTGTTTGGTTTCGTTCAGTTTATTTATCGTCGGAAAACTATTGTTTCAATCGCTTTAGTGATACATGGTCATCAGTATATATCTCGATCATATTTGTTGCAATACCTGTATCTGGCATTTTTATTGTTTACATGGAAATTGTTTTCTACATGAAACAGCATTGGCAATCAAGAGAACGACTGAGACGAATGAAACGTGATGTCATAACTATTAAAAGAATTATTCTATTAGTTATTGTTCTGTTGGCTACTAGTAGCGCTGCAATTATCCTTTGGTTATTAATGTTTGTTCAAAAACGTATGCATCGACTATCCTATCGTCTTCTTTGTTTTATGGCTGTAGTCGACTTGCTAACGTGCAGTGTTACTTTATTAAGTGTTTCTCCTCAATTGAGACGTGCAATAAAATTAACGGCGCATCGTCGAAAACGGGAACATTCAAATAATGACTCAGTTGGTAGTCCAAGTGAAATGAACGTTGTAGATAGTATACCGCTCAACGATATATTTAATTTTTGAAGTGGAAGAAAGACAAACCATGCATGGTATTTGGCGTAGAAACGATAATCGTACCTTGTATTATAGTGGATCTTGATTTCTGTCTCTTAATGTCTTGATTAAATTTATAAAGAAAAAAAATGAGCATAGTTTCAATTGATGTGTTAGCAGTTCTATTATACGATGTCTTATTAAAATTTAATAGAAGACAATGAACCATAGTCTTTGGCCTGCATTTACACCACGTACATAATTTCATTACTAAGTAAAATATTTTGTCTCATAGCGATGTAGGATGATATATTTGTAATTTGGAACTTCTATATACTTTATAGTGATATAGCAATATTTACTATAGTACCCGCATGTTATTGAATCAAATCATGTGCTCTTTCAATCTTGGATATGAGTAGATGTAATGGTGAGGGTATGGTGTTTGTGTGTATGTAATTATTGTCCCTGTCCTAACCTCAAATTCAGAACATCAGGTCCTTCGACATTCTACGCAGCAGTAAAAGATACAGTCACTAATTGTGAAACTTTGGTTATTTTTTGGCGGTCAATGAGTTTGAATACAGTATGGACGGAAATCCCGATCTTCCTTTAGTTATCTATCACCAATAACAATATTAGAACTCGTAAAGTTCAAGTACTCTTGGTTGTACATCGCCGATATAACCAATGATAGAAGTAGAGTCGTTACTAAATCAGCATTTTTATTGACTAGATTAAAAATCATTGAGGAATTAAAAAATCGAAGGAGTAAAACGTCGCAAATTAAAATTTAAAAGAAGAAGAGAATTTCAGCGAGACAGTTGCAAATGCACCGTAATTGCATTTTTCATCAGTTTACTATCTTTTCAATCGAACCTAATTTAGCTGCTCGTGTTGTTGGTAAGTTCAAAAAAAGTGGATTCATTTCAGAATACATACATAATATACTTAGGTCTGACCAAAAGGTCTGCAATTAAAAAAAAACTAAAGAAAAAGAGAAAGTTCGGGTTTTATTTTATTAAATGTTGATGATAGTTGCCATGATTATATCTACAGTGGTGTGCAAAAATAATTGCCGTTAGTATTTGATAAAGTTACTCTACTGAACATGATGAATATTAAAAGTTCTTTTTCTACATAGATTATACATACACAAGAGTACACAAATATAATAATCGATAGCTAGCTTTTTTTTCCTTCAGCCAAAAAAGCAGTAAACACTAGCTTCATCAATACACTCAAATAGCTTAAGATCGCTTTGTCCATGTACATGGATTATGTTCTAGTCTAAAATGTGTGTTTGGAGAAGAGTGGAAGATGCTATGAACCTTCTTTTGGATCAAGGTCCAGTAGCCGGAGTTTCAGCTCGATACGATGTCTTCTCGATTTTTAAAGCGAGAAAGAAATGCAACACAACCTTCTCAAATTTTGACCTCTATTTGATGCTGAAGATGAATTTTCAGAATTTGTTTACGTGGGAAAAAAATTTTTCTACTTGCCGATGTCTGTCTACTATCGAAATTTCAAGCCGGTCAGACAAGTCGGTGTCGAGATAGTTAGAAAATTTGGTCCGATCGCCATTTTTTCTGGCAATTCTACACACCGTGATCCTCCGTTTTTTTTTACAATGCCGTGTCGTTGGACCTCATTTGCATTTCGTTAGATACTATGGACGTAGGGTTTTTTAAGAAGACGATTTTTCGTGCCGCTACGATTGCCCTAGTCGTGGTAGTGTAATATGACTGTTTGATATTCTAGAAAAGCGGTAGATACTCGAATCATGATGTCTCTCGCTCTACTGAACGACACTCTTTGAGGAGTCCCGCTCTGATTAAAATCTATAGCACATCCTTAATTACTGATAAAAGTTTCAGAAGAATCCGTTCATGCGCTTCACATATATGACTCGAGACAATGCGTAGGTGCAACGACAATGTTTTTCTGCCCTTCACTGTATATCAAGTTGAATGCTTTCTAACAGTTTGTTAAACGTTTTTTTGAACTCTTTTTCGAAAATAATTTTCGTTACCTTGGATACCACATGAACTAATCATATTTCATTTATTTAATTAGTTCAACTACGTTCAATAGAATTGGTTAGCCAAAAATGACATGGAGTCAGGCCTGATGAATATGATGGATATGACATTATATTGATTCCTTCTTCTGTCATCTAATTAATAACATTGGATAATTATGGAGTCAACGATGATCGTCAAGCAATTTTGTACATTTTGACCCTGATATCTCTATTTGTTTCCATAAATCCGTTAACAAAAGGCTTCGGATAATTTTCAATATAATACTTGCGACCTACAGTCTTGCCTTTATCTACACTGAGGACTATTTGATGTAAAGAATATACTAAACAAAGTTTTGGTTAAAATCAGTCTTCATGAACAACAGTCTCTGGCGATTCATCTCAAATAAGCCAGCTCGCATCAGATGACTTATGACTAACCTATCTCAAATAAATCCATATCCCATCACTAGTAGTGCTAGAACGCAGCTGCCATGATCAAACAAAATTTTCAAAACAATGAAATATGACTAGTCCATGTGGTATCCAAAGTACCTAAAATTGTTTTCGTAAAAGAGTTCAAAAAACTTTTAACAGATTGTTAGAAAGGATTCAACGTGATATATATATATATAATCATGGCAGCTATCATCAACATTTAATAAAATAAAACTCAAACTTTCTCTTTTTTTTAGTTTTTTTTAAATCACAGAACTTCTGGTCAGACCTAAATATGTGATCTTGTTCTTCTTTTTTTTCTTCCTCTTTCTAATTTCACTATTAATTATCTAATTACGCCTATGAACATAAATATATGTTTGCATTCTCATTGCAGAACGGATCCTGTAGTATACTTATTTTTTTGTGCTTGTTTTATATAAATGCTCTACAATTCGATATGTTTCTTTAATCGGTATGATGTAATTCAAAATTTTGTGTTCGATGTTTACTTGAGTAACATTTTGACTCTTAAAAATTTTATCTGTGCAACTTTCGTGTCTGATGATAAAAATTGTTTTTCCTATCAGATCCTACACACGTACTGTGAAAACGGTTGCAGCATGCCAATTGAGAACATGTATGAATGTTGTAAATACACATCAATAACTGTTTAGCACTCGAAGAAACACATGCATTTTTAAGTAGTGCCATCATATATTTATTTTATCTTTCCTTAAATCATAGCTGTACCATTAGTGATCTGCGTGACCAATTCGTCGTGACCAACGCAATAAAAGATTATTCAATAACAGTTTCTACGGTGGTTGTGGAAAAATAATTCTAATTGATGTTTTGTGTTCAGAATTTCAAGCTCTTCAAAACGATACAAGAAGATTGAGGATACATTGAACTACCGTGGAGAAAACTTCCACACATTCGTCGTGACCAATTTTCGTTACTACCGATCACGAAGCTTTCTGGTCACGACGAATATACCGCAGTTTTCTCCGCTGCAGATGAACGTATCCTCAATCTTCTTGTATCATTTTGAAGAGCTTAAAATTCTGAACACAAAACATCAATTAGAATTATTTTTCCACAATCACCATAAAAACTGTTATTGAATAATCTTTTATTTCTTTGGTCACGACGGATTGAACACGCAGATCACTATGGATCATTGTTATCTGTTTTTATTAAATCTGTATCTAATTTTTTACTGTGTGGGTATTGCATGTTATTTCTAGCGGATTCCGATGAGCTGTTGACTTCCTATTAATTTCTAGTCAATTGTTTTGGTAGGCCAACTGGCTATCAAAGTATGTGTCAACGAATACTCAACAGTTATGTCAAAATCATCCCATATAAGTGTCCATATAGTGCATTGAACAATCAAGTAAAATGAGCAACAATAACGGTAGAGATTAAATCTCAAATAGTTTTCTGGTTCATTTTCATTTTTAGAAGAGTTTTGGAATTATCATGTAAGCCCCCATGTGAAATAATTGATTCGTCAAATAATGTACTTTCAGTAATTTTCATTGAGAAACGTCGACGGTGTACGATTTCTCATAAACAGAAACTGGAGTATAATTTTGATTAAATTTAAGAAAATTAGTCGTTGGATTCCATCATCTTGCGATAAATCACTATCATAATTATCTGTTTTAATACTTCAACACCTCGTATTTCTACTGTGAGACAGTATTTTGTTCAAACAAATATTTGATACGTTCTTATGATAATTCTATGTGTGCAGCAAAGAAGACTCTTTCTAATGAAGCTAATATTCTTTTCTCATATATTTTCTCATTTATATACTTAAAGTATAAATTTTCAAGACTTTGGTTGCAAAAGCAATCTCTTCTTCAACAGTCTTCAATTCTGTTTGAAAACAACTCATTTCATTTTATTCTTGATAGACAAAAATTCTGTTTACGACAGTACGATGTTTGACTTCTGTATGAACATTAAATTTATTTATATAATCTAGATAAATCTCGGTTATATTGTTGATAAAACTGTCACATTTTAAAATAGACTCTATCAAGTTTACGGCGTCGATAATTACGTAGAATCAACTAGATATCAGAAAAATTCTTTCGTAACCTAATAGATTGAGTAAAACAAACATTTGATTTCAAAAATATTTATGCGTTAGAAGTGACAAAATAGGATCTGCCATTAACGTTAAAATCAGATTTGGACAAAGAATGTTTTTTGCTACTTTTTTTAAATAAAATTACATTTTTATTTCATTGACACTCTACACGAAATCATTTTAAGCTGATTATTATGAGATAATAATCTATTAGATATTATTTTAGATGAGTACTTACTGTCTCTCGCATGAGCATTTTGTGTTACTGATAATGGAAATGATGAAGTTATCTAGAAGTATTCATGCAAGTAACTATAGCAATTAATATAGAATACAAATTCGTCGACAAATGCTTTTGCATCGTTGTTGCTAGTAATACAACAAAGCAGTAGAGCCCCACACGAGAATCAGAAGGTTGAAAGAGTGATAGTGCACTTTTTAAACTGACAGTACTCACGTGACTAATCTGGCGTCTCGCATTGCGTGAATATACATAAAAAAAACGTTCGAGTATTTTGCAGATTTACACTGCTCGTTTCACATTTTCGTGCATCTTAAACACACGAAATATGAGTTACTGTTTTTATTGAATTGAACTACGATGCAATGCAATTCACTCGTTTTATTTTTCATTTAAATATTTTCTACCGATTGTTGTCTATAATAGAAATAGAACAAGCGCAGAAAAATTGCGTGCCAATTTTGTCCGACATATTGAAAAGATCGTGCTCATTTATTGTCGGTAGTTGCTCATGAATCAGCTCATCAACAAGATTCGTGTGAGTAAGTCCCTTGCTTATATTCATGTAAAAAGACAAGTTGACATCTTAATAGGCTGACGTGTTGGTTAGAGCTCTGCAAAATAGTGATCTATGGTGTTGAGTATCTCAGTGAATTTTGATGTTCGCTGATCTTTCCTCAAAAATGGTTTCATGATTGATACTGTTGAAAACATCGACAGTTTTTTTTCGTTCAACAAAGCTAATTGCTTCGAAATACAACTTGACAAACTTCTAGACTAAATCGATTTCGATGAAACCTGTCTTCGCAAACAACTGAAACATGCAGGTCACAAAAAAGAAGCATTGCGATGCTCTTTATCTTTACATAAAATAGATTATTAAGTACTTTTTGGTCGTTATCTACATAGCAAAATTTGCTTTTAAGTTCGGTAGCAACGTGCATCGATTTTACATGTCGAGATTTTCTCTTGTTAATTCTTTTTGTTGGAAAAAGGCACATTCATGCTGTTTTTTTTGCACCGTGTTGCATTTCATAATCTGTTAAACTATGCATTGCAGATAGATGATATTAAAGTAACATTTTTTCCGTTCTTCACTCATCCGGGTTTCTTCTACGACAAAAAAGAGCACGTCATTACTAGTTCATCAATGGACCAGAGAGGTACAATAATTACTAGGGATGATACTGTTTCTTCTACAACTGATACACAAAAACGAAGCGCAATCCAATTCGAATGCAAAATATGTGGAGCGGCTGCTTATTGCTCTTATGTGGGTGTTTTCACGTGCGCTCCATGTAAAATGTTCTTCAAACGAAATGCAGAGATTAATCAGGTCTGATGAAATAAATCTATATTTTAAGTCACCTCATTCTGCTTAGAAGCATCTCAAATGTGATTTTGGTGGAAACTGTGAAATTAACATCTTTAATCGTCACATCTGCTCGTGTTGTCGGCTGAAAAAATGTTTTGCACGTGGTATGCAAATTGAGTTATTTCGACCTTCAAGATCAATTCAGAAGAGAACAAATCGAAAAAAGAAAGAGATAGTTGAGCCGATGACAGAAAAGTCCAATGCTTTGGTAATGCTACCTTCGAGAAATCAACCGCCACAGGTAAGAGATTTCATTCTCTTTCCTTCTTTTTCTCTGACTCTTTGTGTAACTCAACTAGCGGTAGATTCATTATGTGATAACAAGTACTTTTTTCACAAAAAAATCGAGTATAAAGTCATTCGATTGCAAATGAATTGAACGCTAATAGGAAAACAGTCTGCAGGATAAGATTGGAAAAGCTCTTAAAGTTTAACATAATAATAAGAAATTGAAGAAGACTAGTGTTCTTTTTATCTGACTGCACTATTTTGATAAGATATAAGTTATTTTCAATAAATTTTGTCTTGCCAAATTTAGCTGCCAACGTTGACTCTGTTACGATCCGATACATCCACATTAAGTATCGGCCAATGGAATCTTCTGTCTAATTTGATTCATTGCTACGACGAGCATGGTGGATTTTTGGTAGCTGAACGGTTCACAAGCGCACAGAATGCTCTGCCTCCCAAAGCGCGCTACAAATATGCGTCACTCAACGCACTTTATTCATCTTTAATGACAGGCTCTCAGCAGTTGTTCGAAAAGAATGCCGACTTTAAAGCATTAAGTGTGCATGATCGGTCACATTTGATTCACGGGAGACTAAAATATCTGGGAGGTATCGGCGTATGTTTCATATTGTCCCATATTAAACTATTCGACAATCCGGTTTTCTATTCGGCTTCAGAGGCTGTTTATGGTTCGCCTGCAATGCAGGCTGGTAAAGCTACATGCGATTTAATTGATTCTGACGTTGTATTTGTCAAGCTCGGACTTTCAATCATTGGTTTTTCTACATTTGACTATACATTCTACACCAATACTGAGACGATCAATCTTGAAAATATCACAGCCGTGTTGCGTATCCAAGATGTGTACATTGAATTGGCATGGCGATATTTGGTATACAAATATGGTCACTCAAGAGCTGTTATTAGTTTTTCTAACCTTATACGGTGTATTTTTTCTGGCAATAAGTCGACAGTTGAAGCGATCGAACGTAAACAGTATACAGACATGATCGATGCTATGATTAAACAAGCCAAACAGAGTCTATCACTCAATGATTGATTGTTGTTTTTCTTCTGTGTTGTAACCTAGTGACTGTTTTCATTGTTATATCTAATAAACAGAAGGCCGATATCAGGCGATTCTTATGAAAAACATCAAACACGTTTCTTACTACAATTGTGCTGAAAAATGTCATTGAAAATGATAAATGCGATACCAGAAAAAAAAATTATTTTCTTACTGTGCCACTTCAGTTCATCAGAATATATGATGGAAACATGATGATTCTGTTTTTTTTGATATTTGAGAGTGCTGTAACCGTTGAGATTCATTCAAGAACTATTCTGTAATGGAAAATATGATCCGTGCTGAAAATACTGAACTCCTGTCAACAAGAATGATCGATAAGGTTATAAAGAAATCAACTCTTCGATCAATTCTAACAGAGAATAACTATTTGATTTGTGTTTGTCTATAGACTTTCGTACAGGTAGTGTTGTCAATATTACCCACATCCTCACTGTAGTATGATTTATTTGAAACTGGAACTTGATCGCAAATAAAACACCAGCAGAAAGATATGTACTCTCTTCAAGCTGCACACATCAATCTAGGATAAAAACATCATTATTTCTTAAGAGTCGAAATACATTCCTAAATATAAAATTGCCTTGGAGAAACTTCAATAAGAAAACTGTGTCTCCAGAATGATTATATTGAATATGGTTGCATAGGCTTGATTTTTTAAACAGTGTTAAATACCCATAATAGTAACGATATTTAAAGGAGTTACAGTAAACTATTTTATTGCAAGCAACAAATCAAAAACTAAAAATTTACAGTACGACAGACAAATATTTAACAGAGAAAAACATTCCAGCAAAAAACAATTATTAATCTATTGAGACATCAACTGAAGTTCAACTCATAGGTAGATAAAAAAATAACTCTAAAAATCTATGAACTCAAGAAACTCAAAGAACTCATTGGTATGTCAAAATATATTCATATTGTTTATGGCTTGAAGATGGTCCGTATAAAGATGAGGTAAACATCGTACGATATATAATACAATCATTAATTAGTAAAACCATAATTCAGGTAAAGAAATCTTGTTGCAACTGTTTTTGGAAAGAGTTTTACTACAGAATAAAAGTGCTTTCGAGTAGTCACCCATCGTGGAATATTCCATGCCGATGTTGTTATAGGAAGTAGCCAAATCAGCATGCACTGAAGAACGCTTGTTGTAGGGGCAGGTTTGGAAAAACTTTTCCTTCCCGATGAAAGTGCTTTCGAGTATTCATCCTTTGTTTAAAACACACTGCCAATGTTGCTGTAAGAAGTAGTCAAATCAAGATGAACTTCGAAGGAAGTTTATTGCGACTGTTCGTGAGTCTTTTACGGCGGATTGAAAGTGCTTTCAAGTATTCGCCCATCGCAGAATACGCAATACCGATGTTGTTGTAAGAAGTAGCAATAGCAATATGAGTTGAAGAAAGCACCTTGTAGTTCATTTTTAGAGAACTGTTCGTTAGAAGAAAGTTCTCCTCAATCCTATCCTATGTGAACGGTATGGAAATAGAATGCGTCAGAGACAATCTAAGTAGTCGATGATTCTTAAAGTTGACTCATTAGACAACTTGAGTTTAAACTGGCTTTATTGTGACGATTTCTGATGTATTGGAGGCTTATTTCATAGATGCTGAATATAAGCTTTATTTAAATATCAAAAGCCGTCTCTACAATGTATTTCTCACACTCCTTAAATACTGCTTCTTGATACATAGTTACCTTAAGGAATACTATAAACGCTACAACAGAAAAATACGGAATCCTCTGGGTAAAGACAAACTACATACTGCGCGTATCGAGTACAAAATCACGAGTGCATTTGTAAAATATGCACTGAAAGAACGAAAGAATGATTGAATACTGTGACAAGAAAGACATGCTTGAGTATTTCACTCGAAGGCTGCAACAATCCATGCATCTGGTTGAATTGTTACAATTATCAGAAATGCGATATCACAGTAGGAGACAGACGCCTTAGGATTAGTAACACAAAATATAAATGGGATCGTTTTTAACTGACTTTTACTGATCATAATAGCGGCTGCATCTTGTTTGGTTTTGATGAGTAGACCATTATTGTCAGTAGGCGTTTTGCCACTTGCATTCTTTGTGTCACTAAGTAGGAGATTAGTAAGTTGTTCGTATCCTGTTAATTGGCTTTATTTTAAATATCAGCTACTTTGATCAGAAGATTTCGACTAACCCGTGCGTTGGATTTGGAAAACATGACATACTGAGAAGACGAAGACCTCTTTTCGTTCTCTCGCTACTAATTTTGTAGTTGTCACCGATGCTTTAGATATGTGTTGTTAATAGTTTTGAGAAGGACGCTAATGAAATGTCGAACTGAGTGTCTCCTTTTATATCCCATTGGTCTCTTTTTAGATTTTTCTTTTTTTTTTCGTCGACTACTCGTAACAGAACGTCAGCATTTTTCTGTCGTCGTGCTTGAAACTATTACATAAGAAGAAACAGAAGAGAAATAAAGGTAGACCTTCATCGTCAATAACGAGGAATAATAAACAAAGTAGAGTTGTAGGCATGCTTTGACAATAAATGCAGTAGTGCGTAAAAGAAAAGAATAATTCGTTTTCTTCTTAGATTTAAAAGGTATCATCAATCTTTTTTTTTTTTGTTCTACACTGATTCATATTTGCATTGACGAATCGAAAATGAAAATATAAAATTTCGTACGATGAAATTCATCATAGATTGCGTCATTCAATGATATCATAATATTCTAACAGTTTCGCTTACATGTGTTCATTTGGCTCTGATGGTCATTTTTTATCTGATAGTTAGAACGTTTACTTCAAGTAAAGTGCACTGAAGCAAACAAATTTTTCTAATGTCCTATGTATAACTCAGTATTTTGTTTTCTTCTCACTACTATAAATCAGCATGTGTTTGATACTAAATGTATCTTTAATGGCAAATATCATTAGTCAGCAGAAAGATACACTTAAAAATGAGTCCAATAAAAACATCATTTTAAGAAGTAATGTTAAAATCGCACAGAACATACCCCTCAAAGGTATGCGTTCTATGTAGTATTTTCTTGTTGAGAAAGGAAGAACTTTGAAGTAAGTTGATTTAAGATTTTATTAATTTATAGCCGATTGGTTTCTTAATTCATTTAACCTTTAAAAAAAACAAGAATAGTGTTCAGGAGCCAATGCAAAAGAGCCAATCAATAACGTTAAACTATATATATAACTCTATATGCTTATGTATTAATACTGTTCTCCGTGTTATTTCCAGAAACAAGTACAATGACGCTCTGTTGATTGCGATCTTCTTTTATTCGATCGACATAAAAATATCAATACTATGAACTATAAATAAATGAGCCAGTACTCCTCCGATATTCAAACTACATCAAATGAATAATCACTGTTGATGATAGAAGGGTCAATAGTTTCGTAATAAACGAGTAGCAGTGAAAAGAAAATTATAATCCTAACGCCAGAAAAGAAACAGCTATGCATATATATTGTTAAAGATTACTTGAACTCTGACACAGCTTGCCAGATTCAGAAAATTTTATCTTAATAGAGATTTATCATGTAGATTTTGCTTGTTAAATGAAATTTTCATGTGAAAGATTACAATTCGCTTTTTCTTTTCTTTTCTTTTTTTTTATCTTAAATGAAACATGAATTAAAAGTCTCAATGATAATATAGGTGAACATGGCGATATTGTGTTAGCTAGAAAGACCTCCAAATATCCTTGTTATTCATAGTATATTTATTGAATAAATAAACTTAAAGGAAAAATTTAGTTTTTATAATAAGAATTGTTATCGAGTAAATCATGACGAATGGAATTCAGCTAAAATATTGTTATTTATCTATTTTGATTCGGTGGAAGCGAAGGTTCACGGCCAACGTTGTCACGTTTGGCATTAACAACATCTGGATATTTCAGTGTGAGTTCTTCAGTACCAAAAACAATTCGATCAATAGCTTCGACACCTAACATCATGGAATGATCTTGATTTGAGACTTCATATTTCCATGAACCAAATCGACCACGCGAATAGATATTATGCGCTTCGAACTCTTCAAAAAGTGGTCCACAAAGTTGATCCCGACCAAAAAATGGCGTTGGATAACCATATTCCAATCGAATATGAAAGCGTGATAGGATTTTTGTATCATCATTAATTAATTTTGCATTTCTTAAACCTTGTTCTGTAATAGCAATAATATTATCGATGTCGACAGGCTTGTCAGGAGATTCGGCTACTTCACACATAAGTGACCATTGTTCGCCTGGTTTCGGTACATGATAAGGCGAGTAATTAGAAAAAAGTGTAGCACGATAAAATGGACAATCATCTTCCGGAAAGTACATCCAACATTTTGTTGCTAAATGTTCTGGTGGTTGACCGTCAAGTCCAAAGCCTAATATATGACTTGAAGAATAACGAAATTGCTTGGCTTTCTCAAGCAAATCATGGCGAGGAATTTTCGTTGTGCCTTCAACAACTTGACATAAGCAATCCATTGGCATTGTTGAAACAATAGCATCATAGGATTCCGACGAACCATCACTATACGTAATTATCTTTTTAACAACGTCGATTTTGGTCACTTTCTTCGAAAATTGAAATTTTTCTTGTGGTAATACTTGAGCTAAGCGAGTCCATATTGCACCAGTGCCACCTTTCATTGGAAAACGAAATGTATTATTAGGTCCCCAACCGACTTCATCTTGGGCGAGTATAACATTCTGTACGACACGTGATACATTAACTGTTGCAACGCGTTCACCCATCCATTCGACGTTCATCTTATCGGCGGTGTATGCCCACACTTTGAAATTGTATGGACGCATGAAAACATCACATAGACCACGTCCAAATGATTGATCCATCCAATCAGCGAATGTTACAGGCTTTGAAAATGTTTGACGGCGACGTTCATTTTCGAGAAGACCATCAATACAGGCAATGATTTCCTGTTTTGGTAGACGATGGAGATTTTGTTGTAATGGATACGGAATGAATGTACCACGCATCCATACCCATGCTTCGCGAATTTTATTGTTCCAATCTGTAGCATTCGGCAACAAGTAATCAAGTAAACGACTAAAATAAGCATAGTGAGAAAATATCACATGACCACCCATGTCCCATAGAAAGCCTTTGTCATCAACAACTGTTCGAGCAAGACCACCAGCATCCAATGATTGTTCGACAACTGTCCAATCGACACTGGTATTACCTTCAAAAGAGAATAATTTTAATAGCCTTTCCTTATTTCATTAAAAAAATGAACCTTGACGTCGAATTTCTTCAGTACGCCAAGCAGCTCCTAGTCCACATGGTCCACCACCAATTATTACAATCTTCATCGTCTACCGCTACAGTGAAAATCTGAAGGAAACGTTTTTTTTTATAGTTGCATTTAGCATAAAGAAAAAAAAAGAAAAATTGCAATGCATCGCTGCATTACATTTTTTTTCCTTCTTTTTTTTTCTCATCTTACATGCGTAAACAGAGAGAGAGAACGCTGAATTCACGTGAGTCCAACTAGTTCAAATATAGGGATTCATTTACCGTATGTAAATAGCAAAAAAGAAGAGAGAGAAAACGAGCGCTCTTTTTTGTTCTATAGCCGTGTGTCAGGCCTCGTCTTTTCGTAACAAAAGAAAGCGAGGCAATTTATCAAGGCTAACCAGTCTTTTATCATGGTTGATGTTATATGTACACGATACAATAATTACCAGTAATCATGACAATAAACCCACCATAAAATGTCCGCAAAGTTTTTACTTTTCTTAATTTGACTTTGGCGCTGTATAAATTTAGTAATTGTATAATTTCTTAAATAAAAAAAAATAATCATCAGCATTTATATCAGTGAATGGGTCAAGATATTAGTCAAATAGATTCGAATGAAATTCAAAAAATGCTACAAAAATTCGGCAAACTTGATGAAGACAACAGTGGTGCACTGTCAGCTAAAGAATTTATGCAAATACCCGAACTGACGTCAAATCCATTGGTTGAACGCGTTATTGATATATTTGATAGTGACGGAAATGGCGAGGTTGTTTTTCTTTTTTGCTATAGAGTTTCTTATTAACATATATAGATTTATGAGATCTTGACTTTTGAATAGGTTGATTTTACTGAATTTATTCGTGGTTAGTGTTGATCGAAGATTGTTTTTATCAATCTATTCTAACGTTTCCAATTAGGTATGAATAGTTTTGCTTCAAAAGGCGATACACAATATAAATTACGATTTGCTTTTAACATCTATGATATTGGTAAGAACAAATTATAATTGTTGATAATCATAAAATGTTCATTAGAGAAATAAAAATTTTCTGAGTCATCTGAGAGAAAAAGCCTCGGATGAATACTGTCGTTTTTAAATAATTCTCACGAGTACAGCGGATGAAAAAGTATGAACAACACTCAGAATATTTATTAATACATTAGTCAATATTATTCGAACAATCTAAATCAAAGAATATATTAGACTATAAGAATGCCGCATGGTAAATATAGCCATCGATCTTTTAAATTAACTGTGCCGAACTACAAATTATTTCTATCAATCATCATCATGTCTAGAATATATAGCTAGTAGAACAAAATGCTCAGTTGAGTATTAAAATCAATCAAGTGTTTCTCGAAGAATAATGTATTTATCTAAAATATGAGTATATGAAATTCTTTCGTCAATTTCTATTCTAGATAAAGACGGCTATATAACAAATGCTGAACTGTTTCATGTCTTGAAAATGATGGTCGGTAATAATCTGTTAGATGAACAATTACAGCAAGTAGTCGATAAAACAATGATTTATTCTGATAAAGATGGTGATCAACGTATATCATTTAAAGAATTTTGTGATGCTATTGGACCGAGTCTTCGTGAAGATATTATTAATCATTTAAATAAAATTACAAGTGACGATCGATAGAATTCTAGAAAAAAAGCGTCTCTTTGTTGTTTTTCATATCTTAATCCGTTTCATTTAATATGTTTTGAAGGGCTTCTATATAATCGATCGCTTTTCGCAGTGTGTAAACTTTTGATATACGAGTCGAGTTCGATTTCTCCTTATTATTATTATATGTATCCAATGGCAGAAGTGCTTGAAGTATTACAAACGCTTGATTCACATCTTTGACACGTTTTCGTTCACGTCTATTGCGTTTTTCTACAAGATGTTGAGGTCGTAAATGATGTGGAATATGTTTCGATCGACGTGTCGTTTTCTTTTTCGAGTCCAAAGGAGTCATCATTGGTTCCACAGATGTCGTATAAGGAGTTGAATTATAATTCATATTCGATATTACATATTGATTTTCGCCATTAACTTTAAATAATGAATGATAATATGTTTCATAGGCCATAGAATTGCAAATTGTACGATGTAAGATAAGCCAAAAAGACAGAATCAAATAATGAAAGAAATTTTCATGATAATGCTTCTAATGCAGACATTATCGCCGGATGCGCAATATGACTTATCAGGCAATAAGTTCATTTCTCAATTTAATGAACTTGAATTAGGAAAGACATTGGTTCTATGTTATAAGTGATGTAGTTTAAACTGGGTTTTTCTTGCTTTATTTTAGCGCAAATCAGAAAATCGTGTATAGAATTTCGTGAGTAGAATAGTTTACAGATGAATCACATGGATAAGGGTGGAGCACGATGAGTTGTTTCATCCCATTTGGAACTCCAGCCATATAATTATTGTAGCATGAATGAATACAGATCGAATTCTTCATAAACAATATGAAAGAGAGACGATTTTAAGCAAGAACATAGCAATGATGATGAACCAATCGTTTCTAGGAGAATAGTAAGTTCTCGGCGACCGAGGAAAAAACACAAGTGGTAATACTTTCTTGTACAATGTAAGTTTCATATAAAATATTTTATTAATCTAATATTGTGTTAGAGCTCAAACGTTTTGTTTGATCTTGAATGGAATGTTGCCGAATATATTGTTTATGAATTTTACTTTCTAAGACTTTCAGCTAATATGAAAAGTCGTAAAAAATTAATAAATTTTCACGATCAAGCTTTCTATTTTTTCAATGGTAGATTTGAAGAATATAAAGCTTTTTCTTATACGGTCGGAACTTGTTTAATTCACTTTTCTTATATTAAGTGACAGTGTCACATTTCTTTTCCTATCTTTGTTCCGATGCCATCACGATTAGTTGATTTTGATGTATGGTAGATGAAACATATTCATACACGATCTTCCAATGATATATATATGCATCAGTCTTGCGTGATACAAAGCAAGTTTTTCTTCCCAAGTGACGTGTTTAACTTCAGTGATAACCTATGACCATATAACATTGTACTTTGGCATATTTTATCTGATGAATCATCATAAAATTGCTATTCTATTTATTTTCGCTATCTTCTTTTTTTAATGTCATCTCCATTTAATAGTACATGATAAAGAAGCGATGTTATCATCACTAAATATCATTTTTTGTTGTTTAGTATACGAGGTAGCTTATGTTTTATAAGACGTTTGAATAAAGAAAAGTCGCTTGTTCATTGTATTTTTAGGCACGTATTCAATCAATTCAGTGTTCAATAAACATCAAAGTAGCTGCTTAATGATAATATACAGAAAACTAAAATATACTGCTGATGATTGATATACTTCGACGTTGATGCATATCTAGTTGCGGAATATATGCACACATATATGCATAGAGAAGAGAGTAGCTGTTTTTCTCCCTTCCTTCTTCTCTCTTTCTTCTAGTCATTGTCTGTGCGGTAGCCTATTCGACATGCATTCACTTAATTCGTCTGTTCGAGGTCGCGGTCAGAAGAAGATAATATTTATAATATTTGATGTATATATATATATATATGTTGTAGGACAGATTGAAATTTATTTCAGATTAAAATAACTTCGATTTCAACAAAGAAAATTTTAAACTGAACTAGTTCAGATCAAAATTATTTTAATCTGAACTGGATTTTAATCTATGCTACGACATATATTTTCTGGATATGCTTAGTCGTTGAATAATTAATTTATTTTTAGAAAACGTGTATGTTTGTGTAAATGTTTAAATGCACAATCATCTTTTTTTTGTTATTTATTTGAATGACGTCAGACATGTGAATAAAAATGACATCGATAAGATTCTTCTCTCCTTCTCTTTCATTTTTTTCTCTTGTTCTTTACCTTGCCTTATTTTACTTTCGCATGCAGTAACTTGGCCATGATTAGCTCAGCAACTTTCTAAATATTCTATTCGTAAGAAAAGGAAAGAAAAATATGACGTTTGTTTTTCTTTTTTTGCAACTATAAAAATGCTGCATTTTTTATTCTAGAATTTTATCATAAAAAAAAGAAAATATGGCAGCAACGTCGTTGAAAGAAGAAATACGTCCGTTTGCCAGCGATAGTAACTAATTTCATTCTAAAGAATTTTCGCAATAAGAAAAATCGTCTTCTTTTTAAAGGAGGTACTCTCCAAACTGCTGCAACAACTGTTCGAATGCCAAATACTGGATGTAGTAGAATGATTTACATTTATCTTTTTAGCTGATTTTGACATTTATTTAGTCTCAGATGATCCCAGACAGTCGCCGAATGAAGGTATCGGCGCATGCGGATGGATCTTAGTCATTCTATCTTATATCTTAGTTGGTCTGACAGTTCCATTTTCATTATGTCTTTGCATCAAAGTTGGCTTTTAAATCAACGATTGACATAAGTTTTCAAAATCTACTTTTTCTTTAGGTTGTTCAAGAATATGAACGAGCTGTTATTCTTCGTCTCGGTCGTATTATACCAGGTATGATGATAAATAATCTGAAAGCTATTCAGTGGCATAAAGTAATCAGTAGCATTCTTTTTATCCTCGTAATTTGCATAGATAATCTCTTCGAGATCATTAACCGAATAACACTGCAGTGAATTGCGAGAGTCAGAAAAGAAAACAAATCCTTACGCTCCTACTTACTGTAGTATCGAGTTTACGTCATTAGACAGCACGCAAGAAATGTCTTTTATCATTAGAGTAAATAAGAACGATCTGTTCTTATAATAGACAGCAGCAGATAATTCATATAATTGATAACAGTTTTAATATTCTAAAATAACTTAAAAATTGTAATAGAAATTCTGTGAACGGTTTCACATTAAAATGCATAAGACAAAACTTGAAACATGAGTATTTATTGGTAATCTAATCTCTGTCAGCTTGATTTTTGATATTAAAATATACATTGGATTAATTTACATATATCGAGAAAAATTGTTTATTATGTTGTGTTCTTGTTTAGGCGGTGCGAAGGGCCCGGGTCTATTTTTTATTTTACCCTGTGTTGATACGATTATTAAAGTTGATTTAAGAACGGCAACATTCAATGTGCCACCACAGGAAGTAAGTTTCTTTGTCTTAGAGTTGTTCCATGTTAATACGGTTTTCATTCTAATATTTATTAGGTTTTAACACGTGATTCAGTAACTGTATCAGTAGATGCGGTTGTCTACAGCCGTGTTTTCAATCCGGTAAGCTCGTCCACACAAAGCAATCGACACATAAAAAACTTCCATATTAAAATTTGTTTTCAAGGTTATCAGTGTGACAAATGTTAAAAACACTCAATATGCAACACAATTACTTGCACAAACATCATTACGAAATATTCTTGGCACAAAATCACTTCAAGAAATTCTTACTGATCGTGAAGCGATCGCAGCCAGCATGCAAAGTCATCTCGATGAAGGAACTGATCCATGGGGTGTTAAAGTTGAACGTGTTGAAATGTAATGATTATGGAAAATATTCTATGGGGTAAAATGATTTGTTTTTATGTTTTTAGAAAAGATGTTCGTTTACCACAATCCATGCAACGCTCAATGGCCGCTGAAGCTGAAGCAAGTCGTGAAGCTCGTGCTAAAGTCATTGCTGCTGAAGGTGAACAAAAAGCATCGAGACAATTGAAAGAAGCAGCCGATGTTATTGCGGAATCGCCTATTGCTCTACAATTACGTTATTTACAAACGTTAACACAAATTTCAGCTGAGAAAAATTCCACCATCATCTTTCCAATTCCAAGTTCGTTACTTTTTATTTATTTTTTGATTGAATTTTATTGAATTCGTTTTTTAGTCGAACTTCTCAGCTTAGTAAAACGTTAAACATAATCAAAGGCCTTAATCAACAGCGAGCAAATTCACAAAATAGGACTCGATATATGTATCCTTTTTCAATTCTTGCGTCATTTAATATCTTGTTTGTTTAATACTATCGATTTCATTACACTACAATATAGAATCTATTGATGCTGTTAAATATGTCAATATGTTTGTTATTCATTATAAAGTATTTTCGATAGTTTACGTTTTTTTCGCCGATGAATGCGCCAAGAATAAATGTAAGAGCAGAAAGCCAGACAGAATCAAATATTCAATCGTTATATCGGCAGCATTTTTTATGATATTTACGTAAAACTCCTCTTCGAGCCTCTTTAAAAGAATAATCATTGGCTGACAAAACTTTGTACTGGCTTAGATTCATATGAAAGTACTTTTCGTCCTCGATTCGTTATAAATACAAAAAAAAATTCTGAGATTTGTGTTTTTCTCTGGAATAATCGAGTATTTTTGCACATAAACCCAGTGCGTAATTCAAACTAAAGGGCACATGAATAATATGTTAAAGGTAAATCATTGAAAATTTATTCATCGATGATATGAATTGAAGAGAAAGACGCTTTTCTTCGGAATCTATTTCCTTTTCTGTTGAGAAACCCGTGTTTTTTTTAATTTTAATATCCGCTAGTGATTACTTAAGAAGATGGCAGTAAATTATAATGAATGAGTTTTGTCTTGCACTAGTTTAAAAAAAATGTCAACAATAACTTTTCTCATGGTTTAAATTCCTTGAGAAAATAACTCATAAAGGTTACTTACAATCGTTCTTCATTTCCTTCAAGTAAGTTTCTACTAAATATATATACACGTGTTTTAAATATAATAATCAATTGTATATATATATTAGATATTTAAATCACGTTGAAATTTGAACTTTCATCGCTTTTTACTCAAAGCGATACGAGTAACATCGGAGTCAAAAGAATTTTCGCATGGGATTCAACGTTGGACTGAAGATCTAAACAAAATCTAGTGTTTTAATCGTTTTGTTTAATTATTGAGATTCTTTAAATATAATAAAAGCGAAATATCTGTCAATGTCGATTCATCTGGTTTTCATCTTTCATTTTTGTTTCTATCGATTTTGCACATTTCTTTTTATCTTGATCGAGAACCTGTTTTATTTATCTGTTTGAAATATGTTTCCTTTCCTTTTTGTTGTCTTGATTATCTTCCCAATTGCTTCGATGGGAAAAATATGAGTCATTTTTTCATCTTAAACTTCAAGGCCAATCAACTCATCAAAACTGTCATTCAATATTTCCTATTGCGATCATCTCGGAAAGCAGCTAGAACCACGTAGACAAACAACTGAATGTAGGGATGACGCACAAAAATGAACTCATATTTACATTGCTTCTACCCATGTGTGAATATTAAAGACAAAAAGTTCAAATTGTAGTTTAAAGAAAATCTAAGCGTCTAACACACACACACACACACACGGTAAACGTCAGCTCATTCTATTGTAAGAACATGCAGAAAACAGAATAAATATTACTTGAAGCAAATCAAGACTTATTTCAGCGACCTTTGATGTACTTTCACTAAGTAGTCGTAAATTAGTGTTATTTTTAGCAGCATGCACGCAAATGACTATTTTTTCTCTCTCAATGGGTTGAACCTTAAATATTTGTATGCAACTAACGCATATCACAATTGTACTGAAAGATAGTGAATAGTTTCTTCTCTAATACATAGTTAACATATTTATTCGAAAATCAACTTGCATCATATTTGAGCTTATTAAATTCATATTATTCATACTGTCAACGACATGAATCAGTTGAAATGTGCTTCGCAACATACAAAATAAATCTACTGAAGTTGAAATTGATTTTTTTGACAAAATCAAAACTGAGAAATTTTCTCTGAAAATTCACACTAGGATGAATGATTGATTTAGAATAATAATATACATGTGAATCAAGATGACTCATGTTCGTGTGCTTGATTAATATAAAGTTGTCCATTGTATTTTGGTGAAATAAATTTGTTTTCCATGGAAAAGTGATATTATCGGTATAAATAACTACTTGCGACTAAGAATATTTTTAGAGATAGAAAAGAGTATTTTAAATCGTATTCTTTTTCTTTTCTCATTACTGTCATCAATGCCAAAGAGCGATGTCATAAAGTAACCAGGCTACGAGGGCTTTTCTGTTCTCGCTTAAACAAACATCTATATAGTTGATGACGTCACTATTTCTTGTATGGTTTCTATAGGCGCTAGAACTATACTATAGAATTTTAATGAGTTTTATTTCTGTCTTTTAATATTGAGAAAAAAGAAAGGCGTTAATTTTTTTCCCTAATAAATAAAGTGCCCCAACATAAATGCAAGACAATATTGTGTGAAACAACCTCTTCATTCCTATTTCTTTTTATTTGACAAATGTAATTCAAATTTTATCTGTGAGTTTTCTTTCATTGTAAATTGAAGCATTTTTCTCTTTGAATTAAATACGAGAAAAAGAAATAAAATAGGCTGTGCTGTTCGGACGTTGCTAACCTGACGTATTCCTGTGTACGACATTGCTTAAACAAATAAAAGAATCCTTTTTATAATTTATTTATTTTTTTGTTTATATTCGATTACTATACTGAACAGATTTTGTTAGACGCGTAGTCGTCATTATTACTGGATACTGATTTGCGTCAATCGAGAAAGAATTTTAATAGAAGCACAATATTGCGATTTTATATAAGAGAGAAATTATTCATTTTCTAAATCACATAGTTCAAACAACAATATGACAACAGCGATGCCATTCAAACACGATGTTCATGCGTCGAATAACGGAAGTGGGTTTAATTAAAATAGCATGTAGAAAACATAGAGTTTATCTGAATTATTTAAGATCGTATTCATCCAACTGACATAATGGCATCTGATCAGGCGACAACTATTCCTAGTATGTTATAGACGCATTAAAATTTTATGTTCAATTTATTAGATGTTTATTCAATTAAAGATAATTCCGAGGAACCAAACGATGGTGATGTTGATCTGTGCGGATGGGTATTAGTTGTGTGTTCGTTTATTCTTGTGATTCTTGCATTTCCAATTACAATATTCTATTGCATTAATGTTTGCATAAAATGAATTAGTTTAGATTGAATTCTGAAGATTATTCGTTATAGGTTGTTCAAGAATATGAACGTGCTGTGATTTTTCGTCTTGGACGAAATCGACAAGGTTTGCTTTTTTAGCGTTACTTCTAACAAATTTAATAAAGTGCGAATGGTAATTTAGGCGGTGCTAAAGGTCCCGGTCTATTTTTTATTCTACCTTGTGTAGATTCAATTATCAAAGTTGATTTACGAACAACAACATTCAATGTTGCACCTCAAGAGGTACCTATCTTCATCTATAGTGCACACGTAGATCTCATATTTTATCGATTCTATTAGATTTTGACACGCGATTCAGTCACAGTTACAGTTGACGCTGTAATTTATAGTCGTATTGTTGACCCAGTAGGAATTTTTGATTTTTTAATCTATCGACGGAAACATAAGATAGTCTTTTTTTTTTGATTAGGTCACATCGGTAACCAAAGTAACTAATGTTAAATCTGCAACAGAATTGTTAGCTCAAACAACGTTACGGAATATTCTTGGTACAAAAAATCTTCATGAAATTCTAAGTGAACGAGAAATAATAGCTAATCAGATGGAAGTTCACTTAGATGAAGGAAGTTCACCATGGGGCATTAAAATTGAACGTGTGGAAATGTATGATGAATGAGATATTGTTTCTATGATGTCGTTGTTTATATTTTTGTCTCTCTCTCTTTCTCTTTATTTAGTACTGATGTGCGTTTACCACAATCCATGCAGCGCTCAATGGCCGCTGAAGCTGAAGCAAGTCGTGAAGCTCGTGCTAAAGTCATTGCTGCTGAAGGCGAACAAAAAGCATCAAGACAACTGAAAGAAGCAGCCGATGTTATTGCGGAATCGCCTATTGCTCTACAATTACGTTATTTACAAACGTTAACACAAATTTCAGCTGAGAAAAATTCAACCATCATCTTTCCCGTTCCAAGTAAGCGATTGGAAAATGATCTAGTATTGATTTTATTTCCTGAAATTCTATTCCCTTTATTTTAGTCGAATTACTCAATATGGTGAAAAATAGACATTAGATCATTTGACCTGCACTCGCCGAACTGATTTTCGACTGATAAAATAACTTTCATGTTTATTAAATATTTATTATTATTATTTTATTTTAATATATTTCTCTTATCGATGTTGTTGTGGAAAATTAGTTGTTTAAGACTCTTGACACCCCCCCCCCCACGCACACACACGGAATAGAGGCCCAGTCTTGAGTTTGTGACTATTCCAATATAATAGAAGCTCACTCAGTGGAAAATGCTAGACTATATGAGATTATACTAAGTTAGATTATTAATCCGATTTTAGTGCATCAAAATCAAACTTATAATCGATTAGAATTTTCAAAATCCAGCACAATCTGATTTTCAATCGAAAATCATCTTCGACATCAAGTATAACTTTGATTAAAATCATATATTTTTGATTTTATATGATTTTGATCAAAACTATAAAATTTCAGCTACAATAATAATCGATCTTGAAGATTAGTTTTAGTTAAGAATCAGGTTGTGGGTGATGCTTAAGATTTCAATCTATTATAATTTTGATTTCGCAGCACAAACATGAGATTATAATCTAGCGTAATCTTTCATTTTTCAGTGGGCACTTAATTCGAAACATGTTCTTACAGAGACACGAAGAAAGAGCACTTTGTGACTAATAGTCAATTCTTTTAAGCAAGTGTTCGCATACGTCAATATATTTCTTTCGTATATATTGTGCATTTTTGTTGTGCAATAAAATTGTGAAGCGCGTAGAGTTTAATTTTGCGAAATTGCTCTGAAACATTTTTATAATAACACCTCATGTTCTTGACATTGCGACAAAGTTGACGATTTTATCACAACTAATTGAACTATTAAATCACGATAAAATTCCTGAAATTTGTGACTTTTCCTGGGAAAATCGCAATTTGTGTACCGTTTCGAAAAAAATTGCGATAAATCACTAGAAGTGCGCCTATTTCGAGGACATTGGAACATATAATTAGTAGTATAAATTAAAAAAATCATGAAATTGACGAAATTCTATTTATCGTTGCTTTCAAACTTGCATAAATATCGCTCGGCAAGGTTAAAAAGCTGATCGTAATAGAAGCCCACCTTTATACTCATCATTTTTCAAATAAATTAGAAGCCCAGTGGGCTTCTATTTTGTGGGGATGGGGGATAGAAAGATTTAATGAGAAAGATTATTTTCAAGTACTTTTTGAATTTATCCGATATGAACTCAAACAGTCATTAGACAAAATTTTCCAAGGGGGAAAAGGCGGATTCGAGATTTTTAGAATATTCTAAAATTTTCAGCGCAAACGGATGTGTTCTTTTCAAGACAATGAATGCGCAAGAAACGCTCTTTCCACGGCACGGTCAGAAAATCCAGTTTTGTTTTTGAAAATTCAATATTTTAAGAAGAAACCATTTGTTCGAGTTGAAACTTTTAGGATCTTCTACGGACAATGAAACCTATATATGGGAAGAATTTCAGGTCGACACGACGTCATTAGTGCTTTTCGATGTTCGGATTTAAAATCTCAAAAATCCGCCGTTTCTCCCGTGACATTTTCACTAAAAGTTTCTTCTCAATCGGCTGAAGGCCTATTGAACGATCATCATCATTATTATTATCGTTTTTCTTTTAACAAATATAGTCTAACATAAACAACATAATATTTTCTTTCGTAATTAATTTATTTTCTATATATATATATACAAATATTATTGTGAAAATATATCAGTCTAATGAGATCAAATGAAAAACATTTGCTTCTATTTAATCTCATTTCTGGAATGTATGATGATGATTCGAAAATGCATCCACCGGTCAATCATAGTCTCATCTCGATTTAACTCATTTTAGGTGAATTCGATAGAACTAAATAACCATTTGGTATTGTTACACAATTTGATGCGTCATTTTTTGTTATGTTTAATAATGTTGGTCGCGGTGATTCGTATGAAACAGTGCTGATTAATGTCGGGCATAAACTTTCAACGCTTAACGTTGAATGGCGCGTTTGATTCGTTCGTTGAAGTGAAGAATCAATTTTCGTTGTGAGATTTTCACATGAAACTGTCAAATTACGTTTAACATACGCAGCCATGAATGCCCGTTGTTGCTCTTTTGTCAATGACAGACATTTAAATGTCATTTTATTAATCTATCACAAAAAGAAAAACATAAATATTTTCGATTTGTTATCGCAACAAATACTTACATTATTTAAATGATCTTTCGTATTTATATTTGTTGTTCGACTATGATAAAATAGTTGCTCGTAAAGAAATGGTCCAATGAATGCATAAACAAAAAATATTGTTCCATAAGCCAATATATAATTTGTATTCATATAGAATGTATACGATAATTTTAATGGAATAAATAAATATAAACAAATCCAAATAATAGTAACACCTAATGCTAAAAGGCTTGATAGTAGATAAATGAAATCGCTTTGTCTATTTTTCATATGATATCTTATACTTGATTGAAATGAATAAAGAAATAAAAGAGTAAAATTAAACGATAATGAACAGAGAAATAAGGGCCGATGACATTCATCGGAACATGGTTCGCTATTTTCTTGATAGCTGTTGTAATAAAACCAAACAAGTAGAATAGCTGTTTGAATTAGTATAGCAAGAAAAAAAATTAAAAATGAACTTATTGCAACAAGACAAGATTTTCTTATTGGGTTTGCTAATTTCATTAACCATTCGTAAGCAAAATGCACATTGTAACCAAGTAGAAGGCAAAAGGGTAAAATTTGTAACGCTAATGTTTGTGTAGGACATACAATATTAGTTGAAGCCGATGGTCGAAAAAGAAATGTTATTGGAGAAAGTAGTAATAGAAAAAGTGATAATTGTGAAAAATATATGTAAGCATTCAACGATGATGAATGATGATTTCGTATGAAAGCAATCATATATGCAAGAAAGACTATGAGGCCAATTGAAGCAGAGCCAATAAGACCATACGATGGAAAATCAGTTACAAAGATCATCGAAGATAATGAACTATTAATACAAGCCATTAGTCGAATAGACAAAAACAGCTTTTTGCAAAGATTCTATCTACAAAAAAGAACACAAAGTGAGAAATGTTGTATTCAATATAGATTGACAATTGTTTACGCCTGCTTGAATATTCCATTCGGTTTCATAGTTCGAATTATAGAGTTTTATGTATGCACGTATGCTCAAATATATATATATATATATATATGTGTGTGTGTATTTAAATATATACTGTCACATTATCAACCGAATCATTTTGTATAGGTATGGTAAGGCTACCTCGCTAATGACACTAGAAAATGGTTCAACTATCGGTATATGTTCTTATTTGTTCTCTTTCTTCTTTTTTTCTTCTCTCGTTCGACATCTGTCTGTACTGTTCGCAACGGATCTTTTTGCCTTCGTCTATCTCTAGTATTGCATAGTCGTCCACCGACATCGATGTTGTTACTGTCTACACAACCAGAGGACAATCATAAAAAAATCGAATACATGCGCGCATTGGTGTTCCTATTGCTCTTGGTTTGACGTAACATATCATTTTACTGTCTTCCTGTCTCTTTTTTCTATTCAATGTTCATTTGAAAAGTTTCATCTGTTCTTTACTTAACGACACACCGTGGTGAAACAAAACCTACTTTTGTACTCAATTGTTTTTACCTGATGTAAAATGATCGATATTCTTATTGTGTCTTTAACAAAGGTCTTCATATTTATGAATCCTCTTTTGCGTTAGCACTTCTCATTGTTTGTATTTCAATGATCCTTTACTCCTTTTTCTTTTCTTTTCAGTTGCTTCCTCATTGAAATAAATACTTGCGCATCATATCGATTTGATCAATGGATAAAGAAGAAATGTTGACAAGCGAATTACTTGAGAATACTAACCTTGCATGTAAAAAACAATTATAGCGAATAATCATCGATGATATGGAGAGAAGTATGCATCCTCATTAGATGATTGAATGTCAGTACTTTGAACTTTGACAAAAAAAAAAAAGAAATAACAGTCATTCATAAAACGCAAGATATGTCTGATATGTGGAGATATTTTTCTTTCTTTTTTTTTTGATGAAGAGCATCTCTTTCATTTTTATTAGAGATATGAACCTCTAATTATACCTGTGACCATGAACATATTTGTTTAATTCAAACATTGGCATACCTAATGAGCAGGTAGCAAACTTAATGAACTATAAATCATGATGACTTACCGCTATAATTACGAATAAAAATATAGATCGGTAAAGATTTCTTTTATGATAAGAAACATTAAAAAAAAGAAGTCGTTAAGTAGTTTGCGTTCTCCACCCATACCTACCCTTGATAATCTTTCAATATTCATGAAATGCTAATTCGTTCATGGCGCTGATTTTCTTACTTGGTCGCTGCTCTGAATGAAATAAGCTAATTTGATTTTAATGCCATCTGCACACAAGAAAAAACGGTCCCAACTTTTAATTTATCACGTCATAATTTATTACGTGAAATATGGATCAATATTCTATGAAATAAAAAATAAAAAATTGCTCTTAAATCGTTTTAACGGCACTGTACTGAACAAATATTATACCAATAGTACTCGATAATCGGAAGAAAAAGCAATAATACGTAATTGATATGTCATAATACACAAATGTCGTTCAAGTGGTCTCAAGCACATATCGACCTATATAACAAGAGCGTTTTTTTTTGTATATAGAATCGAACAAAAAGAATAAACACGATATTATTTATCTAACAAACTAAAATTCTATTTTATTTGTACGATCTATATCGAGTTGAAAGGAAAGAAATTTCGATTAATAAATCATTTATATCTATTATCATCAAATCGTCAATTAAATTGTCATATGATTCGATAAAGTCAGATGAATTTTCTAAATGTCTTAGATATTGATCACAACAGTCTTCAAGCATAAATGTTATCATCGGTGACAAATCTACGTTCATTCATTGCACATGTGCTTTTTCTCTCTGTTGCTCTCTGCGTACTTATTCATTGTGATTATCATTAAGCCTGGTTGAAAATGAGAGAAAAGTCACATGTATTTAGCTGAGAAATAAATTCATTCAACCCATCTAGTATCTTTAATTTTGATCAAAATATGGCCAATGAGATATGAAATTTGCAACAAACAAATCATCTTACCACATTCAAATTATACGTCGCGAAAGCTCGTATCGTTGAATGACAGTTATTAAATCATTATGTATACGAAGGAGCACAGGTAAAAATAGCTACTATAATTATTGATTGCATCGAAAGACTGTCTCAATCGGCGAGACAGTATAACATACAATCTAGCTCTTTTCATAATAAATAACAACATCACAAAGTTGAATGTCACGCGATCATGTTACAATGATATGATATATTTTGATGTTTTTATAATCGTCAATGAAAGTGTCTGTTCTCCTTGATCTCGTGTTTTGAATGGCAATAATATACGTTTAAAATAACTTTCATAACTAGTCGAAACATTTGCAGACGACCGTACAACTAGGATTTTGCACAGTAACTTTCAAAAAACGTTTTGAGTTGGATTTCAAAGCTAGTTGAATTTTTATGAGTAAAGTTTCTATTGAAAAAGAACAGAACTTCGGTCAAATTAATTCTTCTCATAGAAATTCTTCAACTTGATCACTGCGTCTCTGTGCAGTTGATATTTGTTCGTGGTAATGTCTTATCGTGTTATATCCTTTCGCCTAGATCATAATTTGATATGAAAGGTAAATGAAACTAATGTGAATCGTAATCTCTCAAAGTACATTGTTCAAGTCAACTGTTTTCTTAGTTATCGAACAGTTTATTTTCTTTATTTCGATTATGCATTCGACTAGTATTAATCGGCAAATGCATGCTTTGAAGGCTTTAAGGCTTGTTTGATATGATTCTTAAGAGTATTCTTATGTAACTCAAGAATTCTTTGAACAAAAAAAAAGGCAGTTTTTTATTGCACGTAGAAATACTTCACAATACTTTCATGAAGACAAACAAAAACAATCATCCAATGTTGCATAACTAGGGAAGAATGTCTTGAAACAATTTTCTATCGTTTAATATATAAGTTTTTACATATTTTTTAAAGACAAAATGCTAAAAAAAACAAGTGGCATGATGAATTATTGAAGTTGCATGACGATTCGTCATGCATTTGTTTCATCTAATTTGATGCGTTTATTCATTTCATGATCATCGGTCTAAATACGATCAATAAACGTTAGTCATAAAATGAAAAGTTCAACGGCGCTTACCGTTGTCGTAGGAGCTGCAGGTCGTTTTATTTTAATCGGAGTTGTATTCTTATTTGATGTTTTTTGCATTTTTATGGTATAAATACCACGATCCGATTCATGTCTTTCACCGTAAGACTCTTTTGGAGGTAATTCCGATTCGCTCGCTTTCTCAATGTCCCTTTGAAATATACAGATTTTTCTTTTTCTTTTGTTCGGTTTAAACAATAATCAATGTTTGCTTTTCTCTATAAATGTGTTAATTCATCACATAGAAAAGATAACATGTTAGAATAGCCGATTTTTATATTGCTTTTACTTCCAATCGACTAGACACAATCCGAATCAGTCATCTGTTTAGTCCCGGTTCCGGTCAGACTTGAAAAAAAGTTGTTCCGACTCCGTTTCCCGCCGGCACCGGATCCATCTTGCACATATGTACGTGCAACATATGTTAGGGCATTCAATACTATCATCACTTTTTATGCCAATGCACTCTAGGCATCATATCGTATTCGAATAGCGTTTCTTTCTACTCACTGTAAATCAGTGGATAACGATCGTTTTTTCCCTTGACATTGCCTTTGACTGTTTGTAAGTATTGTTCCCAAACGATTTGCACGAAATTTTCTTTGTGGTAATGGTACAATATATTTATAGAACAATTGAATCAATTCATATTTATCATTTGTTATATTAGATCCAATATGCTAATGTAAATATTTTCAAAAACAAAAATTAGTTTTGAATGTTTTTCGTAGAAACCATATTATTTTGTCTATAGCTTTTTCTTTACTTTTTTCAAATGATTTTGTAGTTGTTCGATAGTTAAAAGTTCCGGATGTGTTAGATCAGTATTCATCTATAAATAATGTCATGGATAAATGTTATGCTTTATATATTCTTTTCTTTTTCCTTTCCAGAATAACAAAACACGTGCTCATGGAGTCATATGAATTCCCAAGAAAAAAATCAAAAAATCAAAGTATAACAATAACCCTTAGTCAATCATAAAAAGACACAAAAACAAGATATAACATATTGAATTGGCAAAAAAAATCAATTAAGACTACCGCTTATTTTATCATTATGTTTGATGACAATTTAGTGATGTAAAAACGAACTATTATCGGCCTTGTCTTTGTTCGATTTGATTGTAACGTTGAACAATGTTAATATAGGAATTAGTTGTTTGCATTTGTTTATATGAATCAATCATTCTAAATAAAAACAAAGATCATAATTAATCCAAAGCAAATGAAAATCTAAGGTCATGGTTTTACATGAATTCTGTTAATCGTGTTAACCATGGATGTAATCCAAGTGCACTTTTGATTGGTCCGATGATTAAGGCTAAATTGATTTCTGGAATAGTTGATAATTCTATAAATGAATTCGAACAAAAAATAAATCCGAAGAAAATTTATTTTAATTTTTTACTTGTATAACAACGATCGATTGTATCCGTTTGAATGGCATCACAATTTAATTGATTTTCTATCACTTGTTGACAAACAGTTTGGGCTACTTTAGTTAATGTTTGACTACAATCAATTAGTGAAAGAAAATGTATAGTTGGCAATAGTTGTGACGACTGAACTAGAATGAAAATATAATATAGAAAATTATTTTATTTCAGGAATGTTCTTTTAGTGCACTCAAAAAGTGAGTACACTCTAGAATCGGTCAGTGTGTCCGGCCGTCCGTTTACACGATAACTTTCGAAAGGAGAGTTAGATCATGATGAAATTTTCTACACAGTTCAGCGCCTCATCAATGTCTCAGTCGAGTTCGAAGATGAAAAGGATCCGTCAAGAAATGGTTGAGTTATCTAAAAAAATTGTCATTATTGACCAGACCATCCCTGAGGGGGAGTACAGGGATTTAAAAAAAAAAACTTTTTTTCTCAGAATTATCCGCAACATATATAAATCAACTCAGTTTTTAACGCTGATTCTGAATCTGATATTAGTTTTAAACTAAATCGTGGTTTTCTAACGAAACATTGACTGAAAAGGGGTTGGCCGTAGAAAGGCCGAAAGGAAAAATGTCGAAAACAGAAAAGATAGAAAAAAGCGACGACTCTACTAAATGAAGGTTCTAATAGTTTATTGTTCATTATTGTTAATCTGATTATTCCATTGGTTTGACACTGTTAACCATTGATACTATTGATAAGTAATATCTTATGAAAACTAGCTAAAATTGGCGTAAAATAGTATACAACGATTAGAACTCTATCATGATGACTACAGCTTGTTCATTTTTATCTGGTGAGAATCATCCACCAACTCCAGTTATTTCATTTATTCAGTCGTAAAAAGGACAACCTTTCCTTGAATCAGATAAATATATTTTCAAACTGAATAAAACAACAACAACTAGTAAATACTGGATATGTGTATTTTTCTTTATAACTCTTATTTATCTATGATTTATGCTATGACGCTATTATGATTTCAAGAATAAAAACATCTTAGTGCAAATTTTCGATATTTTTCCTTTCGACCTTTCTACGGCACACCGAAAAAGCTCTCAAAATACACAAAAACTGCATCTAGAAACAAAATTGCCTAGATATGCCTCAGATGACCAGCATTTTGGGGGTTTCTCAAATGCCTGGTTTTGTAGCTAGTCAAAAGGACTATCGAAAAGTAAAAACCTGAACTCGATAGCTATTACTATTGATGATTTATTATGAAAATACTGATGCCTGTATCTATCATATATCTCTTATAAATTCATGAGGTTGCTTACGATCGTAATCCTGCTAGATACAAACACAAAACCATTCAAAAATAACTGTTCTTATTCAGTTTTCGAAGCTGAACACGAATCTGAACTCAATTTCTGTGATCTCTAAAGATATTATATCACTCTGAGAGTAGAGTCAGTGATCACTGGATCGAGTTGCATACAGTGTGGTCCATGCTAACTTAGCATGCTTGTATTTTCTCCTTGTAATTTAGTGAGAAGAGATGTATCTTAATGAGATCTATGCCTTATAGAAAAAAATGGATGTACATTTTTGCTTTTTGAACTACACATAACAATCGGATGCAAATCCGATGTTTCCGCATTATTTTTGTGTAATATTTATGCATTTGATTCTTAGAATGAAAGTTTTGCATAAATCTTTTTATTAACCTTAAATGCGAACTATTTAGTTATTTATTCTGGAAGGAGTAAATTACGGCATCGGACTATAGAGAGATTGATATTAGATATTTTCTTAACGAAATAATAGCTTTCAATCAAAATTAGTACTTTGGCTCAAATACTGTGAAGCACACTTTTGTTGACACACTCAAATTACAAGTACGAACGTTCTTGAAGAGCTGCTTGTAACAGAAGAAGAACGCTGAATCTATGGTCCACCGGCTGCATACTACACATAGGCGATTGAGGATTAGTTTCCGGTTTCGATAGTGGCTCTTGTAAAAATTAATCTTTTTGAGAAACAAGTCATTGCTGATCTATCGACATGAAATGTTGATTTTATGCTTCAACAAACATTGATAACATCTTTTCTTTGTTTTATCATCTGTTATCGATAAAAAAAACAGAACTCACACTCTAATCTATATTTTCAAGCTGGTATTCAGCGACTTAAAGATTAGTTCTATTATTAAGCCGATCTAAAAGTTGATATTAATCAGAAAAATTTCACATACTTTTTTTATCACACGTATGAACATAGTCCATAATCGAAGCTTCACGCGCCTTGATATAACCTTTAAAACGAAAAGTCAATATTTATTCTTGCAATAGATATTCCTTTGATTGTATTACCTTCATAATCATAAATGATCAAATGTTCAATATTTAATTTTTGAAAAAAAACTATTGAATTGCTAATAAATTTCCACAGGTCACTGTCAGGAATGCGTTCATTAATAATCATAGCGAGTACTTGTGTCGGTTTATTAAACTGTATTTTATCCACTGGACCATTGGTTATGTTCAATGGATCGTTTCTACTAACATCAATATTGACAGTTATTGTATAAGGATTTCGACTTATAAAGTGAATGATAATTCTATGAAGCCATTGCGTTACATTTAAAAAACACAGAAATATTGCTATTAGAAAACGATAAAGTATTGATATAGTAATCATCTTAAGAAATATATAGAAGGAGATTTATATAAGACAAAGAAAAGGGTGATGTAATGTTTTGCAATATTGTTTCTTTTTTCAGTTTAATAATATCATACAAAAAAAAAGAGGAAAGTACACACAAAGGACACAGATTGATTTAATGTTTTCGTCGTCGATCATCATACTTTCTCGATTTATTATGTTCAGAATGATGATCGTGATTAGAAGATTTTTTCTTCTTTTGTAAACGTGATTGAGAAGAATGCGATGACGATGATGATGATGAACGTCGACGGTGCTTTTTATGATGATGCTTTTTATTCTTATGGTCATGTGATGAAGACGATGATGATGGACTTCGTTCTCGAGTAGATTTCTTGTCTTTACTTTTATTCAATTTACTATCATCATCGAAAGCTTTATTTGTAGATTTTGATAGCACTAGAAAGAATAATGAATATTACTTCCTGACATGATCTTCGAGGAATCTACTGGAGACTACAGTTTTTTTTTGCTATGCTTAGAGAGAAGAACAATCCGGGGAATTAGAAAGAAAAAATTTGTCGATTGAGTTTGAAATTGATGAATTAATATTTACTTTCAAAGAAGAACAAATAACATCTATTTTAGATTCAATTAGTAGGAGTGGAAATTCTGATACCAAAATAACTCGTCCTATTTTAAATTTCAACTGGTACAGTTTTTAATTTTAAAGACTGACCGATTTTAGCTGCATTTCATTAAAAGATTTCTTTCTAATTAGTATTTATATCGATTCATTGCTGTTGCACGCTAATTTTCTTCAAGTCAATAGAAGATGCAAAATGCAATCTACGCGGTAAAGTATATCAAGTTTATGCATTCAAAAGTTTTCTTATTTGAAAAAACGGTTTTCAAATGGGCTCTTCAATTCAAGTTATTTTCGGTACAAGGAAAATTATCACACACTCCTATAAAAATCATTTAGATGTTTGCATTATTTTTCTTACTAAAAGCACCTGTTGATTGTTTAAAAAGTTCTAGATAAACTCGTCGATTTTGTTCTTCGCACACGATACTCAAAAACTTAAGTATTTTTCAGAATTCGGCTATTATCCGTTTCAAGAATGCAATTCTTCCGATTGATGACGCTAGTAATCAAGTGTTTATTTACAACCGTGAATGATAATTCTAAAACTTTGCTAATAAAAATCGCGTGTTCAAACACAAAACATCTTGAATCTCCGACCTAGTCTCCATTAACAATATAATTCAATTTTACTGGTCTAAAAAACTAAATTACCGTTAGGTTGTTTTACTGGTGCTCGAATAGGTGATTTGTTCTTTACAGTTGTATCCACAATCGACTGGCCATGTGTTTCTTCGTCATCAGAATCGCTTCCAGAAAAGCCTGCAATTATAAATGTTAAGTGAATACAAGAAATCGATTCTTGATTACTTTGCATAAGACTTGAAAGTCCTGAAGCTTTACGAATCACAGGTGTCGATGATTCAGCTAAAATAAAATGAAACAGATTTAGTTCGTAAATACAATTAACAGAAACTTATTTACCTTTGCAACTCAAATAAACTTCTTTAGCAATTGCTGCAAATTCTTCATTGGTAACTTCGAGTAATAGTTCTGTCAATGTACGACGTAGTTTGTTCATCTTAGAGAGAAGTGGAAAGTGAATTTTGGATTAAAATGAAGGAAATATCTCTTACCAATTGTGCTTCTTTATCAATTTGATCATCCTCAATCAATGTTGTTGTTGCCGTATTCGTTGATGGTGGTGGGGAATGTGTTCGTCTCGAAATCGCGCTTACATTTAGCTGCTGTTGTGGTTCAGTTGGTTTGTCATCATCCTTTGAAATTTTAGAAGAAAATAAGATGATAATAAACACATGGCTCTAGAATTAAATGTCCAATCACAATAACCCACAAAGCGACTTCGTCGATTGACAATAGGTGTTGAAGAAACCAGCTTTAAATGTAGTTCTTCCTCGTCATTTTGTTCTGTATCTTCACCATTCTCGTCGTCCTCATCGTCATCATCATCGAATCGTGTTGTCGATTCGTTGAATTTTTCATCGTTCGTCTCATCCTCCTCATCGTCTTGATTATCATCATCAAATTTCTTTATCAAATATAAATAAATCAAATGATACACGTATTTTGTTACAAGAAAAAGAATACTTACAGAGTAAGATTCATTTAAAGAAAAACTATTATTATCATTACTTGAATTTTGCATTTTTTTTTCTTTTTCTTTTTCAAGTCTCCCTAATTCTTCGCGAAGCCAAGCGGGAATTTTTCGCCGCTTTGCATTCGTATTGACACCACTTGGAATATTGGCGATTTTTACCGGGGGTGCAACTACAATTAAATTAAGATCAAAATTTCTTGGACTATCTATCTTCCACAAAGTCAATCAAAACATATCAGCCATGGCTACTTGATAATTGATCAAAGCTTTACACAATTTTTACAGTTAACATTATCAATGCAAAAGTATTGATTACAGATTCATGCGATTCTTGTCTTTTAGCAATGCTCGCTTGAACTTGTCGAGTGTGCACTTTGTTAATAGTAAGGGATCACATTCAAATACATACTAGGTAAAACAGGTACAGGAGGAACTGGCATTGGTGGAGGCGTCGAATTATTTTTTCCATAAGAGGGAAGATCCATCAATGATGGTATAGACGTGTTAAAACTTGTATTCATGATTCTTTTATCGATTGGTGGATGTTGAAATGATGGTGCAGAAAATGTAGGTGGAATTGGTGATTGTTGAGGTGGTACTGGCGGTGGAACTGGTGCCGGTACAGGTGGAGGTGGAGGTACTGCTTGTTGACCGGTATTATTTGATAACCAAAATTGAGGACCACCAAAAGGCGAAGCCATATCCTAGAAAAGAATAGTTAATTTTCGAATTTAGATTCTTGTTACTCACTGATTGCATAGGAAATATTGGTTGATTATTATTCATATTAGGTCTCCATTGAGGTCCGCTAGGCATCATCATTTGATGTGGTGGTGGTGGTGGCCTCCAATGTGAATCTAAATATTAAATTAAATATAGATCGATTCGATAACAATTTTAAATGAATAAAAAAAAAGAGTAATTTCATTGAATTAACATCCTTTGTCTTCATGTGTTTTCTTTTCATAGTTGTGAAAAGTCAAATTGAAGACTTACTTTCAATATTTGTCATCGTTAAACTTTCCTGAGTGGTATTTGAACCAACCTGTAGCTGGTGATGGTGTGAACCAATACCAAGTTGTGTTGGTGGTAACGGTGGAAATGTCATTCCGATGGGTGGTAAACCAGGAGGCGGTATTGGTGGAGCACTAAGAAGAAATTGAGGAGGTGGTGGAGGTGGCGGTGGTGGCGGTGGCAGTGGTGCTTGTTGCCATTGAGCTTGTTGCTCCCGTTGTTGCATCCAGGAGTCCGCCAAAGCACCCCAGTCGACTACAAAAACATATCAATCAATAAAAAGTATAGATATATAGAAATAGGAAACAAAACAAACCATTTGATGTCGATGTATTCTGATGCAATGGCCAGTTTGTATTATACATAATATAGTCAAGCTACTCTATAAAAACTTCAATGTATGACAATTTTACTTTCTTTCTTTCTTTCTTTTCCTATACTCTATACTCTTACGCTATACTTTTCAATTCGTCAATCAAAGCCTCAATGATGATTCAACAGCAGATGGCGTTCATTAAACTTTTTATTTTTAATTAAGAAGTAGAAATAAATGAAGAAAATTTTAATTTATTTTTTCGTTTGTTAACAAATATAGAAAATTCACATTAACAAAATCAAATCGTTTCAAATGACTCATCCGCAACGAAAACGATCAGAATAACATAACGAATTTTCCTGACCATTGAACATGTCGACATCAATATTCGAAGAAGGTGAATATATAACTTGTCCCTATGACTCAGCACATAAAGTACTTTCGGGTAATTTCAAGCATCATCTTCTTCGATGTTCACAAGTCAGTTTGTCTTTGATTTAAGTAATCTTCAATGTTGTTTCAAACTTTATTTTATAGAATCATCCAAACGTAAAAAAACTTCAGTGTCTTTTTAACAGCGCACATAAAATAGCACCAAATAAATATTATGATCATTTAGTTGAATGCCCCGATAACCCTGCAACGTAATAATGTAAAATTTTTAATTTTTTTAAAATTTTTTCAGATTTTATATTAATATTGTTTTGAATCATGCCTCTCTATTGTGACCCTGATGATTATTGGTAGGAGAATTATTTTAGAAGTAGAAAATATCATTCAAAAAAGACAATAAATGTTCATATTTTTCAGGCTTTGTCCATATGATCTTAATCATAAGGTATTAGCGAAACGTTTTCAGTATCATATAATGCGATGTGCAAAAGTAAAGAGAAACTTGAATAGAACAATTATTTACTAATATGTTCTCATCTAAATGAAGGCTAATCCACATATTCGCCGTGTTAAATGTTCGTTCAATGCAACACATTTAATTACACCAAATGAATTGTATAAGCACATGTCAAATTGTCCAGATAGCCAAACTGTTCATGATGCTATTGCTCGCGGCATGAGTGATTTTAGTAAGATTCGTTGATTCTTTTAAAAGAAAAATAATTCATTGATTATTTAATTCCTGCTTTTAGATTGGGAAGATCATTCATCCGATAGTAATGATCGGCAAATGGCTGTTGTTATGAACGGCGAAGATTGGGATCGAGAAGCACATACTGGTCAAATATTTAATGACGACGAATTACGACAACTTAATGGGTATATTATTTTATTTGCTTCTTTTTGTTATGGTATTTTTTAATTTTCTACAGACAAAATGAAATGTGGTCAAATTCCGTAACACCGTAACAGATTGTATTTCTTAGAATTTAAATAGGTTGATGATTTATATTAGGGCGGTACCAAGTACAACGAATCCATCACGTCCTCAATCATCGTATTTAGATCGTGATGGTGCATTGTCATCACGGCCAGTTACAGAATCACCAAAACAACTGCCGCAAACAATAGCATCCTACGAACCGAAACGAACCAGTGCTTGTAAGAGAATATTGGATTTGTTGTTCGAACAACTATTCTATTTCAATTAGATACTGCTGGTGGACTGATGAGTCAATCAAATCATGTTGGAGATGCATGTCTTGAGTAAGCCTTTGCTTTTTTTCTTTTGGCTCATGTGAAATTTCATTATTTGTTATGTTTGAAGTTCTCAATTTGAAAATATTCGTCGAAATATGTTAGCAACTGGAGTTGGCCGTGGTCGATTACCAACAACACCGCGTCCACCATCGTTCAGTACTCGTTCAGTTTCATATGTATGATTGTTTTCTTTTTCATTTCAAACAGAGACGTGTAACATCAGTCGGATATAAACTAGTCGATAGAAATAGAAGATGATTTATATGAATAGACTTTCAAGTATTCGTTAAATCTTTGTTTATTTTTCTTTTCATTTAGAGATCATAGATTTATTTTGATTATTATGTCAAACTGTGATCAACTTCTTTCAATAATTTGTTAGATAAAAAACTTATTTTTTCTTTTTGTATTATTACTTTAGTCTAGCTCTCTATTGTGTATAATGTAAGTTTGTTTTTTTTTCAAATTGAAAAACAAAAATATTTGAAGAAGTGAATAAAAGTTAAGTACATTTGAGTAAATAAAACAAAAATACATATTTCTAGATGTCTAATGCAATAAATGAATTACAAAAATATTTGGATGAGTTCAATGAAGCTATATTTGCAATGAATAGTTCAGCATTATGTAGCCTACTGAGTATTCGACATAAAGTTCATATTGAAAAATTTTTCTCGCCACATACAAGTGATTTATTTGAAAAACATGGTCGCGTTGTACAAGGTTGGAATATTATATTAACAAATCATATTAAAATTTGCCAAACATCATTGTATAAAAGCCGCTTGAATGATATCGTACAATATCAATATCTAGTATGTCGTGCATTACTTGATCTTGTTAAAGATAGTAAAAATAAAAATTGGCATATACCAATATTAATTCTTATTCTAACTGAACTTCGTCTCATAACAAATTATTTTACCGTCTATATACCAAATGATATCGATGGTAGTACAAGTCCGCCATCGCAACGTATTGCTGATTTAACAATTAATGGTCGGCAAACATCAGAAACACATGTAAATAAAACCATTGAATTACTTACAGAGGCATTTCGTGTGTGCACAAGTGATCGTTGTACAGAACAGCGTTTATCGAAAAAATGGGGAGCTATTCAAATACTTAATCAATTACTTAAATTATGTCATAGAATCAAACGTTATGAACTTGGAGAACAACTACTCTCATTTGCCGAACAATCATTAGAATATAGACATTATCTATTAGAAGATCAAAAAATGACATATGATTATTTTTTAGGTTAGTATAAAACAATCGAGAGATGTTAAGTACACAGTGGATCGAAATTTTATATCCATTTGGCTAAACATCATTTTAAAGAAACATCATTAGTCTTGACGATAAAGTCTATGCTCAGATACATTGGGGAAGAGTAGTACAGTGAAGATAAGTAGGTCAGTCTATGGTACACCAAGGTAAAAGAACTGTTTGTTCCATCTGCACATTATATTTATAAACACTTTTGACTTAAAGTGTTTACAATTTCAGTCGAAAAATTGGATACTCATGTTTTTATTTTCTGCGAAGCATTATTTTTTGTTGAGTGCAATTAGGAAAATCTAATTTTTTCCAACATCCAAAATGTATAGATTTCCATCAGGTCTGATACATCAAATTCCGATTGAGTATCAGATCTTACTCGATACTCTAATTGGACTTCCAGGACTCGTTCTGCAAAAGATGAGTCCTTATGCTGTAGGACTAAAATTCCGATTGAAAAAATGAATAATATTAGTAGTAACCTGAATAGAGAAGATCTTCGGATTTTGTAAGTTATAAAATGAATGATATCGAACACTTTTTTAGATCCATTGCTCTGAGGCAGTAATATCTCAATATAGAAGGATCATAATTTTTTCATTTGAATCGTTCTCGCATGTTTTAATCTTGTAACGTTTTATTTTCTTATTCTTTTAGGAAAATCTGCCCTATTCAAAGATGATTATCGAAAAGCGGCAGACTGTTTTGATCCAATTTTTCAACGTTGTCCCAAGTTTATGAAGAAAAACAAAGCATCTATATTAACGCATTTATGTATATCTAAAATGCAATTTGGTTTTACGCCTGCTTTACACATTGTTGCTAAATACAAACTGACTGCTTTTTACGATGTACTCATTGCTATTAAACATGGTCAACTATATGCATTTGACCGATGTATAAAAACAATTCACCGGAATTTTTTTTTATCCAAAGGTTTATTACTTCATGTTGAAACATTATATTTACTGGCTGTGCGAAATCTTTTTCGACAAGTATGGTTATTAATGAACAAAGAGAATAAAATATCGATAGAAACATTTACACGTGCAATTCAATGGAGTAACAATGATGAACCATGTGATCAATTAGAATGTGCTGCACTTTTGGCTACGCTAATTACTCAAAATCGTCTTAAAGCTTATATATCTTATAAACATATGATGGTTGTACTAAGTAAAGAAGACCCATTTCCTAGAATACAGCAGACGATTTAAATACTAGTGTTATATTTTGATATTTACATTTGATTTTATTTGGAATACAATAGATTGATATATCGTTAGGAAAATATGACGCAAAAAAAAGAAAGAAAACCAACTGTCATCTATTTGATATTGATCGATACTCAACTGAATTAAGATTATATATATATATATATATGTATATATTGAAATCCGTATCGACTTGTCAGCAGGATAATTTTTGGATCGATGCTTACGCATAATCAGTGACTGGTTACATTTAGACATTCTCATTTTTAATGTATTTGTGATCAATATGATTTATGCCGTACGGTTCGTGTGTCGATACTAATGAATTTTTTATCAGTTTTTACGTACGGAAATATAATTTCTATCAAAGGAAGATTGCCGTAAGAAAATCTAAAGCAATTTTTGAAGTTGTGCCATTCAACGATTCTTTTTGGATCGAAATAAAGTTTTCATTTGTGTGCGAGTGAAGGTTTGGGTATGTTTACACCCATCCATTTCTTCTTCACTTTAATGAGAGTCTACACGATATGTGATCACAGTCAGAGCTCATGATAACTTTGCCTAGGCAGCGCGCACTGAGCCCATGTCTGATTATGGCTCATACCAATAGACTCTATTACGTCAAAATCTACCTTGTTTATAGTGAGAAAATAATTGAACACTTCTATATATCTTGTTCTTCAGACAAATTTGAGAAGAAATTGTAAAAACAAGTGAATAAATTCCTATTATTTTCGACTGTTCAGGTTTACGATTATAGTGACGATTGAGATGTGCGACACTTTGTAGTTTACATTTATTTCACTTCAACATTTGCTCGGTAATTCAAAAAAAAATTTCGTAGGCTAAGTTCAAAGAATGTTTAGTAGACAGTGAATGAAGATGTCTATGCGAATTAACGTCGATCGCTTTACTCCAAGAAGCATTCAGTTCGAAATCGATAAAAATATATTTTTGTCTCTAAAGAAGGGAAAAACTATAGTGAAAAGGATAAATCTGGACTAATAATTAGAAATCGAAAAGATTCATGTCATTTACAAAAAGAAAATCGAATGTATGTTTATTTGACGAGAAATAAACCTACTGCAGCAGCTGTCATAGCGATGATGATATTTGATGTTCGAGTAGATGTATCGTTGCATAAATCGGTGGTGCAACATAGAGTGGTGAGCGTCACACCAGCAGTAGTTGAAGTATTGCTCGTATTGCAGCTACCTGACGTGGCATACGATCGTACAGCTGCATTGGCATTGTTAGAATATGCTATTTTCTGAAAAGAAGAAAACTTTAGAGGGTACGAAACTGTTCGGAAACGAGTTACCGTGCAATAATTTGCACTTGAATCGGCCGTAGTAAAAACGCCACTACCCGTCTTGCTAAAGGTACTTGCACCACATCCATCTGTTCCTTGTGCACAGCGATAGCAATTGATAGCAGAAATTGGACGTTGAGATACTAGAGCATAGAGATTTGTAGAACTGCAGTTGATTAAAACATGTGACATGACTTACTGAAGAAAACTACACAAGCAAGAAGTATTCCAAGAGCCGAACTCATTTTATGGTAGCTTTTACAGAAAAATGTGTCGAGTGTATTTATATTGATAGTGAAAAAACTTTCGACTGTATTCGAATGCTAGGATTCGTAAGTGTATAGAGGTTAATGCTTATGTAACGTTACTTGACTATACAAGAAAATGGTGTTCACGCTAGAAGTTCTTTTTAGCTATACTATTGAAATATTTTTAGTCTTACAGTACTATGGTTTCTTTCCTGAATAATGAGAAATATCGGCAATAATACTCAACAGAAAAAAAATACATTTCCTAGTATTGCATTCATGTTAAAACATGTTAGACGAGTGTTTTGTTTTTTACCTATGTTGAGTGAACGTTTCAATAGACTACTACCTTCTCATTGCTTTCAGGAACAGTGAAAATCAATCAGATAAATATTCGATGCTTTCAGGAAAATGTGTCTGTCTATCGACACGGACGAGAAATGTTTGGTTTTGCATTTAAAATAAATGAACGTACTAATCTTCTACTATCTACTAGTCTCTCAATGAGAAAATGAATGGTCCCGGAAAATGCACTTATCCGACAAGTCCGGAAATTAATGTTTGCTTTTGCGTCTATAATGAATATATCTTTTAAATGTTTATTAGGTAGAGGATAGTATGGGGGGGATCAAGTAACAAGATCTTAGAAACTGATTGCAAATATGGATGAAACAAAGATCTAGTGGACAGATTGTTTGAGTTCATAATGTCGGCGGTCGAAGTTAAAACGAAAGTGAAAGATTAGTTCTGGTACAAAGAGCAATTTATATAAAAAAATGGTTATCTTTATCAAGTGTGGAGATGATTTCAATCTGCATTCGTTTTTTTTTATAGTATAATTTTCACTGGCGATCTGGGTCTCGTGTGTTGTAGAGTGGGCTACAGTTGAATGTTATCTGAAATGATCGTTTTTGATAGGATGAAATATGTGATGCAATCAGGAATTAGAAGGTAAGTGAGCAAGTCCTTGTGCAGAAAGGAACGAATTTCATTTTCAACCTCGGCAACATTGCGTCGTTTGAAATGAGCATTTTTGTCCGCTGCAATTATGCGTTCTCGTTTTTAATCTGCCAGTGATCAACGCTGTTTATATCGTCGAAAAATACGTCGTTATTAATGACGTTTTTCTAACAGTTTCCACCAACAAAACTAGTGAAATATAATATCTATAATAAAAAGTTCTCTTAAGAAAATCAGAATATATCTTCCAACGAAACAATGGCGTCATTCACAATTACACGTTTATCGTGAATCTACGACTTGATTTTTTTCCGAAGAGAGGATACATGATAATGGGTATTTCACCACAAGCACATGGATTATGGCAACGAGAAAACTACTATCATAGAACAGCATAGTATGCACATACCCCAGGAACAATCTACTTGACACAACGTAAGAACCTTGATCCACAGTCTAAGGTATATAATCTTACCTCTTTGCCCATTTCCCACCTGCCCTCATACATATGCGTTGTTTTATAATGTAGATTCTGTGATGTGATAGCTTTTATATACCTAAATAGTCGATCATAGGTTGTTGAGTAGCAAAACGTAATTGAATGACTTCAAAGAAAATCGCATTACTTTCTCTTTGATTTATTTATGCCGACATTTTTGGTATGCCAGCTGATGAACTGAAATATCGTTATAAACTCGTATCTACAAATTGTGGTTAAGATAAGAATCAATGAATTCTCGTCTCCTCTTTTCATCAAGTGCAACATCAACAGGAATTTTGTTGTTTTAGTTTTCTACATAAAAAGACGATGGATTACATTAAGAAGAGACACAAAAAAAATAAAGATCAATGATGCTAACTTGATCATTTCATGAGAAATGTTTTTTAAGATTTTGTTCATAATGTCTAATATTCAAAAATGCGAGCACTCGGACTCTCAGAATGAGTATTAAATTAACTTAGACACATGTCAAATTCGATATTTCTTCACTTATATCGCATGTATTTATATTTAGAAAGAAAAATGTAGTGTTACAATTCAATATTATTTCTTAAATAGTGAAAATTTAGAAAAAAATAATTAATCTCTAAAAAAATTGTGGGATCAGGAAAGAGTTTATCACAGCCTTCGCCTAGTTTTAGTTGGTGCTTTAATAAGTCCATGTTTTCGTGCTAATTGTAATGCATCACTCAGTTCAACACAGGCACGATAGTTATCCAAAGCATCTTGTCGTCGTCCATCTTGTTTCGATAGGGCATCACCACGCCATTTATACACAACCGGATCACATGGACGAATTTCTAAAGCACGTGTAAAATGTTTCTCTGCTTCAATTGGTTCATTCATTGTCAATAATAATTGTCCGAGATCGATATGAATATGTGCACTCAACGGTGAAATTCTTAAAGCATGCTCAAGATCACTGCGTGCACCGCTGTACTGTTTCAAAACAACTTTAGCAATAGCACGATTCGTTAATGCTGCTTCATCTCTTGGATTTATTTCCAAAACTCGATCAAATAAAGTAATAGCTTCCAGAAATTGCCCATGAAACATAAGTACATTTCCAGCATTGTAATGTGCAAATGCATTATTCGGATCGGCAAGCATAGCTGCACGATAATCACACATCGCATTTTTATTGTCACCTAAATATTGTTGAACGACACCACGATTTGTCAGTAATTGAGCTGATGATGGTTGAAAACGTAATGCTTGATTGAGATCAATAAATGCTTCGGTCGGATGATTCATTTGTAGACAAACAATAGCCCGCGCTTCAAGTGCACGCACATTCGATGGATTGAAATGAAGAAGAGCTGAAAATTGTATCCAAGCACGTTTATAATAGCCACGTTGTCGAAAGCAATAGCCAAGGTTAAGTCGTGCAGTTTCATGTATTGGATTTTCATGAAGTACAGATTCAAATAATTTTGTTGCTTGCAATTTCGATTCATCATTACCCATGTCCATATAGACAATGCCTTGAGCGATCCATAGATCATGTCGATAAGTCGTATCTATCATCGCATGATAATCTATTTCAGATGATTTAAATCGTTCAATGGCTTCATCGAATTGTGCTAATCGATGATGACATTGTCCAATTGTATATATTAATTTATGTTTAAGTACATTAATTCGTCTCTCATCATTCGATGCCGTTACTATTTCAAGTGCATACTCAAAATCGATTAATGCATTTTCAAAATCCTTATGTTCATATTGTAGTAGGCCTCGATTGATGTAAGTTTCAAGTTCAAGCAATTGAGTTTTACTATTTTTTATTGCCGACGCAAGACATAAAACAATAGCAAAATCTTTCAAGGCCAAGGACAGATTTCCTCGACGAATGTAACACAATGCGCGATTATAATACGCATGTGAACAAGATGGATCAATATCTAATGCTATTGATAGATCTTTAATAGCATGATCATAAAGGCGAATAGAATATTTTAGACAACCACGATAAAGATAAGCACGAACAAGTTTTGGATTTAAACGAATAGCTTCATTACAATTTAGTACACCTTTTGAATAACGTTCGCAACGAGCATACCTAAAATAGATTCAACATTAATCTATATATATATGTATATATATATATTGTTGTAGTACAGATGAAACTATTACTATATAGACAAATCATTTGATTTTCGTCCCTAAAAGCCTTCTATGTTTCTTTTTATGTAGTACTTCAAAAGCAAAGATTCAATAAAAATGATTGAAATCGATCGGCTGAAACTAGTAAAACTTGTAGCGTGTTTCACCCGATATAAATTATACAAATATCTACCTCAGGAATTGTAAAATACTGCTTAAATCATGGTATCTCATATTATTATGAATCTTCTGAATAATAAATTCTATGCTACTAGGATATTTACCATGCAGCTCGTGCAAGATATGCTTCAGCACTATTAGGTTCGATTACGAGTGCTCTATTAATATCTAATAATGGTCGTCTATTCGATGATAATTTTGTTAATTCCTGAGTAGAAAATTTTCCAAACATTCTCATTTTTGCAATGCCACGTTGTAGATAAGCTTCTGCATTTTGATTCGGTGGTTGAAGTTTTATAAGTGTTGTTAATTGTTCGACAGCTTGCGGATAACGTTGAAGTTGTATAAGACATTTACTCAAGTCTAGATAAGCACCATGAAGCTCAACTGACTGATCTGATATACTACTTATACATGTTTGTATGCATTTTTCAAATGCAGCTCGTGCTTCATCGAATCGTTTAGCTTTTGTACGTAGTCGACCAAACATACGGTAATTTGCAGGTGTTGGACGTAATAAACATTCGCGTTCGATAATCGATAGAGCATAATCGAATTGTTCGAGAAATGAATGAACAATAGCTTGTTGTTGAGGACTTGATGCACTCATTTTCATTGAAGATGATACTGATGGCGATCCGTCTTCTTCCGGAGCTGCTAATGACTGTAATTTAGCAGCTACTTCAACACAGAATGAAGCCAAATCTAATTTTCCCATCAAAAGAAGTATATTTCCTCGAAGTACCATAGCACCATTTTGATCCGGAAACATATGATAAACTAAACAAAACAAAACAAATGAATAAAATATAAATTTTTTATTTTAAGCCTATCTTTTACTTTTCGTATAATCTGAATAGGCCTGTTGTAATTTATTAATTTGAGTATAGAAATAAGCACGGCAAAAGTAAGCTCGAACATATGTTGGTTCAGCTTCGATAGCTCTCGTAAATAATTGTAACGCTTTTTGAACATTTGTTCTCATGTAAATAATAGCTAAATTACATAGAGCTGGCGCATGTTCACGATCTAGCACTAATACAGCTTCATAATCAGCAATAGCTGCATCGTATTGGTTTTGTTTGCAATAAATTAAAGCTCGATGAAGATAAGCGCCAACATTTTCATATTCCGGATTGATTAATAATGATATACTTAAATCTTTTAATGATTTGGCTGGATTACATGTACGCAAAAGACAACCACGATGATAGTAAGCGGCCCAATTCGATGGATCATAATGCAGCGTTGCAGAAAAATCAGCTAAAGCATTTTGATAATATTCAAGATAGAAATATGAAAGACCACGATAAAGACGCGCTGTTACATGATCCGGTTCACGTTTCAGTAGTTCAGTAAAATCACCAACAGCATAATCATAATTATTCGTATTGAAATAATACAGAGCATGTTTATACCTACGCAAAAAGAATTGTTTTGGAAAAAAATCAATGCAAAAGTTTCTTGACATACCAAGCTTCGATATTCTTCGGATTCAATTGAGTTACTTGTACATAATCGTCCATAGCTAAAAGAATTTCATTTCTTCGTTCATACGTTTGTGCTCGTTGAAAATAGGATTCATGGTCTGTTGAATTGTGACGTATGGCTTGTGAGTAATTAGCAATGGCTAAAGCTAAATCATTCCTCATTGAATATATATCACCACGTAATTTATAAGCGCCAGCATGAGTTTTATTAAATTTTATACACATATTTAACGAGTCCAATGCATCATCATAATGTTCGAATATCATATAGATAAGTGCTCGTTGCCAATATGCATCCATAAATGATGGTTCAATATAAACAGCTAACGATAGATCATTGAGAGCATCGTGAAATAATCCAAGTTTACGTAGTAAACCACCGCGTCGTGTTAAACTAAATACATCACGTGGATCTCGATCGATTAATTTTGTTAGACGGTATAGTTCGTCTTCAATTAGACGACGTTCTTCGCTGTGAGGCACTTGAAGATTTATTATTGGTTCAAGTTGAACACTAGTAGATACTTTTTTTATTTGACTTCCGCTGATTTCATGTTCACTGTCATCTATTGCAAATGTGGACGGTTCATCGAGAGGCGTTGATGCAGCTATTTGTTGTTGTTGTTTGACTTCTTTTTCTTGTCTCATTATTTCAATTTTATCTAATTCAGCTATGTATTCATCAAGCCAAATATACCATACTTCACGTGTCCATTCGAATTCATTTAGTAGACGTTTTCCACCAAATTTAGTACGTGTTTCTTCATATTTATATTTTGTTTTAATATTTTTGTCAAAGTTCAATTTTTCTTTTTCAAGACTTGTTCGACGTTTACGAAATTTTTCTTTTATTAGATGTGGATGATTTCGTTCGTAGAAATGTGCTTCATGAAATGATTGGCGCCGTGATATTGGTGGATCACGTGGTGGAGCTGTAGCGAGAGCAACAATAGCATCAATTCGTTCCCAAAAACGAACATCTTTTCGAGAACGACGAGTTGCTCGCATACGAGCAGTTGATATAAATTGGCGACCATCAGCGACAGCGTCTTCATAATGTACTGCATGATGAGTTTTACGAAAATATTGAAAATCTCCCGATGACTGCTCAACTTTTTCTTCAACAATGGATTCTAGAAAGAAAAACAAATTTTATTTCTATTTGAAAAACTATGATTTTGATTTTCATGAGAATAAAAATGTATTCTTCTCTATAATTTTCCAGAAAATGCAACGCAGAACTATAGTTCCTAAATGATTTCAGATATGAATATATTCCTAAGATATCTTTGAAGACTAGCTCTTTAAGATTGTGTCTTACCTTGTTGTTCTTTAACAGCTGCTACTTCGATGATTTGAGACGATACTAAGTGTGTTTCATCTGAAGGAACCGTATTGGATGTAATTGTTTCAGGTTTAACATGTTTTCGAGCTGCAATTTGATGTTTTGTTTCATCTAACGTAAATACATAATTCGTATCTAAACGAAGCGTTAACTCTGATGTTAAATTTGAGCAAGAACGACTTGATCGAATCATATTTGAACTCATTCGAAATTCATCGCTATGATCGATTGTCGATGGTAAACGTTCCAATGATTTATATCGTTTTATAACTGGAACAACATAGGGTACTTCTAACATTTGATCTACCTCGCTAAAGTTTGTAAAAACTGATTTTTGTTCATCGATTAAAGTCATGTCGTCATCGTCCATATCAATGAATTCTTTCGTTTGATTAGATGTATATTCAACAAACAGACGTTCTTTTACACGACGTGGATGAATATACATTTTCGGTGGTGCCGGTGTCCACAAGTGAATTAGATATGGGTCTTGAGAAATAGCAGAATTGCCTTCAATTTTCGGTTGAACTATTTGAGTAGCACGACGTTGCCATACATTAAGATCGGTTTCCACGGGCTCGAGCCCATCATAGGGAATTGAAGGACCATTGGTTTTAATTGAACGTGAACTAAAACAAAAGTACAAGTATTCTCATGCAATTTATCTATAGGACTCCATCCTATAACGGGATATATGACAAAGTAAATCATGGGCTACAAACACGTGATAGTCAAAGTGAAGACATCTTCTTTTTGGTTTTTTTAGATTCTACAAATTTTTACAGTAAAATATGAGATTTTCACAAAAGAGACCTGGCATCATATTTTTCATTGCTGATAATACGAAAAAAGTTTTCGTTTTCAAAAAATGATTTTATTTTATGATGTACCGATCTTCTATAGACACTGAACGAGAAGAAGATCGACTTACATATTTTGTTCATCTTCGTGTCGTTCATTTCCAATGGTTTCTTTAATGAAAGGTTTTGGTAATTGTCCGTGTTTATAATAAATTGTAGAAGTAGGCAGTTTGTTTCGGTATCGAGCTCGTTGATGATATAATTGAGTTATAGCACGAAGTTCTTTTGATAGGATATCGCTTTCATTAGTCATTTGAATACAAAAATGATGAACACTTTTATCATCATGTTTAGCTGGCTTAGTGGGTATCGCTCGATTTCTACTAATGAGTGATGTTGGTACATTTATTTGAGTACCTCGTACATTTAATAGATCTTCATCTGTTATTCCTAATAATATATGACGATAGAGCGGATCTCGTGACATATCAATTTGTTCATAATCTTCTGTTTGTTTCTTTGTTCTTAAAGTTCTCTCTTTGTCAGTTATACCTTCGTATTCTCCATCTTCGCCTTCATATTTTTCATCGTCTACTTCAAGATCCATTCGGCTAACATCGGGTACACGTAAATGAACACTCATGTCTTCTTCTTCAAGAATCATTGGGATTCGTTTTTCTTCGTCGACAATCAGTTTCTGTTCATGTTCTTGTTGAATTTGTTCTTTCTCATCTTCATCATAAACCAGATCAATTGTTCTTCCAAGTACACGATGTATAATATCAAGAATTTTACGATCTGATTGCCGTTGAGCTTCTTGTAATTGTTTCGATTTTATGGATGCTATTAAATTTTCAACTGCCGCACGTGATGGATCATCACTTGGTGTGATTACAATTTGTTGTGGATGAGTCGATGACATCGTCGATGATGTACCATAGGATCTAATCAATAGAATTTGGTTTTTTTTTGTAAACGAAAGAAAAAGACAATATTTTTATTTTCTTCTTACTGTTGTTTACTTGATAATCGACTGTGTGGTGTTAGACGATCACCGCCAGGTTGACTTAATAATCGTGCTTCATTAACCATGCGACCAACTACAGATCTTGGTGTACTTCGTTGTATGACTTCAGGTTCAACAATGAGTATCTCCACTTTTCGTTTTTTTACTGGTGGTACATTAACAGTCGGTTTCTTTTGTGATCGTCTTTCTAGAAGAGCCGCTGAATGTGCTGTGCCAACCATTGGTAAAATAGCCGGTAGAGGTTCGTATCGATCGCTTAAACTTGCTTGAACAGATTCGGATAATGCTAATGGTGGTCTTGGGGTAACGGGTGTATTTGTACCAACACGACTACTTGCTAATTCAGTAGTAGCGACTCCTGTTGCCATGACTGATCGTCCACGTAGATGAACCAGATTTAGTTCCGGTATAGATTCACTACGACGAAACGGTAGAACACCCATACTACTCTTAAATGCTCGAGATTTAAGTTCACCCGTCGTTGTCATAGTATACGATTGTTTAACAGATGGTAGATCAACCATTGTATTTTGTTTTTTTCTATAAATATTACGTTCAAAATTTAATTTCTATCGATGCACGTCTGTGTGTATGATGGTAGTAACAACAACGTGGACAATAAGATCATTTACAGAACACAATGGAAGAAAAAGGAAGGTGAAAAAGAGAACAAACGGTGAGTTCTCACTATTCTTTGTTGTGTTGTGTTTTGCTTTGCTTTTTTTTTTTGAATTAAACTTTCTCTTTTATTTGCTGCCACTGCCAACGAGTTGATGATATGAATGTAAACAGCAACGACAGAACAGGAGAGAGAAAGAGAAAAAATTCAGTGATCGAAGTAAAGAAAGAAGAAAAGCCAACATCACTTCTAACGAACGAATAAAACAATGTTATTGATTTTGTTTGTCAATTAATAGAGAATTGACGGTTGATTTCATTCGTTTTTCTATCAAGTCAAAGATTTAATAAGATGCTTACATCTCATAATGCATCGTAGTCTAAAATCGATATTATCTTATTTCTCTCATCTTTGTCGTTGTTTCTATTCAATTCGTCGATTAGGTTTAATAAGTATAAAACTCTATTTAATTTTGAATTTTCCGTTAAACTATGAGATATCTCTTATTCATCTGAGCATTGCTTTACTTTCATATCAAATAAAATAGTTGATTGAATTGAAAATTTTGATCTTTCTAACACTATCATGTAAAGCTCTGAGCAAGCAGAGTTCTAACCATATGGTTTAACAATGTTAAATACACATATGCGTATGTAAAGTAGAGTGGCTTTACACTGTATACATATTCACTTCTTAGCACAGCAGTCTAATATATAGACACAAAGAAGATAATGTGTAAATCTCCTGCTGTTTGGCGTTTTATTCCTATGTAGATCCATCCAAATATACTTAAATTACTTTCGTATGATAATAAAATTGATGACATTTCTATAGAAACAATATTGATCATCAAGAATTAGATTTTCAATAGACAATTAAGGTAGACTGACTTATATAAAACATACAATAGCCTAGTCTATCATTTATCTTCTCGAAAAACTGATAGAACCTTTCCCACATTGATATTTATTGTATCAGATGTTTAACTTAGAGTTTTCTTTAATGAGTCTTAACATTAGACAATTGATCTCTGTAAACATATGTTCTGGATGTTATGCTAATTGTATTTACGCTTCTCTTCTAAAGACTTTTTCATAGATTGGCACGCATTGATAACATTTACAAACATAACTTTCAATAGTTGATAAGTTCACGTATTAAAAATATGTCTGCCTTTCGACGTTTAACGAAACAATGAAATGAAATACTTTATCGATGAGAATTTACATTAGATTTTTCTTTCTTTTTCGTTTTTGTTACATTCGTAATTTTATGATATATGATCCATAGAGATCAAAAGTTACTAGGAAACGATACTTCAATATCAATAAACAAAAACCTAATGATAAAATGCGAGCACAGAATATGCTAGATTAATTATTGAATTATTAATGGCATAAAATCGAAGGTCATCAATGTCGATAAGAAAAATAGAAGCAAGGTCGACGAAAAAGTGTCTTGTGAAGAATAAATAAATAAATATAAGACGTAAGTTTTCTTCGAGAGAATATTATTCAGATTCTACAATATAATTATGTGTCAATTGCATATGAAGAATACTATGATTGATTTTCATAAAAAGTATACTCTCATATTGTATTAGTGCGTGTATATCGCAGATACACAGTATTCTATATAACCGTACTAGAGCGACATCCATGGTGTTTTGTTTTCTTGTATTTTCATACAATAAGGAAAAAATCTTCTTAATATTTATCAAAGCTTGATTTTATATTTTAGATATTTTCATTTCTAATCTAAACTTAAACATTTTTTTATTTATCGGATTCATCGATTGACCGATATAGAAATGATTCATAATGGAATCAACGATTCTCTTGATAATCAGTCAATCGTTATAACACATAAAATGATTGCGATAATAATACCAATTATTTATTTATTTCATATTGATTTTATAATAAAAATACCTTTTCTGTAGTTCTCAACGAAAAAGAAATTGATTGTATGTACTTTCTATCGTACGAATTAAATTCTTTTATTGATCCATTTAAAAAAAAAACATAATTAGTAATTTTCTTCTCACACATTTATACATATATATATATTTTTAGGTAGATATATAAATATAAATATAAATATATACATATACATATGTTGTTTGGTATGTTATTTGTACATTTGCACTTCTTTTTATATATGAGATTGACCGTACTGGAGAGAAGAAAAACAATGCCGACGATAGATACATAAAGAAAAGAGAGAACAAATCATATTGTCAATTTTTTCTTTTCTTTTTTCTGTCTCCCTTTCTCCTTTTCAGAGTCGTAGCACACACAAAAAAAGCTGAGGCGAAAAGAAGAAAGAAGCAACTTATAGACCAACATCATTATCGGCGACACTGCCATACGCGAAGCTCTTACGATATTGCTTCGCAATCAGATCACTTACGTATATATATATATTGACTGCGTCTTCTTCGTTGTCGTCAAAATTTTATTACTTCAATAATTGCTTCTTATTTATTCGAATTTCTTTTTCAACGTATTTTATTATATTATTGCGATTTACAATTACTAGCTTGTCGACAGTATCCTCCCAACATCTCTTGTCTGATCATACATACATATATACATAATACAGAGAAAGGTAAATTACCATTACTTAAATAAAATATTGTCACACTATCATAAAAAATATTTGTTCACATCTATAATCGATTAATGAAAGAAAACGTCAGTGATGCATTTATTTTCTCATTCTGGTCAATCGAAGAAGCGCTCTTTTCTTTTATACACATGGAAATACTTGTACATATACATATCTGTGTTACATAGAAGTAGCTGCTAGCGCAAGTCGATACGAACAGAAAAGGAAGAGAAAGAAAGGCGTGTGTGTATATGTACAACTAATCTTCTTCTCGTAGTAGTTTTCTCACGCGCACCACCATAAATAGTGGAGGTTTATCGTTATTGTAATCCTTCTCTGTTATCGTTCGATAGATGTGAACGAATGAAAGAAGCAAAGAGAAAACGAAGGTTAAAATATGAGAGCTCTTTAATTAATATATATATATATACATTAACAATTGTCATTAAATGTAAAGACGATAAACTTCATCGTTCATCCGTGACCAATTTAAGTCTTTCGATTATAGTTCGTCTATTTGCTCGAATAGAGTTCATATTTTATTTTGTTCTTGTCAATTGAATATTTGACAATAGAATCTTGTCTTTATTATTACAGAAGGAGGAGATGTCTTCATTGCCAACGACGCCAAATACAACTACATCGCCTCTATTATCGACGACAACGGCAACGCCAATACCGGCTCCTGTGGCATCTGCCGAGAAGACGCATGGAATAGCAATCGATGAGCCGTCGGCAAGTTTCTTTCTTTTTTTTCTATTTTCATGTTTATTTTTTTTGTGTTTTATCAGGTGGCTCATCAAGCCATTCTATTTATTCTCGATGTGCTCATTCGTAATAATCAAGCCATGCCTATTGTGAAGCTTTACGATAGCTTTGCTGATCGAACATTTACACCACAAATGTTACGTGCTGTTGGTGGCAATGAGCAAGGATTGCAACAATTCTTGCTGCGATATCCATCATTATTTACTGTAAACAACGATACTGTATCAGCGAATAGTGCAACACCCGTACGCACATTGAATTCATCATCAAAAACTCATCATAGTCGGCCAAAACCAACAGCATCACCCGTCTCGAGTAATGAGGCGAGCGAAAACGATCTAATGACAACATCAATTAATAACAATAATAATAATATCAACAATGAAACAGTATGGGATGCTAAAACAATGCGTGAAATCGAACAAGAAGCAATAAATTTTTTCAAAAAACAATTAAGTAAACGTGAAGAAGAATGGTTACCAATTGTAAGTGTTGCTGGACACGCATCGCAAGCATCCGCTGATGTAAGAAAATATGTTGGACCACAAAATGAATTTAAAGTATTTCTTGCACGTTATCCAACTATTTTTGCTGTACGCGATGACTTTTGCGGTCTTAAAGTAAGTGTAGAACAAAAAAAAGAATTTTTTTATAATTCAATAACATTTCATTTTTGTTTTGTTTCTTTCAGGGTAAAGCTGATCTACCTGGAATTCCATTTCCACCTCCATCACCTCCGCCAAAACGTCGTGTAACATCAACAAGTTCAAGTGGAACAAGTTTAATGTTAACACGTTCTACATCATTTAAATCGGGTACACGAACTATGTTAGGTGGCAATTCAATGCCAAGTACACCAACAAGTGTAAACAATTCATCAATATTACTATCATCAACATCCTCTATCAGTCGACCTCCGATGCAACGTTTAACACCAAACGAAGTTAAAGCTGTCCATTATGTTATGCGTTTATTACATAAAAATGGTCGTGTTTTACTTCAAAGTGTACCGAATTTAGTAGCTCGCGCACCAGATTATTTAATACAATTTATTGGTTTTGCACGTGATGATATAATCTCATTTTTTAAACGACACAATGCTGTTTTTCAACTGCATACAGACGGAACAGTTAGCGTGAAATCCGATGCTATACGAGTTTTATTAAATAAAAGTGACGTGAATAACAATATAAACAATAATAATAATAATAATAATAATAATAACAATACGAATAGCCTTCAAGCATCATCATTATCATCACTACAATTATCTCAACAATCATCGAATTCAATAAGCGCATCGGGAGTTGTCATAAGAATTTTTCCTAAATATGGCATATTGAATATGGATAATAATGAACAAGTTTTTTTCGATATACAGTCATGTCATTTTGAAACATTTAATGATCTAACATGTGTTCTTAATCCCGGCGATTCTATGAATTTTACAGCTATACTTGGTCCAAAAGAAGGTACATTTTCATTTGTTTCGTAGTTTTATTCTTTTTTTAAGCTTTGTCAATAGAATTCAATTTCAAATCAGAAATTTAGTCGTTCTATTCGTATGATTAGAGATATGATTACTTGCCACACCCTCAAGAAAAAATCCTCTTTTTATTGATGATTTAACCGTTGATTTTGCGTGATCCTTTACATCAAACAAAACAGGAGATTTTTCATAAGACATCCTTTTAATCTCTTGATAAGGTCATAAAAGATTGCGTAAGATCATGAAAAAGGATTGAAGTATGTTTTTAAATGTGGTCGCTTTTGAGTAGTTTACTCAAGACCCGAAGCTAAAAAACCTTCAACTTCTTACATCTATATTTATAACAGTTACATTAAATAAAATAGAATTGAAGTTGGTTTTTGATGAAGCATGAGTTTCTATTAATTAATAAAAAAATGACGGGTCAAACAGTACATGTTCAATATCTAGCAAAAATATGACATTTTGTTTCTTTAGAATTTCAATAAATTTTTTCCTCTTGATAGGTTCTACTAAATGGAAATCATTGAAAACTTGGCCACGTCAAAATACTCGTCCAGCGATCGTACATTCAGCAAGTACAAATAATTTATCATCAATAACATCGGCTAATGGTGGTTATACATCACCGCCATCGTTTGAAAATTATACAAATTCATCGAATGGATTTGCATCTATCGATCACGATTTAAATATTTATCAAATAGGAAACGATTTAAATAGTAGTGGATTTGATGAATCATCAGATAATAATGGTGGACAATTATCTCCTATAGCTCTTGTTAATTCGTCGAATTCTAATCGACATAGCCGCGTTGGTTTACCGCCAGTTAACGAAGAGCAATGTCCATTGCCTAAAATGGCCGGTGGTCTTGATGCTGAAGTTCTTCGACGTAATCTACAACAGGTTATTCAACGAACAAACACAATCTCATTACGTGAACAAGCTGATGAATCAGGCCGATATGTATCTCAAGGTTGTCAAACAACATCAACAGGAGAGATCTTAGCAACAAATATACATATTGAATAATATATATATATATATATATATATATATAAATATAAATATATATTATGTTTTTTTTATTTGGAAATGCATTCTTTTCTAGCTAGCGAATGTGTGCATGTGTGCATTTCAGTTCATTTTTATTGTTCGATTTACATACATTGGCTACGGTTTTCGGTTTTTTTTGCTTTCTTTTTATATACACAGACTTTATCTTTCTTGCCGTTTCTTTCTCTCTTTTTTCTGGATCTGTCGTTTTCTTTTTCTTGTTTTATACATAAAAAAAGATGTGTAAACAAAAACAATATTTTCGAGCGTAAAGTTTTGGTCGACGTCAACAAACAGTACGATAATCTATTTTGAAAAATGATCTTTCATTTAATGATTACTCAAGTTTGCTTTGATATGCACATATACGTATATATATATACGGTCAAAGAGAATCTGTATGAATATGATTATGTAAGTATAATGATGATGATAGAAAAATATCAAGTAGCATCGATAAGTAAGTTGTATTGACATAAACAAGTACTATAGATCATCTGATTACACGATTTAGCATTTGCCTGGCACGACTGAATTTATCCTATGGGAATTCTTGATAACCTATAGCAATAGTTATTATAAAAATGTTTGCTTTTATGTGCTACTAACAGATGACAGCATAAGTTTAATCGATTCGGAGGACAAAAACAAAACATTATTCTTTGATTTTAATGTGACAAAGAAATTTTGAAATACAATTACTTCGAACTGATGCATGTAAATATATTGATGCCTAGAGGTAATAAAAGTCACACCGAAGTGTTGTGTACAATATCGAATTACATGAAAAAAGGGCAAAGATCTTCGATTGTTATCATTGCATAGGACTATTATTGTTTTTCTTGCTCTTTTAACATGATCATTATCCAGATAGTAGACGATATTTAAAATGTGTATCATTTTCATTTTTAATTACCATTTTTTCGATACTTATTATTTTTTGCTTATGAATATATTCTTATTCTTTGGTACATCTTGAACTTGGATGTGCTAAAAGTGCAAAGAATAAATAAGCCGTTTATTGTTCTTGTAAGACAACAGTTGTTTTGCGAGATCGTACTCATCTACCTTATCTTAAATGAAGATTAGCGATAATCTATGTACATTAAATCTATAGGATCTTGCCAAGATTACGTATAAGAAAGAATAGTATCTATCATCATCCGACGGGAAAAAAATTTCTATCTTGTTTTTGCATCAACATTAAACTTCAGTCGCGTTTTTTTAAGATTCCAGCGGCTAAAGTTGACAGAAAATGGATTTGGTTAGTTTTGAAAATCAATCATTATTTATTTATTCATAATTCTTTTTATATAAAATAAATTTCAATGTAATTGATATGCTTCTCAGTTAAGAGACATTTGACGTATTCGTATGCAAATTTTTTGATTTAATGTACTTCATATTTCATAATTTTTTTTTTTTTTGAATAAAGCAAATAATCTTTTTTTCTTCTCTCGTTAACATAGTATGAACAAACATGTATGTAGTTTAACTGTAAAAGCGTACTAATACTGATGAATATGAAGTACGTTGACATTTTTAATTTTCATAATATCTCAAAAGATCAATATCTAAACAGAACGAAAAGCGAAGTCAAATATATATTTAACGACCGGTTAGTCTGTTTATAGTTTTTGAAAGACTAAATTTTTGTTGACCAGCATCAGAACTATCTTTTGTTGAAGTTGTTGGCGCTAACAGTTTATTTTGTGACGGTCGAAAATTAGAACGTAAATAATCTTCAATAGGTTGAACAACAAAATCAATTGTACTATTGGCACCAACTATGGTAACGAATTCACTATGAGGCATTTTGTCTGTTAAGCTTTGATTTATTGCAAGTATAACATCATTCGCACGAAGACCACTAAGCTCAGCTGGACTACTTTCTTCAATTTTATTAATGAGAAAATAACTTTTGTTGTATTGTAAATAAAAACCAAATCCTTCGAAATTTGGCGAACTATGCAAATGAACGACATGTACACCTGTACCAGTTATTGATGGTGGAATATTGCCAGCGTCATGTTCCGATACCTGTACTTGTCGATTTTCTTGAGCATCGCGAACATTATACGAACCCTCATTAACACTTTCTCGATTACTGTCGTCTGGCGCTAGTGCGTCTCGGACTGAGTATGGTGGTGGTAAAACTGGCAGTTCTCCTGGTGTAGGAGCTGGAATAATAACAACAGGATCCACATGTGGCGGGGGTGTTGGTACTCGTTGAGGAACAACAGCTGGTTCACGATTTTGTGCTATTGAAAAGAAAAAAAAGTTTGCCTGTTGACAGAAACTACTCATTACTGACCTTCACGTCTACGTTGAGCGACCACAGCAGCTCGAACAACATCAGCCATATATTGTTTAGATGCAGCAGGAGCAACTAAACAGAAAAGAGAAATATTACGTAGAAGTTTTAAAAAATTTATTTTAATAAATTCCTTGTGGTGTAGTTTGGCTTTCTGTTGAATTATCACTTTGAGCTACTTGTTGTGTTCGTAATAGACGATGTGATGTACCCATACTTGGATATGGTCGATTTGGTGAAACTGGTGGTGGTTCTTGTATATTTTCATCTTCATCTTCATCTATTGATGTTTGAGTTTCTTTTGTAACAAGAATTTTCGGTCTTGCTTCACGATGTTGATGATGATGCCGTTGATGTTGATGATGATGATGATGATGATGTTGTTGTTGTTGTTGTTGTTGTTGTTGTTGCTTATGACTTTCTGAATGAGAACTTCGTGATGAAAGCACATTGGGCTGCATAGATGATTTTGGAGTTGAATTGTTCTGTATAATAAATTCATTTTTGTTCAATGATGGTATTATTTGAATGTCTTCGTTAGCAAAAAGTGTTCGAATATAACTAAATTAAGTTAAATAACAAACGACAAAGTTTTTTTTTCTTCGGTTTTCAATGTACAAAAATTACCCTTCAAGATCTGCATTCATATCAGTTGTTTGAACTGATGAACGCTTTGATCCACTATCATTTTTTTTATCTCTGTGAGTATTTCGTAGTGGAACATCAAGTTCATCTAACATATTTGTTGATTGAATTGTAAGTCGTAGAGTTGGAGAATTACTTGCAATTTGAATAAGCATGTCTTTTGGACTTTTCATCGTAGACACTAACTGCCCATCAATAGCTAGAACGCGATCACCTGGTTGAATATTAGCGACTGCTGCAGGTGATCCACTTTCTACAGTGACTACATAAAGACCGGATGGTACATCTTCACCAATGTATACTCCAAAACCATCACGATCGACTCGTCTATGAAGAACAACCTCTCGTGCTGATGAGCTTGGGTTTGATGAACATGATGATAATGAATAATAAATGGGATTTGATTGTATAGTAATCACCATGATTAAACGCTTCTCTCACGTTTACTGTGTTTTTTTTTGCTGATCAAGGCTGTAAAAAAGCAATGTGTTTTCTCTTATTTACCAATAATGATTATTACTCAGCACACGCTTGAATGATCATTATTCTTTTTTTTTTCTATACCCTCATTTTTTCTCTTTCCTTTTTCGATTGTATAGTATATCACCGGTGGAGAACCACAAATGATAAAAATTACATTTATTGGGTCATGACGAAGTCACACGATATTTATGATTTATAGTTTTCAAAAGTAAACATTTTATTATTATTATTTATAATAATATATAAAAATAAGGAAAAATATAGGCGAATATTATTGTCACTGATTCATCACTGGTGTTAACGGTTTACTATAAGTTATGTAAAGCTTTTGTTTGACGGTGGGTGACTCGGGCATGAAGTGTTTTGATGAAGATACTAAAGGTCGATAGTTAAACGACGGTGGTCCGTGATAAGATGAAGAAGTCATAGGACATTGTCGATCAAGTGAAAATCGGTTATACAATGGTTGCTTAACTATATAGGACATTTCTTCATCTATAATAGGTAAAAAGATATATGTATATATATATATATATATATATATAGAGAGAGAGAGAGAGAGAGAGAGAGAAAGAGAAAATGCAATTATTTTTGTCAAGTTGTTTTTTCTGAATATTTCTGAAGACAGAACGATATTAAATTGACATACATAAAAGAAAAAGACAGTTTATGAAGCATCTGTTGCTTGTAAAACGATCATTGTATATTCTTTGTCTAAAAAGCAAAATGAGATATATTTATATAGAAAACAAGAAAAAAATAGAATGTTTTTGGTACGAACCAGGTGCAACCAATATTTCATGTTTTTTAGTACGCATACGAAAAAATAAAAGCTCATTTGATGGATCCATTTCACGAATAGTTGAGCGAGCTTTATCAGATAAAGATTTAATTAATGCTGCATATTGCTGAGTTACAGATGCATCGAGACTTGAGCGAATTGGAATGCCTATGTAAAGGATACATACATAATCAGTCAACTACGATGTGCATGGAATAGAACCAGAACATTAATTCTGCTATCAATCATCAGTGGCAATAGAGAGTGGAGAAAAAAAAACATTTAATAACCTTGAGACTGATTGAAAGAATAAATATGGTCTTTTGAGCTGTAGGCAGAACATACCGTATGGTTCTTTTCGGCTTCTAATTGTACAACTAATCAAACATTTTTTATTTTAACAAACAGGATATTCTCGTTAGTGAGATGTTATTCCAGATTATTACTATTTTGATGATCATTCGAGGAATAGAGATTGTGAAAGCTAAGAGACAAATCGCCGAAGAAAAAATTGTTATTAACCAGCAGCTCTTAGAATGCCCTTAAATTATACAAAAATCGATATGGCGACAATTATATCTGTGCTATAGGAGCTCGTTAATTAGGATTTTTTCGAATTTATTTACACAAAACGATTATATGTTAACTCGAATTTCATTCTCCAAGTTGTTCAATCATAAGCTTACCATCACTATTTATAATTAAATAGCCTTGAACACCTTTATGTTCTTGTATACGTTTTAATGTATCATCAACTTCAGCCTTAAAATATAGATAAAGTCTAAATTTTTTAGTTTTAAAGTTTGAACTAGCAAACCTGCGTCATACTTGAAATAAAATTTCTTGGTTAATCTAAAATAATTGATCACAAAAAATCATCTCTTTTACATCAGCTGTCAATTATATTGTTTTCGACATTTTTAACACAATAACAAACAACAAGCATTGATATTTGTCGCTATGTCTGAGTAAACAATCATCCAGAAAAAAAAGCTAAACTAATGTTAAAACAGCGACAAGAGGAAAAAAATTCTATTCACTACAACAAAAAGTTGGGATTCAAATAAGTAAAAATATTCAATCATTTTTCAAAGCAAAACTACCCCATTCTCGACAAGTAAATAACTTCGTTTTGCGAAAACAAGTTGCGTGTAAAGTTAGCATACCTTCGCTCCCGTGATTATTGCGTACAATGCGCTATTTTGATGTTATTGTGTGGTCAAACTGCACATTCACCTGAAAAAAAGACTTTTTTAATAAAATATTACTCGTCTCTTTCTCTCTCTATCCGAATTTTTCCAGCACTACTATCTTCATAATTTCGATTCTTGAATCGATCTCGAAATCATCAAAAGCACCTGGTGCTACCACATCGACATGATTCATCAAAAATACTATCGAATGAAAAAGCGGTTAATGGATTTAATACGAAATTCATTTCTAAAAGTTCCTGCTATTATTAAATTGAGTCTCGTGATTGATGTACAGCATTCCTAATATAGATTCTTTTCAAAAATTAAAATGTAGGCGATGATTCTGGCGACATCTTGCTATTGCATTTGTTGCCCACAAGTAACATCCGTGGGATTTCTTTTCTGGAAAATAAATGGTCGTTTAAAATTTCTTTAGAAACATTGCTGCTAAAGAGCTTTAAAAGCAACTGAAGAAAAACCTTAACTCGAGACTGAACCAACCATGAGTCTATGCCAGATACGAGTGGCATCATTCGATGGCCCTCACTGAAGAGGAACATTACCAACAAACATGGTGAAATCTAAACCAATCGAAGATATTTGATCACTTTTTCTTAAAACGTTTTTTTCCGGATAAGATGTTTGACGATAATGATGATGATCCTGTTACTTTAACAGTAAACAAATCCTATGCAAATAAATACCAGAATTGGAGAGAAAAAGAAGAAAAACAAAAATGTAAAGCTGACCAATATTTTCCTTATTTTAAATTCATTTTATATTTTGCGATTTTAGTAATTGCTCGATATGGCAGTGATATTGAAGATAGTTCCGATGATGAATCTGAGGATGATAATGCTGAAGTATGAGGAAAAAACGATTTGAGTTATTGCTCTAATTTATGGATTTTTCTAGGATTGGACAGATGATGTAGAAAAAGAATTTCTTCGTTGTTATTCAATTCTTAAAAAACGTGATCCAAAAATCTATGATTCGAATACGCAATTTTTTAACACGCCGGAATCATCATCAGCAAATGATAGTCATGAAACGAATAAAAGGAAGAAAGAGAAAAAAATGACCTTAAAAGATGCTGAAATTCAATATGCTTTTGCAGAAGCAATGCATAAAGATGATGATCATAATGATAAGCATATTCAGTAAGTTCTAAAATAGAAAATTATGATTATCTTAAGTAAATCTTTCTTGTTTAGAACAAATGGTAAGAAATCGATCATCGAAGAACAAGAAGAAATTAAAAAGAGGTAGATTTACATTCACTGAAGAAGCATTATTCTCGATTGTTTTATGAAAAACAAAAGAATAATAAGAAGATATGATTGTCAGGGGAAATTAGCTTTCGTTTCACCTCTTTTTTTTTACGAACTCCCGTAAAATAATTTGTTTACGATCTCCTGACATGAACAAAAATGCAGGGTGTTCGGAATCAATTCTGACAATAGCTTTTTCATAGGATATAACCATTGAAAAGGCTATTTTGAAAATTGATTCCGAACTCCATGTAAATTTTTCTCTTTACGAACATCAAAATTTTCCTGGCGATCGTAATCAGAATGTCCTGATGTTCGTAGGAATTCAAGCAATTACGATTGCACTTCTGTTTACTATAATAACTCTAGTATTAGTTATTATTCTTCTTATTCCTTCAATACTTTCTGTTACAAGATACCAGTTTTATTGAAAGAAAATAAATACATATTCATGTGTGACTCTAGTGATAATGTACATCATCATTCTATTTATTCTTGGATGAATGTACACGTTTTTTGTTTATTTTTCGATGTTGTAGCAGTAAGACCAGGTTGAATTGATGATATGCAAGATGAAGACGAAACAGCAGTAGTATGATCGTTGGGTCTAACTCTAAGACGATTCAATATTGAACTTGAACGTAAATAAGATCTAAGAGCAGCTTGCTCAGTTATTGCTTTCGACAACTGTTGGTTTTTAATCAACTTATATCCTTAGAAACAACTTCTGAGACTATAGCACAATGAGTATAGGTAAAGAAAGAATAATCGTCTACTTATATAATCATGGATGTAATCAAAAATGCAACCTATTATATTATTGCCTATAAGAATAGAAAGTCTTTATTTCAATTACAATATCCTTATAAATTCTTTTACGGACTCCACATTTAAGTACCCTTAGAATTACCTTCCGAACAACCGGCCGTGTTCATTACGATCTTCAGGTGGTGTTACATTAAATATAGCAAAAAAACTCTATTCCGAACATCCAGTAAACACATTACGATCTTCCTGCTGTCTATTACGATCTCCGGTACATAGGTGCCTACGAACTACCGTCATAAATTTTTACGAATAAAAATCATTTCCCAACACCCGGTCGAATTTACCGGTGTTCGTAAGAGGAGAGACGAAAGCTAATTCGCCCGATTGTCATTCAAATAAAACAGTTTTTTTTATCGCGTGGCCGTTGAATCATGTCAATGGAATTTCGAGAAATATTTGTTTTTATTTAGTATTAAAAGTATTCTTCCCGGAACAGATGACGATGATTTATTTACAAGAAAACTCAAAACCGATGAAGAAAAAGTAAAGATTTTCTAGAATTTCTCAGTGTTTTTATGCAATAATTTATTTAGACTAAAGAAGAACAAGATTATATTGAATGGTTAAAAGGTCAAAAAAATGAAATAACTGACTCATCTATTAAATCAGATCTGGTACTAATTAGTTGTTAACAAATAAATTATTCTTATTGTTTTTTTTTCCAGAAATATTTACATGACTATTGGAATGACCCATCATTATCAGAACGTGATCGATTTTTACGTGATTTTATTCTAAATAAAATGCATTTACAACATGCGGACGACGACGATGATGATGATGATGATGAGACAAGGTAAAATCACTAGCCTTATCTTGAAATCTCGGAAGTTTTAATTAAAGATTTGAAATAAAAGTCTTTCTCTAACTTCAATTTTATTTTTGAAATTCCTTCTCAGAACATTCTAACAGGAAAAAATGATTCATCACACTAGGTAACTAATCGTTTGTAATCAGACAGATGAAACTCGATCAGTTACTTTTCTTACTATTGAATTTAACATATTTTTGCTAAAGATCGGTTATATATGTATATCGACTTTCAATCACGCTGTGAAGATTTAATTTTTATTCTTAAGACAAAGTAAAATAATCGAGACATTTGCAGACAGAATACATTTATTCTTCGATTGATACCCAATATTTGAGAAATCGGATATCGATCGAAACATATTGATTGAAGGCAACTTCGTTCATCAACAAAGCTAACTTCACTAAGACTCGTTGAACTACGACAAATATCTGAATTCTGGATTTCTTATTCATTTTTAGACAAAATAAAGTATTGCTCCAGTGAATTCTACTAGTATTACCAAAATCTATTTATCTAGGAACGATTAGAAAATTTCCTCGCTGTTACTTATTTGAAGTGATCATCTCTCATATATATCTTCGCTACTTTTGTTAACTTCTAGTAAAATATTTCCGTTTCCAGACTCATGTATAAATTTCTTTCGGATCTTTGCTATTCATAAGAAATTTGGATTGCAAAGTCGAAGTAACATCAAACTTCTCTCTGAATAATCGTTTTTTATTTTCATGTTACTGATTTTATCTAGTTTAGAATTCCATCCTATGATGAAATTGTCAATCCGACTGCCGCCGGTGTCGTTGTTGCTGATGATGATGACGACGATGAAGAATTTGAAAAAGCTGAAGAATTCGAACGAAAGTTTAATTTTCGTTTTCAAGAACCAGATACTGAATTTGTAAATATAATTCTTTGCTTTCTATTTTACTCGACTCAAAATTTTTAGTTAAAACGATATCCTCGAACGATCGATGATAGCGTTCGTCGAAAAGACGATCGACGAAAATTGAAACGTGCAGAAAAAAAACAACGAAAAGAATTTGAACGAAAACAAAAGCTTGAAGAAATAAAACGTTTAAAAAATTTAAAGAAAAAAGAAATTTTCGATAAAATGAAACGCTTAAAAACTGTTGCCGGTGATGAAGATTTGCCAGTTAATATTGATGATCTCGATGCAGATTTTGATCCCAAAGAATACGATCGTCGAATGCAGGTAATAAAAGAATAATGATCCATTCTATTGTTATAAACTTCATTCGTTTCATAGCAAATATTCAATGATGACTACTATCAAAAAGGTGCTGAAGAAGAAGACGTACCCGAAGTATCCGATGAAGAGCTTCAAGGTAGAAACGTTTATTTTATTTTGATTGTTCAAGTTAGCTTATGCTTTTATTTTAGTGGAAAATTGGGATCAAACAGAGGACAAAGAAAAAGCCGTACCGAAACCTGTGCAATCAAGTAATCAAGAAGAACAAGGAACAAAGAACTCGAAGAAAAAATCCAAATTAAGTCAAGCTATTTCTCAATCAAAACCAAAATTTGATCCAAGTATGAGTAAAATTCAACAATACAATACCTCCTTTTTTTTATTTTTCTAGAGGAAAAATCTTTCGAACAATATTTTGATGAATACTATAAGCTTGATTGTGAAGATTTTGTTGGTGGCATGCCAGTCAGATTTCAATATCGACAAGTTGAACCGAATGATTTTGGTTTAAGTGTTGAAGAAGTGATAGAAAAAAATCAAATTTCAAAAAATCAAATGCGCATCGTTTGTTTTCTGTTAAGATTCTTGCAGCTGACGATCGAGAACTTAATTCATGGTGTTCATTGAAAAAAACGTCACAATATCGATCGAAAGATGAAGAACTTCGAGATTATCATGTTTACAAAAATAAAGCTAAAAACCCAGAGAAGAAAAGAAAAATATTAGCAAGTGTTTATCAAGAGAAAAATGATAACGATGAAAGGTATAGGAAAATGTTTTTGTTTTACCTCCTACGAACATCAACATTCAATGCATTGATTAGGAATAGTATTAATTTATTTGATAAAAGTGATTTTTTTTAGTAAACTAGAAGTTTAAATTTTACATGCCGTTTTTAATAAAAACAATTGAACAGAAAGCAGGAGATTCAATCTCAACTAAACTACGAACGAATATAATTTTCAGAAATCATATGAAGTAGAAATTAAAAATCAATAAACAACAGCAAATGCGCAACTATTAATTGCAATTCACAAAAAAAAAATAATAATTTTATTTTACATTTTATAATTAGTTGGCTTTGTTTCTTTTCGAAGAAAACTAGACACCGAATTTGAGCATTGAAACGACTATGTGTTCTTGAAATAAATAACAGAAGCATGAATAAGTTGTGTTTGCCATTGCTTATTAGTCGTTGGTGTGATCGCTCGATGAATGATGGCGAACGATCGGAGAGTATGGAAATTCAGTATTGAGAGAAGATTTGGAGAATTTTTTCGGCAAGCCAGATAGTACTCCTTTTTTTCCATTGGGATTATCGGCGATCTTCTTGGGCTTGATGATTGGTGGTTTTGGGTGTTTAATTTTCCGGTTTACATATTGATCTACTTTAGATTGATCAAATTCATAGCGATTTCGCATCAATACGGTATTTTTTTGTCCGAATACACGCACTATATCATAACTCGTAGGTGTTGAATAGGGTGCATCTGCAGGTATTATTATTGATTCACCTGTACCACTATCATTAGTTAATTTTTTACGCAGTGAATGTATTGAAAGATCTTCATATGAACGTGATTGGGACGCTACTATCGGTTTAGGTGGAAATTGATTTCGTCTATCAAAAATATTAGGAGAAGGTGCACGATTGAAGTTCAGAGTGTTGCCACGCTGTTTACGTTGAATTTGAGTAGATGCATTAGGAAACATTGTAAATTCTTGAGAAGTATTTTCTGTTGATAAATAATTATTGTTGTGACTTTGTAGTCTAGTATCATAACGTTGTTGATTGAATGGCGGTATTACTGCAACTGTATTCGTCAATAAATCACAGGATTGTTGTCGTGTGTAGTCATCATCAGAAGTTGATTCTTTAACGAAAATAAAAACAGTAAAGAATTTTTTCGATTGGATTAACTATCATTTTATATACCTGATTCATTAATTTCTGCTACAATACTTTTAATTTTAGACTGAAGATTACGGTTCATCGTATTATATATATATTGCTCGCTCGATTAGCTGCAGTGGAAAAAATGTTTTTTTCTGTTATGATACAAATAGCGTCAGTGCATTCATTTTAAAAAATAAAAGAAGGGTGCATGTGTACAGGTGTAAACACCTGCAGAAAAGGAAAAAATATACGTAACAGGTTTTTTTTTTCTTTCTTAACTTCTATATGCCTTGCCGTCTTTATTTCTTATTAACGAACGTCTATTCAAAAATATGTCATAGCCGTACGTTTTTCGAGTGACTGTCGAATAGAGGGCTTCACTTGGACTTTTTTTCTGCTTTTTTCTTGTTCTATTTTTATTTCCTTCCTTTTTTCTTTATAGTCCATCAACAAACGAAGAAAAACTCAATCCTCAAGCATCACTGAATCATAAAGATTTATCGTCACCGTCATCATCACTTACGTTGACGACGAAAAACAAGAAACGAAAAAAGAAACATCTATCCGATGAACAGCGTGTATTAACTGATATGTCCGATGAACGTTTACAAGTTTATGGTTTAAATCCTAAACGTTTTCGAAATTTTGTTCGTTTTAATAAAGATAAAAAAGATTGAACTCAAATAAAAACATAGACTCAGATAAAACAATAAATTTCTTTACATAGTATACAAAATCTGATCTATTGATCGTGTTTGTATCATTCCAAAATAGTGACTTTAGTCATCGAAGTAAAACATATTTTATTTACTTTAAAACTTTAAATTAGATATGTAATGAATACAATGATAAAATTTGTTTCGTACGAACGGAATCTATTGCCTTCGGGCTATTTATACGAACGTTATCACTGCTATGTTTCAGAATATCTATTTACATTATAAAATCTATTCGTTCGAAATTGAATCAGAATATTTCATTGCCATTTTTGCCAAAATTTAGCCTGACATAAAGCGAGCGAAACTATATTAATTAGGTTAACATAAAAAACATTTTATGTCGATAAACTCCATATATTCACCTTAACATCCTATTTTTTTAATGCATGCGTCAAGTAATTAAGCACGGCATGACGCATGCGTTTTGAAAAATATTTGTCGAATATGATAAAAGAAAAAAGTCAAAAAAACCTATTTTCTACATAGCTGCTGAGGCGTAGATCAAACTTCAATAGAAATAAGTATTATATTCTCAATTAACAAACAAATAATCTACATGAAATACTACAATTTGTACTCAGAGGTTATCTTGAGACCAGTGTCAATATGTGACATAAATAAATTAGATTCTCCGATGAGCAATCAGTTTCGATCAGGACCATAATTAAGTTTTGAATTTGTGATTTTGAGTAGAATACACATTTTTTTAATTCTGAACTCATTTGTCTAGATGATCAGCATGTTAGAATGCATTCTCACATTTCTTGTTATCCTATTGAAAAAAACAACAACATGTATTCATTTTATCGTAACTGTATGGCAAGTAAATTTACAAACGGGAAATTCAAATAAAGAGAGAAATTGTCGAGATTTAATTTGTTTGGCATAATATGTCAAATTTGACTGAGTACTTTTACTTGTGTTTAACTCTAGATTTAATTAAAAATAACCATTTAAATGTGTTAGCCACAGAATTGATATAGATAACTCGATAAGTATGATGTAATGATAACCATAAAATTGATCATTTTCTAACATTGTTCGCTGGTGTCGTCCTTTCGATATCGGACAAGGGTATAGTAATTTGATTGTTAGAAACTATGTGTGAAAATAAAACTAGTCCTTCAATTACTCAATGGGCACTACAGCCGGTGACTAAGAAACGAAGTGATATGTCATGTTTTTCTGCTTGATTTCATTGCATCGATTAGTATCAGATACGTAGAGAAAAACAAACTTACAATGGCGCAGCAGTCTGAGCAACCAATCACAATGGTTACATCAATTAGTTCAATAGTATTTGCTATAGTTATTAGAGAAAAATAAATTTTCTATTTACCTTGGTAGTTGGAAATTTATTATACCACTGAATTCCGATATATTGCAATATATATATACTAGTAAAAACTAGGCAGTTTTTTTTAATAAGTTTCGAAAGTATATCGACGAAATATCCCCGGCATCTAAATATTGCAATTCCGTTCTTTTATCCAGAGCCAATAGTCAATTTTTTGGAAAAAAGACCGACACCCAAAGTTACAATTTAGACTGCAATATCCAATTGTAATATTAAGCCAGTGTAGTCAGACCATATGTTCTGTTTTTCAGGCACTTTCTTGAAATAGTTGTACAGGAAAGAATCCCATTATACGGTTTGACTCAAGCAATTAAATATTATTTTCAACAGCCAATGATTTTTTTACAGCGCGTGGAATAGGTATTCGGCAAATATTAAGTAAGCTCTTTCATCCCTATGAGTTACATGGCTGCACAGCGATACAACACGTCCGTATTTTAATCAATCAACAGAGCTACACGTGAAAGATCAATCTTTCGTGAAATTGATGTGAAGTTTCAAAGCACTGCACTTCTGCAAATTGTTCTACAAGTATCGAACGGTGTGATCAGTAGTGTATATCACAACATAGTAACTATATCATGCTTTCGAGTCTTTGTGATGATCGACGAAGCACAAAATCGACTTTTGTCTGACACATTCCTTCATTAGTCATGAATATGCTGCAGAAATTAATCGATAATATTGGTCGAGATAATAATATCTATTTTTATTGTCTAAAGCCGCTCAAAAATATCGTCATATGACACACTGAAATTTTGTGCAAAAATTTTCTCTATTAATATGAAAATAGTATGCGTTAGGTAGTAGCTTCCAATTTGACTGACACCAGTTATCTTTCTTTTATTTGATGAGGGTGTGGCGATAATTTATATTCGATTCAGATCGAAATATTCTGATATAATAGTGACTTAAGACAAGTTTAGTACAGCAAATAAATGACTCACGAAATTTTGTATCTTGGTATTTCTTTTTCTTAGGGTGCCTCATCAATAAAGTACACTTGCAAATTAACTCCACGAATCGATAAATTATAAATGACATCACTAAAATTAGCATTCCATAAATTTTTCTCGCTACTTAGTATATTGGACATGCTTTTATTGGTGAGCGTGATAGAAAAAGTAATAATTCACGATGAAATTCGGCTTGATGGCTGTTAAAAGTTCTCGTATTGACATGTTGTTTTTTTTAATTTTTTGACCGAAAAATGTGCATACACTTGATAATAAAATTAGTCGTGGAATATATAAGACTAGACTTCGATCTGATTTTCAGCATTTCATGTTGTCATCGTATTCGTCAGTAAATGATTAATTAGTTTATAGACAAAGAAAATGTTTCTTTTTTTAAAATTCAAATCTGTTTTCAAAGCAAATGAGTGAAGAAGGGTTCGAAAGCACTACAACAATTGAGTGGTATTAATAAAAAGATTTTAAATGTTCTCATTAAAATGCTTCGAGGTTGTTGCTGAAATCTAAATAGCTAGAGTATGGTTTCGAATACTCTATATAGCACATATTCGATATATACCCAGTATGATGAAACTTCTTATCTTCTGGAAATAATCAATACGATTATTTATCCTATTATACGAAGATAGTTATCAGCATTTCTTTACGATCTGTTTTAGATAAAACAGATGTGTACAACAAAACGTGTAGTGAATATATACTAAAAGGAAATATTTTAGCAAAATGCTGTTTAACAAATATGTGTACGGATAAATACCAAAGAGGCTATTCATTTTATTTCTTACCTATAATCAATAGACATAATATCCATAAGTCAAAATCAAAAATGCAAATTTCATAGTCCTGCTTTTTTTTACAGTTCAATTTAGTAAGACCTTACACTTTCTATATGAAAGAATAGAACTCAGCCGTGAAAGTCTACTGTGTTACTGAGTTCAATTTTCATAATAGACTTGATAACAAGTACGTGCAGATTTAGAACATTCTTTAAATCGATTTTTTAAACGAAACAAACTCCCATCATGTAGCGCCATCTATATTTTGAACTTCTTCCGGTTTTACAAAATTAGACATAACCAATAGAAAATTATTGTTGTTTTAGAGACTCAACGGACATTTCCGATTTGTGATTCATTTTAAACCAATGATTAAACCATTTAAGGGCGAACGAAGCGAAGGAATAAATACAGAACAGAGCGATTCATTTCAGTTGAATTTCGCATAACATGTATATAGTCTAGTTTCTTATTTGTAGATCGATTAATTATCTTCTCTTGTCTTAAAACTAATTTTTTGTTGCTGTTTATTTATTTCTATTCATATCGATCTGTGTTTAATATGTACATACTAGAAAAACAAAAGAATGAAGGACATTAATATATGTATATGATTTACTGCTACAAGAAATTAATTACGATGGTTAAACGAAAATATTAGACATTTCTTTTTTTTTCATTTACTTTTTTTGTTTATCAAACTATTTGAACAGAAAAAAGAATAAAATTAATATTCAATGCAAAGTGATTCGTCGTCGCTTGAATCGCTCAAAAATAGTTTACTGAGCGCCGTTGATGCTGATCATAATGTAACTGTTGCTTGTGGATTTTTTTTCTCTCTCAATAAATTGAACATATTCTCTTTAGGTTACTAATCCAGAAATGGTCTTGGAAATTATTTCTCAATTAGAAAAAATTCAAATATCCAAAGATGAATTACAAGTTTGTGTTTAGTTTTTTTTTTCATACTTAAATGAGAAAAAAACTTATCTTTTTCTTTCATATAGTCAACTCGTCTTGGTCGAGAAATTAATACCATTCGTCAGAAAATCGATGCACGGAAAAAAAGTGCTAAACAAGCAGGAGATAATTCTCCGTCGATTATTGAAATTGCTCAACGAGCTAAAAAACTTCTACGATCATGGCAAGGTTTACTCAATACACCACAAACCGATAGTAATATTTCGTCATTATCTATTCCACAACAATCAACGCCAATAGCACGATCAGTTTCTACTCCGACGACTAACGGAGAAATTCATGAATCAAAATCACCACCATCAGAAAAACCTCGTTTAATAGTTAAAGTTAAGATAAATTCATCGATATCAACAAATAGTAATAATGATACGATGACACAAATAAAACGTAAAAATGATTCTGAAACCAATGGCTTATCGACTAAAAGGCGAAAAGCTCAAATTGAAACACCAGTATCATCCCCATCGCCTTTATCACCAATAGGTTTAATTGAATCAACTGCGAGTTTACCAAGATTAAAAACGACTCAACAACTGCTCATGGAAATGCAAATGAATCAACCTGATGTTCTTTCAACTCAAACACCAACTGTTAATGCTATTTTACAAAATCAAATTATTGATGAAAGTCTAAATGATAAAGGAAAAGTTGATTATTCAGCTTTACATCATGGAAGAGATTCAAATAATTCAAATGTCAAGTAATTGCCTATTCTAGATTTTCTTTCCCATTGCAATAGGAAAATTCTATTAAAATTTCCAAATTTGACCTGAAATACCTTTTCTGGCTCCATCATCTTGCTTTTATTTCGATTATCAACATGTACTAAAGAAACGATAGATTTCATGAAATATTAATCATAAATACAATTTTGATGACAAAAGTCGTATGAGGAGCGAAAAAACGTAGATTATTTGTAATTGTTAGATCATGTGCAGTATCGAAAAAAAATCATCCTTTTCTCATTCTTCATAAAAACACATAGTTTCAATGATTGTCTATAGGTTCAAAAGCACGTTTTTTTTCAACTCTCATTTCTAAACAAATACATAGACAAATGTTGAAGTCATAGATGAAAACATAATAATATGCTCTATTCTTCATCCAAATTATAGAGTTGAACTCAATGATTCCTGTAGAAGAAAAACTGATTGATCGTATTTAATAAACTTTAATAAGCAAACTATAGCATCTGTTTTTACGTGACTACATTGGTTATTTATGGTTAATAATTAATGTGATGCAGTGAAGTCTGTGCTTTCCCGCTTTGTATTGATTTATGAACAAACAAAAAAAGCAAATGTGATTACTCATGTAGCCGGTCATTAAATTATCATATCATTGTAGCCATTATAATGCATTATAATAGCAAATAACGGCTACAATTACACGATAATTCAACGATCGGCTACATGGATAGTCCTTTTCTAGAATAATAAGTGAAAAAAAATTTAATTGAGCTGAACAATTTAAAAAAAATGTATAGAATATGAGTGAGATATGGCTATAGTGAAAAATTCTATGTGGACGTTTTCATTATATATTATGTTAATAATAAGATGAGCGTGTTTTGTGTCACATAAAATCTATCGATTCATATTGTCTACAGGCGTCTTTTGTTTGAAATATTGCTCACATATTAATCAAATGAAACATCGATCGACTTAAACAAACATTTTAGAATATTTGACTTGTACAACATTCTATGATGTAATATATTAATTGATCTAAATATATAGACAATAGGATTTTTTAAAATAAACTTGAATATTTTTTTACTTAAAGAAAATTGTAACTGAGCCTTGTTTTTATTCTAGTGCTAATTATCAAAAACAATTAACATTTTCTACCCTTCCAAATGTAATATCTCCAAGCAATTCAACCGGTTCATCATCGAAACGTTCAGGACTTGTACGGCGTCCATCATCTACATTGTTAGCACCAAATAATAATTGGGAAAATGGTAGTAGTGCTGGTGATTCACCTGTTTCTCCGTCGTCAACCTCGTCCTCGTCTATCACTAGCAGCACATCTTGGCCTATTTCTACAAACATTCCAGAACCACCATCATCTATGCCTGTGATTCCAAAAAAGAAACGTCGAAGAAAAGAAACGAAAACGCCACCACCGTCATCACAACAACAACAACAAATAGAATCATTTAATATAGAACAGTCAACACCATTATCACCTGATCTAGCCACAATGTGTTTGTCATATAATTCAGTTGCTGAGCTTGTCGATGCTCATCGGCAACGTGTATTAGCTGAACATGATGCACGAGAATTAGAAGCAAGACCTAATCTACTGTTGGTACCTATTGAACAACTTGCTTTTGTTTATGAACGCGAAAGGACTAAAGAATTAAAAGTACCATACGAATCAAAAACCAAATCATTGACGACGGTTGATAAACTTGATCAACCATCGGGTCTTATTGCTTTACCATTCATTGATTGTCCACTAGACTTTGATCTCGTACTTGATGAATTAGTCGTGCAACAGCCGACGATGGGCATATAGATGTTTTCTCTTTCTTTCCCTTTTCTTTCTCTTCTTTTTCAAAACCTACACAAAGCAAACAAACAAAAAAAGGTGTTTCAACAGTTTTCTTTTTGCTCCTTTCTCTTCTTCCTTGTGCGCGTGTGCGTGTTTGTTTGTTTATTTATTTTTAAAAAAAAATCAAAGAAGGTAATTATTGAGCAAAAACCTTGTATAAAAAAAACATATACATTCTTATATTTTATTTAATTCGATTTCGATAACAAAAACATGTGAGAAAATTTTTTATGGGCATTATTAAAATATTCGATGGTAACGTTTGTTTCTCATCATAATCTTCCAGTGATAATATATGAAAATGAATCCATAGTTGAGAATATTGTGATTGATGAAGATAGTTGACCATTGAAGATAATGAAACATTTTTAGTAGTAAAACTAAATGAAAGTTAAATTTTAGACAACTGAGAAATATGAGGTTTATGAAATGGCTTCGGCAAAACTAGACGAGGACAAAAAGGGCTCGCCTTTAGAAGTAAGTTCTAATATTTGAAGCAAATTTTCAAAGTTAAATGTACGTTGAAAAATATAACTCAGGTTTAAAGATGCACGCAGGCGAGATATCATAACTATCGATTAGCGTCACGCCCATGTAAAAAAATTTAGGGTAGAAATCAGATTAAAATCGATTGAAAAATGATTGAAAATCGATTATAATCATACACCTTTAATCGATTGGGAATCGGTTATAATCAAAAATAATCCAAAAAACAAAATTTTCATCGATTATTCCTATTATTTTCGATTGAAAATTCATGAAAAAAATTGATTATAATCGATGCAAAGCGAAAAAACTTCTTTTAAAAGTTTGCCATTTTTCATGCACGAAAATCGATTATAATCAATTTTTTTCATGAATTTTTAATCGAAAATAATAGGAATAATCGATAAAAATTTTGTTTTTTGGATTATTTTTGATTATAATCGATTCCCAATCGATTTTAATCTGAGTTCTACCCTAAATGTTTTTACATGCGACTAATATATTCTTGTCGTCTTCATAGCAAATGAAAGTCCGAATGGTTGGTTCTCTCCTTATTGAGCAGGATATTATTTCATAAATCGATCATTTAAACTATCTGCATTAATAGACAACTGTTGACTTCTCTACTCAATAATCGTTTTGATATGATAAATAAAAAAAGCCTTTTTTTTCTTGTCATATTTTATCAAGATCCTGCAAAAACTCAGAGGAGTTTGAGAACAGGTGGCTTGGTGTTTTTAAATTCATAGGGCAGCTTGATTTCATCTGAAAGTGACGCCCATTTCTTCATGTAAATATCCTTGGTAAGGTAAAAATTATATTTCTTCATCGGAAGAAGCGAGCGGACTTCTAGACTTACAACAGACACAATGTTTTTAATGATTGCAACATTTTAAGAATGATTGATAGTAAATCAATATTGATATCAATTAATTCAAGTGAACGTAAAGATATATGAGGCATAAACGAACAAAATTGTAGTAGTGTACTATTTAAACTGCATGCTTTTAATTTAGATGGAAGATTCAATTGTTCATTATTGTAGTTCGTTGATCTATTAACTGATAAGCAGATAAAAGAAAATCAACTTGAAGATTATTTCAATAGACTATTTTACTTTGTAAGGAAGACAAATCTAAATAATGAAGAGTATCTAGTCGATCAATAAATGTTGTTAATATAGTACGGTCGCATGTTGAACGACGTACTATAACATTCTTGAATAAAACATGAATAAGAGACTTTTTTTCAAATTTAGAATTCAATTTAGAATACCTTTATAGATCGCGTATCAATAGCACCGAGAAGAAAATGAACATTAATACAGTCTTCCAACCATATGGATCTTAGATGTTCAATAAAATATACTAAAATAGTGAGAATATATCTATCAATCTATTTGAATTTATTTCTCAATGCGTACCATTATCTGGAAAGGCTTGAATGACATTCAAATTGTGAAGTATCAACGATTTCAACCTGTAACAATAAACAATCGTGTATATCTCCATAAGAGAATTATTTTTGTTTGTTTATAATAGAATTCGAGACTGACTTTATTAAGATTTTAAATAAAATCTAAGTATACGAATTATGATCGTTTGAAGTTTTTTTGTAAATTAACAAAAAATGTAAAGATGATTTCTCATCAACTATTTAGATTCAAGATAGTAGTGATTAGAACATCGGATTGAATTGTTCATACAGATATATATAAAGCGGATTAAGAACGGAAATAAATTATTCGCCTATTGACAGTTAGATTGACCAATATTTATATTTGTATTAAATAGTTTCCTTCGACAATTTTACACTTCGATTTTGATCTTTGATCGAAGATTAATCTAATGAATGTTTACTTAAACTGGTAAGACTGATCAAACTCAATAAAATATATGCATTGACATATTGTTGTAGTTAATTTGAAAGTCACAATGAGGAACGTATCGAGATACATCCTGCATTTTTTTGATAAATATATAAGTATTAAAATATTAATTACACTATTGTACTTCAAAATTTTCATCGTTTAAGATTTTTCATTTAAACGAGCTGGAAAGAAAAGCTCACGAGGGAACCTCTCCAAGTGGCGTCGACCATTCGGCTTCATATTGCGCTCATAAGTAGGACCCAGTGAGACTAGAAAAAGCGTAGAAGATTTCGTGCCATTAGGTGTTTCTCTCAAAATTATGACCGTTCTACTGAATTTTCGACCTTGGACAAGTAATTTATAGAAAACCTGAATGAAGGAATTTCGAACTGAAAAAATGACCGTTTTCATTAATATGCAATATCTCCAGAATGATACATCCGTTTTTACTGAAACTTTTGGAGCCTTCCAACATCGATGAGACCTATGGTTGTTAGGAAAATTTTCAGTTTTTCTATAAATTACTTGTCCAGGGTCGAAAATTCAGTAGAACGGTCATAACTGTGAGAGAAAGGCCTAATGGCACGAAATCTTCTAGGTCTTTTCTAGTCTCACTGGGCCCTAGCTATGAGCGCAATATGAACCCGAATGGTCGGCACCACTTGGGGAGGTTCTCTCGTCAGCTGATTTTATATTAATATACAAATCAAAGTTTTCGCTCCTGAAAAATCGATTAATATTCATTTCAACACTTCGTCCTTTTAAACATTCCAACTAGTCATACTATAAAACTCGATTAGATCATGTTTTCGAGAATAATCGGAATATAGAAAAACTAAATTCAATAAAATGTTTTCACATCATTCTTAGATATTTATTCAAATATTGTTTTAAACAATAGACACATTTACATAAGATGCTGGTTGAGTATTAAATACAAATAAGTGAACTAATTTCATAGCTATTAATGAAATACATATAATCGGTAGATAATGATCAATAGGCGAAGTTTGTCCCAATGGTGATAAAGTTAAACCACGCCTTTGAGCATCTCTTAGATGATGTGTTGACCAACCAAGAAAAAATACAATCGAATAAAAAGTATTTTGAGATCGCCATAGAAAAAGTTCAATCGTATAAACGATGAAAGTAATTATTAACAAAAGCAGACTATTATGAAGAAATGGTCGATCTCGTGGTTGATCATGTAATGCACGATATAACGATAATGAACGTACTTCAATAAAATGATCGATATCAACAAAAGAACCCGCTATTAAAGCTATGATTAATAGTGACCGTCGAGTCCAACCAAATAGAAAACTTGTGGCAAATACACTAACTAATCCATGAGTGAGATTATCAGTCAAAGCACGAACGTATGTATTGGAGGGTGAATAAATTGAAAAAGGTCGTCCAAAACACAAGCAATCACCGAGAAAACTAACAAAACATAAACCAAAAAGGGTGAATCCATTGATTAATAAAGCACGCTGTAATGGAAACATTTTACTATCTTAAAGTAAAAGAAAATTTTCAATAAAAAACTAAACTTTGTTGTATAGGTGACTTGAAAACATACATGAGTGTTCAACAAATATAATATTTTTGGGGTTCATTATTAATACAAAATTAAATTCCACTTAAAAAATCTTGTTATTTTTACACACTTCGTCAATAGTTATATTAGAACAGAATAGAGATATAGGGGACCACTTTTCGGTTCCGATTCTAGCTAGTTGACTGTCCGTGGTTGTTTAGAGAAAATTGCTGCAAAAATTTCTTTATTTCATATTTTAAATGATTTTTCAATACTCGTATTTTGTGTACTCAAAAAAAGTGAGTACACTACATTTGGTCAGTGTGTCCGTCCGCCCGTTAACACGATAACCTTTGAAAGCCTCATCCAATTGCCATGAAATTTTGTACAGATAATGATCTCATTAATATCTCAGTCGAGTTCGAAGATGAGAAGGATCCGTCAAGAAATGGGTGAGTTATCGAAAAAATTGTCATTTTTGACCAGACCATCCCTGAGGGGGAGTACAGGGATAGTGTCAATTAACTAAAAAAAAAGNTTCACCCCCCCCCCCCAACCCGCCCCCCCCCCCCCCCCCCCCCCCCCCGGGGGGGGGGGGGCACAGGGATTTTTTCAAAAAAAAACTTTTTTTTTTTAGAACTATTTACAACATATATAAATCGACTCAGTTTTTGCAGTACACATTGATCTACCTCATCTGTATCCAACAGTACGAAAGTCCCCGGTACTGGTTTTGCATATCACTAGAATAGAGACATAGTCTACCATAGAAATCTAATACTCTTGGTTGGCATTGCTTTGACAATCTTACATTGTATACGTCGTGAATAGCTTGTGTGTAAAAATTGTTTTGCATAAAATCAATTGTATGTTATGAATAGTAGTTGTTCGAAAAAGTGATTGAAACAGTCGTACGTTTTTTTAACATCTCATGACTAGACGTTGTGAATAACACAATAAAAAAATCTAGTTTGTTCACGAGTGCATATTTAACTAAATTTTAGACGTAAATTGAAAAATCAAAAATCTTTGAATTTTCTTCAACAACTGATAAATAAGCCAAAGTAATCAGATGATTCATCGATAGAAATTTCTTATTTTCAATATAAAAATAATTCTAATCATTCATACACTACCAATTTCTCTTATAAAATTGATGTTTATTATTCAATCAAAATTATTCTCTAGTTATAGTTCCGATCGATCTGTTCTTTCTTATATGAAACATATTCTATATTCCGATAATTCTGAACACCAATAATCTCTTATTGTGAAATTCATGGCTCTAAAAATAAACATTGTTTTATTGTATACCTTTTTAATTTGAATAGTAAAATAATAATATCATGCATTGTATTAATTATCATTGTAGAAAATGAATCAAGTTCATTAATATTATGCATAAATATAAGTTTTAAATATCTTAATCGTTCGATTTTTAATAGAAAATTAAGCGATGGTTCCGTTGGCAGACATTCGTATGATACTTCTAAATGGCGTACACGCTTTGTTAATAGACACTCAAGTTGTAATTGATCAAATGATCGAAGCGACTCAAAATGAACTGATGAACAACGTAAATGTAATTGTTTTTTTGATTCATCATCATTTTGTTGAGACAATAGTAAACGTCGTTTACGTCGTTTATTCCTTGAACTTATTAATGGTTGGCTTTTTAAATAAATATTGCAATGAGAGTAAAGATTCGATTTCGTAAATAAATTCACATTCGATGAACGAACATTATTTAATAGATTTGTCTGAATTAAATAATTAGGACATTGATCAATATCAAATATCACCGATAACCAAAACGGCGTATGTCGATTAGCACAGGAATAGAATAATCGTGAAACAAGACGTAGTGATAATAAATCAGAGATTTCAAGATATGAAAAAACATGAGACCATATCTCGATTGGTAATTGTGGTAATAATAAACGATTTTTCCACTGAAGATAACGTTCACGTGTTGTTGCCATGACTAGATTTAATAGATTACTTTTCTAGAATAGATTTGATTATAGTATTTAATTTTCATCGTAGGTGAAACGGTAGCTTTTCTCTGTTGAAGGACATAACCGATGAATCATCCATACCCATAGCGAAGATGCCGTTAAAAAATATTTTTCTTTTTCTCCTTTCTACTGCTCCACAAAGGTGAAAAATAAATATGTACGTAGTTTGCATCAGGCATATATAGAAATAGACGACGGTAGTAAAGCACAAACGAGCGCAGTCAAATTTCTTTTTTTTTGTAGATTTAACGCACGCTCAATAGACAAAATGGCCGCTGCATTACATGTAGAAAAGCCTGCACAACCTCAATTAGCCAAACATGATTCGAGTATTCTCGGTAATTTTATTCGAATTAAATAAAATAATTATATAGATGTTGGTTTTTTTCTTCTTCCTACTCAAATTAATTCAGATTTAGCATTTGCTATGGATTGCACTGGTTCAATGGGAAGTTATATTGAAAGTGCAACACAAAATATTCGTGCCATTGTGGAAGAAATTGTAACAAGTGAAAAAAGTGATATTCATTTAGCGCTTGTCGAATACCGAGATCATCCTCCACAAGTTTATTTCTCAAGGTTTTTTCTCTAACGTCTATTTATTGATTTATGCTTATAGGAAAATACATTCGTTATTCGTGTACATGACTTCACAGGTAGTGTTAAAGAAATGAAAGGTTGGCTCGAGCAATGTGAAGCATCGGGAGGTGGTGATACACCTGAAGCTGTAGCAGATGCATTACATGGTGTTCTAAAATTATCATGGCGTCCTGAGGCAACCAAAATTTGTGTACTCATTTCAGATGCACCTCCGCATGGACTCGACCCTAATTGTGGTGATGGTTTTCCTGATGGAGATCCGTCTGGTATTGATCCTATAAAAACAGTGCGAGACATGGCTGAAAAACAAATCACGCTTTACTGTGTCGGAGTTGAACCACCTATCGGTTAGTTCATTTTACTTACAATCTAATTAACTACTATTATCATGCGCAACGTCGCATTATAGTTATCCTTAGATAGTTATAGTATCTTCAGTAAATGTAATCAAAGAAAATATGTATTCTCCTGTGGAAATTCATTTTATAGTTACGAATGAATCTTAGAGACAAAGTCCTAACGATGAAGTTTTATAAATATTTAAAGAAAATTTTGACTAAGAATAGGATATATTTCTTGTGAAGTCAGTAATTAATAGTTTCGACGTCGATTTGTATCTGTAGATTGAGTTTAGATTTGTGAAAATTTTAATAAAAACATCTATCACGAAATAAACAATGAAAGTTCAATCAATCGTTATTGAATATAATTCTTTGTTTTGGACTTTTACACTTGATTGAATAATTACATAAAGACTAAATTGCAAGGAGACTTAGAACTTGTTTTTCTAGGAATATTTGTCTATGTTTAGTACCCTATCGTGATTTTTTTATGACTCTTGCTTACTTAACCGGTGGGCAATATGTTCCAATGGTAAATGCAAAATTATTAGCTCAAGTCATAATTGGTGGTGTACGTGAAGAAATATCCTTAGAACGTCTTATGAAAGATGCAGAGGAAGATATACAGAAAGAAATGGCACAAGCTGAAGCTGACGGCATTAACGAAGAAGAAATAACCGCAAGAGTTAACCGCTTGTTAGTAACCAAGAATCTACGAGTTAAACAAATGGAAAATCTAGGTGGAGCAACATCGTCTGCAGCTAAAGAACTCTATTCTAAATGTGTTGATATGAGTGAATTACGAAGTCGATATAAACCAGAACCGGTCCCCGAGCCAGTTTATCATTCGCGTATGGCTACTCGTGCATCGTATCGTCGTGGGGCTGGCCTTATGGATAAAGTTAAAACCGATTGTGCCGGCGGTGATGATGCAAACAGCGAAGAAGAAGCACCAGCTTTTGCACCAGTAGCAGCGCCAGCAGCGCCTATTACTGAAATGACTTATGATTTAAGAGAAGATGAAGCAGTGAGTATGGCACAAACAGAACGTATTGTACAGAGAATGCGATATAAAAAATGAATTGATTATTAATTTTTTCAAATTATTTTGGAATTCATACAAAACGATACATATAAATAAAAAATAATATTCCTTTTTTTATATTTCTTGATTAAAATAAAAGTACTTTATAGTTCATTTTTTGAAAGTATACTTAACGGATGTATTATGCCATCTTGTGCAATATATTTAAACCATTTTAATGGTTCATTACCACGTAATTGACCTTGTGTGCTACATTGAACTGTTTGTTCATATGTTAACCACATAGCTCCGTAACTAAATTTAAATGAAAAACAAAAACTTTCATAAGAAGAACTTTTTGTTCGCGTAAAACAGAGTATAGATATGGTTTTGCATTCATTAGCTGTAGGATCATTGTGTTCAAATTCAGTTTTAGGAACAGAATTTGTTTACACAATCTGTATGATATACTAAACAGACACATGATCTACATGGAGATTCACGATGCTCGGCTTTGCATACAACTGTAAGAAATTAATCCTATTTTTTCCGTGTACGTCTTCAAATCAAATATAATTTCGTGAGCTCTATATTTAACGTTCTATTTAATCCATCATTTATGAGCTCTAGGTCACATTATTGATCGGTAAAAAGCTTGTACCGGAACCTATTTGCATTATTTTCAGTTCGGAAGGAAAAGGAAACTAGTTGTACCAGAAAATTTTACCAAGCATTAAGTTTCAATGAAAAAATATGAGCTAACCTTTCATAATCAGGTATAGTTTTCGGTTCGCAATCATTTTCATCAGCAGGTTCCGCAAAGAAAATTATGCGAAGACGATTCGAATCACTTCGTGGTATGAATTCAATTTTTAATACTCCAGTCAATCTTATTTTAACACCTGCTTCTTCCAATGTTTCACGTTCAGCTGCTTTGTCAAGCTGTTCTCCTAGTTCAACACGACCTCCAGGTAACCAAAAACCCATCGAACCGGATTCTTGAACAACAAGAAAACAGTTATCACGTTTGCGTCGACATACAACTAAAGAAAATGCATATAACGGTCCTGCTATTGATCGTGGGTGTTGTTCTGGGCTGTGTTCGTCATGTAAATGTACAGCATAATTATGTGTTGGTCGTTGACACAAATTACATTTAACAGAAAATTCTTGTTCATTTGTATGATAAAGTGGAACATGAATACAAAGTTGTTCAAGTGAAAATGATGGCCATTTACAATAAAGACAGGCATATTTTGATTTGGAACTTGGTTGAGCTAATGGAATTAATTGTTGAAATACATCACGAATTGGTTTGATAGTTTCTGTTATCATATTAACACCGAGAGAAGCAAAAGACCATCTTAAAGAAGATTAAAAAAGAATCATTCATAAATATTCTAATGAAAATTTTACCGAATATTCGGATCACGACACGCTGTACAAGAGTGAAGTATAATGAAAGTATGTTTATCATGTGAACGAATGGCTTCAATTAATGGTTTACTTGATGTTTCTTCATTGGTACCTAATTTTGTAATTACGATTGATAATCGAGAAGGTTTTTTTATTGATTGAACATGTTCAATTGCTTGTTTTGTTGTGGTAAATGAATGAATAAGAAATTCATTAGGAAATTCAGTCTTCAGCAAATTTTGTAATTCCAAATAATCGGCATCAGATTCTTGGGAAGACCAAACAAGAATAAGATCAAATAATACTGAAGACATCTAAAAAGGCAAACAAAATAATACTTGTCTATCAAATTCTCATTACTCTTCGAATATCTATCAGTATAACAGAAGCAAAAAAACAAGCAAAAATAATCGATCGAATGAATAGCTAAGGATTAAGCTTATCATTAATTCAACACAATGACTTGATAAGGCATGTGACCTATGATGGAGGACATGGTACGAAATTTCTACTCTATTTTTGATTTATAATTTCATCGGTAGGCTTCGTCTAATAATCCATCAAATATCCTAAAAACTTCAGTCGATCAATTGAAACTTCAAGGAAAATTTGATATACCAATGGCAACTTATCATGTTTTTAAAAATTGAATATCCTCTCATTAGAATATTATTCCCGGCTGAAACTTCAGTATATTCTACGGACGGCTAGCTTTATGTACCGATTAAATTTTGATTTCTAAACGCTCGTACGAAAGAACCTCTTCATGCCTTATCAAGTCATTCTTCTATAGTAAATAATTTCTCGTTCTTATTAATACAAAGAAAAATTACAGCGCTAAAAAAGCATTAAAAATTTCATACAAAAAGATTTATCGAATTTGAAGCACCACGGACGTTGGGTTTTCGTAACAAACGAATATTTTTCTATGCGCTCGATCAAGCCAATATCGATCGCATTTATAACCATCAATGAGATTTCGTCGGTATAGAACGATAACTTTATTTGGTTGTAAAGTGAAAAATCCTCGTAAAATTAATCTGATACGTTCTAACAATGGTAATCGTTGCTGTAATAATAATGTCCAAAACGGAGCACGTATATATTCTTCATTGTATATGAGAGTATCGATTGACAAAAGTGTAATCGACGGTAGAGCATTTAATAAACATTGAAGAACCGGGAGATTAAATGAACGAAGACAAAATCGAAGATTGCGTATTTGAGGAAATGTTTGAATTGGTTTTGTTGATAGTTCACTCGCATCGTTGGGCGCGGATGAAGTACTCCGAGAATCAAGTGTCATTGATAGTGAACGAAGTTTTGGACAATAGGGTAAAAGTGAGAATAATCGATCAATACTTATGAAGTTTAATGATAGTACTTCAAGGTTAGATAATAAAATTAGTTTGTTTGTATGCCATTGCATTTTCTATAAGAAAATAATGAAAAAATATCATTCATTTAACTTTCGTTTACGGAGTAAATTTTCTCGTACAGTAAAATATTAAATGATTTTAGTTCATATAGTCATATCTTTCTTTGTTTCTAAGAAATGGAAGGGCGAAAATAATAATATGAGAGATAGAAATATATCAAACTTGATGAGCCCGAGCATCCCTATACGTGGATTCTAATTTAAGGGACCGAACCATGCCATTGACCATGCAGATACTTCTCATTCTAGGAGTGCACTTCTCTTCTAGCTATTACTGAAATTTCCCCAAGACCAAGAATTCAAAATAGAATTGAACAGAAGCAAAGCGTGAATCTAATCTATCTCCTTTTCATTCAGCATTCTATTTAATTTACTTCATGAAAATTGATATCTAAAACATGTATTTTTGGTTGATCCAATAGTGCTTGTGCTGCATCCATCAGTTGTTTATCATCAAATATTTCGTGTGTATTGATATGCAAATGATTTAGACTAGTTAATTGTTTTATTTGCTTTGTTGTTTTCATCAATTCACCATAATTTATATCAATTAAAGTTAATGAATATAACGATTGAAAATAAATAAAACTTGTATTGAATAGAAACTGACGAATTTGTGGATATCGAAAATAATTATTTGATAATGTCAATGAATAAATATTATTGCAATTTCTCTCAGCTAATGATAAACAAAATTCATCGAATTTAGATTTGCCAAGTTTTGATGTATTCACTGTTAAACGCAAACGAGAATCAAATACAAGTATATTAAATCTGACAGTCATATTAAAAAATATTGTCCAAACATCTTCAACATCCATATATTCAAATATTAACATGAGGATTTCGCCCGGAAGATCTTCTAGACGAGACATCTACAAATTGGAACAAATAGAAACATAATAATAAAGAACTAATTGTATTTCTATCGAGTCATAGTTTAGTTCAGCTGAAAGAGAATTGATTCGAGAAAGTTGCCAGCTTTGCTTCGTTAAACTGCGACTCTTTTTTCCATCTATGAATGCCAACTGTTCTCACACATTACATATGAAGGTATAACTATATTATGTCGTCATTTTCTAATTTAGAAGAGTGGATGACCTTTCGACTGACGTTCTAGTGACAGTAGAATAAATAATGAGTTTTTTTTGCTACCTCGATACTTCTAAATAGCAAGTATACGCGATTGTCTATTACTGAAAGTTGTGTCAACTTTTCTGTTACTCGAAACTCTATTTTGTCTTTGATGTGTGTTTCAAAAGGCAGGACGATATTTTTTAGTTGGCCGCTAAGAAAGTTACGAGTCATTAAACGATATCTTAGCATAAAAGAATAACATTGGCATTTTATAATGCGGTATTCCGTGTACGCAATCGAGTGACGCCCGTTTGCTATCAAAGTACATAATTGAATTAATGTTTGGGTGAATTTTTTAGATGTTGGACTTTTTCAAATAGTTTGATTTGTGATCAAATTTTAGCTCCTTAATACAGATGTTGAAAATTATAAAGGTACCGCCTTTTAAAATATTTTTGTTCAATAATTTCAACGCTTATAGAGAAATTATATCAATTGATTTGTAATTATGCGCATCTTATGAGCTACAACAAGTTTTGAATATGGAGCTTGTAACTATTCTCATAAATGCTTGTCTCTATGCGAAATTTCAAAATCATTTATCGTTCCTACGCTTCTATATTCAAAATTCATGTTACAGACTGAAACTTTCAGCTCCAACGATTGTTTCGATCTGACATAAAAAATAGCTTCGCCATAGACAAAATAGCAACGACAAATATTCGATGATATGTTCAACACTTGACTGTACGCTCAGTAAAAATAGTCGCACATCGAGAGAAAAAAGCAACTTGAACATGACTTATTTAAGATTTTGTTTGTTCTCAATGGACTAACTAAGATAACAAGTATCGTCTCTCAGGCGCTTCTGTCACTTAGACATCGATTTCCTCATCAGAAAAATAATACAATTGATTTCTACCAGATTGTTTCGTTGAATAAAACAAGAAAAAGAAAATATTTTAATGCATTGATTCGAGTGTATTTTCGATCAGTGATTAATTCTTATTTACATACACAATGGTTCAGCATGAACTTGATATGGAAACAAAAAAAAGGAAGAATACAGCACAGAAAAAAAAAAGAACAGACATTAAGTAACCACCGGAGCTGTTATTTGATCCGTAGAAATGTTTTTTGTAAGTTTAACACGTTTTTGTTGTCGTTGTCGATAAATATCCATAGTTGAACGGTCACTCGCATTCAATTGAGGTTGTTGTTCTTCATCGTCACTATCAGCAAGACCCATTTTACGACTTTGTTGACTATTGTTTGCATTTGATGAATCGAGATCACGAATTAGTTCACCTTGAACACTGATACGTACTGGATCGAAATCTGAAAATGCGCACAGACTTAAATGTTATATCACTATGAAAAATTTCATAAACACTTCGGATTCAATAGGCGCCTCTTTTCCGGACGTAAATCAATTTGTATTCAATTTAATATTATTTGCATACTGAATTTGTCTCGCATTCGTTTTAGTTCATTTTCCGCTGGATATATTTCTAAAGGATCAAGGGGAATACTGTAGTCTATATATAGGCAAGTTTTTCTCTCAGCTAATAAAAATATATCGAAGAGTTTAGGTAGCAATTATTAAAGAAAAGTGAATATGAATGGGAAAAAAACTTACTGTCAGGTATATTGAGACGAGCAACTCGTTCCATTAAGTCATCAATAATAACAAATGGACCCTATTTAAAAAATAAATCAAAGAATTAAAGTGTTTGCTTTTTTGTGACTTCGAAAAAATTTATTTACTTCGAAATTTCTTGATGGCGGAAGAACTTTAACAAGATAAAGTGCTGTGTCAGGCAATGGAAAAACTCCACCGGGTGTTGAATGACTGCCAGGTAGTGGATTACGTGTTGGTCGAAAAGGCATTAAATGTTTAATGTCAGGTCGAGGTAAAATAGCTCGTCGATCTTTGGCAGCTTGTTCTAATAATGCTGTACCATTAACAACTGAACCATTAGTTAGTAATGATGTATTTGTCGACGATAGATTTATATTTGATACATCTTTATAGCCAAGCAATTTAAGTTCATCATTTGAACATGGTAATAAATTAAGAAATTTATAACGATCAACCAGTAATAATGTTTCTCGACCTTCTAATTCATTTAATTCCACATGTAAAGCTAACCGTCGTTTTTCAACTTTCTTTATCGACGGTAGATCGCCTACTTGAGATTCAAATCTAAGAAATTCATGCCAAATTGCTGGTTGAGATTGTTTCGTAATTGAATTATTTGGCGATAAAATACGTTCAAATAAAACGCGCGCATTATGATCTTCATTTAAATGTGTCATATAATCAATATAAGCTAAGATATAATCAAGATTTTGACCGTATTTTTTTAAGCCAAGATTAAATATATTAAATGCAATATTATTATCTTTCGAACAATAATATTCCATTAAGGCAGCTGCAACATAGACTTGATGATTTGTACGTGTATCTTCACGTGCACGTTTAAATAATGTACGTGCTGCTTTTATACCTTCGGTACGTCGTTCAAAACGCATGGCTTGTATATAGGCCAATGTTGGATCTTTTAGGTTTGCTTCGTTGACATCTAATAAACGATTATAGATAGAGCGAGCTTTATCAACATTTAAGCGTTGTTCTTCAAAATCGGCATAGGCAAAATGTATCAACATATTGGAACGCATAAATGTTTGAACTGAACGTTCATATAATATAGCTGCATCGTCAAGAAAACGCTTTGTTAAATGAGCATCACCCTTGTCAGAATATTCACGTGATGTTTGTTCTAAGAATGCGCATGCTTCATACCTGAATAGATTATAATGTTAAAATTAAATCAAATTTTGTATCGATTTAATGATTTGTTAAAACGTAATATAGAATTAATAGTTAAATTTCGTGTCGTTTGATATATATATTGACAATTTCTTTACCATGAAATGAAGTAATAATCTGTTACTTTCATAATGTTTTGATTTTCAAGACTGTGACTGGTTTAAACTAGAAATTGCTGCTGCTAATCGATCCGATTCGTTAAGTCTTACAGTATGAAACATACGATAACCGAAATCCTGTGCGAATTTATTCATCAGATAGCTGCCATTGACATAGCTACTGTTAGTAGTTAGCATGAAATTCCTATCTCTAACGAGGGAAGACCACCAAGTGTTCAATCGCTTTTTCGTTGAAACTGCATGTTTTATGTAGCTCCCAAGGAGTTATGAATACGCTGAAAATATTTTGGGCAGATAGCTTATTGTTAAGAAAATAGACCATTTTAATGGCATTGTTTTTGATTGCCGTACTTCCCCTCAGGAACATTAGAAAAATTGATTTTCGAATTTTGATTTGAAATTTTATATAACAACAGAGCTCAACGAGAATAGTGTTTTATGAATGTTTTTGGTCATTGAATTTGTTTTTCTCATAAAATCTGCCACTTTATTTGAAAGATGTAAAATAAAAAATTTCACAATAACTGTGTCTAGTGATAGGAAACGTAGAAAGGTCTGAAATGTTCACAAAAACTTGTCCTCCTTAGGGCGTCTTTCTATGTAAAGTTTCAAGTTGAAATTCAAAAATCAATTGTTTTAATGTTTCTGAGGGGGAGCCCAGGCTCTCACTAAAACCCATACCTTAGAAATGGTCTATTTTCGTAACAATAAGCTATCCGCCCAAAATATTTTCAGCGTATTCATAACTCCTTGGGAGCTACATAATGTAAGCAGTTTCAACGCAAAAGCGATTGAACACTGTAACGATCTATTCTAGAAGTTGCAAACCCTAGAATGAAATAAACCTCAAGGGCACCATCTTGCTAGTTTCTCATCCATACTCTTATCTAGTTCTCTTTCTCACTACGCAAGAGTACTAGGTATTTTGTCCTTGGCTCGCGCTTAGTACCAGATGGAGTATGCAACATCACCGTTGTAATATTTATCCCACCATCAGCACGTTAGCATAGCACCAATGCGTACACCTTATCTTATACTACACTTTCTTGTTTTATTGTATTTACGGTATTTCTCAAGGTCTTTAAATGCTAGAAAATAGTATATAAGGAACGAGAGAAATACAGGAGAGTACGATTTTTGATATTGAAATAAAATTTACACTCAACGCCAAACATAACAATATCCATAACATCAGAAATCGTTACAAACACTTTGTGACCTTTCCTCGTAAGATACGATAAAGCACTAACAAACAACTGAATGCAAATCGCCACATAGTTTTCCAAAAACAAAAGAAAATACCTACCAAAGATCAGGATGATAACCAAGACAAAGTAAACATTGCTCATAAGCTAGAACAACTCGACGAGCAACAAGTAATACATCTTCAGTTTTCAATGGATTCGATCGTTCCCATAGAATAAATTTTCTCCATGCCGTTACTTGTTTTATTTCATCAGCTGATTGTGGTGCTGAGGGTGGCACACATGGTATATTACGATCGATAGCACGTGCTAATGTTTCAAATTCTTTTGTTACACGTTTAACATTTGAAAATTCACGAGAACGTTCTTCAATAATTTTTTTAGCTAGTGTTTGATTAATACCCTAATAACAACATTCAATTGAAATAGTTGATTTTAATTTATAGAATATTAACATACCATTTCATAAGTACAATAATCTTTCCATAATAATTCCACATTAGTCATGGGTGTCATAATACCCTTTTGATAGACTTTTCGGACGGCTGTAATTTTTTTATTTTCATCAAATGAACCAACTGCTTCACTATGAATTACAAAACAAAACACATTCGATTCGATGAAATATTTATATTTTGAATTCGAATAAAAATCAATTTATGTTTATTTTGCTTTCATTTGAAAAATACTTACACAGATTTAAGAAAAGTAATATAATCATTCCAAATAGTATATGAATAGACATCCATTCCAATTTTTTCCAATGCAAAATCGTACGCTTGCACCATTTTTTCTCTGAACAAATATATACAGGTAATATAAATATAAATCTATCCTTTCAGAAACCTTGAAAATTAAATAAATTTGTGAGTAAACATAATAGTTGGTCAGTAAAATTTTTATTTATTTTATTAGCAAAAAAGTACGAACACTATTTGCTTGACTGCCCCTCGTCTCTGGATGTTATTGGTCAACTAAGAATTTTGAGGTGTACTCTCGATGATTGATGCCTCCATTTAAATGCTTGTTTTCCTAAATTGACATTTAGCCATAAAATATAGAATATCCTCACAACTGACAATATACTCGAGAGCAAGCGAAGGACATGCTACTTTTTTTTATAACGCGCTTATAGTAGTTTGCATAAGAAATTTCTATTTATGAGTATTTCTCAATTTATTACGGCGACCAAACGCACTGCTAGTTCAAAACTAAATTGTGAATGTCAAGTGTTTTATTTATCTATTCTACAAAATCAAAAGAATAGTTTTATCCCAAACTGTCTACGGAACAATTTTAGCGAGCACAGATGTTCAGTATCTTGAAGTTTACTGATCTACTCTTGTTTCAAAATAAATGTAAGTTCTAAATAAACAAGAAAACAATTCAAACCTGAATGATGATAGTTTGCCTTTAGTATCACGAACATAATTTAAATAACATTTCCATAGATCAATATTCAATACTTTTATTAAACATCGTTGAAATAACTAAATGTAATAGACAATTAAAAATACTGCAATGGTTACAAGCAATTTCGCATAAACTATTATCTTAATAGAAACATCCTCCAGAGTATTATTAAACAGCTACGAACATTTATTCACACTAAAGTTATCTTATAACCAATTTCGTTATTATTGTTGTTCATTTACAGACATCTCTCTTGTTTACAATGAAACCTCCTTTCCTAATCCAGAATAAATATTACGAAAATCAAATCTACGATTGTTCACTAGTTCTTGAAATTATAAATTCGTTTGACTGAAAATATTTATCTTCCGAGCAGTACGCGTTGTAAAAGCAGGAAAGCGTATCTATCACATCTTGTTGTAAAATATGTTTCTAAGGTTTGCATATTATTTTATGGGAACAGAATGAGATAGAAAAAGGAGTCGAAGTTAACTATTGAGTAGTGCCTATAAAGTAGCTTTTCATCGTACCACATGTATTTGAATGAGGAAAAAAGAGACTGTTTCTTTTTATTTTGAGATTGAATTATGTCCTACAAGAAAAATTGTCAATAACTATGCAAATCACTAATTGCCTTATTAACAACTGATAATATCAAGATGTATAGATCTTCTCGACTTCAAAAATACATACCTTTTCAACTTTTTCGTAGTTTCGTCCTTTCATCTAAAATATTCCATCTGTTAGCTTTTCTTTCTCTAATAAATAAATCAAAACTTACTTCTGATTCAATATAGAGTTTCCAAAATTTTCCACATGTTGGAAACTGTGTCACCAGAGATTCATAAAATTCACGAGTTTCTGCTATTTTCTTATCCTGAAACATTTTTTCAAAATAGAAATTCTTTAATTCAATTTGATAAAAAAAATAACAAACTTGAGCATCCTGAATGAGTATCGACCATGCATCAAGTGAATGTTTATTTTCATTCAAAATTCTTCTTGCTTGCTGGATCTTTTCATTACGTGTTAAATCCTAATTTTAAGCACAAAGAAAAGGAATTGAAACGTAAATTGCAGTGTCATTTACTTCTCTTATGTAAATACTCATTTGAGATGATAGAATCTGAAATGAATGTAAGTCAATTTTTGTTTTGCTTCGTAGAATTTTACTGCGCCAACAGCGAGAAAAATAAGATTTTTTTTACACATGACAAAGAACAAAGAAAACAAATGGAAAATCAAATATGTTGGGGTGCTGCTTTTTATCTTTAGTTAAGCATTGAACGACGAACAGAAAATAAAGCTTGAAGAAGTATATAACCAATCATAAACGTATAAACAAATCGATCACGAAAATCTCGTCTTGCCAACGTTCGTTCAATACGAGTAATACGATTGTGAAGTAATTGAAGTTTATTTAACACTTGTTTATCATCAATTTCTGTAAATGACTCCATATGCCATCTAAAAAACCAGTTAAAATTTCTATTATTTTGTTTTGCTCAATAGTAAATCTTACGATTCAGCTAATTTGATTGGCTGATATGGTTGACTATGATCAGGCTTATCAATTGTTGTATAATCATCATCACTTAACGGATCATTATCTGATGAATGAAATGTATTTTGTTGTGCAATTAAATCCGATAAACGATTTTGATCATTGCTTGTTGAATTATTCGTACCATGAGACGTTTCCATATCGGTATGACCCGCTAAAATAAGAGAAATAGTCATCAGAAAACCATAGAGCGGTTTTTCTAACCAAGTCGAATAGTGTTTGGTACTTCCATACGAACAGGTAATCGATCATCGTCATGATAGAGACGAGGTGCAGTTGATCGATTAGGACCAACTGTAATTGTTTCGGGCACATGCATTTGATGACCTAAAAACGAGAGGAATCTATCAATTGAATTACAATTTTTAAATCTATTCCAGTTACAGTGATGTTTTTCACTTGATGACTTTTAATTTACAATTCAATTCATTATAAACGATATCTGAAGAGTTCGAGTTATTTTTATTAGAAGTGCTTATGCAATGATTTTGTCTATAATACCGTAGTTATTGTAAATCTTAATGCATTTAATGAGAAATAAAAAGACAAAGAGTGTGCTCAATCGAACTTTACCTTGGTCGAGAAAGATTAAAATAAATTCTAGTGCGCCTACAAGTAAATCTGTGATAGAAGAAAATATTTAAACCAGTACATATAAGAACAATCCACTCGAGAGATAATTATGATAGACATGCAGAATGTGCTACATTCTATTTATAAGATTTTTTCAAGCGGTCATTATATGCAATCTATTAAAACTTAAAAACGTTTTACTCGCTGCTTTCATTCTTAACTTAATCGTTTTATTTTTAAAACCAAGACAAAACGAACATATCAACTTACTCATATTTGTAATATGATTCAAATCAATTTTTTTCCGTACCAAATCATCTGGATCATTTGCCGAGTAATTCATAATAAATACTTCTATTTAAAATCTAAAATTTCTTTTTATTATGATTATTTTTTCATATGCAATTTGGAAATAGAACCAAAGAAAAGGAAGCGCAAATACACAGTACCCAGTTATAAGAGAAAAAAATCCTTAAAAAAGAGAAACTTTCATCCTTAAGAGTCCGACGGTTGTTGTAAAAACATGAGAGCTGATTCTGATGACCAATGAAAATTGCACGATTTATGAACTAAATTTAAAAAAGAAACACGAATTCACTTTAAATGTAGAGATAAAACAAAAATTTGTATACCTAAACTCCAAATGTAAGGAACGAAAAAGTCTTCTGGTTGTTCTTCTTCCACATATTTAAATTTCAAGTCTGGGAATTTCTTGAAAAACAAATCAAACGAAATATTTACCAGAGCGAAATCGTAATAAAATTACTTTTAGCCGGTCTAATGGAAATTGTTTAACATTAATTTCTAATGTTTCTTTAATATATTCAGCTGAACGTTGTTCTAGCTGGTCAATTTTTTCAGCAAAAAATGTAATGACCTAAATTTAAAATATTATTTAAAAAACAAAAACTGTCAGATGAACCAAGACAAATTTTCTTACCGTATCTATATTTTGTAAAATATCTTGAAAACTTGGATGTGTTCTGTAATAATCAAATATCTCTCTATTGTAAAGTAAAGCATATATAAGATTAACATTATATCGAAGTGTATGAGTTAAACAAGAATTGATGATCTCTAAAATCATTCTCATAACATCTTCAATAATCGATAGATCTTGAATATTTTCATTGAAGCTTTCATCATTTGATGCTACTGATTGAATATTATTTGTTAGAACTGTAACTGATTCCGTGTCGTCTTGTTTCGATTGTTGCTGTATAACATCTAAGATTTTCGAATGTTTACGTGACAGAGAATTAAATAGGGAAATAATTCTTTGTGTTATATATGTATGTAGATTTTGAAATTGTGACGACATATTTGCTAATGTAGCAAGACAATTTGTATGAAGATATTTGTCACGCATACGTGCAATATTAAATTGGATTGTACGAAGAACTATAGAGATTAGTAAGCCACCCAGTGTTACTTCATTTATTGATCGTTCGGTATACCTGCAATAGAATATAGTAGTTGATTGATTCGTTGAAAAGCAAAGAAATGATTGTCATGTCTCCACTAGTTTAAAAGAAGAAAAATATATCTTAGCCTTTTGAATCAAGGTACTAAACTACAGGCAGATTGATAAATCTCATCTATTTCCCAAAACTTAAAACAAGTCGTTTTACGCGCCCCTGATATAATTTAATCCTTTCCGGCCCGCTGTTTGGAAATTGCCGTACCCCCCTAGGGGGAAATGTTGTCATATGGCAACACCGGATTTGTTTTTCATATTTATTCTTTAATAATGAGCTTTGAAAATATCTTGCATTTATTTCAGTTACAAATATCAAAATAGTATAGCTAAAATATACCGGAGGGTCACTTTGGTCGTGAATACATGCGTATCTCGCAAATATATTTACAGTAATGCAACTAAAAAGAAAATCTTGCCAAAGGATTTAGAAAAAGCGCCGATTCTCATACTTGACGATAGTCAAATATACACTTCAATAGGTTATTTTCAGTTTCGATTCTATTCAGAGAATATTTCTAACTGTGCGTATTGCTTTTCGTTTGATTATTCATGATGATTAATCAAACAAAATATGTTTCTAGCAAGTATGAGGCTTCTATATGGACGGAGTGCTAGTGCAAAATTCCAACCTTTGAAAATAGATAATACTTATCGAGGCTAATCAAATAATAATCATCTCAAATAAACACCGATTGAATCTTTGGAGATTTTCTCTCTTTTTTCCGTGAGAACTGATAGACTAATCTATGCGTATATAGTATGTTTTAAATATTAAAAATCTCTTTAGCTCATTCATAGAATCTAATTTACCAGGAAAGCTTCTTCAATTTAATATCATGAACAGTTCTATTAAAATAATCATCTTCGGACAAGATCAAAAGTATAATTAATGACATATAAACATGATGAGAATTTCGTTCCGTAGCTGTATAGATAACTCGTAGAATTGGTAGTACCTTTTGAGAAAGAGAGAGAAAAAACAAAAACACGAACATTTAGAATAATTTAATAAAAAGAAAAAATTCTTTACAATTTGATCAATATTTGTTCTTGATATAACGTAAGCTTTAAAATGTTGATTCCGATGAAGTAACATATAAAGTAATATTGTACTTTGATCTGTATGTACTGTTTGACAAAGCACATCATATAATGAATGATAATCAATAGAAAACCATGGTAATGGTTCTGAATCCGGCAAATTTGTTGGAGTATCTAGAGAAATGATAGAAATCAATTTAAAACGCGGTTATTCTTCTACTTGATGTTCTTGCCTTGTGTATCAGTGAAATGTAATAGAGCTAATCGATAAGGATTTCGATGTAGATCATTCGTAAAATGATTACTTAGAATCAACAGTAAATGAATACTTTGATTTGCTAAATGATGATTACGAAGAGTATTTTTTGAATCGATTGGTGTTACTGTTGCTTCGGCAACAGCTGGTGTTGTTGATGAACCCATACCAAGAGTGACTACTGACCAAAAACTACCTATTGAATGAAAAAAAGAAGCACAAATTGAAACTAATTATCAACGAGATCTCATCAAGGAATATGATTAGGAGTGAATCTCATTTCCGACTTCGAATAAATGATATTAGTTAGATCTTTATTTCATTGATGGATATTATAAAAATATGAAGTTGGATCGTTAGAGAATATTCAAAAACAATCGTAATCGAAGTTGAAGTAACTTTTAGTCTATCGAATGTAGTTTATTTAAAATATTGGCATTAGTAAAACTGTATTGAACATAGTAGAAGCCTTATCGATAATACTTGGGATGAAAAAAAAACTCCGATCATTATCCTATACATAAAAATAAAATAAAATCTTGGACCAGATTCTGTGTAGATTTTAGTTTCAACAGCGAAATCAAAACATACGTTGATGCTTTTTTGTATAAGATGATTCAGTTATGTTTTAGACAAGAATCTAATAATTAATAAGTGAGAGTTGCCAATGACTAATCAGTTAAATGTTCTTCAAAATTCACTTAATATCCCCAGCTGTGTTTTCACATTCATTCATAATTGCTTTTATATTGAAAACGATGAATCACTCTAGAATTTACTGCATTATAGGTAAATGTCGGAATCTTTCTCAGAAATATCAGAGAAACTATCTTTGCAATTCGTACTGGAAAATCATGTCAGAATCTATAAATATTCGTTTGCTATGCTAAAATGTGATCAAGAGAAGCTGAACACGCCGAAAGACATTCAGCGAGAAGAACATCATAAAAATGTAATTCCATCGTTCATTAGTGCTCAGTCTGTCTTCAAAACGCATCAATCAAAAACGAGTTCTCTCATGAGACAGATATATTAGAGTTTTTATGTATTCCGTAAATGGATGACATTATGCCTATATATATATATATATATATATATTTCATTTCGACTGTTCTACGAAAGTCCCTAAGCAAAGTTACTCGTGTTGTAAAGAAAATAATATTTCAAGGTTCACGTTAATTTTATTCTTACACACAAACACCCCTATTTTAGTCTATTACATATGACTATAACTCTTTTCTTATGGTAAAGAAAAACAATATCTACAATCCATTGAATGATTTGCAACAGACACGCTATAAAACTAAACAAGCATATCGTTAAGCTTACTTGCAACACTCTGTCCAATTTTAAATAAACTTCCACTATCATTTTTTGATCTATCAAATGAATCAGCGGATAACCATGATGGACATTCAGTTTGCTTGATAAAATGTTCTAATACAGTTCGTGTAAATTCCGATATTAATAATGAACTAGACAAATTTTCGTTCGAAAATATTTTTTATAAAAATATATACATACTCAAGTCTATGCATAAAAATACTATAGACAGCACTAATAAGTACATCTTCTTTCGCACACATTTGAATAGATAATAATGAAAGTAACGTATTTAGTACTTCCAAATGTAAACTATATGAATCTGGTTCAACAGGTTGAGTGATTGTAGTACGAAATAATGTGTCAACAAATGCAGTCATTAATGATGGGCGTTCAGTTGAAGTATCTTGTGGTAAAAAATATGGATAAAGATTTTGTTCACAATCGATTTCAATAAGATGTTTTGTTATTAAACGAAGAATAAATAAAGCATTATGTGTTTGACTTATAACAATATAACTGAAAAATAGAATAAAATATCACTTGAGAATAATGTATTTTTTTAAGCATACTTTTTACAATCATCATGAATGATGTTAGCGAAACGAATAAATACTTCAATTAATGTTCCATAATTTTTGGTTTTTGGATTATTCAAGACAAACTGTTGGAGATGTATTAAACATGACTCATCAAGTAATTTTGAGTATGTTCTAGAAGAAATAGAAATTATCTTTTTCGACTGTTTTGGATATATCAATGGCACTTTTCTTACGGTGTGAATGGAGATTGTTGACTAAAAGAAAGAAATTGATTCCAAAATGGATCCTTTGCTGATATAGCTTCTTCACTGATGAAACGAGATATATATTCGTTCGTTTTAATATCGTTTAAGGAAGAATATTGTGCGCCCATTTTGAAATTTAAAAGAACTTGCTATAATATAATAAAATATTGAATCAAAACATCATCAATTGCATACGCTAGATGATGTATGTATGCTTGCCAACATACACACTCATATGGTCAAATGTTTGTGACCAATAACATTTCATCTAGAGATCTCCACTACGTAAACATCAAATACATTGAACTATCTTTTTGTGAATGATAAAATTTGAACTACCGGATATGACAAAAGATCTATTTTTAATACTATTTGTTTTCCGGTGACTGTTACAGATGGCGCCAGTAAGTTGCCTAATTTCATGAATGATATTCCATGTGATCGAAACCGCAAAAAAACCGGCGGTTACCGGCGGTTTCTATTAAGTTCGTTTGGTGCTATGATCAGATGCTTTATTCTAATAATGTTTTTAGTAGAATTCTTTTCATCGATGACCTATTATTTATTTCACATGGATTTCATATACAAGACTTACAAAACGCGAAAAAATAGTATCACACGATTTTACAAAAAAAGATCATTCACCATTGAGTTGAAAATGTACCACAGATAGAGGTGTTAGCCGAGGTGCTCATCGGCGGCGCCTGGAAGGTTAAAAAAGGACTAGTTTTGTGAACAAGAACAGTCTGTCTATTGCAATATCTTATCGTTAATATTTTCAAACAAATATGTGAAACAACTTTATTTTACATCTTGACATAATAAATAAAGTACATTTAAATAAATTAGGGATACACCAATTCCTAGTACATGGTCCGCAGATGATATTTTTACCTGATGAAGAATGCAGTTATCCGCTTATTTCATAGACTAGTCAAGGTTAGATTTTTTCGCTCCATCCGAAGCTGCAGTCGGGATTTATGAAAGATTTTAACAAGGCTTCGGATTTTACCTGGATTTTTACATAGAATTAGAATTTGCAAGTTTTGTGCGCTTAAATTATGCAAAATTCAACTCAATTTCAGACTTGTCATTTGTACTAGGCAAGATTTAAGAATATATTTGAAGAAAGCATTCAAAATTGAACAGAAATAATATGAAAAAAGATGCTCGGTCGATAGCTCTCGATACTGAAAACAAGCAAACATTAGATCAAAAATTCTAGGAATTGTTTTTTCCCCCTGTATAAAAAGAGCATGCTCGTCATTCGCACTTATCAGCCGAGCATCTTTTTTCATATTATTTCTGTTCAGTTTTGAACGCGCTCTTCAAGTCAATTCTTAGATTTTGTTAACGCCGTAGCCAGGATTTTGCACTGGGAGGGATTCATGGCCGGCTAAAAATTACCTGAGGGAACTTAATCCCCCTCAGCCACCCCATGGAACCGCCGCTAGATTTTGTCTAATACAAACTTTCAGTCTGAAATTGAGTTAGATTTCAAAGCATTTGGCCCAATAAAATTTGAAAATTCTAATTTTATGTAAAATCCACGTAAAATCCGAAGTATTTTTTTAAATCTTTCATAAATTCCGACTATGGTTTCAAAGAAGGCGAAAAAATTGATCTTGACCGCTCTATGGAATCAGCGGAAAACTGTGTTCTTTGTCAGGCACAAATGTCGTCTATCAGACCATGTAGTAGGAATTGGTGCATCTCTATATATCATATTGAGATGAAAAATGAATAAAAACTTCGAAATTCATTAAAAAAATGAAAATATAAATAAAAATTGACAATATCAATGATAGGGGACGGCGGCGACGGCTCCAAAAATCTTAAATTTTCCACTGCGGCGGCTAGTGTTTGCTCTAATTTATCAGTTGTGAATCTTGATTCAAAAGGTTGTTTACCAGCGTCTTCTCTATTTCTTTTGTTTTTCGACAATGTCGAGCACCAGTTGTCCTATGAGCAAAAGAAATTTTGAATGCATTTTATTTTTAATAAATTTTTCGATTATTGCTTTTTTATCATCTGATTTGATTTAGACCGGAACAAAACGAAGGTAAAACTACTTCACAAATATAAAACAGTCGAAGCTTTGCGTAATTCTTGATCGTGTCATTATAGTTATTGACCAAGTTTAATAAAACTGTTGACGGAGAAAAAAATAGAACATACCAATAACCAAGTTAATTTACTGTCAGAAAAAGTTGTATCGAATAAATAGAATTGTGATCAAAAAATTATCTTGCGTAACTCACAGAGTTGATGATGACAATGGATCTATAAATCTTCTGTACTTGTACAGTGGGCCCTTTTGCAAATTTAAAAAAGGTATTTTACTAGAATTAATTTGATAGATATGCAACAAACAAATCTTTCTTAACACAACTTCCAGAATGGATCTGTGCCGAATACATTGAAAAAAGCTATTCAGCGCTGCCCCTTTGGGGCTAAAATGTGAAACTCACGTATTTCCTTGAAGCCTCGATAAACCAATAAAAATGTATAAAATGAAAAATTTCTCAGACTACTGATTTTTCAAAATAATTAATCATCACAGCAAAATCTCTCTCATTTATTTTTACATTTTCAAAAGATTATTGTATTTTGATTGGCGCCCTTTTTGCTTTCGCAATTTTCCTATTTTTTCGTTTTTCCTTCATTTTTAAAATTTTTTATTCTAATTAATAATTAGCTTTTAATGTCTGTAATGGTGAGCATGTCTGTAAGGGGAGGGGGAGGGGGAGCCGCAAAATTCTGTCCCTTAAACTTACACTTACTATTTTCTTCAAAAATATACGTGAGTTCCACAAAACAATCGATCTATGTAGCTTATAATGTCCTCCTACAAAATGTTTTGCAGCAATAATTTCTATTACAAAATATTTGATTATATTATTGGGTAAAGTCAGTGAAAATACACTTGGAACGTGGAAATATATTTCTGCATGCACTGCTACTGACTTCTCATAACTCGTTTCGCTGCTAATTGCATCATCTTGATCTTCGACAGGTCTTGAAAATTTTTTCATGCGTTGAAAGATGTGACCTTCTTGTATTCGAATAGTTTATTTCATCTGAATGATTAATATCGAACTATGTAGTTACAGTGACATCGAATCAAATTAGAACGAAACGTGTCATGTTCATTTTGTTCACTATTATTTTTATATTTTCTGTTTTACCATTGAAGATATTACAGGCCCTATTAAATGTGTGTTTGATTGCTTCATGCGCAAACTGATTCATTAATTGTATTGATTTTGCATTATGAAGCATGTGAGCTATACCGATAATTATACTTTTCTTATGCTTCACATAGAACGATAATAATATATTTCTTTTCAGCTTGATTATGACAGGTATGAAATGCTTCTTCAAATATTTACGTGTCTACATGATACATCAATCTTCATAGACGTTTTGTTTTTATCACGTGCATAAAGCGCGTCTGCAGCCACATTTTTACTTCTATTTTTGTAGGAAAAAGTAAGACTATTTTTCTTTTCAGCTTGTCTGTAGGAGATAGAGAAGTTTCTTGCAAGTTTTGGACAGCTCGTGTCCTGTTCCGCTTTGAACAAACTTTTAATTTTCAATAAATCTACATTTTATGCGATGGAAAAAAGAGGCAATCTTTCAGTTTCACATGCGTCGATCTCAATAGAGTGGTGCATCTGATCGGTTCAGAAAGTTTTACAGGAATAACTAAACAGCAAAATACTTTGAGAGAGTCCTCGATAGTTGTCCCGAACAGTACTGTCTTTCGTACTTGCGCATTTGATAGTGGTCGTATCTCTCTGGACGCAGGCGCCCTCTCACAACATCATTCTGAGCTTGTTCTTTCATAGAGCAATCGATAACGTTGCTATTGCATTATCAGATCAATTTTGAAAAATGACATTTACATGAGAAAATATATTATAGTAATGGTGTCATGTGTCTCACCAAATAAATATGTTTTTCTCATACGTGAGATACAAATATTAGTATTATCTTCGTTTTCCTCATCATCGTCTGTACAGCAGTAGATGTATATTCATCCAAAAATATCTTACAAAAATATCAACGAATCTTGTTGAAAACGAAATATCTCTTAGACTGGGGGAAAAGCTATATGGAACAGCTTTTTCACTGTAAGTTCATAAATTTCTATAGAATTGCCCCTCTTAATCTAAAAATCATCAAGAACCTTCCTCTTCAGGTTAAGAAAAGACTAAAAGCCGAAAAAAATCTTTAGGTGTGGCTTTTTTTATTGACCGCTCCTGTTTTTTTTAAAGTTTGCTGTTACTACGATGTACCAGAGCACACGAAAGAATGTTGTCGTCAACGATAATAGCAAGTTTTCAATAGAATGTTATTTCTGTTTCTTTGCTTGAAGCTACAGTAATACTGTCGAGTAGCAAATACTGGTTGTTGATTGCGAATAAAAAAAGAAATGATTCATTTCACTCTCTTGATCAAATTGTTTTTTGTTATTGTGGATTGAAAATTTTTAGCTACTATTAAACGCATGGCGCACTATAAAATAAGAGTTATAGAATCGAATAGATGTCATGGCATTCTCTTGTTGGAGATGTTGACTTTACTATCTTATTTGTCTTGATACTCTTCAGATGTTTCTGTTACTGGCACAGGGAACTTTCTTTTAGCTTTTTCAAATAGCTTCAATATTTAGTTATGAGAGTTTAAAACAAATCTTTGATCTTTGACGTGTTTTTCAGTCTACGTTGCAAATAGTTATTTATAAGGAAGACTATTTTTGTTTTTTGCTGTCTTATAAGTCGCAATAGCTTCATTCTTATTCGTCTTTATGCTGCCAAAGGATCCCATTGCTTCGTTGTTGTCGTTTATGCAATTAGCCAATTCAGTGTTTGATCTCGAACATTGTTGTGCTTTTCTCGTTGCTCTCTTGTTGTTTTATTTCTGTTTTTAATGCATTGTGTGAGAGAAATATGCGAAGTTTTTTCTCTTTCCATGTGCTACTCTGCAAATATCAGATGCAACACCTTTCTCTATAGATTTATAAAACCTGTAACATCAAATGAAAAAATTCATTCCTATTTATGTGTGAACAACTTTTATTTATGTGTAAGTCATTATTTGATCTATCATCTATTATGCAGAGAAATACGGAATCTCCAAAGTATAGAGACTTCGCAAGGAGAATTCGCAACAATATCAAGAAGTTATAATAATAATTATATCTGTTTCACTTGTTAAGTTGAATTAGAATGCAATAGCGTGATTCTAATCGTCTTAATGATCCCAATATCGAGAAAATGCTAGTTCTATGGTATCCAGTTGGTTGTTCGTTCGTTCGAATGCGTATGCAGACATACTGAGATTCCCTTCAGAAAAAAATTCGTTCAAGTTTTAATCCATGAAGTCGAATTTTTCGGCTCGTCGTCTAGTAGAAATAGTTACAAACTCATAATATTAGTTCCTTTAGCTTACCAACGCGAATACGTATTGTTGTATATACTCAGAACATTTCGACAGTGCTTATCCCAAAAGTAGTAGATAAATCATGAAAGACAAAAAACGTGCAAATATGAATTTTGAAGATTCTCAAAAACCTATCCAGAGAATTACAGTTAAGATCTAAAGACACGTGAAATCGATTACAGCCTATAACCTGGTTTTCTCAAACAGTTGCTACTTCAATAGTGACAACCTATTAGGTTGATCGATCAATGAGGAAATAGTCTGAAAGAATTCTTTGGGCATGCTCGTTGCTAAATCTCGATAAACAGCAAGTGAAACATCTCGCATTTTCCGAGCTACTATGAAGATTGATAAGATCATTCTATTTAGGATATTGTGAGTACATATTGAGTTTCGATCATGTTCGAGCCTAGAGAATTTTAATCTATTACATTGAACCAGGCTCCGAAAGCTTAAGATGAACTTTAGTACTTGGTTGTGTTCTCATCCATATTCCACATCTACATCTCGTATCTTCACATTCCATATAATGTATTACTATCATTAGTCTATCTACAAAAATATTTCTAATGATGAGAATCATAGAGACAAATCTTATAGTTGCTGTTATTCGTCTGAATATCTTTTTTATTACAAAGAAAATGAATTGTTCATGATAACAGCGACTTTGCTTAACTTAGAATTTCTGCGTCTTTCTGTGAGTGTCAATACAGTTATGCAATGCGTTACAGATCATATAGTTCTTGCTTCGTCTACTGGATTAAACTTACTATTGATGTGTATTTCGAATATATCTTACATTAAACTCACTTTTTCGTTACTTTCGATGTGTCGTCTAAGTTTTATTTTTCTCTCGTTTCTTTCTCTTTTATGAATTAGCTGCTCAAATAATCTCCCTGTCTTCTCTCCTCTTTAGTGTCTTGCTTCATTTATAGTTATTATCAAGCATAATTCAAAACCTGTCTACTCTCATCCATCGAAATTAATATACCCATGTACATATTCGATTTAGCTTTGTTTGATATAACTATCATATTTCTTTCATACTAATTAGCTCATAGGCTTGCTCATTTTCATGCGTTTGCGCAAAATATTTTAAATCATTTTGTCACCATCTGATTTTTCCTGCAATTAGAATATGTATGAACAAGAGCAAAAACCCGAATCTGAAAAAAACGTAGCATTATGAATACGACGATAAAGAATCATAAAAATTCTGTATTTCTAGATGTTACCACCTGCTTCGCGTCGTCTTGCAGTACTTCTGCTCTTGGCATTCTCTATCATTCTAGTGCGTTCATCTATTCAACCGCGCGATTCGTTTGTATGGTTTTTAGAAATTCTTCCTGCAGTGATCGGTGTTTTTACGATGATTTTTGTTTCGCCGAAGCTTCAATTTACAAATCTTGTACAGTTGCTTGTATTTATTCATTGTGTTATTCTCTTGATTGGCGCCCACTACACTTATGCTGAAGTTCCATTTTTCAATCGTCTTCGAGATATATTTCATATGCAACGCAATAACTACGATAAGATTGGCCACTTTGCGCAAGGCTTCATACCAGTACTGATCGTACGTGAAGTTTTGATACGAAGAAAAATCATTCAAGCTGGCCCGTGGCTATTAGCATTCATTTGTGTCTCGATTACATTAAGTTTTTCGGCCGAATATGAATTAATTGAATGGGCAGTAGCAGAAGCAACTGGAGAAGCAGCAGACGCTTTCCTTGGTACTCAAGGTTATATATGGGATACTCAGAGTGATATGTTTTGTTGTTTAATCGGTTCCATGGTTTCCTTGCTCTTGTTCACATCATTACATGACAAATACATTAAACGCATAGCAGAAAAAGAACAACAACAAAATTCGAACAAAACTAAGACCAATTGAACGACGGCTTCTGAACAATGTGCTCTCTCTTTACAGACATCGAATCCGAGTGAAACTCGTATAGTTAGTATTATTCTTCACTTGCAATTTGTTTGTGTAGAATATTTTATTTTTAAATAAATATAGCAGACTAGTCTCATAGACCTAATGGTACAAAACTGTAGTAGCTGCTCTTGAGTAGTTCGATTTTGAAAAGTTGGCAGCTCTGTACGATTGTGTAGGATGTTGCCGATAAACGATAGTTTTAATGGATTTTAGTTTTTTTTACGGTTACTGCCATACATCAAGAGTAGAACATCAGCACAATCCAATAACAACAAGATCACATTCAGGTCGGCGGTACCGAGGAGCTGACATTCGTCGGCTGCATTGAGAATGTATCGTCTCTACTGCTTGTTAATATACATAAAAGTAATGTTGGCTCTTACATTAAAGCTAGAACATTGTAGGCACTACGAACAACTTGATAATGAAAAAAAGAAAGCCCAACTATTTATTTTTCTCTACGATAGTAGTCTCCAACCATTTTCACGATGAAATAACTAATCAGATTCTGTCGAAGAATAATGCATACAATGTAAAATAAATCCAATGTAACTTCAAAGCAAAGCGTCTGATTCGTTTATCCTGAATGAGAAGAATGACGTTGTCGATTTTGTTCTTAAGATTTGTTCGTATTTTTTTCACAGAATAATTCATTTCATAAAGATAGATTTCCTTTTTGATAATTAGTTTCCTTAATACAACAGTCAATATCAAGATGCATAATACATTCAAGGCAAATACAAAGAAGAAAAACAAAATAAATATAAATACACATACACATAAAGATGGCAAAGAGAAAAAAAGCATGACTATGCTCATGACTTTCAATCATCAACGATCCGTTTGTTTTTAATTTTCGCTGAACATCACTGTTCTACCCGCATTATGAGAGAAATAAAAGACTGAGATCAAATAACAAATATTAAAAATTAAAGACTAGTGTTAAATTTATAATTCTTGTACAAAATTGCCTGGAAATAAACCAATATTTCCATCCAAATTACCTCTAAACCAATTGTCAGTACGCCGTTCCATTAAGACAATAATATCACCTTAACAAAGAATGTACATCCAATTAAATTTAAAGAAAAACAAAATACGATCGTACCTGGTCGTATAGTTAATTCATCGGCATGTCTCGCATCATAGGCATGCATTACTTTAACATGTTTAGCTGTGGGTTGTTGTTGTCGAACAGAGTCAGCTGATGCTGTCATTACAGATGGAAGAACTGGATAGGGTAGTGTAGGTGCCATGGATTGATTATCTATACACGAACAAGAAAGAAAAAAGGATTATCTCATTGTTGAAAATATCTTTCATGGCACAAATAATATATTTATGAAAGCAGATCATACACATGCATGAATCAGGACACATTGATTTTAACTTACACTTTGGATATGGTCCTGAATGAGTTTGTTGGTAAAAATAAAAGCAATAATGTGTTATTATGAGAATAAAATACAATAAATAGATACAATTATAGCATGTGAGTTTCGTTTTCTTTTAAATAGCAAAATTTGGAAAACTACCTTAGACCTTAATGGATCAAAATAAAAGAAGAAGAAGAAGAAGAAAAGTATGATCAACTTTTGATGATAAAAAGAGTTTTTGTTAAAGCAAATGCTTGTGACTCTTTGAAACTTACAAGAATGTTTTTCAGCAGAAAAAACACGGTGTTTAGGAGAGACTCTGTAATCTATAACAATGAATAGATCATTTTCATTGGTGAACTAATCAAAACTATCTGAGAAAGATTTGATGGAATCAATAAAACAATTTAGTTCTCTTATTACCTTGTGCTGAATGCTCATTGGGAATATCATTGATTGCCCAGCCGATTGGTGGTTGAGTATGAGCTGAATATGGTGGCGGTGGTGCAGGTTGTTGCATCATTGGAGGTGCGCCAAAGACAGGCGTTGAACGTGCAAGACAGCTCACAACAGATGGAGCAGACGCAGGAGTTTGACTTAGTGGTTGAAATGGAATTCGAAGAAAACTTGTTGGAACACCCTAGAAAGAAAATTCTTCATTAGCATTACAATCTTTGCAAAATCGAAAAGGATTCAATATTTTAGAATGAATTTTGTAACGAAAAACATAAGATTGTACTAATGGTATGATTATTATTAGATTTAACTCATAAACTTCCTGATAGAGAGTGATAATTTTTGCTGAAAACTTTCCTCTAGTAGAGTTTGTTCAAATTCTCATCTTCAATCATAGATTTAATTCGTACGAACTTTATCTGTATAACTTTTGGCAAAACGTTGTGAATGTTCATATTGTGGTTCCGGTAAATGCTTAATTTGATTATAAAGTACTTCCATTTTGTATAAACTTCCTTGATAGAGACATTGCAGAAGACGAACCTTAAATTTAAACAAAGCAAAATATGATTGATTAGATTTAATGGCAACACTCTTACACTTTCACGATTAGTAAATATTTCACTCGGATTTACACTACTTAAAAACTTCTGATTTTGTTTACAAAATCCTTGTAAGTTTTCAATACCTAGATTTGAAAAATTTGAAAATAAAATAATTTCGTATGAAAAAAAATCTAAATAAAACAAGCATCAAGAGACAAATATGACGAACAATCGTGCCCAAGCATTGATAGAATGGGTGCAATAAATATATGATATATATATATATACCAAAACGAAGAAGAAGATACCCTTTTTTTTTTGGTTTTCTCTTTTTTTATGATGACACATAGCGCCATCATCATCATTCGATGAAGACGATGAACTTTCCCGAAGCTGTTCACCATGAACCACAATATCTAATACAATCGAGCAGGGTTATTATTTTATTTTTTACATAATTTTCGGATTTTAATACACATAACAACGATCATCAATAGAAAAAGGTATTACAACATTAATGTGTACCTGTTTGTGATTGAGCGAGCCTAGAACGCATCGTTCCATCACTTGATGAACTTCGATCATCGTCTGGTGATTCTCCCTCACGAGATTTTAATGGAAAGACACTACTCACTATAATCAAAAAACGATGAACGTGCTTTTTTTCTTATCTCATAGGCAGGAGAAAATTATCAATCTTAAAAGGGAAAAAACATGAAAACAAACCATCTTTTGATCGACGTTGTATTTCAATATCTTGTTTTAACATTTGCATCCAATGCATAAGACTCAATATTCGACGCTCTTGACTCATTGTATTAGGTTCGTTCTCCGCCTTGATAAAGAGAAAGTCTTTTTCTTTAAAGAAGAAAGTAAACATTCATTTACATACATAAATATCATATAGTAGAATTTCAGTTTCAGTTGTTTGTAGATTTAATTTACCTTCAGTAACAATATCTTCTGATGGTGTTATACGGATAGAGAATAACTCTTGTGTTATCTTTTAAAGAAAAGAATTGTTATTATGCATTTAATAGATAAAAATCATCAAAGCAGAAATTTTAACGTTGATTTTCTTATTGTTAAAAAGAAAATATTAGTTATATAGAATCTCACTACTGATTTCAATGTGTTTCTATTACTGACAACAATAAAAACAGAGCTCTGATGACAATTAATGAACAATTTAGGTTTAATTTTGTTCTGCTGGAATAAAAACTAACTTGTTTGCATCACGAAAATTGAAACAACCGATTCTATTGTATTTATGTGTAATGAGTAGGAGTGGCACTTTAACTTTAATTTTTAAAGTAAAGTTAAAGTGCCATCCCTAGTAATGCGTAAACATTTTACATTGACTTTTTCCTATTCTTTAATTTCAAAACAAATATGAAATCTCGTGAGAATAACTGCGATTCACATGTGCCAGCAGGCTTTCAACTCCACTGCTTCTCGAGATGAAAGTTCTACTCATTTGAAAGCCTAAATAGTTACTTGATTCATCGTTTCACTAAGCTTTTGTATAGAATTAGTGTACGTTTGAATGAATTTTTCCATTTCATTAATTCGATCAAGTTCCATCGTTTGCATTTGATCACAACTCTAAAGTATATTTATCTTCTTGGCAACCTAAAGAAAACTAATAATGGAACTACTTACTCTACACATTTCAGCGTCACATGTTTGTCTTGCTATCTCAACCTCTTTAGTTGATTCATGATATTTTTTTTCGTTTTTCTCTAATTCCTGTTCCAATTTTCGAAGTGACATTTCAATCTATTTTTAAAAAACAGACGATGTATTAGTAATGAAATAAATCTCGCACAAAAATTAATTAATGAATTAGATTTTGCAAATAAAATAAAGAAGCAGTTGGCAGCGATTATGAATTAATTTTAAAAAAAGGTCAGTGCATTTAGTACTAATTCAAATTCTTACATTTAACGTAGTTTTATCACTGAGAACAGCAGCTGACTATAGATGAAAATGAAATAAATAGTAATCAGTGTAAATATTCCATTTCATCAATCAAAAAAATCATTAGCAGCGTTAAGAAAAGTATAGTGTTAACAGTCAAACATAGTTAAGAACGAATAATATTCTTTGATCAATTGAATTTTTATACAAGCAAGAAGGAAAAATTGCTCATATTAATTAAAATCATTGTTTAAGCATTCCCAAAATTAATAAACGCATTTTTTTCGTAACAACAATATCGAAATTGTTTATTTCAGAATAGAAATAAATGATTTTAACAGACTAATGGGTCAACCTTCGAATGTACCTAACATGTTTTTCGACCATTAAACTCAAAATAGTTTCCATATGGCTCCAAATGTAAAGAATAGTTTACATCACCGTCATGGAAAGTGAGATTCAATGCATACTGCTTATTTTCAGCTTATCTGCATCATAAAAAAGTCCATAGAAAAATTGCACTAGAGAAAAAAAATTGTTGATTTTAATTTAAAATTACTCTAAACACTATATCACGTGTTTTTCAAAGAGGTTATAGCTTTTCTTCTAGAAGGCATAAACTTCCTAAAAACTCAATCTAATATGGCAAATCGTGCTGAAAATGTTTTATTATCAGCATTTCTCAGGAGAAATATATGTTCCTGACAATACCACAACTCCGCTAACCATCAAGAATGTGAAATCTATTGTAGACGGGATCTTAGTTATCACTAACAAATTCTTATGTTTGAGCAGCAATCAAATTCAAGATTAAAACAAAAAGAAACAAGTGCAACAACAAGTATTATTATTCTCATATCCACACTTCACACCTTTTCAGAGGTATATGCGCGATGTCCACCGTAGGATACACAAGCGGTGACCAAATGTACTTCCTGTATATGATAATAGATATGGTGGACAAAATAAAAAGGATCATTTTCTTTTCTTATACTAACCTTGCTAGTTTCTTTAGCAGAATTTTTTGTTGTTTTTGGAATTTCGTCCATTCTAAGATATAATCCTTCGATTTCTTTACAATTATCAAATTGACGTTGACGATACTGAAATAATAAATAAGTTTTTATTTAAATGGCGAATGTTTATTTTGCTTACTTTAGTATCGGTTTCTCTTTTATCTTTCCAGACTTTAAATTTTCCATTTAGTACATCCTCAATCTTAAGAAGAAAACAGCTCAAACAAAAATTTTCTTAGGTAATTTTTATAATTACCGGTTTTCTTGCTTTAAGTTGTGTATCAGCAAGATTTTTCATTGGAATAGATATTTTATTAAGTAATATATTAGCTATTGAATTATGTGCTTCACTTTCGATATTGATTTGTGTAGCGATAGTTGTAAATGCTTGTACTAAAGATCTGCATAGTTAGTAGAAAAAACAATAATATTAGTTTTTTTAAACGAAAAGCTATTTTTTATTTCAAGTTTTACCCTTTTGTTCGACTTGAAAGCTTCTGAAATGTTTCACTGTTCTTACGAAGACCTTTAGCATAAGCAATCTCAAGGTCATAACTAAACAACAGAGTTTTGAAATCGATATGATTACTGGTTGTTAGGAGTTTTTTTACCGTTCTTGCCAACATTTCGCAATGTCTGTACAATGTTCATTACCACTTTTCATTAGTTTTTTTAAAGCTTCATAGCCTCTTTCGCCCTATAAATTTTTAATTGAAATCAAAAATAGATACTACGAGCAATAACTTACCACGAAACAGTCTCGAAACTGTTCGGCTGTCATGATGAATAAAATAGAGATCTGCAAAACAAAATTCAATATATTCACATCTATATATAGACAACTGCATTCTATATTATTCATAATAATAATAATAATAATAAAGCATGACTCATTTCCTGTCTATCTCTTTTATTCCGTTCCATTTACATTTAGCTGGGTGTGGGTGGTTATTTGTCATCAATAACTTGCAGCTCTCTAGCGAATAAGCACGATAACTGCCAGGGAAAAAGCAGGCAGTAATATTTTTTCTTCCTTTCTAATGCAGTCAACATAAGCTGACATCATTTTCTCATTCTTGATCACAGAGAGAACTACTGGTAAACTTCCTTTTTTTCTCTCTCTTCTAACTGGCGGCCTTGTGTATACAAGAGATCTATCATGAGCGCAACTGACATTTGGACGTTTTTGCATTGGTGTTGTCAATTATACATGAATGCCTGACCTAGACCATCGTCTATCTTTCTTTTACAATACCTGTCTTGCATATGCAAAAGAAAGAGGAACGAGAGAAGGAGTAAGAAAGAACGAAAAGAATAGTTCACGATTGAGTATCAACTCATATCTGCATACTTCACCTATTGAAGTACAACAATAATGATAATATGAACGAAATAAAAGCGAAAGCACAAAACGGTCATAGTAATTTGAGTATAAAAGTGTTCTAACGATATAAACGTCTATTTCAATTATTGGTGAAAGAAAGAAAAAGCGAACTGCAAACATTCATAGAGAAAAGACGAAAGACATGTATTTTATGCAAAAACAAACTGAGTAGAGGAGTTAGAAGAAAATAACACAAAATCAAATAATATATTATAAAAAAATGTGGTACTAGTTTGAATAGAGTCATATACTATTTGCAAGAAGCGATAACCTTGAAATTGCAGTTACATTAGTTAATGTAAAAAGTTCGAGAGCGTAATTATCATAAATAATCTGTATTTAGGATTTGTCGGCGACTAAATAGCAAGATCAAGAGTCCTACCTAGTTTACACTTTTAGATACATGAGAGAACAGAAAGATAATCTATTGGTTCACATAGAGACTTACAAAAAAACAGAACGAAAAAAAGATGAACGCCGGAGTCTAGATGTCACTCATATCTAGAAAATTTCGTTTTTTTCTGTTGCTTTCTTGAGACATATATACAAACAGAAATAAAAGAGAAACAAACGAACTCTTACAGTTTATTACATCAAAGTTCATCATACAGTATCATCTATTGATAATATAATTTTACAATAATGACATATGACAATAAAATTTCTGACACATAGTACTCGACTGAAGTGTAATTACACAACAATCAAACACTTTTCAGATTTGGTGGTTTCTCTTTTCTTTTATATAAGCACGTGTAATAATGCAAGAACAATAAAAGACTCACAGTGCCAACAATGATTTTTATTTTGAAAAACATGCACGTACATTTTATTAGTTTCGCATAAAAAATAGAAAAGAGCAAGTAGATTCTTCAAGCCCACATTTTACAACATAAAATACTTTTGAACAAATCAGACGAAATTTTGTAATTGGCATAAAAATTGTATTTTTATAATATAGCATATGAATATTTATATTTATTGCAAAATGAATCCTATGAAAATCAGAACATCGCATATCCCTAACTGAAACAATTTTTTGCAACAAAAAAGGCATGCTAACAATGATCTAGCTCATCGAATATGCAAACGAAAGTATACTTGCTAGTCTTTTTTTTGTGCCCGTATCCAATACCACAAAAGTCTATATGTAAGAAGGACTTACATACTGGTGATCAAAACAAATGTAATGTATGATTTTTACAGGTACTAATCTTTTATTTTTCACGCCTTTTTAAATCTTATTTTCATTGTTTTCTGTAATTATCGATGTCATCATTGGTTTTTAGATAAATCAACGTCAATAGTTTCATAATTTATATAATAGTTTTAGATATTTTGTTTTGATAATAAGTGAAATAAAAAACAAGAATTTCAATACTCTTATCAAAACATGTGAATGTTTTGGTTACATTATCTGAAGTTTTATTTTCGTAGTGGAGCGTCCTTTCTCGCTGCTTTTGTGAAACACGATCTGAAAGGAGTGTTGAAGTATATAGGGTAGAAATTTGCCTCTCGCCCCCACAGACCGTTACAGAGAAATTAATTAATCAGTTAATTGGTTAATTAATTAATTATTAATTAATTTCTCTGTAACGGTCTGTGATAATTTCTCAATTCTCGGTAACAGTCTGTGATGGTTTTCGAATTCTCTATCACGGTCTGTGATGGTTTCTAGAGAGTCCATACATCATAATACAGACCGTAATAGAGAAGCTCCACAGACCACCAGTGACAGTAATAGACGAATTCCAGAAAAGAAGTTTCAACGTGTTTCACACTTTTAATCCCAAAGGGATTGCGCTAACAGCTTTTTCCAAATAGATCATACGATTTTTGTCATGTCTTTTTTAGGAGCAAAATTAAAGAAAAAGAAAGCGAACTCAACTCATTGAAAAATGACTTAAAGAAGGTCGATGAACAACTTCAACGGGAGAAAAATGACTTGGCAAAAGTTGAAAGTGAGAAAAAAACAACCGAAAATCGAATAAACACTCTGGATAGAGAAATTAAAGATTTGACTGGGCAACTAAACAAATTGACAAAGGAGCGAAGCGATTGCGAAGAACAACTAGAAAAGGAAAAGAATACACTGAATGAATATGAAAAAGAACTAAAAACCGAAGAAACGAAACAAAGTCAAGCTGAACAAGAAGTTAGAAATCAAGAACAAGTGGTACGCACAGCTGAAGCAAAGCTCAGACAATGTAAATTAGAAGAGCAGGCTGCTAAAGCTGCAGAGGCACAAGCTAAAATCGACGTACAAATGGCACAGACTGCATTAGCTGAAGCTGAAGCGGAACTATTAATTGCTGAGGCAGAATTAGCTGCAGCCACAGCTGCCAGTGTTGTTGTACCAGCAACTGTAGCTGCAGCAAAGGCTCATTTGGCGACATGCAAATCGAGAGTAACTAAAAATAAAACAACTTTAACAACGTGTAAGACAACACTAAAAGCATGTACTGAAAAGCGTAGAATTGCAGAAAATAACCGAACTCAAGCAAATAGCGAACTCACAAATGCACGACAAGCATTGCAGACTAAAAACGATCAACTCAAACAACAAAAAGACAAAGTTCAACAAACAAAACAGAAAATTGAACAGCAAAATAATACTATAGAAGTCACTGGAAAAAAACTCGACGATTTACGAAAAGAATGTAAAAAGGTTGAAACGGAATTGAAAGCAAAAGAAAAAACGTTGGCAAACGAGAAGCAAAATCTTGAAAAGCAAAATCGTCAAATTGATAAATTAAAAACCGAAGTAAAAAAGTCGGAAGACCAAAAGACTACATTGACTAATAAACAGAATCAAGTAGAAAAGGAATTGAAAGATTTTGGTCAGAAAGAAACAGAAAATGAACAAAAAAGAACACAAACAAAAAATGAACTAACTAACGCTCAAAATGAACAAAAAACAAAAACGGATGAATTAAAAACAAAACAAGAAAATCTGAAAAAACAAGAAACAGATTTACGTGAGAAAAATCAACAAATGATGAAAGCACAGAATGAAGCTCAAAATATCGAAGAGAATATTAAGATGTGCAATAAATCAATTCAAGAATTAGACGCCGACAAACGAGAAGAAGAGAAAAAAATGCGAAGAGCACAACAAGAAAAATCGAATGCAGAGAAGGAATTATCAAAACTAGAGAATCAATCAGAAAGCCTTGAACAGGAACAACGACGATGTGAATCGGAATTGAAGCGTTTAAACGATGAGCTACGAAGTAAACATCAAGTGCTAGATGGTAAAGAAGTTCAAATGTCAAATTATGAATCACAACTGGGACATCGAGAAAACAAATTATCATCGAAAAAACAGGAACGGTTAGAAAAACAACAACAACTAGATAGTGTTAAAGCGCAATTAACTCAAAATCGACAACAAATAAACGGTATTGAAAGAAAAATGGTCAGTCTTAATCGAGAGATACAACAACAGGAGCTAGTTAAATCAGATGCTGAGCGCCGATTGCATGAATCTGAAAATGATATCCGCAGCAAACAAACTGAGCTTAACCGCTGCCAAAAGAATTTAAATGATAAACAACGAACATATGACGGCATTAAAAGTAAACATGAAAAAAAATCACAACGTATTCAACAACAAACCGATCTGAAAGCTAGTATCGATGAAAACATCAACCGTGCTAATGCAGAATTTGTAAATGTACGTCGGAATATTGGTGACCGAGCTTTGGATCTCAATAGTAAGAATCGACAAATAAAAATAGCTAAAGAGAAAGTATCCAATAATTCGATGAATATAATCAAACAGAATCGTCCACATGTTGATGAAAATTTTGAGCGCGACTATTCGCCTGTACATATTAATCAACATCAGCACAATACAGCAACAGGTTAAAACTCAAAGAAATACGCTAAGAAAATAATTCGATACTATTACTGTTTCTTATTCACAGATAATCTAGATACATGTAGCTGCACACTCCGGTGTTGCTGGTTCTGTCTCTTTTGAACTTTTCTTCATTTTCTATGATTCTTTAAGTATATATAAATCTTCATTGTTTTTGAATATATTTGCGGGCGTGTGCCAAGCTGCCATGGCATATATTGCGATCTTGCTTAAAGATCTAATTATATGGTAATAACTCTATATGATTCTAATAAAATTCAACAAACAGCCAAGCGCCAACCGTCCAAGATAGATGTTTCAATATTGAGAGTGGTAGATAGTAGTGTGTCTAAATCAATGTGAAACAGATCGATTTATACCTCTTAACGAAAAGACAAATTCAATCCACTAGTTTCAACTTTTACTTTTCAGCAATCGATCTAGTAAAAAATGCAGCAGTTTTTTAATGGAAATCGTGAACGTCCAAGTTGTTTTGACTCTACAGAATTGATGTATTATCAGAGCAGAAAACTTCATATTAAATATTCGTATAAGTAGAACGAAAGAAAAAATGAAATGGCTAGCGCTGGAAAATAAACGATTCTTCAATATCAATCAAGATAATGCACTGAAATACAGTTGATCTAGCATGAATATCAAACTGCCCGTCTTTTTGTCGATGGTACTAACAACTGCGATCCGTGCATTGGCAATTAATTGATGATGAGTTTGTGGGCGAAAGCAACACTCACACCCTCGAATTCCCATAGTATCTCCTCCGATAAATCATTTCATTCTACCATGATAAAGAAAAGGATATTATTCAAAACGCATCCAAAAATCAACTATCAACATGGTTCCATCATTCTCTGATTGTTTAAAGTTTATACATCATATTATTATATCTCAAATACTACAGAATTGAAATTCTTTTGACCTCTTGGAGTGTTGTCAGTACATAGGCTTGTTAAGAAATAGAAAAGATTAAGTTTATAAGAGATAATAAGAGGAGCACAACAATAACAATATTTAAAAAAATGAGAATTGCCATAGTCCGAAAGTGAATTGAAGATCTTACATAGTTACATTAATAAAACATCAGAATCCTTAGAAGAAAAAATGTTTTTTGTCAAAAGTTTCTTCTTATCGAGTCTAAACACGAACGATAAAGTGAACGATGCAAGAAATTGATTAGTTATAACTGGTAGAGTGAGAGAAAGTTATGCATGGTCTTACGTCACTTCTTTGTTAACTAAATATTCTGTGTTATTCTTTTGTACCAACAAAAAAGAAAAGGAAGGTCTAATTTAATATGTTTAATGTTTCTTTGATATTAATTGCTTTAATGATATAACTTGGTCCGTGACTTACAAAAAAGTTCGTCACAATTATCCCGACTCACAAAAAAAATTATTTTTATGATTTCGGCTTAAGCGTAGTCCTGAGTCGGAGTTCGACATAAGAATCTAATGAGAACCATATCCTCGCCAAACACTCACTATCATTTTGAAAGTAGCTAACTGTTTTTGACTGTAATCTTGAGGGTGGTTGTTTCTCCAATCAACAACCCACACACCCTCAACATTAAAAATAAGTTGTGTATATATTTTTTTTGTGACCACCAATTCAAGATGACGCTGCACTCCTTCTGTATGAGCTGTCACAGTTGATTGACATTGTTTTGTTTATTTATACGGATGGGACAAAAAAACTTGTTCCGTTCATAAAAAGTCACTTACTCACGTGTGTTAAACTTACATAGATATATCGACAACAATATTATTCAATCATATAAAAGTTTAATCTTTATTTTTCTTTACGATGCTACAACTTGAACTCATGTCGAATGAAGTGATCCTTTGTGCTTGTCTGGGATCAATTAACATCTGCAGATGTCATTTACAGTCTCTCGAAACTTAATACTCGTTTCAATTGGTTGCTGATCGAATTTCACGGACTTTACAAACAATTGGATGTACGTCATTGTTCATTATCAGCGTGTCGATTCTTTTGTCGTCAAGTACCGACTATGATGGAATGGCGTCTTGGCTTAACTGCTCTTAAAATAGGTAATCGTTATCGATGCTCTCAAACGGATATGTTTGCAGATGAAATACGAAAATCAGTTGTTGCAAGTCATTTTGCTAGGTCAGGAATATCAGGTAATAATTCATCGAAAGATATCTTCCGTATCTTAATGACATATAGCAAGTCTATAGAACCGATATTTCCTCAGCTTGTTTCTCTCGTTGTTTTCCAATCATTATCAACTAGTGAAGAAGGTTTTGAACTTAAATATGAACATACAATTATGAATGCCTACGTTCCTCATCGTTCTCTCATCTCCATCACAATTAGAGTTCTCAACTTAACTACACTTCACGTACTTCTTCATTATCTTTCACAACTTGAATATTTAGGTAAGAAACAAAATGTTATACATCTTCATCTACTTTGAGATCAGTATAAAGAACTAAATGTGTATTTTTTTTATTTCAAGATGTATATATTACCGACGTTATTTATTCAATGAAAACTAATGATGAAGATCTGCCAACAAAATTAGATTATCCGAAAAAACTGCGTGTGCTTCATTTAAGGTAAAAATATCCATATTTTAAATATCGTTTCATTCATGTGAATTTTCTTGAGGTAATTTTAAGATTGCGGGACCCAATTGCAATTGTCTTAAGCAATTAGTCGATAAGTTCGGTAATACGTTAGAAGAGTTTTCTTTGTTTTTAACTCATTATTGTAATGGCGAACTTGATATATGTTCCGATAGTTATCGTCTTGCTACTCTTTGCAGTGGATTATCTCATTTGCGATCACTCCATTTTGGTATCCAGCTGCAGTTCATAGAATCATCAAGCAATGAAATATTGTCTGATTTCATTCAAGCTTTTCGTACACCTTTTTGACTCAATGGACCTTTGGGGTGTATACGAGTGTGCGCAAATTATCATCGAGTATTTCGTCTTGTACATCTGTTCTCTCTTCCATATGTATTTTCTAACAATACTGTGTTTCGTACAATCGATCTGATCGATCTACTATTCAATACTAGTGAAGCAGAGAAAGATATATCGAATAATTTACCTATAGCACTTAGATCTCTATGGTCTGGTATGGAAACATTGTGTATCTCTTTATTTGAAAAGCGAAAATACCAACTTCATTTATCCACGCACTTCAATGTCTCTCAAGTTATAGTAAGTTATTAATATTATTTGTTTTCTAAAAAATCCTATCTTTATCATTGTTAAAGACGAAGTACTATTACTAATAAATGAAAGAGGAATACTGCCGAACAATTTAGAAGCTCTTGTACAACTCACCCATTTCTCCACTCTACAACTAAAAAGCTCATTTGATACCAACAGTATTTATGATTTTCAACGTGAGGGCGTGGGCATGGGTTGTTTTGAGGTGACTAAAACTCCTTTATGGTTATGCATTTTTTGACTTGGCTTGGCTTGACTTTTTTGTATAGTCAAGTCACAAGTCAAGTCGTGTCGTTTCTTAAAAGTTCCAAGTCAAGTCAAAAAATGACTTGACTTGCCCATCTCTGGTTTTACTCAATAGAGAAAGTCGGCAAACATCGACCAATATCTACTTAATTTTTCTATGCACAATGGATGTTATTTCACTTTATCAATGGAATTTAAGTCGTGCAGTAGATGTATTTACTTATGATCAATAAACCATATGGGGTGAGTCATTATTGATGTGCAAATTAAGTCAACTTTTTGCCTTTTATACTTTACATACCTCGGCCATGTTTCTTACTTTTGTTGAGCTTGTTTACTAAGAAGTAGATGTTATAAAAAAGAAATAGCTCGGCCATATGTTGCATTATTATTCTGATGATTTTATTCGCATTAAGTTTTGAATATTCGAGCTACAATAATAGCACAGGAACAGTACAAAATGGAATACCCTGCTATTGTTCTTTGAATATTGAACTTTGTAATTTCTATATGACTTCATATGTATGGGTAAGTATTCAACTAATTATGATTAAAATAAATATTCATTTTCTTTTTATACAGATTCATCTTGTGATCATGTCTTTTTTACCATTTGGTATTATAATGATGTGTACACTTCTTACAATAAAAAAGTTGATTATTAAACAAACAACAATAAATGATCAATCATTAAGAAGTGCTCAACATAAGCGTCGTACTTCAGTTATACTATTACTTATGTATTTGGCGTACGTTATTTGCACTCAAGGATCAGATTATGGGACATGCTTATACGGGCACGGTGTTGCTCGCCTCAAGCACATTAATGTATACAAGAAACGCGATAAATATATTCTTATTGTACATATCTGTCCGTGGATTTCGACAAATAATATATGAGTTTATTTCAAAATATATTGCTAAATTGTCAAATCAAGTGCGTCCAATAAATCAGGGAACAGCAAGAAATAATGAACTGATCGTCACATTAGATGCAAGACAATTGAACATGGCAACCAGGAGTGACGTCAAATAATAAATTAATTATTCATCGCACTCTCGGATGCAATCATCGAACACTAATGAAATGTTTTGTTCGCATTATTCGTTCTCATATTAAAAATTTAGTTCGCTTTTGTAATTGTAAAATTTCTGTTCATTTACAACATAAAACTCATATTTATCTCGCTTATGTTTTACCACCTTGACGGGCGTCAAAAAGCGATACAAATAAAATATATCAGAGAATCTGTGGCACCGCATATTAGGAACTATGGTTGAGTTCAGACGAGTCCCTTTTGAAATATTTAAGCGGAGCTATTAGATTCGAATACACATACCATGCTGTCACTTACCTAGTGTTCAGGTGATTGAACCATACCATCGAGAAACATACTTCTAGATATAAATACTCATCATGAATATTATTCCATATACTTTCAAATTTTTTAGCCTGTCATAAAAATAATTCCGTATAAAAATAATTATTTAGGCCCATTTTAGTGATATTTTTTGGTCACTATTAATCAGAATTGATTAATCTTAACGTAGAAATAATTTTTAGTATAAAAATAAATCGTAAAATTATTTAGATTAAAATAGAAACAAATATTTTCAATGGTATCTGGAATTTCTGATTAAATTTTCATTTAATTATTGTAAATTAACGTAGAAATAATTTTCTTTCTATCCAAATATATATTTAAATTTAATGTAACAGAATAAATGATTTCAACGAAATGAATGTAAATTTTCTATAAATATATTACTGCATAAATTAAGAAATTACAATCTATTAAATATGCGTAGTGAATTGTTAAATACGTAGATCGACATGCCTATCATGCGCAGGGTTGCCAGGTGTACCCAATTTGAGCCCTTTTGTACCTCTGGGGTATGAATTTTGTACTCCATCTACATTTTTCAATCTTAAGACCATTATCATCCATATTTTGGTTGAGATTCAGAAAATTCTGTCTCTTTATCCGACATTTACTCGTATTGAGAAAGATGTGAAGCATTCATTTGAAATGCACAAAGTTGTTTCTTATGTGCAGTCAATTATATGCTCGAATGCATTTGTCGAAGGCGTTTTTAGTGATATGAGACGCGCATGAACAGACAGTCGCAATTCAATGGTAAATGAAACGATAGCTGCTGAATCGAAAATCAGATTTAATACTGCTATGAAATGTAAAGGTTTTTTTTCTTCTGCTCAGACACAACTGCAACTGATAATGTGAGCCAAAATTAAATAAAAATACAGTTTCGAAAAAAGCGTGCACCAATTATTGTATATATAAATCAAGAAGGTTCGCTTTGAGTAAACATCTTTTTCTTATGATTGGATTGAATAGATGTATGTCACAATGAAATTTTATTGTGAACATATTTGTAAGAAAATAAAGATTTTAAGTTGAAACCTAGGCTTTATAGTAAAAGAAAAACTGAGTATGCTCTTTCCAGATTGAAAGTATAGTTTTCGAAATTAATTTCCGCCGCTGATGACCAGTGGGAAAGATGTAAGCTACGTACCTCACGAATGTACCCCATTCACAATTGAGTTGTACCCGACGTGCACCCCATTTGGGACCTGAACAGCTGGCAACCCTCATCATGTGATAAATATTGCAAGTTTTATTTTCCTGTGGAACAGTTTCAGAGTTCCCAATGAGTATTTGAGTCGTTTCTGACTAGTCAGAATAGTTCAATTTTAACTTATTCTTCATTTTCAGTTAAACAGGCGGAAGTCATCTTGTAGTTTAGACTCTATTAGCAGACCTAAGTCTATCCCTGTATGATATTCTAGCGTCTGGACGCCCGTCAGTTATTTAATAATGTCGGTCTGTGTTCGATTTCACCTATGGTCTTTTATTTTTTATTGTTTTTCTGACCTAAAAATTAGTCTGGACGGACAATCGGACTAGTCATGTAGCCCGTCCTCACCATTTTTTTGCTCGCTTGGGCACCAAACCCTCATAATCGATTATTTTATTGATTTATGAACTTATGAGAAATTTTTGCAAAATAAAAAAAGGATATATGTATATAAATAGTATTCGAAAAACTAATCCTATTATATACATTATGCGATGAGCATCCTCTCAAGGTCATTTGTAAATCCTTGACATTCATTCTATTTCTAAATTGTAACATGCATATATGTACACCAAAAAGTAGTTCTTCAAAGTCTTAAAGAAATTTGCCTATATTCTATAGATAGTCAGTATAACAAGCAAGTCATTCAAAGAATAAAGATTTATTTTTCTCTGCTATGCTGTTGGCTAATTTTAAGTTGCGTTTGTTTCTTTCAAAATAAAATTCTCTTCTCTTGTAAAAGAAAAGTAAGACGTGTATATTAGTGTTCTTTTTTTTTCTTCCTCTTGCGGTTTAATGCAAAATGTTTGCGCACAAGTGACAGCATATTTGTTTCAACCGAGCACTATTGACACTGTTGGGGTAATCAAACGAAAAAAAACAGAAGACAGTTTATCAAGGTAAGAGACGAATAAAATCAAAAAAAAACGTGATTGATTTCAAAGTCAAGCTGAACTGCTAATAGAGATCTTTTTTTTGCAAATAATATCTATTTACTGTGTGCATAAAACGTGAGACATTTCAAATATACACGACAAATCGAGCGAGACGAAAAGTGAAATCGATGATTATCATTCTCTCATTCAGCTGTAGGGGTATCAATTTACAGTTTATTTTATTTAAATTTAACTTCGCGAAAAGTTAATTTAATTTTAAATAAAATTTTAATTTTCAGAATTTTAATATAATTTAAATAAAATTTTTGAAAATTTTTGTTTCAATTTTACTCCGATTTGAAGAAAATAGAAGAGATTTTTATTGATTTCCTCCGATTTTTGAAAAAAAACCTCCCGTTTTCAAGTAACCCCCCTATAATTTTATTACTTCGCGCCGTCTCTGCCCTGGGAAGAGTATATTTTATTTTGATTACTTTAAATAAATCATCTTATGATACTCGGAGAACATAATACTACCTAAGCGATTTAATTTCGTTTAGATGAATTATAGTTTTTGTCATCGTTTATAGTTATCGAGAAAGATGTATTTGTACATACCTCTACTTTCATCACTATCATTTAGAGTAAATGTAATCGGCTTTAAAATTATGGCATTTGATTTTAATTGTTGATAAATTAATCTGGAAGATAGATCGGTGAACAGATGTTCGTTGTTGTTATTGTTGTGGTTTAATAAGCTGAAACCATCCCGAACTAAATCTTCATTTTCCATAGCTGCACCACCAACTAATATCTTCATATTAGTAAATTTAAATTCATCGATTTTGTTTTTTTTTTGTCATGTTTGGTGGTGGACATTTGCCAATCGCTTCTGTCATACGTTCCGATAATTTATCAATGAGATCCACCAGGACTGTTATTGGTGTAAATGGTGGTTCATATGGTTCAGGATAATGCGATAGGAACGCAAATTCATTATCATCGATACGACCAATCACTAATAAAAACGTGCACGATGATATTCCATCTGATCCGATCGTTGTGTAACTGATTCTTTCATCCATAAATTTAACTTCAGCATGGAAATTTTCCGACGGATGAGCTAAAACATGAATAGAAAGTGTAGAATTTTCTTTTGCTGTGTAACATACACGTACATTGATGCGATATTGATGATTCATCTTTTTCAGGTGACTTTCGTAGTCTTTTTTCTTCAGTGGTATCTAAAGAAATAATAAAAGTATATTTATTTTTATTTGCTAATAGACAAAACATTGATTTAATTTCGAACTAAAACTATTTCTCAATGCATATTGCATGATTGATTTCTATTATTTTATGGATGAAAATATTTTTTTATCAATATATGTTTGGTTTTAATTAATAATATCTGATGGAGAAAAGGGCAGAGACGTTGGTTCTAGCAACACTTTTGATTCATTCTCGATACCAAAGATCATTACCTTGATATTGTGGACAAATAAGCATATTTGGTTTTGGTTCGATAATTAACGGTTGTTTTTCAACATCCCAATCGTTAAGTGCACTCATGATTGTTGGAAGATTATCACGCATTGATACAACATGAAAGCATTCTGAATCAGCATCGACTCTTGTTAATTGTACAGAGTGAGTTTCAAATATATTCATTTCAGGTTTATTTGAATTAAAATTAACTTGTTCATCATCCAATTTTTGTAGGATCTATTTAAAAAGGAAGACATTTTTTATTTTTTAGTATGATTTATTTACTGTTGTTGTAGTTGACACTGATGGTTGTGGTAATATTGCACGTATTTCAGCATTTAAGTTTCGTTCTCCTAAATTAAGTTGTACATATGGAAGACCATTTTCAATACGTAATACAATCATTTCAAGTTTAACATCAAAAACTAAAATATCAAATACATTCTTCCGTCGAATAGTTTTGTTAAACTAATTTACCAAGTATTTCAAGAATAGATTTTTTTTTTGTTCATCAGATGGTTTCATCTCGATTGGTACGCCATCCAAAACACATTTAATACATAAAACAGGATCTTTGTAATATCTAAATGAGATAATTGTTTATTAGTGAAAAGTTAAATTTTAATTCTAGGCGAAAGATGAAGATCAATTCGCAATTCAACTAAACTATCGGACGGTTACTCTACACGTCACAACAATTAGGGAGAGCAAGTTAGGAGATTTTGCACTCTGCCCACTCTAAATAGTTTTTAATCATATTATAGCTTTCTCTATGAAACTTTTCTCTATGATTAGTTAACAGTTTTGAATTAATAGTTCATCGAAAATAAATCAATTGCAAAGAGAAAATAGATCAACTTTTTAAACAGACAATAGCTTAGTCTAAAAGAGAATATTAATCAGTTTCAAAGAAAAAAAAAGAATCTGGTCACAGTGTAAAATAGAATACATTGAAAGGCACGCAATTAGATCAAGGCCAAAACTATGATTCGATTGTTAAGACCTTTTAAATATAATAAATAGACCCCGAACAGTGTATTGTAAAATGATCCACCTTAATATCTAAGGGTCTACTAGAAGCATACGTCTAGAGAGCATGTTTCAACTAAAGAGCTATTCGAATATTTGAGGGATGTCCTATTTTTGAATACATAAATAACCAACAATGTTCGTTACATATCAGTATGACGTACTTTTCGGACTCAGAATATACAGTAGTTTCATGAACACTTTCCTGATGACATGAAATACATATCAGCGACTGACTTCTAAGTTTTTCTTCCATTGTATAGATTATCATTTTTATTAGTATTTGGTGGAAATGGCAACGCTGAATGATTAATAAAATTTGATTTAAAAATATACTAAATTGTTCTCCAATCAATCAAAAGCTTTGAATTGTTTTTGAACAGGGGACATGGGGACACTCGATAATTGATAAGAATTTAAAAAAAAGAGAGATTCAGAAAGATTACTTTGATTAGTAAGATCTAATAAAATAAATGTTCTCAATATTTTTTCTGGTAAAGTAGATACATTGGGTCATCGACTGATTGATAAAGTCTAAAATATGATTTACTTTCTCCGTATGAACTAAATATTGCGGATCTCTTTGTTTTTGGAGCTGTAGATATATATAAACGAGTCGAATAATGAGCAATACAAATGTATCAATGATGTGTATCATTTTTATGTTATGTCATCTTACCATATGAATGGTATAAAGAATACTTATACAAGATTATCCGAAGATAGAAAGAAAGGATGATGAGTCAAAAGGATATAAAGTTAGAGTCACTCTTATTCAATTCTTTTTTAGCTTTATCTCTGACCAAAAGAAATGAATTATTGTAAGCTGCTCGCTTATAAAGTTTATTAATCTTGATTTAACTAATATGAAATAGGATTTTCGTAATAAACAAATGTATTGTTTAATCTATTAAGAAAATCAATTAGTTCGATCTATAATTAATCAGTAGTTCTTTTAGTTTTTCATACAAACAAAACGTGCCTTATTAATTTTCTTAGAGGTCCTTCCCATACACTTCCGAGGTAAACCTAGGAAAGCATAAGATAATTTGTATGAAAAGAACTAATGATTTAGCTCAGCTCTTGTGAATTAAAGCTCTCACACACGGAATGGAGCTTTGGAGATAAGGGTGGAAGATCAGTATTAGTATCAAATAATGATATTTTAATGCTACTACTAATTCAATACGAATACAAAAGTATTCAAATATTTTTTTTAACTCTAATGCAATAGCATTGAAAATAGCATAAAATAATACAGTGCAAATGCTAAGCCGACACTCCCACTTGGAGATTTCATACGCATCTTCGAAAAGGAAATGGAAGTCTAGGACATAAAACTATCGGATACTTATAGTACAGTGGGAATCCTAAAAATATGAAATCCGACGTTTTCTCCTTGAGGACCATAGTGACAATGAAAAATAGACAAAATACAAGACACTTTTTTGAGAAAACATTGCTTTTGAAATTATTGATGTGAACTATTTTGTGTAGAAAAAATAAACGTGTTCTCACTGTTCTGATTTTTTGAACAAACGCATCAAGATGAAAAATAGGGAACAATATATATATAGTGTTCAAACTGATAGCGAGACACTTAAGAGTTCCAATTGAAAAAAACTTTTTATTGTAAAAGAGAGAGCTATTGCAAAGAACATTTTCTCTCTAGCTTTGAGAGACTTTCACTCTTAACTTTTCCTCCTGTTACCAAAACCAAACGAAAACTAAATACTTACTCATTCAGCAATGGCCGAATGTCAAGAATTGAATCACACCACCTAATATTTCCCCTAATATAAAATTTCATATGTAGAATAAAGAAAAAGAAGAAAATAAATTTTACCAATCAATATATTGAACTTGAACACGATTTTCATCAATTTTTAGTATACGTGCTCGATATCAATCTCCATTAAAAAGTGCAGCACAAAACTGTCCAACAATTAATATACTTCAAAAACAAAAATAAAATAAATTTCCTTTTGTTTATCTAGACTATTTTTCTTCACTTTGATTGATAAAACTTCGCTTGAACCTTTGCAAGTTGTTCATGATTATTCATTTTTGTTAGAAGTAATGTTGTATTAATATAATCATCTAATGTTGCTGCAAATATTATATTTGGTAGTTCAAGATTTGATAAATAAACAGAATAATTTTTATTTGTTATAAATGAATCATGTTCACGAATATTTATGTTTATTTCTAAACAATAATTTGTTTTGTTAAATAAATATAACAAACTCTATTTTTACTATTTTGAAATGGAATTTTATTATGTTGTTGTTCAACATTTGTACTATTCCATAATAGTTAGCTAATTGAAAACTAGAAAATCGATTTTGACTATTAGGTAATGATGTACTATTCTTTTCGATATTTGATTCATCATTAAAACGACTATTATAATTAAATTGAAACAAAAAAATTTTCATCTAAAAATAAGTTTATTACTCACCATTCATTTTGTGGTAGAGAAGAAATATTAGTCGTTTGTGTCTAAAAAAAATATTGTTCAAAATAATAAACATAAATACAAATATTTACTGATGAATGATTAACATATAAAGTTAATTGGCCAATAACGTAATTGTTCATATTTTCAACAGCATTAGTACAACTTTCTGGTTCAGCATAATTAATAGAACTAAAATGTTCAATAAAAAAATTAATTAGCCAATTAACTTTTAAATAATTAAAAATAAAAAACTTGTCCACAACCACCTTCAGAATTTGAATTAGTCGACAAAATTCTACTCGATACAATACGGCCAAATTTTGAAAAAAGTTTTTCAAGTTGACTCTACAAAATCAATAAATATAAAAATAACTTTCATTTACACAAATACAAGAAAATACTTCAGTGTAATCTTTTGGTAAATTTTTCATAACAATACAGTTTACATGACTTTAATTAAAATAATTGAATTAAAATAAAATGAATATTTTATTTTTCTATCTACCTTCCGAAATCGTCCATTATTGTGGTTTAGTAGGTATATATGATAGAGACAGTGTTTCTAATGAAAATTTAATCCAAGTGCACAATGTAAAGTTTCGTATAATCTAAAATTGAAAGAATGTTTACATCTTATTTTTCAAGTAAAAAAAAGATGAATAACAAATAAACAACAATAATACAAGCGGAAAAACAATTTGTATCTGATTCATTAAAGAATATGAAAATATGATGTTTTTACTGTACGATGACGCATCACATTTATTTTGTTGTTGTCCACCTATATATATTGTTGGAAAACAACAGAATGAATGTGATGCGTCATTGGTTAAGATAATCCAAATACGCCACTTCGAGTTATATACACGAAATAGCCATTGAAATAAAATATATCGAGCCTCTGTTATAAAAAAAAAAAGAGGACGTTCGTAAGAAGATGCAGTTAGAGTCTACATACATCAAGATGGACACTAATTAGTTCTTGACTGAGGTATTAAACTAGTTGAGTCGTCCAGTTCTTCTGAATCGAACAGAAACTGATTACCACAATTCTTTCAAACGGAACGAATATTGCTCACCCGTCTCTCAGTCAAGAGCTATCTATTGTCTCTTTCGCCGTGTATGTGATTTCTTATACTAGATGCTCCTAAGTCAAAAAATAGACTAATCCAACAAGCCAATCTTTAAGACACACACGATAATGTTGCTTTCCATATTATAAAACTGTTTCGCAGACATTTGTTTACATATATGTCGATTTAATAAAATGGTAATATCTTGATTTCTTTTTCAAAAGATGCGTCATAAAATGCTCGACTGAGTTGTTTCGATGATTTTTCCCATAAGCAAAATAATAAAGCTATAAGATAATGCTACCTTGTGCCATACTGAACTTGTTTTGAAATTTTTTTGTCTTAAATATGTCTCCGCTTCATAAAATTCTACATAAGCTGAGTGAGAAAATTCCTATTGCAAAACAACAAAGTCTTCCAAAAATGTTTATTACACTTAATACGATGTGAAGTACCACTAGCATTTGGCTTTTTTAATTTTGAGTATATATTATACATGCTATTGGTATTTTTATTTATTCTTATAAAATAATGAGCGTGTATACATTTAAACATGGGCAGACAGAACGAGAGAAGAGAAAATAACTCGAACAATTTTACTCAACTGATCAAGTGTCGAAATATTTAGAGGCATTGTTTGAAAATAGATAGAATTTATGTGTTACAGTGAGTAGTATGTTGGAAAAGTAGCTTTAATAGCACGGTTGTATTGTTATGCAAAATGTTCCTCATAGATTATTGAAATACTATATTTCCAATAAATATAAGAGCATTGATTAATGAAATTTATATTAAAGATTGAATCTTGAAAACCAACAAAACATTTTCGATGTTTCAAATAATCGAGATGAATACGAAGAACATTTTAAATTAATTTTAATAAAAATTAAAAGTTTAAATGATGATGTTATTCTATTTATTGATGATCCAGAGAAGTACAAAGTTGCTTAAGAACAAACTCTAAAAGAACAAGAAGAACAAGAAAATATCAGCAAAATGTAGAAAAAAGAAGAAGAGCTATATTCGAAAAATAAAAAGCTTTAAAAAAGCAATAACAAGAAGTTTATTTAAGTATTGCTAATAGTAATATATGCTTACAGTTGGTAACTAAGTAGAAATAAACTCTATTCCCGGTGCTGGAAGGATCTTTCTAGGATCACAGCTTTGCTGCATAAATTTAAAAAAAAATTAAGTAGAAATAAAGCCATAATTTTGAGAAATCCATATTGATTAATGGTGATGATGTAATTTAATAAATAGTAAATAATGAAGAAACAAAAGAAGATTACAGCTGGCTCAAATACCAATCTTAAGTAAAACTATTTTCCAAGTCGTAATTTCATTACGTATTAGTACATTGCAGTTTTTTAATTTATTCAATGAGAATAATCACAGAACAAGTTCATAGAAATTTTTCAAGGAACCGATTTCAAGTGCCTTATTGTATACTTTTTCTTATGTTTCTGATCGATATTATTTTCATTAAGATAAAAGTCAGTGGTTTTAACAATAAATGAAGCACATACATGTGTTTCATCTTGAATGTCTCAGCAGAAGCCAATTTGCTGTTTAAGTTCTTTTAATTAAAACAAAATGATTCTTTATATATCTTCTATTATTCTATCCTATTTATGTCTCACAATCAGGTTGCTACAAAGCATAGGAATGCGTTTGGTATTTCTACGTCGCAAGAGCAAAGCAAATTCCTTTAGTTAATTCGTCTTAAAAAGATGATGTTAATCTGAATTAATCACCAATTACGTTGTTTAATTCAGTTTTATCCTTTTTCTAGTTTGTTTGACACCTAACATTCAATGAGAAAAAAAAAGCATTCGCTCGACGATTGATCGCATCCGTCGAGTACAAATGTTTCAGTCAAATTGGTTTATTTGAAAGGAATAGAGAAAAAAAGAAGCAATTTTTCTTTTGTGTTACATAAAAATTGAACGTTCTATAACGAAATGCATATTCATTTATTGAAGTTGCAATAGATTAAAAAGTTCAACCATTGATATATTTAAACAATATTCATGCGATGATAACGTGAGTTTGTAAATAAAAAGAATTCACAAGTGAATCATTTTCGAGTCTAATAGATTTCAAAAGTTTCTCCTAGAAGAAATAAATCGATAAATATTAATTGCAAAGCTGAGAATTTCCTATTTTTGTTTTGTAAATGAAAATTCAATGAAATTTAAAGAAATGATTGTTTATTAGTCAGTTGTCGAGAGTTTAAGAAAATTTCGGTGTAGAAAGAGTTTCAATTAATCTTTTTAGATAAAATGATTAGTAGATTAGAAATATTACCAAATGAAATATTTTTTAATATATTTTCTCATTTATCATGGAACGAAATATTAACATCGTTTTGGTCATTAAATGAACGATTTAATTCTCTTGTTTGTTCAACTTTTTCAATGAATCAAACTGGAATTATTATTGGTCAAACCAATTTATCTTATAAAATATTTTTAACAAAACTATTTCCATTAATTTCCAATTGTTCATCTCTGATTAATTCTATTCGACATATTCATTTTGATGGATCAAATTCAAATAGCTATGATTTTTTTAATCAGAATGAAAATATTCATAATTATCCTAATCTTGAATCATTTGTTCTTAATCAAATTTATTTATCCGAATTATTAATTGAAAATTTGTCTTTACTTATTCAATATCGATTAAAGGAACTTACATTAATCTTAGATGAAGATATTTTTAAAGTATTTCGTCTTGAAGATAAACCTTATATTATGGTTTCTAGTCAAGGTAATTCATTATATTTAAAATCATATCTCTCGGAGTCGAATATTTGTTTTCTAATATAGTAAAAAAGCGATTGCTGATGTTCAAAGATCTTTTAAATGAAATATTTTCTGAAAAATGTCAATTAATTAGTCTTCGGCTTGATATTCCCCGCGATCATTCTTATTTGAATATTCACCAATGTTTATCGTCCTCTGCAATTTCAAACACAATTAAAATTCAATATTGTTGTATGACTCTTCGTTATGTAGACATTCGTCTACATTATGCATGTCTTATTGAACATCTTATTGAACATGTGCCCAATCTTGAACGATTATCAGTTTATCTTCGGGAATCGTGGAACAGAAATAAGTTGTGGGATTTAACCATTGGACCATTTGAAGAATCGGATACAATGCCTGTTAATAAAGTAAAATTACTATGAGGTTTTTGTGAGAAAAAATACAGAATGAGAAATATCTGTTTTCAATATTGATGCGTTTGTTTTGTCTCGAATTCAATTTGAACTTTTATTTTTTTTTTGTTTTAGAAATTTGACGTAAAAAGATTAAAATATTTTATTCTAAAGTGTGGAGTTAATTATGATCGTCAATTAAATTATTTAAAATGGTTTTTTAACAATTTGAGTAATGTTGAAAAAATGAAAATTCGTCTTAGAATAAATGGAGTTTGCAAGAAAAGTCCAATAATAAATGAGTCAATTGTTGATGCGAATTTTATAAGAAAATATTTAATGAGCGATACAATAAATAATTTAATTCATTTCAATTTTTATATTATTTCTATATGTAAATTCTTATCAAATTATACTGAAAGAACAATTAATTCATTTAAAATTCATCCTTTTTTCATTGAACGTCAATGGACAAATGTTAAATGTTTATTTGATCCAATTAAATTTTATCAGCATCTTTCGTCTTCACCGTCTTGTATCAATAATCTATCAGAATATTTTCCTGATTTAATGTAAGAAATTATTTTCTTTTCAAAAAAAATATTTATTTCTTCTAGTTCTTATTCGGATATATTTTTTTGGCCAAATCTCAAATATATTGAAGCAAATTTTCATGAAAAAGTTCATTTATATCTCGAACGACTCAATGAATTATTTCCAAATGTTTCATGTATTAAATTTGATATGGGTAAATATTTTATATTGTGAAAAGTTAAAAACATAACGAAATTATTAAAATTCTAATTAAAACAATTGTTTATCTTGTGTTAGGTTCTCAAACATATTGTGACAATTCAATAGTACCATTCAAAATGGAACAACATAAACTAACAGATATTCACTTGCGATACGTGACAAGATTCGATTTTGGATTATATTTTTCTCGTGGATTCGGTAAATATTATTTTTAATATGGAACAGGAATACTCAAAAGGTATTCTCACATATTGAAAATGATAATTTCATTCATTTCAATGCTTCTATTCTGTAGAGAGATTTTTTTATACACAGATCGTATCCCATTTTCGATATTATTTTTGCTTTTCACAATAATTTTTTATGCAGAGTAAAGATCTCGCAAAAAATTTCAAATTCAAACTCTTTATATTGCAGCAATTATCTTATGTTAGACTGTTTGCAACATACCGATGCGAAGCATAGCTATCGATTTTTCGAAATAGCGAGATTTAAAAAACCACAAGAATTGTGGTACACAATATTTAAGTGATCTTTATCATGATTAGTAGATGATATTCGAGAGAATTTGGAATACGAAATGATCTGTGAGACTGGGAATTTCAAGAAATCTAAAAAACGATTTCTCTTAAATATTAGTCATAAAAAATGCACTACTACAAAAACTCTACCAGGGTCTAAGAACTTCTTTCTAAAACATGCTATCGATTGATCTATTAATTGGGGAAGCCTTCGAAAAAAAATTGTTTCTTTTTTCATATATATTGTTGGAAAAATCAATTTGAGCGCCCGTCTAGAATATCTATAACTTCGAAAAGATGAGCAGTTTTGTAGATCTTTAATTAAGGGTTTGAATGCATCTATTAACAACTAAAAATATGCTATGAATATCTCACGGAATTAATTTGTTTTCGAAAAGGTCGATTGAAAACTAAAAGATTTAGTCAGAAAAACATGTATTATATGATTCGATGTATTTTTATCTACTCTTTCGGATGATGAAAATCAATGCGTTTTAAGTTATTTATAAACCAAATGTCCACCGTTTTCATCTCACATTTCAATTAGAACAACTCTCACCGAAAAATTATTCTTACCATATCAGTTGAAAAATGATCATACCTCAGAACAACAGAGCATTTTTTTTTATATCATTGGATATAAAATCGAAATGAAGTATCTCTGTCATTAAATAGAATTTATTTTTAAGATAAAAACATTGAATAAAAATATTTTTTCAGGATCTAATGGTTCGTGCGACGATCAAAATAAAGAACGCGCAAAAATACTTGCACCTCTCATTTCAATGCCTGTTCAACTCAGTTATCTTCGAATCGAACAATTTGAATGGCTTCTACATATTATTCAATATGTAAGAATCGATTTGACTGTCACATTAATTCTGAGTTCAAAATAACTACTGTATTTCCTATATATTATTGAATTAAAACCTATTTGCATTGAGTATAATAATCAAAGACAGGACGAGGACGAAAAAAACATCCTTTAGCCTCTTTTTTGGGGCCGGAAACTAATGGAGTCATATATGATGTAAAAGATCATCAACTACTGATCGTTTTAACGGGTATAGGTTTGTGTCTGAATATACGAATCAGGAAAGCCGTTATCCATATCTCATACCCGAAATTTATTGTATAGTCTCTATCGATGAACAAAACCTTTAACACTCGTTTTATACGCATTACATTATTCGAGATTTAGTATTTTGATGAGTCAATGGTAATAATTGAAAATGAAATATTTAACTGATTTTTATTTTTATCTTTAGGCATTCGATGAATTAGAAGAGAACGCATTAATTAACGTACGATATCTGGAATTTTGTGTTCCTAGTTGTACTTATGGCGAAAATGAAACAGTTCTTCTTGGAAAAAATCTTGTACCGTTTCTTAGTAAATATATGCCTTATTTACAAACATTGTGTCTTTGGAAACGAGATGATTTTCCTTGGTCATCCAGTAAGTATCGTTCACATAAAAAATTAATTTTTATTTAAGCTGTTATTTCTATAATACAGTGGAAAGTTTGAATGGAGAAAAATTCTCTGGACAATCTCCTGATATTAGTCAAAAGTGAAACCATGTGTCATTTAAAAATTTTGATGTCTTGTATACAATTCGTCAATCCTTTCTATTATAATTGAGATCTTGATCATAAATTTTCGAAAAAAAATGAGAATTGTTCTTCTATCTAACTCTTGTTAAAAATATAAAAATCGAAAAAATGAATCGACTTTTTATTTGAAAATATCGGTCGACGTTGCATTTATATGTAACAAGATTCATCGTTAAATGCTTTTTTTAATAAAAATAAAATATGTGACTTTTAAGTTCGTTTAACTTGAGACAATACGAAACTAAACTGATTTTAAAGCGAAAGATTTAATAAAAAAAAGACAGAAATAGTTATCATTTGGAATATTATTTATAGTAGAAATTCATTTGGTTTTATATTTATATTTATATTTTCTTCTTGAAAGTTAGGCCACATTTTTATAGACGGAGTGGAATTTTAGCTCGACGATGGTTAAAATATTTAAAAACAACTGAATCAATAAGTACGTAAAAAGCATAAATTTATAAAACAAAAACAAATTCTTGTCGTTCAGATCAGCATGCAACCCGTTTTGAAGAAGATCTTTGTGAATTAGTCGAACAATTGAAACAATTGGTTTATCTAGATATTCATGGCGAAATCAATGACGAAAAACTCGAATCTTACCGATTGATGGTTCAAAAACGTTTTTCGGACGCACATTTTTCTATTGAAAAATCAAGATTTCGTCTTTGGATATGATGTTCTCTGTTATAGAATGATTGTATATTCAAATGAAATACATCCAAAAATACAAATTATTGTCAAATTTTCTTTTTGATCATGTTAAATATTTAATTTTACTTACTTAGGTTAATAAAAAGATCATTTGAATTCAAAATCCAGTAAAATACCCAACTACCCATGTCGCGAATACCGCTTCAATTTTTGCGGTAAACCGCGGTAATTTTAGAAAAGCGGTAAATTTGTATGAAACGAGAGCCGGTAACCGGAGCGGTAATACCGCGGTTAACCGCTAGTTTTTCCGGTACCCTTTTTTTACCGTCATCCCCACGGAAAAAATTTCACTAAAAAAACGCGGTAAACCGCGGCATTGAAAACCGCGGTTTCAAGTGTTATTTGGAAAACGCGGGAGTCAGACCTTTTAGGCGTCTCTAAAAAAACCGCTGAAAACCGCGTTTTTTTAAATTGAATAAACGGTCTGACTACCCCGGTTTTTTGAGCGCGTCAGTACGCGAATTCCCAAGACACGATCAGACGCGGTTTTAAAAAACGCAGAAAAGTCGGTGATAATCGCGGTTTCAGAATACCGCATTTTTAGAGGTGACCTGATCACTTCGGTATGCTCAGGTGAGTTACCCTTCGTGGGTAGTGTAGTGAACTATAAGTTTCAATACTTCAAAGTCGCGTTGCAGCGACGAAGTTCATATTAAATTTTGTAATACGTTACAGATAGTAAAGTGCGCACGATATCCTTTCTGTTCTTACACATTGTTGCAGTAACATCGTACGAATATGTGCAAAAACAATACTGCCAGTTTATGATACCCCGACGCGGTTACAATCGAGTTCAACGCGGTTTACGATACCGTGGTTTCTCTTGAAAAATCTTTTCAGTGTGGACAAGACTTCAAATCACATTTATGAAGATATACCCCGAACCTAATCAAAGGTCGCCGAGGCACTCAAAATTTCAAGCACAGAATGCGTTGAATATCATAAGCAGAATCTTCTCAGCACGTTTCATGAAGACGCGACTTACACTACCACGTTGACACACATGATCACCGCGTTCTCTTTGAAACGCGGTGTACAAAACCGCGTTTTTTCTAGGACACCGCGGTGCATCGTGGGAGAACCGCGATAACAATAAAATCCCGCGGTTGACCGCGATTTTTTCGAAATTTTTTTTCCGTGGGTCATATAGGATAAAAAGATGCCTAAAATAGCCCGATCAATGACTTTTAGCAACAATTTTTTATAAACGCTCAGCGAACCGGTTAATCGAAAAATACCGGCGGTAAACCGCGGTGTTTCCCGAAACCCCCGGTTTACCGCGGTAAATTTGTGTTGATGGGAGCCGGTAACCGGAGCGGTAAAACCGCGGTAAACCGTCAATTTTACTCCGGTTTTTCCAACATGGGTATATATCACTCAACAATGCATCATAATCATCAAAGAAGATCCTTGATAATCAAATATTTTTCCTCATCTTCATCAATCAACACGAAGACATTATCTAACAACCAGACCATATAGATTGTTCCTTATAATAGTTTTATGATTATTCTTTTTAATATCATTCAGATATTCTTCAATGCCGGCGCTTAATTCGATTGTACGATATGTAACGGTATTTACCGTGACGGCTCACTTTATGTACTTTATCCTCTTCGCTGTATCCTATGTCTGTGCATTGACCTGATGAACTCTCCTTGTTCTATTGCGTGACCGTTCCCTCTTTGTCTATATCCGTCCAAGCGTGATCACTCTCGCGTATATAAGGGAATGTAAGTAAAGGAAATGCACGACTAGAGATGTGCAGATGACACAATACACCATCATGCCGACGGATATAGGCGACACTTTCTATGTTCGTCACACGATATATTTCAATTATTTATTTTGTATGAATACCTTATTCAGCAAGACGTTCGTGAAAGCCGGGGATGGCGTAGTGGTTCTATGCATCTGGTTCTTAGTCAGATAGGGGATGGTTCGATTCCTTCCCCCGGCTCGGTGTCTTCGGAGTCAAGATAGACGGTATCGGAAGAATAAACAAAAGGAAGAACAGCAATGCACGCCAACCGCGCCATCACTGCTTCGATTTCGATTTTCGTTCTATTCGTTTTCTCTTCCTTGTCATTCTTTCTCTGTTTGTTATAGTAGTCCTATCTGTTGGCTTGTTTCGTGAGCGTCCGCAAAAATTGTGCAAAAATCACAAAAAAATGTATGCATGTCACGAATAAAATTCAGCATAATTAAAAAAAAGAGACGTTCGTGAACTTCATTTATTCGTTTATTTTAAAAATGGTGGATATATTATTTAGATTTAAGATTTCTTCATTAGGAACAAGTTCTTCCGTAGAAAAACATAATACACGTACTAATAATTATTCACTATAATCACAGATGTTGATTAAGAAGAGCTATTTTTCATGGAAGAAAACAATGCTTACCCAGGTGGAAGAAAACGATCCGTAAACGGCCTGAAACAGCAGAAAAACGTTGAAAAACGGCGCCGTTTTCCGTCAGCCCGGAAAACGAAGAGAATAGTATTAAAAGCGATGGCCGTTTTCTAGTAAAAAAAGGCCTTTAAAACGAGCTGACTGATTACGGCGAAATAGCGTGACAATTAAGGTCGTTTTATGTCATTTTATAGCTATTTCAGGCCGTTTCCGATGGTGTTTCAGACGGCCAGAATGATCCTCCTGGGTAATGGAAATTAGTAGAATTTTTATTAAGGATTATATAAGGTGATTAATCTACATTCTGTTACTTTTAATATTTGTCGTTGAAATCGAAAATAATATTAAAAATCTTTAAGCAAATTCTATGGGCGAAATATTTTACAGCATCTAACGTAAATGTGAAAGATTTAAATAAAAGATATTAATAAAAAAAATTACCTTAACAATAAATAAGCTTTTTTTAGTTGATAATTGATGTTGTTTCCAAAAGACATTTTTGTTTCTATTAAGAAAAGAATTCATTAGATTATTTCTTGATTTAAATCATAAAAAAGAAATAGGTTACCTTGGGCAGTACAAAGAAGTTCACATAATGAAACAAGTGAATATAAATAGGTTTATGATTCTTTCATTCTGCACAGCTGCAGATGAAACACAAACGATCGATTAGTAGGCTACGCTAATATGTTATATTGTTTTCTGTATGACATAATTGATTCATCTCGAAGGTGACTACTAATTGTAACACTGTCACATTCCCAAGTCGAGGTTTACTGAGTTCATATACGATCGTAAACGGTCGTATACGCTCCGTTTGTCCCCGTATACGATCGTATTTGACCGTAATACATGGCTCAGTATTACAATCGTATATCACCGTGTTGTATACGGAGCAATACGGAGCAATACGGAGATCGTATACGGGGTCAATATACAGGAATCGTAAACGATCGTTTTTTGTCTCTGTATGTGGTCGTATTTCTCCCTATACGGTCGTTTACGACCGTGTCTGTTCGACCTGGGTCGTTAATCAATCCAAAGTACAAATTGATAGCTAATATCAATTGTCTATTTCGATTCACTAAAAATGACTATAAATAGTTACAATTTTCAACGTAAAGTATCATCCCCCATTTTATTCTTCTTCCATTATTATATTATGTATATAATTTTTCTTTCTATTTTAGCTTCTATTCATATTGATCATTATCAATAACAGGTAAGTATAGTTTTAGTTTTGAACTCATTTTTTTCATTGTCTCTGCTTTTTGCTTCATTTATTTATTTTTATATGATAATCATTTTTTTAAATTTTCGTTTTAGTTAATAAGTTATTTATTTCTGTTTTCTATTTTAGTTATATAAAAGAAGTAAGTATTCTTATATATATATATATATATATATTATACGTACTACAGGGGAAGAAAGCCTTTCATGCATCGGCGTGAAACTGGCCACGCCTACTTTGGTGCCCGTAGCACGTACAAGCCGCTATATAATTCTATCTGTTGTATGTTCTATACACATTAGTTCTATGTCTGTACGCGAAGAGCCTCGGCTCTCTACGACTTTTCTTTGAAGCAAAAGAGGAAGTAAAAGAAAATTTCTTTCTTTTGGTTCATTTATTTCAAAGTATATAAAAAGAAACGAACAAAGAAAAAACAATTCAGAAGTCTTATTCGATAGAAAATCGTTGAGCACCATGATTATACTGATCGACGACATAGAGATTACCATCCCAGGAGAGTCATTCCGAGACTAGGATTCTATCGGATTTCGACAAGGGTCAGACCGTGAATATACCAAATATCCATGGGTTCCAATAAAACCAACGAAATCCTATAGGATTCCGGGATCAGGACGTACAGTCGGATCCTTGGTGTAGGAATTCCATAGGATCCAGTGTTGGAAATTAACGGAATCCGACATGAACGTATGACCCTAGTGTTCTTATGAGAAAATATGCATATTCACCTCTAATTAAGAAAATGTTTTTTTTCCGTCGGAACCGACAGTCAATCCTGAATCCGGAATCCCATCGGATTCTGTTGGGTGATAGGATCCGTCATAGGATTCATTCACCCGGGATGTCGACCGAAAGACAAACCACAAGGGAAGCTAAACAGATTCACTCCTGCTCCTTAACCATTTCCACCCACAACTACAGTGCCTTGCTTCTTGTCTCCTTGAGTCCAACGCATTAAACGATCATTCAACGTGTCCGCTACATAGAGTGTACCCAACGTATCAACGAAGATTCCATTAGGAGAAGACAATTGTGTCAGAGCATTCCGTGTTTCTTGACCTCCAGCGACCACAATACCTTCTTTTTCACCTTTAGTTCATTTCATTACACGATGATTCTCGTTGTCTGACACGTAGACATTCTGTTGTCAGTCGGAAAAGAGAAATGCCGGCTTGTTGAGTTGATTGAGACCCACACCTTGGCCATTTTTACCAGCTACGAGAGTGCTATTCTTCTCACCCAGTTTATATCGTCTTACTTCATGTTTTACGTAGTCAGAGACGTAGAGATATCTCTGCTCATCCATTGCTAATCCCCAACATTTGATGTCGCCGATAAGAATTTTTCCTTGTGCTGTACCACTACGGCGAGATCATCGTACAACTCGTTTATTCAGCGAATCACAAATAATGAGACTATTGGTCTCTTTGTCAATTAATACATAAGATGGGTAATTCAATTGATTCAATCCGCTTCCTCTGCCATTGCCACCAGCAACAACTTGTCTATTCGTTGTATCATCATTCTTCCATTACATGATACGATGATTCGAGTAGTCAGCAATAATCACTGTTTGATCATCATCAACAAAGAGACCAAGAGGACGATCGAGTTGATTAGTGGCACTATCTTGCCCATGACCTCCAGCAATAGTCACACCTTTCTGTGCCCATTTATCATTAGCAGGAATATTAGCTAGAAGAGAAAACGTATGAGAATAAAAGGAAATATCTCGCTCTCTCTCTCGAATAGCTATAGTATATGAAATAATTTCGAAAGTATCGAGTAAAATTCTTTGAATAGATCTTTTTTTTATTCGAAATTTGAGAAAATTTCCCTTCCACAAAAAGTTTTTTCTATATATTAGAAGATTATTCTTGTGAAATGAAATTCTCTTATGAGCTCGATAAGAATGAATGAAAAATTTATATTAAAAGAATTCTTCAACAGAATTACACTATAGTAATCGTATGATCAATCAATCACATGTATAGCATATCGCGTTCTCTCAAGTGTATTTAAATTCTATATTTTATAGGAACATATAATAGTACATGTGATTTCTAATCACAATGACTATATCTTATTAAATGCTCTTTTTTACAATTACATCATTGTCTTTATACTTTCTTTTGTCTTGTTAACATCTGTTTAATATAGTTCTATATAGACATTTATTCATTCATCGAATTTTGTCATATGTGTATATAAGTCAATCGACATACTGTTGTGTATTCCTTATTTTGGTTAGCTAACTATAGCGAGTTATGATAACATAATCTCGCTAGAACATTTGCGTATTTTATGAAACGTAAAAATCAATATATTTTAGACGATGCAACGATGAATAATAGATTCGAACTTTGATGGAGTTGCGCCATATACTTATACAGATAACATTATATAGTAATTACACGTCTATACTTAGTGAATATAAGAAGAAATTTTGTATTTTATTCGGGACTTAACGAAGTTTTGAAATAATCTCTCTGCTAATTTCAATAGTTTCTGGGGCTAGCATCAATTTCATTTTAATGTCAATTTACATTCATTTAAGTAATTATATAAAATCAATTGTTGTAAATGTATAAATTACTCTCTCCCTAATATTTTTTGATATAAGTTTAAAACAGAGTTTTCATTTGATTTTCAAAATTACATCGAAAATACTTAATTGTGTTTAATCGTAGAAGAGACACTCATCAGACACAATCTTCATAAAGTCACTCGATACTTTTTCTACGATGTATGAATTAAGTTACATTCGTATTACACATAATTTTGAGTAATAAACTGTAACTCTAATTTATCATAGAAAAATCACAGATACTTGATTCAGGGCTCCTAATGGGATGGGATGGGACGAAATTTTCGTCCCGTGGGATAATGCAAGTCGTCCCATCTCATCCCATGGGTTCCCATGGGATTCGCTATATTACGAAAAATCTTACTGAAAATCAAGGTTTATTTTTTTGTAACTGGAAATTCGAAGTTTTCCAGCATTCCGATTTGAATATTGGAATTAGGGATACGCCAATTCCAAGTACATTGCAAGAAAGATGAAATTTTTACCTGATGTAGAGTGGAGCGGTCCTCTGATTCCATATATCAGCCAAGACCATTTTTTCGCTCTATGTAAAACGACAGCCGAGATTTATGAAAGATTAAAAAACGTTTTCGGATTTGACTCAGAATTTGAATTTTCAAGTCGTTTTCGGTCAAATCCAATTCAGTTTCAGACTTGCAATTTGCATTACACAAATTCTAAGAATAGATTTGAAAAGAACGTTCAAAACTGAACAGAAAAAAATAAGCAAAAAGAGGCTTAATCCAAAAGCTCCCAATGCTGAGAACATATAAACATTGGATAAAAAATTCAAGAAATTGACGGGATTGGATCTTTTCCCTACTTAAAAATAACGTGCCCGGTAGTGAGAATTATCGATTGAACATCTCTTTTTTTCATATTTTTCTGTTCAGTTTTGAACGCTTTTTCAAATCTATTCTTGGAATTTGTGTAATACAAATTGAAAGTTTGAAACTAGGCTGGATTTGGCAGAATTTGACGGAAAACGACTTGAAAATTGGAATTGGGAGTCAAATTCAAAAACGCTTTTTCATCTTTAATAAATTTGGATCATAGTTTTTCATAGATCGAAAAAGATGATCTTGGCTGATATATGGAACGGAATCAGAGGACGACTGCCTGCTACATTAGGCAAAAATTTTATCTATCGTACCATTGTACTAGAAATTGGTGCATTCCTGGTTGGAATATCATTATCAATACCTTTTAATTCTGCTTGTGATGTTGTAAACGAAATTTGACTTTNCCCCCCCCCCCCCGCCCCCCCCCCCCCCCGCCCGCCCCCCCCCCCCCCCCCCCCCCCCCCCCCCCCCCCCTAGAAAAAATAAAACCCTGTGAAAAACTAAGTTTAGCCCCCCCTACCATGGCTTTGACCAACGACTTATCCCCCCCTACAATTTTTTTCTGGTTACGCCCCTACTATAGGAGTGAAGATGCTGAACAATAGTAGTAATAAGGCTTAGATTGCTCTAGGATATTATACAATTTCACGAACCCTTCAGTAAAAATGTGAAACAGGATGTAAGTGTTAATTCTGACCAGAAAAACAAATTATTCTATATGTTTCTGAACTTTTTCTTTCATTATACTTTAATGCACCACCTACAAGTGAAAAATACAAGTAGGTCATAAATTTGCTGATATTGTAGCATTATGTGTTCCTTGACCGTACAAAGACGTCCACTACCATTCACCAAAGTACATCATAAGTGCTCCTCTCTATCCACCCAGAATTTGCTAACCCGTTTGTGATGGTTCCAACGCCTATCTGTTAGGGTCTGTTAGGGTCTGTTATAGGTAATTAACTAATTACTACGCAATTACATACTTGGACATCACAGACCGTAGCAGACAGTCTTCAGAAATTACTACAGATCGTAACATACGCTTTAATTAATTGGCTAATTAGTACCATATGAATTGAGTCCCCATCACAGACTGTTACACAAGATCTTAAGAGACCATCAGACAGCATGCCAGGCAATCTTCAGACCTAGCACAGACCATCAGACATGCTGCTCCAGCCTAACGTAGAATATCACTGGTAGCGGCAAACGAGCTGTCTTACAAAATCAACAAAGAACTCCCTTGAATACGCCATATCTATGTGATTTTTTGCAGTGATTATGTCATGTTTCACATTTTTAATCCCAGAGGGATTGCGCTAACAGCTTTTTAGTAAGATTTAAATGGCACAGTACCTTTTTTGCTATTCAAAGCTGCTAATAACATCGTAAAAATCCGTAAATTTCCAGTGACAACGAAAACTCTTCGTATATCATAAAAGTTACATCCGCATTTTTCAAAAAATTCAATACATTATATGTTGATCCAATAACTTCTTTTTATGGTGTTTTCAAAATCAGATATAAAATGTCATAAATCACAAATTCAATTTTTTCGTAGATTTCATTAACCCCTCCTATGTACATGACTCTATTTTATTGTTTCGTAGCCGTTAAGAGAAGTGAAGAGTTGATTCGATCGGTAGCGTTTGAAGAATTTCATCTGTGAGTTTTTCTCCTCCAGGAAGAATGATTGCCTTCGGTTTAAGCTGAAATTTTTGTTTGATCAATTTAGAGAGACTCGTAAGAGTTTTCTCGTTATGAGACAACATAATCAATTTTTGTTCGTGATTTGATGCAATGACGACAATTCTGAGCGAATCAAAATTCGTCTTGGATGGATTATACAAGGGTGAACATCCACAAGAACTTGGAGGAGCAACACCTAAATCTATGGCATCGAATCTAAGAAGATTTTGATAACTGAATTTGTTTGCTTTTGTAGGCAAAATAAAGATTTCTTTCAGCTCGGCGATTCTAGAAAAAAAAGCCTGAGAGATATTTATCGTCGCGATGATCGAAGATGAGGAAATGGGACTGTTCCATAAGGTTTCAGACAAGTAATACTCTCCCTCCGATAAAAAAAACTTTCATTTTCGATTTCATTTTCCCATTATTTAATACATTGTATTAAAAGACCTAAGTATATCAGAAGATGCAGCATTAAAAGAACTACAATATACAAAGAACAGACTATCTCATAGTTGCACTTTTTCCTTTCAAAGTGAACAAAATTTTGAAGTACTAATTTTTGACACTTCGGAAAAAATAATAACTGTTTGGTACATGACGAATTCGTTATTTTCTTATTCCATCTTTTTATCACTTCATATGCTTTAAGAAAAAGGGAATCAAATATACCATACGATACAGTTTCTCATGCTGCATCTTCTGATATATTTAGGTTTTTTAATACATTGTATTAAATAATGGTAAAATGAAATCGATCATGATAGTTTTTTTTGTCAGAGGCAGGTCCAATTTTTGCCTAACAAGCTGGTTTTTTCTGAGCTTATGGAATTCGATGAGCTGAACATTTTTTAAAATGACATACAAAGTACTTTCAGTCGTTACGAGTCTAAATTTGTTTTGTGAGCTACATTTCGACAATGCATACAATACACTTAGATTGAAATTTACCAGTATTATATAATTTTGGGTTCGCAAAGTCCGATTTTTGACTGTTTTGAGCTAAACCTGATCTACGTCAGTTTTAATTATAGGACCATTGCGGTTCCATATTGTGAAAGATTTCGGCGAGCTAATTCCGAATATTGATGCGAAAAGCCTTTATACTTTGCTAACAAACTCTAAATAACCAAAATGCATCTAGGTCGAAAAATGTGGTCCGCCATTCTGCGAAATTAAATCGGATATAAGAAATTAACCAAACGAGAATCATAGTAGAGTTTAAAAGCAAGTCTTTCTAATCAAAACAGTCACTTCAGCACTTTACACCTACTCGATTTGTAGGAATAAAGACGAAAGACATTTTTTTGTGATATTCATTGGTGTCGTTTTCGAAAATAATACTCTTTTAGGTCGAAGATCGAAAGTTTTATTTAAAAATGTCGTTATTTTCAGAATCAGCGTAGAAGAGTGAACCAGAAAACCATATTTTTCAGCAATTAACCGAAAAAATGTTTTTTTTGGAGCGTTTCATTCGCAAAAAAGGCTAAACAAAGGTCAAACAATTTTTTCCGGATAATCATTCAAACATTTATTTTAGTAGCTCAAAATTTTACGCTGATCTTAAAAATGATATTAGTTTAGATGAAATCCATGATTTTGAGCCGGCAAAGCGCATAATTAGTGAAAAACGCATTGGTGAATTCATAACAAGTCTGTCGACTTTTTCCCTCCACGTCAAAATCGGGTGAAATTCTGAAATGACTATTTTGTTTGCCGAATGTTGTTCTGTCAGATTTACTAAAGTCCACGTCATGGGGGAGTCCATGAAACGTGCTCCTGAGACAGATACTCCTCAGCGACATTTGCTTTTGAGACCCGGGTTAACCCCAAATCAAAAGCGAAACTGATTCTCTGTCTTGCTATTACCCGCATTTGCGCTCCTTCCTCATCTACGCCCTCGTCCTCACTCAGACTTGCACCTACACCCTTAACTATTCGAGGAGCAAGTACCGCTGGGGGGGGGGGGGGTACCTCACCCTGCCTATTGCCGTCGTGCGGATTCGCTATATCGGATTTAATCAAGCTGAAAAGTGGACCACATTTTTCGAACCACATTATGTGAATTATGGTTCATGCGATATCTTCAATTTTTGACGCTAAACTTTTATTAATGCATCAATAGATAGAGTAACTCATGAGCTTTCTAACGAATTTAGATTGTTTGGGTTTGAACTTATTTCGATGCGAGAAAAAGGCTTCCCGGAAAATAGGGTTTCCGCGGATAAAATGTGATTGCTGGCTAAGAACCAACAGAAGGATGAGAAAAAATTTTCATATCAATATCCTAAGTCAACTCGCCGAAATCTTTCACAATTTCGGGTTGCCAATTTTCCAGGATGAAAATTAGCGGAAATTTATTTTAGCTCACAATAACGGAAAGCCAGACTTTTTCAGACCCAAAAAACTCTATGATGTTGTGAAATTTTGTCCCAAGTTTGTTGTTAAAAAATGTTGTTCTCATCGAGTTGTATAACTTCGAAAAAAAATCAGCTTGTTAGGAAAAACATGCCTGGGATTCAGTGGATTAGACCGAAAATACTCTCAAATCTTACCTGAGAATTTTCTCGAAGTTGGAGTAAAAAACTTTCGAATGATTGTCTTCGATCGATGGAGGAGTAATGCAATGTGCAAATTCGTGAAGAAGCGTTGCGATCAGAGCTTCTTTGGAGTAAAACACATCCGTTCCGGGTTTTTTTAGAAGCATTTTAATGCAATGAACCATGCCGTCTTTACGTTGCATGCACCCCAAACAATTGAGTTTACAACTTAGATTGGTGTCGATTTCGACGATTGGAAAATTTTGAGGGATTGGAATGTCGTTCTCTCTCAGTGTCTTTCTAATCTCGTAAAACATATCTAAAAGTTGCTGCGTCACGTCGGATTCTGAGATGTTCTCAGCCATTTTCAAGTGAGGGATGTCAACAATTCTAAAAAAAGCATAGACGTTCCCAGCTTTATCGGTGAAATACAGGGGGAGTCAAAAGTTTTGCACCAACAAAAAAATTGAATATCTCCATTAAAACTTTAATCAAAGGATCTGATTTTTTACCAGTGATAGAGGTATATATAAGCTTTATATCCATAAAGACATGTCTAGAAAGACCCTTGGTTAAGTATCGCTATTGATCTCAACAAGAAAAATTGTACTTTTTCACAGATAGAATAAAAAATAATTTACATAGTAAAGGATCTCTCTAGACATGTCTTTATGAATATAAAGCTTGAACAGGCCTATATTATTGATAAACAATCAGCTCGTTAGCTCGAGCCATAGTAGAGATATTCAATTTATTTCGACAAAGGGTTTCCCTGGAAATGTCTTTATGGGTATAAAGCTTATACATGCCTCGATCACTAATTAAAAGAAACCAGCTCCTTTCCTCAAGACGTAATAGAGATATTCAATTTTCTTGTTGGTGGGTAACTTTTCAGCCACCCTACACAATACATCTCACTAATTTTTAAATAACTTTCCAACGAAAATACACATAGTGCTACGGTTTTTAAATCAAAATGGAACGCCTAAAAGCAACTTTTCACAAGTGGTGAAGTTTTTCTAAGTATCGCTAGAAAACTGGCTATTAAGATATGCCCGAAACTTAGTTCTATTTGCGAAAGTTTACTCGTAGGCGTTCTCTTTCGATTAAAAACCCACAGGACTGTATCTCTTGAACTGACGTAGTTATTCAAAAATTAGTGAGATGTACTATACTCTGACGCCTTTAGTAGTATTTTTTAACAAAATCCTTCTCTGTTGAATTTCGAAAGAACCCAATTGCAAAATTCTGTTGCTGATTGTGTAAAACACACTTTCAACTGACTCATGCACAACAAAGTGACAAAGAAAATCGACTTTCGTAATTTTCTTTTTTGTAAATTCACCTTTCGCTGCACTTTAAAAGATAAAAAAGGGTTAAAAAAACCATTTAGATGGTTTTCGTCTTTCTGTTAACTAATGCAAATACCATAAGATATAAACACATTTTTTTTCATATATTAACCCCCACCCCACCCGTAATAGAAGACCCCATTGGAAGTCATGATGTGGCAACCCTATAAGAAAACCTTCTATACTATTNCCCCCCCCCTCATTCCCCATAATAGAATACTCGGGGTCTTCTATTGTGTTTTGTCAATAACAATTTTCAGAGGGGTCTTGTAATATGGTCTTCTGACGAAATCTTCGAAAATATTACAAATTTGGATGGTTTTTCACCTTGATGTGTTTATTTCTAACAAAAAGTTCAAAAAATAGAGGTTTCAAACAATAGATCAAAGTCGAAACTACAAAATATTACTTCCAGAACCGTGTCAGATTAGTTTGCTTAATTCGATTGTCACTGCTAAGTTGCCTATTAATCTCTCCCGTCGCGACATCCACCTCTCGCTCAATTCGATTGTCGTCATCTTCACTTCCCGAGCCAATACGAAGATATCTACTAAGTTGAACCAACTCACACTCATCTGAATCATATGTCGCTACGATTTCCACCTTCGAATCAGCTGAGCTACTAAAACCATTGCCAGCTTCGAATCGTGATAAAGAAGCAAGATGCTCGCGATGTTCGCATTCGTAGTTGAGCATGAAAAAGATGATATGTTGTGTTTGGACGAATATAGAGAATAGCTTTAACAAATACGTCCACGTTTTACCGTTTTTGTTCTTGTTTGGAAGAGAAATGATTCAGACACGTTTGTTGATTCATATGAAGCAAGTGTGGGGACGAGATAAACAGAAAAAACGCTTGTACATTACACAACACTTGACCATTCCTTAAAAAGAACGGAATAGCCAAAGTATTGAACCATAATAGTATAGAAGGTTTTCTTATAGGGTTGCCACATCCCCAAGTGAGCAAAAGACTGGTTAAATGACTAGTCTTTTTTCTAGTCAAGTCGACCCGTCCCGTCTAGTCTTTGTCTCAAAAACTACTCGTCCACGACTAGTCCGAGTTTTTANCTCATTAAGCTGACTAGACAAGACGGGTATGCAAGACATTTCAGACTAGACTAGACGGATCCTGCGGACATTTCTGACTAGTCATGTCGGCAGTCTTCCTTCATTTTTTGCTTACTTGGGTCATGACTTCCAATGGGGTCTTCTATTACGGGTGGGGTGGGGGTAGACAAGTAGCCTAATAAGTCCGAGAAGCCATGACACGTGAGGGCGTGGGTGTGGGAGAGCCTTGGTGTGGATGGAATCATTACATCCATGTTCACCTCGACCCCCACATTCTCAATTCGGTTATTTTGGATCTGGATCTTCCTGATCTAGGAAGATCTTGAACAGTACCACGTTAAATGGTTTTTTTAACGAACGATACTAATCCACTTTTGATAACTTCATTTGGTTGATAATGGTTCCATAACTCTGAGGTAATTTTGTTTTCTGACCAAACATGAATTTCTCGCAATGACAGTACATCCACTCTACAATCTAAATGTTGTCGGTGGCCTTTTACATTGATATCAAGCGTGACTGTTATTGAATTAAGCATTTACCTTGTAATTTCAATACAAGCATTATCAACACTTTTCTCAGAATTGATTTGACTAAGTTTTTTTATATTTACCATAAGCCTGTGAAAATGCACGACGTGTGGCCTATCGAGAACTTGTGGAGTATCATTCGACACGAATTAAATAAATATGAATTTATTTCATTAGACGATGTGAAACAAAATATTATTGATATATGGGAAAATTTTAGTGAAGAAAAATGTATGAAAATGATCAACAGTATTCTAAACAGGCTAACGGCAATTGTTCGAAGACAAAGTCAGCGCATAACAAAATCTGATTAGTGATAGTTTTAAACAAACAAAATGTGGCTATCAATATATTTTTAAACGAAGCACAGTTGTATGATAAACTTATAAATAATTTTGATGGTTTTTTTTCCGAGAAACATTTTATATACATATCTTTTTTCAACAAACGCAAAATAAAAGAAGCTTACTCGAGATGAATAAAATGGTCATATGATTATCTGATATTTAAGCATTTCGAAAGATCTTATTATAGAAAGATAGTCCGTCTTCTCCTCTACAAAATCATATAGATTGATCAATTAATTTTATACAAGTTTTTCATTAAAAGAATTCATCTACGAGGAGGGGTGAACACTTTTAGACCACCTTTTAGAGTAAAATAGAGCATATAGTTTTTCTTACTTGAAGTTTGTGGATCATTAGAGTAATCGTTAGATGTATAATAAGTGATGAATTTTCTCTAATGCGAAGTGTGGTATAGCGTAATTAGCTCGCCAAGAGTTCTCCAGCGGATGAGATTTATTTTTCGAAAATATTCTCTCCTTGAAAGAATAGGAAATCTTCAATTGACTGAAAAGATTTTGACGAAAACGCTTAAGGAATGTTTGACAATTGCACAAACCTTCATCACGGTAATGTTTCAAAGAAATGGAGCCAGATATAAGAAAAAAATTATTATGAACTGAAACAGAGGGAGTGACTATTTCATATCTTATGTTCCCTCGTCTGTTGTACATGCTATAGTCTGTACTAGGTTGTTTCACCTTTGGTTATTGTCATATTTTATGCATTGTACACAGCTTGATAATCAATATGTATATAGTATGAAGATGATCACAGATCTTCGATATCCATAAAAGGTCATCCTAGCACGATGATGGAGCAATTATGGATATTAGAATGATCATGCAGAGGGGAAGTGATAAGCAGTAGTGGTCAGAATCACAGCTGAAGGTCGACAGAGAAATTTCTGTTGAACTTTGTTTTCCCTCGACTGCCGGAAGGGTCCTACGAAATAAAATATTCGTGGCAGAGGCGACTCAGTGCATTTGATATCCTAAAAATTTGCCCGGGCAAGGTAGACTAGTATATCGTTGCTCTAAACTCTTCAGTTAAGGGCTAAACAAGTTGTAGCGACGAGCGTTACTTGTAGAAATATTCATTCTCTATTGGCGGCTAGTTTTTTCTGCTAAGTCTCTAGGCCATTATACAATTTCATGTGCCTCGACAATTTTATCTGTGTATTCTCTTAATTTGTTTTTTTCTCTTAAACGGCGATCACAAGCAACACTAGAAAAGAGCAGATTTATTTGTATCCAAGAAATATAGGTAAATCTTTTCTCGTTAGATTCATCAGCTGAATTTTAGATTTGCATATGTACCATACGGTATTTTTTTTTCTTTTCTCAGATGAAGATTGATCAGTTTTATTTTTTTCTTTTCTTTCTCTCGTTCTTCTAGTTACACCAGCATGCTTTCGTTTTTTTTTCTTCTTTTTTTGCTTATGTCATTGAATATGCATGGGCTGGCAAGTTATTAGTTGGTGAGGAGTAGGGGTGAGAAGTGTTGAAGGCCTGTGGCTCACATGTCTCTGTGTTGCGATGCTCATAAACATTTAGTTTCTCTCTTCTTTTTTTTCGGATTTTCTTTGTTGTCATCGTTGCCTCTTATAGTCGGTCAAGGTCATTATATTGAAGTGACCCTAGAAACTAGTCGAGTAAAATGATTTTTCATGAAAATCATTATTTATCCTACGTAAAAAAATAAATTCTGCAGGGAAGATACAAAGCTTTTTTTATCATTAGGCCGACAGATGTTTATAGGGTTTCTGTATCATGCATTATTGTCTGGATAATGCTGTTCCTCTTCTTATTATTTCTTTTCATCTTATATGTTATCCTTATATTTCTATCCTTACTGAGTTCATCATATTGTATTTTGTTCCTATAATATGGTAATTATTTTCTGTTCTTGTTGTTGTTGTTTCCTTTCCTATTCTCTTGTTCGCTTTTATCGGCAAGTATCTAAGCGTATGCTTTGTATGTAAACCATACAATTCTTGATATGAAGAAATAGAATAAAGGGTAGTTACATCAGTGCTAACGCTTCTTTATATCCGATAATCATCATAATGTTTTCATGTGAAAAGTGCGAATCGACTCTTATTTTACGAGACTGCAATCATCTTGAATAAACTTCTAATATTTAATAATAAATCTTGTATTTTAGTGTGTACCTATTAGTAGTAAATTAGACAGCAAAAATCATTCAACAAACCAGGTCATTATCATCAAGAACGAATCCAGTTAGCAAGCCATCATCTTTCCATAATACAAGAAAGTAAGTCTAAGAAAGAATATCCTTCTTCAAAACTTTCTCTATTTTATTCTTGCAAAAGTCGAAATACTCTGGTAGATACGAAGAATAATAAAATAAAAGAAACAAATTGCATCATACCATCGCATTAAACAAAGAGAAGAAAAAATGTTTGCAGCCGAAAATAGAGTTGCATTAGCATTTGGTTTGAATATTGCAGCAGGATTGTCAACATGTATTGGAGGAATGATCATTCTCAATAAAAAATTAGTATATCTTACTAATCCGCCCAGTTTGGGTATTTCTTTTGGAGTATCTGCTGGAGTGATGATTTTTATTGCATTGGGAGATATCTTTGGAGAAAGTGTCAATGCATTTCAGGAAGGTCTTGGTGGGAAAAGCGAACAAACCTGCGATAAAATGTGTAAAGGAAATAGCAAAATGTTTACAGCAATTTGTTTCATTAATGGAGCTGCAATAATTTTTTTAATTGATTTTATCATTCATAAAATTTCTCCTGAAATTGATCACGAACTGAATATAGACAAAATAAATACTTTTGGTCAAACATTTTCTGAAATTGATTCAAAATATGGATCAAATCTCGTACAAGTACAAACATCACATGGTAAAAAGGATGGCTTTGGAGATGTGACAACTAAACGAACATTAAATCGTATGGGTATATTGACTGCGTTAGCAATTGCGATTCATAATCTTCCAGAAGGTGTCGCAACTTATACTGGAGCCGTGAATGATACAAAATTGGGTATAGCATTAGCCATTGCTATCGCATTACATAATATTCCTGAAGGTATTGCAGTTGCAACACCAATATATTTTGCCACTGGGTCTAAATTCAAAGCTCTTCGGTGGACATTTATATCTGCTCTTGCCGAACCTTTTGGAGGAACCATTGGCTGGTTGATTACTAGTGATGGATTAAATGCAAATGTAAACGGAATCATGTTTGGGTTGGTTGCTGGCATGATGGTGACTATTTCTATCAAAGAACTAATTCCTACAGCACATCGTTTTTGTCCATCAAGAGACAAAGTTACTTATTCCATACTATTTGGGATGTGTATTATAGAATTTAGTTTAATCCTACTTGATTATGCAGGTGTCTAAATATATATGTATACTTTTGCATACTTCTTTCTAATCGATGAGATACGTGTTATGTGATCAGTAAAGATCATTTACCTCTTGGTAAGTTGTAATAAGCAATTCTCCTCGTGGAGATCCAGAGCACGACACCTCGCTTGTCTTTACACTTTCCATCAACGAAAGTCACCTGATTCATAGATTAGCAATGATTCACTACGATCCAATACTTCCCATGATTCAATAGAATTTTTAAAGACGGCAGTAACGTTGTTGACTTAATAAGGTCATCTTGAATAAAGTGACATACACTGAAAATAAAAAAGGTCTCACACGAAACCTAAAAAGGTTCCGATTTTTGGAACGAAATCGAAACCCTTTTAGGTTTCGTAAAAGACAATAATTTTATCCCCTATAAAAAAAGGGTTTCGCTCTTCACGTTCCATAAAATAAGCTACGCAGTATCGGAGAAAGGTTTCGTTGAATAGTATACTCTATTACAAATGCACTTTACACCACTATTCAATACAAGACTCATGTATAAATCTCTGCTTTCGCATCTCTCTCAGCAACAAAAGCACGGCGATCTCAATCTGTTTAACGTATCTGCTCACGGCTCTATCACTACTATTCCGATGGCATTCTATTAAGCTATACAGCACAACGTCCACTATCTTAGTACTTAGGCTCTCTTATCGAAACCGAAAAGACAAGAACTTTTTAGTTTCTTATTATGGGAGCCGACTACGCTATCCACCCTATCAAACCGAGAATAAGTCAATACAAATAATTTCTTTTGGAATAGCACCCACGCCTACAAAGGATATTATTTTTTTGCCTGAGTCTTATGAAAAAAATGATTGATTATTTTGATAAGTTAATGAAAATAATACCACTGCTGTCAAGAACCTAAATAGTAAATATTTGAATATATTAATTATACTAGTACCTTCCGAATCAATTATTCATCAACCTAAATAGAGAATGAATTAATTGATTAATTCTAATGGTAACTTATCAATAAAAGAATTCTTCCTAAACATACATAGAGAATAAATGAATTGATTAATTATAATCGTAACTTACGAATAATAGAATTCCTCCTAAAATCTAAATAGAAAATAAACACATGTATTAATTATAATTTTAACTTATACCCTTTATAGAATTATTGCTGAAACCTAAATAGAAAATAAACGAATTAGGTAATTCTAATAGTATATTACCAATGATAGAATGGTTCCAAGAATCTAGATACAGGATAAATAAATTGATTATTTTTAATAGTAACGTATTCAATAACTGAATTCTTAACGAGCTAAAATAGAAGATAAACTAATTTACCATTTCTAATCAGTACTTACTAATAATATAATTCAAGACAAGCCTTAATAGAAACAAAAATAAATTTTTATTTCTCATCCTAAATTACTGATCATCGAATTCTGAAGGAACTAAAATAGTGGATGAACGAATTTATCGTTTATAATAATAACTTACCAATAGTGCAATTCTCCCAAGAATCTAAATAAAAGAAAAATGAATTTATTAATACTTATGGTATCTAACCGTTAATACGAAAAAGTATAGTTTAAGTGTGATATGATGTACGTGCATATTATATAGTCAAATTTCAAAACTTGAATCAACACTAAATAAAGAAATGAATGATATGTGAAGAAAACAACAATAATATACGCACATAAAATAGTTGCTATAGATTCAGCAATTGTTTTTGTAACAATAATTGAAATACTGTAACTACTGAGTCGATGATCTAATCTAAATTCATTAGTTCAATGTAAAACAAAACAATAATCTTAACAAAAAATATAGTATTGTGGTAATCATACTCCGATAAATGACAACCAATAAATATCTTGAACGTTTTTATCAAAACTTCTGGTATTTGATAAGAGAAAACAGTTAGCGATGAATGCAGCAAAAAGTTTTCCAGGACGAGTTCAGATGCCTGTCGATGAAATTTGATGAAAATCGATTGAATGGAATTGCGAATGAACCTGCTGTTTGTATCATTAGTCATGTAGTTGTTCTGTTATATGTGATGTCGAGAGAGACGCTTTGGTTTTTTACGATATACCATGAATACATTCTCTTCGCAAGGTATTTCAACAAACCTGTTGGAATGCAAAACTCAAAAAGGTTTATGACGAAACCTATTGTAAATCACAAATTCGAAATAGTTCACAACGAAACGTTTTTAAATTTCGAAACCCTTAAAAGTATATTACAAAACCTTGCATTTTACTAAACCTTATACAGATTTCCTATAATTCCGCGGATACCTAAATAGTATCGTACAGCTCCACGAAACCTCAAAGGTTTCGTTTGGTACCTTTTTCGTTTTCAGCTTAGGAATGAATCGCAGAACTTGAATTTCAAGTCGAAGCCATGGAAGATAAAAGTAATCTACATTGCGCAGATTTTATTAAATATTTCGAAGAAGATTTAAGAAAAACAAAAACTAATGAAAAAACTAAAAGGAAAGGGTGGAAAAGTTAAATTTGATGATAGCATTGAAAATCATCTAATTGATTCAGATCAAGATTATGAGTGTAAGCGACTGCTCGCTTTCTTTTCGTTCCATTCCTTCTTACATAGTTATGCATGTTTGTATCTTTTCGTGTTCTTTTGGGAGGAGGATAATAAGATATGCATATGTTACATGTCTGTTTGTTTATCTTATTTTATCTTCCCATTTTTGTTCGCTCAAGGAATTGAAAAAAGAATAATTGTTAACTTGTTCCTTTTTTGGTAAATAAAAGTTCACAAAAACGTTGAAAAACGGCGCCGTTTTCCGTCAGCCCGGAAAACGAAGAGAATAGTATTAAAAGCGATGGCCGTTTTCTAGCAAAAAATGGCCCCTAAAACGAGCTGACGGATTACGGTGAAATAGAGTGAAAATTAAGGTCGTTTTATTTCATTTTATAGCTATTTCAGGTCGTTTCCGATGGTGTTTCAGACGGCCAGAATGATCCTCCTGGGTAATGGAAATTAGTAGAATTTTTATTAAGGATTATATAAGGTGATTAATCTACATTCTGTTACTTTTAATATTTGTCGTTGAAATCAAAAATAATATTAAAAATCTTTAAGCAAACTCTATGGGCGAAATATTTTACAGCATCTAACGTAAATGTGAAAGATTTAAATAAAAGATATTAATAAAAAAAATTACCTTAACAATAAATAAGCTTTTTTTAGTTGATAATTGATATTGTTTCCAAAAGACATTTTTGTTTCTATTAAGAAAAAGATTCATTAGATTATTTCTTGATTTAAATCATAGAAAAGAAATAGGTTACCTTAGACAGTACAAAGAAGTTCACATAATGAAACAAATGAATATAGATAGGTTTATGATTCTTTCATTCTGCACAGCTGCAGATGAAACACAAGCGATCAATTAGTAGGCTACGTTAATATGTTATGTTGTTTTCTGTATGACATAATTGATTCATCTCGATGATGACTACTAATTGTAACACTGTCACATTCCCAAGTCGAGGTTTACTGAGTTCATATACAATCGTAAACGGTCGTATACACTTCGTTTGTCCCCGTATACGATCGTATTTAACCGTAATACATGGCTCAGTATTACGATCGTATATCACCGTGTTGTATACGGTAAAATACGGAGCAATACGGAGATCGTATGCGGGCTCAATATACAGGAATCGTAAACGATCGTTTTTTGTCTCCGTATATGGTCGTATTTCTCCCTATACGGTCGTTTACGATCGCGTCTGTTCGACCTGGGTCATTGATCAATCCAAAGTGCAAATTGATAGCTAATATCAATTGTCTATTTCGATTCACTAAAAATGACTATAAATAGTTACACTTTTGAACGTAAAGTATCATTCCTCCTTTTCTTCTTCTTCTTCTTCTTCTTATATTATAATATTATGTATATATATATTTTATTTTTTAGCTATTTTAGCTTCTATTCATATTTACCATTATCAATATCACGAGTAAGTATTATAGTTTCAGTTTTTGAATTTTTTTTGCGTTGTGTCAGCTTTTTACCCCATTTTTTATTATTATTTTAATTTTATATGATGATAATAATTGTTTTTCTATTTTCATTTTAGTTAAAATTTTATTTTTCTATTCTATTTTAGTTATATAAAAGTATTCTTTTATATTTTTAATACGTCCTAGAAAGAAGGCCTTCCATACATCGGCGTAAAACTGGCCAAGCGTATATTGGTGTCCATACCACGTACATGCCGCTATATAGATCTATCTGTTGTATGTTCTATACACGTTACTTCTCTGTCTGTACTTGAAGAGCCTCGACTCTCTATGGCACCACCAAGGTAGTTCTTGGTCGCGCAAGCAACTATTAGCTGGTAAGCAAAAAACACAAAAATTTTCATTCCAATCAATTCGTTTCTTATTTCGTTTTAGTTCATCTCGATTTCATCAACAGTAAAGTAAGTATAATTATTTTCACTTTTCTTCATTATCTTATTCCAAAAAATAAAATTAATTGCCATTTTTATGTTTTAGTTCCATTCAACAAACAATTCAAACAAAACGAAAATAGTTACAACTGTGTTTTTTTTATGTAGTTTTTTTAGTTTTTTGTAACTTCTGTTTTTTCTAATTGTTCAAATAAATATTTTTAAATAACTGAAGTTGTTTTTTTGATTTTACTAATAAATAATTTTGTTTTACCAATAAATAATTGTAAAAACAAGATAAATATTGTTTTTGATTATAATATTAAATATTTTCAAAAAAGCAATCTATCTTTCACTTTAATAATTAACATTTTTAACGAAAAAAAACAAATTCTTTTATTTAATTCATTTCTTTTCATTTAACAAATAAATAAAAGGAGAAGAAAACAAACATATGACGTAATCTGATATTTTAGTTTTTTTCTTTCATTTGAAGCGAAAGAGTAAAAGAAAATTTTCTTTTTTTTTTGTTCATTTATTTCAAAGTATAGAAAAAGAAACGAACAAAGAAAAAAAATTCACAAATCTTATTCGATAGAAAATCGTTGAACACGATTATTATTCGTATCAGCGATATAGAGATTACCATGACGATCGAAAGACAAACCAACGGGGTTGCTGAACTGATTTGCTCCTGCTCCTGAATCATTTCCACCCACAACTACAGTGCTTTGTTTCTTGTCTCCTTGAGTCCAACGCATTACACGATGATTATACGTATCTGCTACATAGAGTGTACCCAACGTATCGACGAAGAGTCCTTCAGAATGATACAATTGTGGCAGAGCATACCCTTGACCTTGTCCTCCAGCGACCACAATACCTTCTGTTGCACCTCTAGTCCATTTCATTACACGATGATTGGAGCTGTCTGACACGTAGACATTTAGTTGTCGATCAACAAAGAGACCTGTCGGCCCGTTAAGCTGATTGAGTCCATCACCTTTACCATTTCCGCCAGCTACGAGAGTGCCATTCTTCTCACCCAATTGATATCGTCTTACTTCATGTTTTCCTTCGTCAGAAACGTAGAGATATCTCTGTTCATCGATTGCTAATCCATAACATTGGATGTTGTCGATGAGTAGTTCACCTTGTGTTGTACCACTACGACGAGACCACCGTACTACTCGTTGATTCCCTTGATCACAAATAATGAGACTATCCGTCTCTTTGTCAATTAATACATCTGTTGGACAATTCAATTGATGCAATCCATTTCCTTGGCCTTTGCCACCAGCAACAACTTGTCCATGCGTTGTATCACGGTTCTTCCATTGGATGATACGATGATTCCAGAAGTCAGCAATAATCACTGTTTGATCATCATCCACGAAGAGACCATAAGGCCCCCATAGCTGATTAGTAGCATCACCTTGCCCGTGACCTCCAGCAATAGTCACTCCGCTCTGTGCCCATTTATAATTAGCAGGAATATGAACTAGAAGAGAAAACGTAAGAATAAAAGGAGATCTCTCTCTTTCTCTCTCGAGTATAGCTAGTATATGAAATAATTTCGAAAGTGTCAAGCAAAATTCTTTGAATAGATCATTCTTTCTTAGAAATTCCTCAGAATAAGTTTTTTCTATACTGGAATATTATTCTATAGAATGAAAAAGTTATATTAAAAGAATTCTTCGAAAGGATTACACTATAGTAATTGTGTGATCAATCACACATATAGTATATCGTTCTCTCTATCCAGCGTATTTAAATTCTATATTTTGTAGAAGATCAAACTTAAATAATTATGTAGAAATATACAATTATATCTAGTTAACCCAGACAGACATTAAAAAGCGTTCGATTTTCTTGAGGCACTCAGCAACGATTGGATATCTATTTTCAACTCCTCAAGAAAGTCAGTTTACATCCATCATCATTCAGTCGGAGTTTCAAGTGATGAGCTCTATTTTTTTGTGAAAATTATTCAGCTAAATTATATAAGAGTGATATTTGTAGAACGTATCTAATATTCAGCGATCAAAAATGAATATGCAAAGAATATATAGTATATGTAAAATGTTGTTTAGCAACGACATATTGGTTAATATCGATAATAATATTTCGAATGGATAGAGAACGAATATGCAGATATATAGAATTGCGTATATATCGAGATAATTAATCGATGTAAAATTATCGAAGCTTGTAAGTGGTACAACCAAGAATTTTTGGACAATACCAACTTGCAATAATTTATTTAATCATGAGTTTACAATGAACAAGATAGCAATATCGCGCTGATAATAATATGTGTATATTTCTCAATACAAGTCAAGTCTAACTATTTTCCAACTACGTTCTAATGACTATTTCTTCGAACAACTCAAATTTTAACTACTCTCTAACTTATAATAATGCCCTTTTTTCCAATATATCGTGAGCTTATATACTACCGAGAGAGAAAAGATACATAGAAAGATTACGTACTGTTCAGTATGCGACTATGTGTTGTCATATACAACGATGTATATTGGTAATGTAAACTTAATTACGTCACTGCGATATGTTCATTAGCTCTATGACTTATAAGTGGAGGTCCGACAGTTTCTATAACCTCCTATTTAATCTAGTCCTTCATGAGTGACGTACTTCTTCGCACAGATATATTATCGACTATTACGTAGTATTTCTATCTTTAAACTTGAGTATCAGATTTTGCTTCTTTTCCTATGAAGAAAATAATTTAAAATCTTTAAATTATATTCCTATATGCTTTCATATTTTTCTTATTAATCATGTTCTGCTTTATAGAACACTTTTTGTTTTACTCTGTAAATTATTTTCTAGTTTACAGTGTAGAAAAATTATTCTGTGACATTAGCAGGACTATTAACTAGAAGAGAAAACATAAGAACAACTCATTTCATACAGAAATTAATCGAAATTGAAGTAGATTCTCCAAAAGTTAGAACACTCCAAAAAAATTCAACTATTCAAAGAGAAAAAAAGATGAAAGGAAAATATCTTTCTACTAGAATATTCTTTACAAGGATATCCCTCCCAAATCTCAACAAATCTGACCCAGATTCATTGCAGGAACACAAATATATATATATATATCTTAAAAACCTGTTTATTAATGATGTTTGACACTGAATCAGAATCGATTAGTTCCAGATGATTTACAAGAAAAGAGGAAAAAAAACGGCAACAAAATAAAATTATTGTTCTGTTTAGATATGTATGAAACTGCAAAATATATCGTTAATTTCATATTTCAACGGAAATGTTCTATCGAATAGCTGACTATACATAAATACCGAATTATTCTTCTGTTTTGTGTCCTCAGTATGATAATTCCATTTGTAAATTTAGTCAAATGCTTTAGTCATTCTCTTTTTGATGAAAAGATAATTTTAGCTGATTTTATCCAAAAATGATTCGAGAATTGATAAGAAAAACTGGTGTGTAGCTACATCTCATAAAGTTCATTGATATTTTCGAACGAAATACAATTTCTTCTAAATAAAATATAGTCTGATTATATTTCTATGTTAACTTAAAAACAAATAAAGATATCTATTTAAATTATGAATAGATAGAAAACTAGTGATGTGAAATAGGAAAATAACACGCTCGAATAAGCTCAGTATTTTCCATTTGTCAATGTTTATGTGAGTTCTAATTCAACTGCACCAGTTAGCATAATGAACGATTCGTATTCATTAAAAATGCTTAGTTGTCTGATGTTTTTACTTGTACGAGTTATTTTTACTAAATTTCTCTGTCTATCTATTCAGCTTCATCTATCTAGTTAATATTCATTGTAGTTTTAAGCTGATTTATATAAATTTTGTTTTTCGAAATTTCTTTACAAAGCGAAAAAGAAAAGTTTTATTGTCTTCCAACACACCATCTCCCATAGTCTACATAGTTTCGATCTTCTTTTCATTTCGACATGAGTCATTCTTCAATTTTCTCATTCTATAAGTCTTCTTTCGTTTGGTGTTATTCAATGAGTATAGCAAATCCCTAGCGAAAACTAATGATCAAATGATCATCCTTTTTATATTTTTCAATACTTTCCCGGGCATCTTTCCGCGTCTCCTTAAATCTTTTATCTGCTACCTATGCTCAGCGTGGACATTCAATTGAACGTTCAAGTATGGTACTGCTAAAACGGCGATGTGTTTTTTTTTAAATTTATTGTTAATCATAACAAACTAAAACTGTTTTTATTCGCAACTTTTGTCATCAGTTTTTTTCTGAGAAACAATGAAACTATATACACGATAGATATGTATAATTCAGAAGTCTATAAAAAATCGAAAATGGGTCGAAAATTATGCAGAAAAATTTCAAAGTCAAGCTTGAGACTTCGACTAGAATGATAAAAGTCAGTAGTAATCAACTTGAGAAACATTTTGGTTTCGTTAAAAATTAAACTTATTTGTGGAATCGAGTCAGCATTTCTAAAACGTGCTATTTTATATTGAAGAAAAAGAACACGAAAAAATTCAAACAGGTCTCTGAAAAGTTCAGAAAATGGTATCAAACAATAATTAGATAATCGCTGATTTTCAAAAAACTAAGATGTTTTCTTCTAATAGTCTCGGTTCCTTACACTAGCATCAGAAATTCGTCATTTGTATTTCTTCAAGTTGTCTTTCAGTTGTACTTTTTTACTCAATAGACAAGCTACACAATAATTACTAGCTATTCAGGTATCAGTTAATTACTATGACTGTTACTTGGACAGAAAGCTAATTGTCTTATTACCTGAATATGATGGTTTCGGCGAGGTCGGTTGCGGATTCTGCTTGTCATTTGTTGTGAGAAGCTACAAACATTAAAGGGTTGATTTATTTCGTGAAACACAATCTAAAAGTTATCGGCGCTATCCCTGCAGGATTACAATGTGAAACACGATCTAATCATTGTATCCCAGGTGAATGAATCCGACAAGTCGACAAAATTCGATCAGATTCCTGGTCACGCACCTACTAATGGATCCGACGGAAAAAAAAACATTTTCTTAATCACCAATAAATAAGCACATGGCGCCAACAGAACACATGGTTCGAATGCTTATGTTGGATTCCGTTAAATTCCGACGCTGCAACCTATCGGATTACAACACTAAGGTTCCGATTGTAGGTCCCACATCCGGACACTGATAGGATTTCGTCGGTTTAATGAAATCCATACTGTGTCCGATAAGACTCCGATAGGATCCCACTATTGGAATCATTCTACTCGGTAAACTACTGCTCTAAAAGTTGATCTTTTTCTGCATTTTTGGACATATTTCAACACAGTGGTTTACTTACCAGTCAAGAACTTCAACAGGGAAATAACTCATAGATATTCCAATCAGGTGCTACTATACACATGGTCTTTGATACTCTCTTGAAGTTGTCTGTCACAATCGGCGATGCTTATGGTTCCACCTCTGTCGCCGACCGTAAACGACAGACTCCAGACGCTTCGTAATCTGTGACAGACGGCTACAAGGAACCATCGAAGATCATGTGTATAGTAGCATCTGATTGGAATAACTATGCCGTATTTTCTTGTTGAAGTAATAGACGGCTAAGTAAATCATCATGTTGAAATATGCCCAACTATGCAGAAGAAAGACCAATTTTTCGACAATTGGCAACAACATTTGGATCGTGTTTTAAGGTTTTACTCCCACAAAGATTGTCCCAACAGCTTTTAACATATCGGTTTTTAGAATTATGTGACAATATTCACCGTTTTAGGAGCTGGAGTTGATTTTGAATTAGCATCGATAGGATTCAAATAAATATTTTCAGCAATCATAATTGAACTAACGCGGTATGGCATTTGTTTTCCTTTACTTTCTTTATAAACTTCAGCACCAACAGAGGAAAAGATCAAATCTATATGTTGATTTGGAACGACAATCTGTTTCAATAAATGTTTCGTATACAATCCATTCCTATCTTGACCACCACCATCTGCTGCTAACCTACCAGGAGCACAAGCAAACTGAACAAGAGTGCCTCCTGGCGCTATCATTGTGTGCAATCCCGAACCACTACTTTTTGCACCTCGAAATTTACTTGCATCATCAAACAGATATTCACGACAACAGTCCAAAATAAAAATAGTGATATATGACGTTTGTGATGACAAACTTTCTAAAGTTTCTTGGGCATTAACTGAATTAAATTTAATGTTTGCTTCTCTCGTTATTTTTTCATCTGCATCAACTGGTAACAAATAATTTTGCTCTTTATATTGAAAACCATGACCAGCAAAATAAAACATTACTAAATCTTGATCTTCAATTTTATCAGCAAAATTGTCGATCAAATTAGCCATTTTTTGATGTGTACAATCAGCACCCAAAGTAACTTCAAAGCCAATTGTACGCAAGGCATCAGCCAAATCATTGGCATCGTTCACAGAGTTAGTCAACGGCCTCTTGCTATAGCTTTGATTGGCTATAACTAATGCTACTTTTCTGTGAATTTTTGACATACTGCCACTTAGAGCTGCTATTGTCTAAAAGATGAAATACAATATTGATGATTTCTACACTGAAGTATGTGTGTTTTTTTTAAGCTGCTTTTCAGAATAAAAAGAAAGAAAGAAAATAAAGATAACATGCAAACATGTTTAGTCTTTCTTCTTCTACTTGATTTTGCGTCGAATAAATGCTTATCGCTGTGCAACATTATATGCACACGAAATTGTGAAAAATGGTAAGATAATAAATAGAAATATGGATTTTAAGGTTTCGGATGAAAAAAGCAAAGTAGAAGTGAAGTTAGAAAGAAAAGTTTCGTTTACACTGAATTGATGTCTTCCTATCATACAGTTGGTAAACATAAGAAAGTTGGTAGCACAATCCCTGTCGGATTAGAATGTGAAACAAGATGTAGCTGTTTCATTTTATCTATTTTGCGATAAACTATTATCGGTGCCAGAATTCAGTGTTGGTTGACGTAAGACTAATATTTCGAGAATCACAGTAACTGGCGAGTTTCGGGTTTCATCAAACCAAAGAGGTTGAACCAAACCGTGCTTTGATATATTATATAAGAAGAAATGATTACCTGAGCAATATGTTTTGCAAATCTTTCCGAGAAATATGCACAATAATACTATGTAATGGCAATTAATTTTTGACTTTAACATACACGTTAGAAAGAGAGCCTACAGATCTATACTGCAATATCCGTTAGATGAGTGAATCGATAATTATTTTAATTTGAAAGTAAAGTGTTATCGCTTGCCTGTGCACACAGGCAAGCAATAAAATTTTACTTTTAATTTACAATAATTATCTATTCACTCATCTAACAGATATTGCAGTATAGATCTGAAGTCTCATTTTCCAATGTATATATTAAAGTCAAAAATTAATTGGCATCACATAGTATTATTGTGCATATTTCTCGGAAAGATTTGCAGAATATATTGCTCATGTAATCATTTCTTCTTATATAGTAATATATCAAAACACGGTATGGTTCAGCCTCTTTAGATTGGTGAAACCCGAAACTCGCCAGTTACTGTCATTCTCGAGATATTTATCTTACGTCATCCCACACTTAACTCTGTCACCGACAATACCGTACGATTCTTGACTTGTTCCTCTGGAACTAATATAAGGAAGTAGTTCAACTATTATTCTAATGGTATCTTATTGATATACGGTTTATCCAGACATTTCAACATTTCTTTCACATTATGTTTTACAAAACAGAAACAGAACCTTTTATTTTGCAAAAAAATGGACTTGTTTTAAAAAGTATATATGAAGTACGAAAAAAAATTGCAATGAAGAATTAAAGTAAGTGCATTAATCATCGTTATCATCCACGATATAATACTCTTCATTCGATTCAATATCTTCCAATGTATCAAATACAGATTCATCCAATGATTGCTGTTCAGTTAAGCCAAGACTTCGAAAGCGTTCAGACTACAAGCATAATGAAAAATGTTCTACATTAGAATGGATGACAGCGATAGTTGCTTACTAACTTGCTGTTTAATATGAAAAACTAAGCATAGCATACCGATCACCGAGGGAACTTCTCCTTTTAATCTTCTCAACTCATTCTGAATTGGCATTGCTTGAAAAAAGTTCTTAATTTTGATGCGCTTCCGTCCACTTTTACTTCGTTCAAATAAGACTACCGTTTGATTAGTCAATGCTCGTAACTTTTTTAACACAAGATTCAAATGATGTCTCTTTGCTCGTTCTTTTTCTTGTTGATCCAATGATGAAAGGATACTTTCAATGATGGCCAAGTCGGCGACCAGTTCAGCGCACAATTGTTTATTAGCTTTTACTTGTTCAGCTAATTCTATGGAGTATTGTAATAATGTGATGCATGTTGCTAAACCTAATTCAACAGCCATTTTGGATGTTTTGACTGACACAAAGATTAAAAAAGGTGATAAAAACATATATCTTTTCACAGCAGAAACCATCACACTAATTGTTTTCTCTCTTGAAGATTAGATATGCCATGTGGCGTTTCTTTATCTGTTCACAGTTGCAGATAAGAAAATGAAACACCTTTTTATTTTCTTTGCTTTGAAAAAGTTTGCAGCCTATTCGAATTCTTGTCTTAACGATTTGCTACATGATTTTCACTGATTATAAGAACTAATGTGCCTGATTTCAGGGTTTAGGCATGGGGGTGGGGTATGAATGTGTATTAAGCAGAGACCGCCATCATAGCTTACACGCATATTCACACCTTGACGTGCACTATATTGTTTATGGCTGAATCTCCCAGGTCCAGAAGTACGAGCCGTTCCTGCAGTATTCAGTGGTCAAAACGATCGACCTGGGCTTTGATCAAAAATATAGCGTCATCAATATTACTATCACTATTGAAAATTTTTGATCAAGAAATAACACACAATTAGCAAAAGACGATGTTCAGATATATCCCTATGTATGTTAGTGTACGTGACAGTTTTTCTACACAACTACAGTTTCACTTTCACATGCTCAAGACTGTACGTTTTTCGACTATTACTCTTGTTCACATCTAAATTTTATGTTATTGTTGTCTGAGCTTTTATTTTTGATCTGAATGGATTTATTTCTTTGTTTGTTCATTTATTTCAAAGTAGAAAAAGAAACAACAAAAAAAACAATTCATAATTCTATTTGATAGAAAATCGTTGAACACGATGATTATTTTCATCAACGACATAGAGATTACCATGACGATCGAAAGACAAACCACGGAGGCAGTTGAACTGATTTGCTCCTGCTCCTTGACCATGACCACCCACAATTACAGTGCCTTGTTTCTTATCTCCTTGAGTCCAACGCATTACACGATGATTTAACGAGTCTGCTACATAGAGTGTACCCAATATATCAACGAAGATTCCGTAAGCATAATACAATTGTGTCAGAGCAGTCCCTTCGCCTTGGCCTCCAGCAATCACACGCCCTTCTTTTGTACCTTTATTCCATTTCATTACACGTTGATTGTTGCGGTCTGAGACGTAGACATTCTGTTGTCGATCAACAAAGAGATATCTCGGTCGGTTGAGTTGGTTGAGACCATCACCTGAGCCATTTCCACCAGCTACGAGAGTGCTATTCTTCTCTCCCAATTGATATCGTCTTACTTCATGTTTTCCGGTATCAGACACGTATAGATATCTCTGTTCATCCATTGCTAATCCCCAACATTTGATGTCGTCGATAAGAATTTTTCCTTGTGTTGTACCACTACGGCGAGACCACTGTACAACTCGTCGATTCCCCCAATCACAAATAATGAGACTACCTGTCTCTCGGTCAATTAATACATCCGTTGGTTGATTCAATTGATTTAATCGATTTCCTTGGCCATTGCCACCAGCAACAACTTTTCCATTCGTTGTGTCATCTTTATTCCATTGTATGATGCGATGATTCAGGAAGTCAGCAATAATTACTGTTTGATCATCATCAACGAAGAGACCTTGAGGCCAGCTGAGTTGATTAGTGCCACTACCAGCCCCGTGACCTCCAGCAATAGTGACACCTTGTTGTGCCCATGTAGCATTAGCAGGACTATTAACTAGAAGAGCAAACGCAAAATCAAACGAGATCTGTCTCTCTCGCTGAACTGGTAGTGTTGTTAGAAAAGAAGAGCTAGTTTCGCAAGTATTTCTAGCTAATTCGATGGGTAATATCTAAATTAGTTTCGATCAATTATTTTCTGTTTTCTTATGAAATCTGGCTAACGGACTCTCCAAGCACTGGGTCAGATTTACTGTATCGGAACATATGAGGGGATAGAGAAGTGGAAAACTCTCTCTCCCTCACCATCATCCCATTGAACGTGTAGATAACCATTTTGCCACACATTAATTTGTTTTTAGAATAAGAGAATTTGCCGCAAATTCAAAATTCCCATCGTATGAATAGAGAAAAAGGTTTTAGGTTTGTCCATGGTGGTTTTGGGCGGTTTAATATGCGGTTGATGAAGTTGTTGAGTGGTGTTAGATACAATTATTGATCAGTGAAAATGGTATATATGTCGATCGTTAGATTATGCTATGGGAGATCCTGTTGCGGTTTCTTATAGTACGAATATGATGAAATCCGGTAAAAATCTGTTTTGAGACCAGCTGGGACCCGTTATTTTCTGGCAATCGGATTCAATCGGTTCCTACTGAATCATGAGGCAGGATCGAGTGATTCGGGTAGAAATCTTGAGGGTGCTGATGTGAAACAAAGACTAAAACCCACACCCACACCTCACGATATTGTGCACATGAAGCAAATCCCATAGTAACTCTAGCTTCATTCCATCGAAAGCTATTATTCTTACCGCCAGCTTGCTCGCACAAATAGATATTTTTGTGTTTTGATGGAATACACACATATGGAATCTGTTTTGAATTGGAATCCTCCATCACTCCATTGGTCACATCACGTAATATATTTTCAATGTCTACACTTGTAGTTGCAAGATGTTTCAACAGATGTTTCATAAATAAACTGTTTTGTTGTTCAGATTTATCGTCGACTATTGTGTCAGATGCACAAGCAAAAGCAATCAAAGAGTCTACATTATGCATAGCTGTCAGTTCAACTGATTGAGCCTTGTTCGCGTTTAAATAATGACTATCGCAATCCAACAGAAAAATGATAAAATATGGGTTTCGATCACCTAAACTGTTAAGAATATCTTGTGCATTGATGGCATTACGTCTTAAAAACGCAGGTGTTTCCAATGGACGTACTGCATCCATGCCAGGAAAGTCTTTTGGTAGCAAATAGTATTGGCCCTTAAAATCATATATATATACTGTATGAGGCTCATTAAAGAATCGTAGTAATTTATAAGGGTAAACATTTTAATAGATACCTCACTTGTTACCCCATGTCCAGCAAAATAAAGTAATACTATATCATTAGATTCTATCGAGTGTTCAAAATCGACAAGAATATTTTTCAACTGAGCACATGTTTTATCCAATTGTTGTTCAGCAGTATTAAAGCCCATCCGTTGTAAGAGAGACGATAATGCTTTCGCATCATTTTGAGGATTTCTTAATTTTGTGACATTATCATAATCACCAATACCAATCACTAGCGCTAACTTACGTCGTGGTTCAAATGTAAGTTTCGTCGCCATTAGAAATAATCTCAATCTAGAAAATGCATCGACTATCAAAAGTTACATCTAGATACGAAACTTGACCTATAATAAATTATAAATATTGCAGCGTTTTTTAGATATTTCAACTTATAAGCTTACCCAGCTCGAGCGTTACGACCGCCGTAAACGGTCGTATACAACGTCGTATGCGATCGTACACGGTCGTATACAGTATATATTACGACCGTATACGATCGTATTTCGCCGTATTTCTTGCCGCCTGAATTACGACCGTAACTCGTCGTGTCGTACACGACGTGTTACGATCAATTACGATCGTCGTAAACGGTAGTAAACGATGCCGTCATGCGTTCTGATGGGCATTTAATTGAATTAAAACAATGATTGAAACTACTGAGTAACACGATTTGTTTTTATTGAAAAAGTTTTTTCTTAAAAATTGTTTTTTTATTATGGATTTTTTTTCATTCAACGATTTACTGGCGAATTGAAATGAATCTTTAGAATTATTTTTGAAGCGTTTCGTTTTATGACTGAAAAAACGTCAACATTCATGTTGTTCATTTCGGATAAACTTATTTATATCGAGAAATCTCTCCATATCACTAAAAGTGTTCGATAAAAATGCATTACAACAAAAAGAATTCGTCTCAAGATTCATTTCATCGAAACACCAAACTCTTCAATAATAACGTAACAAAACACAATTCTAGAACATCATTTGACTTCCGCATGAATTATCTGACAAAATATTTATAGACGAAAAAACAAATTTGAAAATTTGTTTGAACATAGCTAAATAATGTTCAATTGAAACGAATCTAAATAGAAGAAAAAAAAACAGATTAATTTTACTTTTATTTTTTTTCTAAAGATGCAATGACAAAAATAATTTTTTGTCAAAAGAAAAGAAAAACTTTACAATGATTCAATATGGTTTATCACTAATATAAAATCTCACCATTTATTGAATCATAGTGCTTTTAATGATTTTGGCGCATTATATGGTTGTGGAAGGACAGCATTGAACAATTTATTAATGCGAGAAGCATGAACATTACTAATATTAGAATCAAGAAAATATTTTACTAATTGCCGACAACATTTGCTTGTTGATATGTTTGTATGACAATGGAGAGGTTGAACATTGTTACTGTCATTTGATTGAAGTATATCATCGAATATTAATAATTCATCGTCAGTTGAAACTGACGAATTACAATGTGCGCTTAAATCTGTGCCAAGCTCTGTTGGACTATATTCAGTTTGAGAAATATTGAAATTGGTATTCAAATCAATAATTTCATCTACATCGATTGATTGCTCATGTATTAACTCTATGTCATCAATAGATTCTTCTTCAACCTGAGACATAGATGTTGTTGGAGACTCGTTTAAAATTGATGTTGGATATTTCTCGTTTATTGTTCGACGGTGACGATTGTTTTCTATAGCTCGTCTGCGTTCCAAACGTTTGTCAGCTAGTTCAAGAGCAACTCGAAAGTTTTGATACATATTTTGAATCGTTTAATACCTCAAGTGACAAATAATGAAAGCTACATAATCTAAATAACAGAGTTTTGGGATAATGTTAAAAAACTAAGATTAATAGCGTTCAATTTAAAAAAAAGATTAATGTTCATGTTTTACATTATTATATAAGATAGAAATACTCGATAGTATTTAATTTATACGTGTAAAAAAAGTGAAAACATCCGATTAGAGTGTGCCGTGGAAGTGGAGCATGCGTTCAGTATAATCATTAGTGTAGCTATAAATACTAAAGAAAGTAATTAAACTTAGAAATAAATAAAAGATTGCTGTAATTAGCCAGTGGATTATATATTAGTTGGACTCTGATTGTAAAGAGAAAAGAATGTACTAACACTAGACGATTAAAATAACTTCCTGTACGTTCAAAATATTTCAGGACTAAATCTAAAAGTATATTTTAACTATGTATCATTCGAATTTATTATAGTTTTATACATCGAGTATATGGTAAACTTATTATGTATTTGGTTTAATTTAATCCTGGTTAAAATTCTTTTATATTTTATATTCGTAATCTCATTGTTTTCTCTCCTATATTTTTTTTTCTTCATGATATTTTTTTATTCTTTTTTTGCCTGTCTTGTCAAACGTTTCCTATTCGTCATTCGTAATACCACTAAACATTGCAGCCATATTCAGAGATCATACGTTCGATGATATCACGTCCTCTATAAATCTCAACAGAAACAATAGATCATAACAAAATTTTTTAGCCTTTGTCTGTGATAATTGTAATTTCTTCTGTAATAGATGCAAACGATGAAACTACGACCGTATACGACCGTCGTTTACAGCTGACGTTTGCGGTAGTCGTAAACGACCACGGTGGAAAGTCGTATACGGTCGTGGCTTTTCGACCTGGGTACTTAATTCGATCAGTCTGTCCGTTGATGAATCTTATGTTTATGTTATATTTATTATATTATGAACAAGAATAGTATCTAAAATTTTGAGTCGCCTTCAAACCATCGCGAGATCGAATATAATGAGTATCAAAGAAAGAGATAGATTCATGAAGGTGTGGATGTGAAACTTCTTTTCATACACAGCTCACACCCACACTCCCCCATGGCTGATTGGCATATAAGAATAGTTACTGAATAAGGAGCAAAATTTTGTACATCATTGAATAAAATCGCAAGCCCACCCACAAATTTACATAGAATAGTTCTTAATTTGTTCTTTCTTTCATCACTCTACTACTCATATGTGTCTAGTGAAATAATAGAGATATGGTTCAATCTTTCTAATAATTTACTCACATACGAACAAAATTTTGAAATAAATACCGTGCTGTTGTTGGACGAAATTCTTACTACCAACATTATTGTCTTTTTTTTGATGGCTTGTTATCTGCATTTTACGATAGGACAACATTCTTTCTATTTTATTTCTGTGTACTCTAGCTGCTTTTTTTCATTCTTTTATAAACGGCTAAAAATATTAATTCTAGTGATAAGAAGTGTCTATAGAAATACTAAAATATTCAGTAGATGAGTTGACGACGGGTGATCATCAAGCGAAGAAATTCTTAATTCTATAAAATTTATTTTGCTACGATTTCGAGGTGGTTTCTGTAAAAAAAGTCTATGCTCGAACTTTCGACTATTCATTTGGCCAATAAACTAGCATTCTTCCTTTAAAAATATTCGAAATCTATATAAAATTAAAATATAAATCAAATCAATAGACTTATACCGCGATTCGATACGTGATTGTATCTCTCACTGAAAACAAGAGAGTGGCATCCTGACTGGGCCCACGAGAAGTCGTCCCTATTTTTCCATCTTTTTTCGTCGCATACAAAATAGAAAAAAGGATTTCTCATTCTTAATGCAACTACTTTCTCACAATAAATTTTGGGAATTGATTTAATTTCTTCTCTTGCTCTTCTCATCATAGCTTCGAGTTTCTTCAACAAGTACTTTGCTCGGTTGAGATACTATACGTAATTGGTTGTGAGCAATATGTTCACGGCGAACGTATTAATTGTCAATAGATAAACTTAATGTACTTGAACAATCTCTGTTTCTACACCTTCATCCGACACTGTTTTTTTGTTTATGCGTTTAACCGTGTATTGAACATCCAAAACATTCAAAATTTGCTTATTCCGTTCACTGGTTGTAAATCAAAATATTTTCTGGTAGCAACAACGTGCAATGAATATATGAATAAACCTCATATTGTTTCCATACCTTTTTTCCATTCACTAGATCCACCACATTAATAAGAATGATGCCAAAATTGTCACTCCCATACTAGTTGTATACATCATTTTCGATCACTAATAGGAATCATCTTTAGAGTGGGACGAGTTGCAGATAGATTTTTTTCTCTTTATGTGACGAATTAAGAGAGAATTAAATTTTTTATGGGACGAAAAAAGAGACAAATATGGACAAATTCTTGTGGGCCCAATCAAGAGTAGACCCATGTTTTGAATCACTTTACATTGTGGAAAAAAATATTTGGTTTTGAATTCTTTCATTCTACGTACAAACATTACTTTTATTTTCTATTTTAGGTGAAGTTTCGTTCATCGGTAAGCGAAATGCTAACTCTGCAAATATATTTCACTTATTTTGAGATATTTTTCTTTTTCTGTATTTTATAAATGATGGATTTGAGCACAGAGAAGAAAGTTTTTGCAAGGTTACGTTTCTTTTTGGTACATTGTACAGTGAGATAAAATAGATGAGCTACAGTAAAACAAAATTTCTGAGAAAGCGAGCCAAGATAATTTTCAAGTGCTACACCATTTCGTAGGAGCATTTCAACATACTAGAAGACAAATTTCCTTGCTTACCTGGATGAATTGAGAAGAAAAGATTCAGTCATTTCTTTTTCATTTTATCTGTCTTCACATCTCAAAAGCAAAACAAGAAAAAAAAACCATGCTGATAAAAATTTGACACCTTGCGATAATAAATGTAGTTCAATCAAATAAATATTTTATAAGGCATGGTGTTTGTACGATTGTCACATTACAAAATAAAAACTATTTTGTTGCATCTGTCTAATAAGTAGTAGATAATAAAAATGTGCATTTGTGATAGTTCTCACACATCAATGAACATAGCGAAACTATGATGCGTAAAATCAATGGAGGTATTTTCGATTGGACTGCTATCCAGCGCCCTCTCTATCAATGTCTGTGTGCGTTCGTGCAAAGTTCTGCAATGACAATTGAATATGTTCTCTGTGCCTGCATATTTAGTAATACAACGCTAAATATTTTTTCTGACTTAACCTCCGCTCCATTGTTTATTACTTATGTATTTCATATTTATAGATTTAATATAGTGTAAAATATTTTATTCATGCACCAACAATCACCAACAGCAGGGCCTGTGCAAATTGTAACAATCACTCCCGATCATAAATTTATACTCGATGAAAAAAAATTAAAAGAAATTTTATATCATAGACGAGCACAAGGAAAAAAAGTAACGACAACAAAAATTAATTATTTCAGATTTAATTGAATTATTTTATTTCTGTTAGATTTCCCTTGTTTCTATAGCTGGAGATTTTCGTAAAGGAAAATCTTTTATGCTTGATTTTTTCCTTCGTTATTTACGAGCAAAAGTAAATATAGCTAGAGAGCAATTCAGAATTTGATTATAAATTAAAAATGTGAATATTTAGAATCAAAAAGAATGGATCGGCAAAGAAAGTGAACCATTAAAAGGATTCGACTGGCGTGGAGGTGCTGGCCGTCATACAACCGGAATGATTATGTGGAGTGAACCATTTATTATGTCATTGCCAAATGGTGAAGAAGTAAGTATTTTAATTTCGAATAAAAAATTAAATTAATCTTTTCTTTCACCTGTTCTCAAGATTGCAGTTCTACTGATGGATACTCAAGGGACATTTGATTCAAATTCGACTGTATTTGAAAATGCATTCATATTTGCATTAACATTACTTGTTAGTAGTGTAACTGTTTATAATATAATGCATAATTTACAAGAAGACAATTTACAACATTTATCATTCTTTGCTGAATATGGCGTTTTAGCACTTGACGCTTATCATACATCTCCGTTTCAGGTTTATTTTTGTTTGAAAATAAAATAAAGAAATAAATTAATGTTTTTCTAGCAATTAACATTTCTTGTACGCGATTGGCAATTTGAATATGAAACACCATATGGTTTTCATGGCGGAGAAGAAGTCTTAACAAATCGTCTTCAGGTAGAGAATAAGAAGTAAAAAATACTTTATGAATTCATTGATGTTTGTTTAATTGATATAAGATCCGACCAAATCAGCATCATGATCTAGAACTAGTACGCTCTCGTTTACGTCAATGTTTTCGTAAGGTCAATTGTTTTCTAATGCCACATCCTGGTCTTAAAGTTACAAATCGACGTGAATTCGATGGACGATTAGAAGGTTTAAAATGCGATTCTGATTTATTTCTTCTGTTGTATTATTATTTTTCCTTCAATTTAGATATTGAAAAAGACTTCAAAACACAATTGCAATCATTGATACCAGAACTTTTCCGATCGGACAATGCAAATTTTGTCAAAGAAATCAATGGAGAACAGATCACATCTACGCAATTATTTGAATACTTTAGAGTAAGTCGAAAAAAGTAATTAGTATACATTCAATGTTTTTCATAAGATGAAACCTTGATCATCTTGACATAAAAATAGAATGAAGAATGTTTGCTTTTTTGTCTCTTTAGACTTATTGTGCTGTATTCGCCTCGGGGGAATTACCATCACCAAAAGCTATGCTAGAAGTACGTACATACATCTATTGCAATCGACAATTCTTTACTGTCTTATGACGATTCTTTTTTATTCTTCTCAATAATTTTAGGCGACAGCTGAAGCCAATAATCTAGCTGCCAAAGCTGTATCAAAAGAATTTTATACACGTGCAATGGAACAAGTAAGCAAAAAACATTAAATTTTCTCACTATTTATCAAATATATATTTCGGTTTTGAATAGCACTGTGGTGGTGATCGTCCCTATATTCATCCCAATCAATTAGATGCACTTCATCAAGAAGTTTATCGTCAGTCAATTGAAAAATTTCGTTGCGCTCGTAAAATGGGTGGCGAAGAAATGTCACAAACTTATCTGCAAGACTTAGAAAATGAATTAGCTGAACAATATTGTAAGAAGGCGAAAACGTTCATACATGTATCTTATGTTTATTTTATTTCTAGCTAATTATAAAAAACATAACGATTCAAAAAATGTCTTTGCATTCAGTCGTACACCAACAACATTTATCTCGTGCATGGTTTTATGCTATATAATAGCTGGTCTACTCGAAGCAATATGGCTCGGAGGAATTAACTTTATATTTATGTTTGCATTTTGGCTTTGCTTTGTGTTACTATCTATGTGGTTATATACAAAATATTCAGGAGACCATGCAGAAATCGGAGAATATATTGACTATTTTGCTGATGTTATATGGATTCATGTAAGAGAGAAAAACAGCTAAACTAATTTGAAAAAAATCTTTTTTCTTAATAGGGCTTTCATCCTGTTTATTCAAGATGTATACGTTCAGCAATGCGCTCCGTACTGGGACATACGAAACTGGAATAAATTTAAAACATGTTGTGCTAATAATCCAACTTGTCATTTTTTGTTTTTTCTATTCTCATTTGTATTTTGACACTCGCGGTTTTATTTTTGTTTTTAAAACTTCTAATCTCTTATTAAGATATGTATGTATAGAACAAGAAACGTGTTTCGAGAGTTATTTAGTTTGAACAGTGGAAGCAGCACACAGGCAATGCTGGTTACTGTAGTTTTTCTTTCTTTTTTCTTTTTGGTTTAAATTTGTTTGTCGTGTGCATTTTTCATTTTCTGATCTTTTAAAAATATGTAAGATGCAAATAAAGATGGAAAAATGGTTTAGCCTATTTAAAATATATAAACAACGTTTTTGCTAGGGAAGTCTCGTCTTAGTAAGTAACTAAGAATAGCTGTTTTCTTTTCTTTTTTTTTATGATAATTAGGTTAGTAATTATTTTTTGTTTTTGAATTAATTGGATTAAACATACACTCAAGAATATATAATTGTTTTAAGCGCTGACGTCAATGTAGAAAAAGACGAAAACACTAATAAAGTATCATCGGACTGTAGGCGAGCAGGAAATTAGTCTGCTATAAATATTTCAACCATGAACATGAACTATGTAAATCTTTCGTTTTCTTCTCTAATTTTGACTAATGCATCGTGTTCATATTGTCTATGATGAAAAGAAATGTTATCAGTTGTTACAGGTTATTCGATTAATAATATTCAATTATGATTTATTGTGAATTAATGTTGTATTACATGTCATAGTTAATGTGTAGACAAGACTAATTTGAGAACATGTGTTTAGCAGTCAATCACAATATTGGGATTGCTGCTAAAGAAGTGAACAACTATTGAGAATATATCAAACGCGGTTTTCTCCTATTGTCTAGATTTCGACTTGATGCCTAATTTATTGTTGCTTGATCAAATTATCATGCCAAACCATTTTTTCATCCGATTATAGTAGTATTATAGTCATTCGCTTCATCGATAATGATTTTATATGTAAAATATATAAACTAATTGAACTATATTTTTTTTCTATCCAACAGAGACAGAGCGAGAGAGAGAGCAACTCAAGTTTGAGGTTTTCCTCATTAGTACTGCTCTTTGATTATGTAAACAATGTTCCAAGAGTAGCCGTCAAGGTTATGCACAAAACCTCGATAAAATCAATTTATAATGATGAAAAGAAAGTTGGCCAAGAAAAACTCTGAATAAAAATGACATTTTATTAAACACTTATTACAATTACATTGATAACATAGAAAAAAGGCACTGAAGTACGCCGATTTTTGCTTTTGGGAACATTTTCTACGATAGCACCGTGAGAAAAAAAAGGTTTCATTTGATTAGCTGCACTCTTGTCAGTTCATGCCTGCTAAACAATGAATGGCTTGAACGAAAACAAAAAGAAAAAGAAATAACTTTCTTTGAGACACCACACCAAATCTTCTTCCAGAGAACTAGACATTACAACTTAGCGTGTTCATTTTGAATAGAAAGCATACATAGATTTATTATGTTGGACAAAGCTCCGGATAATAAGATATATTATTATAGAAAACTGAAGAATATCATTTGAATTATTCATATTCTTGCTTATCTAGCGAACTTTTAGGACATCTTGCATTTCAAGAACTCAATGTTATTTAATTCAAAGATTATTCTCGAATATCAACGTATTCAATAGAATAGTCTTGTGACCTTGAAAATGATAATAAGTAAAGAAAATCTTTTTCTATACGATTATAAACGTGTGCTTTTTTTTTCGGCACAATATGATCTAAATCGATTATATATTATTCGTTAATTTGCTATTTTATACGATGTACTAATGATCTTATAATCGAACATTACAGCTATTTACATATTATAGAGTATTATTGAGCAATAAAAACATTTTGAGAAAGATTTTTTTTAATCTTTATTTCAATGGGATTTTGCTTCGAACTCGAATTATTCGCACTAGGGAGTTTATTTTGTTAATAACAATAGTATTTGTTGATGAAAATAATATTAACTCTGGTCGTGGAACATTAGATTGCTAGTTTCTTATGGTATTATTGATTTTCTTTTGTTATTTTTATATGTGACGCTCTTTCAGGTTCAATAAATAGCAAAACAACAAAAAACGATAATAAATTGAGCTTATTTTAGATTTCTATTAACAATTTAAGGTAATTAAAAAAGAATGCTTGTAGGATGCGCCATTTCCAAATGACCATCTTTGATCATTTCGTTGAGGATTATTTTCAAAAAGAAAATCTACATAAATTATTGAACCGATAAGAAGCGTTCGTGTCGTTCACATATTTCACCGAGTGGAAAATTACTGTAATAGATCATGTTTATGGTCGGCTTGAACAATAGTATTATTAAGTTAAAGAACAAAATTTGTTTTCTATTGAAAATATTTTATCTGGAAAGAGACACGAAAACCCTATTAATCCTAATCTCTTCAATGAACAAGATAGCCTAGTTTTATCTAGAAGATCATATAGTAAATGTTGATATAATCGCATGATTAATATAAATAGATATAATTCGAAATTAGAAGGACTTCTATAGAAGTAGTTCCTCCTTTTTTTCTATGCTCTGATGATTTTTCTATAGAACTAATAGAAACAAATATCTACATCACGAGTTAGTATGCGACATGTCTAAAGCATTATTTTCGAAAGCAGTGCCTGTCGGACAAGATGAGGAAATGATGAATACTAATAGAACGAAAGAAAAAAAAACTTTAAATATTTGTCAGGTTTTCTGATTCACCATTTTTTTCTTCTTAGTTATCTCTCTCTCTCTCTCTCACTCTGTCAACTGGCGAAAAGTATCCATAGGTGATTGAATCATCATGTTTTGTCAATAGAGCTCTTCGTTTTTTCATTTCGGTTTCCACGCATAGCTTAACAGAGTTGACATATTTGCACTATTTCATTGTTTTTTTCTTTTCGTATTAAAGAAACTTATCTAAATAGTTTCGATTATTCCCCGGTATGCGTAGTCAGCTTTTTTCTATTTAGTTCTTCAATCAATGTTTATAAAAGCAAACGTTTTAGGTCGTAATACATTTTCTCATTCATCTGTTTAATTCTTCGCCTACTGAAATGCATATTTAATAAAAACACACAATCACGTGCAGTCATTTAGATCCTTAGTGTTAGACATTCATTACTTTGAGTAACCAACGTGGTCCCTTTCTCTTTTGAGTTACTCGTACTGCCCCACAATCATACGGCTACATCCGTCAGTATTACATCGCAATTTGACAATTTTCTTTTTGCTGTTTTTCTGTCACCACTACATCAGTATTCTGTTAGCGCTGGCGTTCTGTTGTTGTTGTCGTCAGGTTCGCATTACATGTCGAGTATAGAAAAGAAGACGAAAAAAACGCCCGAGGAAAAGAGAGCGAGAAAAAAATAAGAGAAAAGAATCGACAAGACAACACAACTAAGATGACGCAGACTTAGAGCAACAAAGGAATACTGGAATAGTGTTGATACGATATGAGACAAAAGAGAATGGAAGAATGAGCTTTTGTTTTCCTCTTATTATTTTTTTTTCATATTGGCTCGACAAATAATAATAACTTGACAACGTTGCGTAAGTATTTGCTTTTAGCTGTTTTTTTATTCATTAATTCTAGAAATTTAATTTTATCCTTTCAGACAGTATCAGAAATAATCATGTTTCTCGAAGATAGAGTGATAAAAGTTCACCTGTAGAAACAAAAAACAATCCTATTCTTTCACTTATTTTTTATTAGTTTTAATAATCACTAAGATAATACCTAGCACGAACACATGAATATATATATATATATATATATATAGCACTCTTGACATAAAAAACCTAGCCGCTCAATTTATTACCATATTAATGGAATCGTTCGTTACATATCATGGACCAAAAGTGTCTATCTAGTTAGTATCGGTACTAGTTCATTCCAATTAACACATATTTCTCTGAAAATTATAGAAATTATTTCAGACATCCATGTTCTATTAAAAAATATAATTGAATACTTCTTCCTTCTTCTTCTTCTTTTTCTTTATTAATAGTAAGCTAGTATAAGCATACTATAATTGATAGGCGTGATTATATTAAATGTTTTCAGATAAAATAATTTAACTGTTAAAAATAGTTTTGTTAGTTAAAATCTTTGCATTGCCCATATTTAACGAAATCTTCTCTCTATTGAATCTAATTTTTAATGTAAATTTATAAATACTCATTATAAATACATAGAGATAGGAACGTACATTCATCTAACTTTTATGAAAATAGAAAATTTTATAATCTTGTCGTTATAGAGAAGATTTCCGCATCCAGAGACTATTATTGGAAGATATAACTACAAAAAAAAACGTTCACGCGATTATAGTTATTGTTTGCATTATGTTGACGCTGACTTCATTCTCATGAAAGGGTATCAAATTGTTTTTTATATTCATGCAATAATATTAACATTGATGCTGTGCTGATGCATTTGATTCAAGCCTTTGTAATTCAGGAAAATATAAGTTGAGCACCAGATGGGCGAATATTTTATATCGTTGGTTTGAATCTAGGTTATCATTCATAGGTCTCCTATTGTGGCCTTGACATTCATCATTTAACGCCATCTGGAAGTTTATTCTTTTCAGTTCTTTAATTTTCTCAATCGAATTCGGACTTTGTTTGAATTCATCAGTTGCTATTTTAAATCTAACGAGTTGAATAAATTGAAATTTCTAGCGACATCTATAAATTATCGTTATATATATGCACTCTTTGAATATGTTATCTGAATAAAAATATGGATTATCTCTGAGTTTTGGATCGTTTTAATTTAACAAAATGCTTCTTTTTTTTTATCGATACGAACGATGATATGACTTCATTTAAAACAAAAATTTGTTTTTATTTACTTAACTCACTGAGTTTTCTATCGTTTATTCTCGACAAAGTCAGTATTTTTCATTAAAAATTAATGAGATTTTTCTGGTCGGAATAATAACTATGTATTTATATTCTTTTTAAAGATATCGTCTTTCGTTATCCAAATTTCTTGAGTTGATATGTATTGTCTGTCGTAGTTAATCGATGAACAAACATATGTGTTTGACTCAAAACATTATCAAAACGATATTTTTGCGTTTTATAATCTACATTTATTTGCCTCGTCTAATATTTTTTGTCCCCTATTAATGTATTCTTTATGTTTTTGGTCGAGCTTTCCCCTTCCTACTTTTCTTCAGCAAATACACAGACACACACACTCACGCACGCAGGTTTTTTTTTATTCTTTTCTTTCTGTGGCAGGTACATAAGCATCCGCAGAATATACCAGCAGAAACTACTAGACAAGTAGTTATGAAAAAAAAGACGTTGTGGTTCAGTTTTCTTCGGCTCCTAATATTTTATCAAAGAGTTTTTTCTTTTTATTCTAGGTTTTGTTTATTTTTGTTTGTTTGTCGCCCCTATTCTCTATTAATATGCTGCGTCGAACAGTGATTTTCTAGTCCAATTTTTCTTTCAACAGTAATATACATACATACATATATTTATATATATATATATATATATATCTATAAATATATATATTATAATGCATTCTACAACCGGTCAAACATCCTCAACAGTATCCTCATCTTCAAATTCTACGTCATCTTCGAAAACAACAACTAATATTGAACAATACCATTATCCACCAATTTCAACACTTCGTCGACCGAGTCGACCAAGTAACATTGATTTATCTGTATTCGATGTAAATAATACTCAACAACAAAATGATCCTGGTATTTATTCTGCACCAGTTTGTCATTTGAAACAAACTCAAAATTCAAATCATCCTCATGCACATCATATACAACAACAATCGTTAATTTTATCACCTCATGCTCATACTGCTACTTTTCATTATCAACCACCACAGCAGCAACAACAGCAATGTATTCAATTATCTTCACACCATCAACAGCAGCAGCAGCAGCAACATAATATTCATCAGTATCAACAGCAAAACCATCTTCATCATCAACAACAACAACAACAACAGCAGCAGCAGCAGCAACAACAACAACAACGACATTTACTAGATCCTTTTTCTCAGCATCAACATACACCGCATACATTTCCATTACAAACATCCTCAAATCATTATCAGCATTATTTTCATTTCCCACCATCAACACAAAACCTTGGAACAACAAATAATTCAACACCACCAGCATACAATCAATTAACATTACAAGTAAAATAAATAGTCTAGAAAAGAATAATAAATAAAAATTCATACTTCTTTACCGTTAAGGCTAATGTAACAAGTAATGGTCATCATTCACCATTGAGTCATCGTCCAAACCAAATATCATCATCAACAACAAATACAAGTCAACCATCTACACCTACGCATAATAATCGTTTACTTGCTGTACAAATTCAAGAACAACAACAATGGTCTAATCCAGTTCTCAGTCCATTTATGGTTAAACGAATGAATGAAGGTGGAAATGTTGTTACATCAATGCAAATTGACGATGACGAAGATCCATCAGCTTCAATAGATGCGCTTGTTGGTATGTAGCAAAAGAAAATAATTAAACTTCTTTTAGTCGTAAATCCTTAGGGGATTTATTTTATAATCAATAGACAAACGATTAGATAGACACTAAGTCAAGCATATTTTCAACAAATGATATAGCCATCCAAGTACTATATAAAATAAATCGAAACTATTTTATTCTCTTGTTTTTTTAGCTTAGAGTCCTTAAAAGAAAAGAAAAAGAAAATCAAAATGCACTGAATTTCGATTGAATATGTGTCAAACATGCTGATCTTAACCTCTCGTTAGTCTTGAAAAATATTATGTTTTTCTCTGGCGAGCTTCGGCTAGTTTCTTTCTTGTTTCTATTCACAAATATTTTTTGTTTCAAAATCACCTTTGACCTTGTTTGCCAAATAAATAAAAAGCAATTAATCATATCCAATCATATTATAATATACGTACATCCATGACTTGATATTATATAAGATTTAGAAAATTTTTTTATTTTCATCTTTGACACACATCCTCAAGTTTAGTTCTATTTATTTTTTGCATTAGACAAAAACAAAAAATCTCCGTGTTTCCCAAATAATTAATACTCAAATTTTCGAAAGTTAAAAAAAGTACATGTTGCTTTTCTTTTATTCAGCTGACGTTGATTCGAATTCACATGATCTACTTGATGATTCACAAAATAAATCTGTTGATGAAAACAAACCAACATCAACAGCACCATTGAATAAATCTCGTGCAAATACAACATCTCCATCGCCACATTTATATCTTCGTAGTACATCCCATATATTAACAACACCACCAAATCCACTTGCATCAACTGATCATCCCGATAATCAATTAACCGTTGCGAGTAATTTCCAAAAAACATTTAGTCCTCTTCATAGTGCAGGCTTTGAATTAACATCCAATCATAATATTCAAATTTCATCGTCGACTGTAGCAGCGAGAACCTCATTTTTTACGTTCGATGCAAATGTTCTCAAAGAAAACGATTTGAAAAATCATTTAAATGATGAAAATAAAGATAATAATCAAGATCAAATGACTAAACCGTTGATTATAAATACGGACGAAAGAATAAACATGATGTCAACAAATGGTTTGAATCAAGATGATAATAGTAATCACAGTTCGACTAATAGTAATAGTCAACATACGTCATCAAGAACTCATAGTCAGATGTTACACTCATCAGGAGGTTCGCATATCTTCTGTTTCTTTCTCATTTAAATTTTTTTTATTATAGACAAAAACCGATTATCGTCTTCATCGAGTGATGTTAAATTATCACCATTGGGTTCAACAAATAATAATAAATCTCAAACAAATAATTCATCATTATCGCCTCAACAACAAACTAATCGACACTATTGCAGCCATCCGGAGTGTGGAAAAGTAAATCGAAGCCACACATTAAAATAAATATTAGTATTCATTTGTTTTTAGCTATTTGCCAATAAAAGTGCATTAGCAAAACATAAACTTACTCATTGTCAAGATAGAAAACATAAATGTTCAAAATGTAACAAAGGTTTTAAACGACTTGATCATCTGTAAGTCAATATTAAACCAATCTCTCCCCGTCTCTCTCTCGAGTTAAGTCTAGAAATAGCCGCTCTAAAAAATATATTGACTCCGACAAATTGTATTATATATTCGAGAAGACTGTCTTCGGGATAGATGTAAACATCTTCGTTAACGTTTACAAAGCATTTTTTAAAGATTTCTCGAGCCATCTCCAAAATGAATTTTATTGACGACGTGTAGAATCCACTAATTATATCTACCAGTGATAGTTGTCGGCGAAGTATATCCTAACATTTTGAACCAGAGGATATTTAATTTTTACATTACACAATGTTGTTCTAGGGTATTCCTTCGGGGAAACTGAGTAGGAGTACATTCATCTTATAAGTCCATCATGTACAATGAATCTTTGAATATCGAGCAGTTGAAGTGCTCAATGTTTACCCTTCACATGTCAAGAATGAATGACGAGTAACTATTTTGTATTGTATCCATTGAAATTCACACGGATTCGAGATGAATAACATGTGATAGTTTTTAAAACATTAATTTTGTCAGGGTTAAACTGAACTTCTTTGTTAACATCTAAACGATTATAAAGAACATTTTAATAGCTCTTGACACTTTTTCGAGCAATGTCTTACTAATTGGATCTCTGGTTAAAAACCAAACAAAATCTTAGGATAAATCGGATCTGAGTCTTAACCGAAAAACATCATATCCAATGATTTTGAATAATTCATATGAGATTAACAAGTAGAATTCAATATCAAGATTCTTCATTATATTTCATGTATTATTAGTTAACGTAAATAATTTATTTACTACGCCGAGTTCATACTAACATATATTAACGAATGACGTGAATCATGCATATGTATTATAACACTATTTTGAATAATTATCAAAGCTGACATAGTCTACGGGTTTTTGCGATTAGTTTTTTTCTTCTGTTGTAATCTCATGAGTCAAAAATTAGAAATTATAATTTATGGTGTTTTTACTTGTTTAAGTCATGGCCATATGCTTACACATGAAGAAGAAAAGCCACACAAGTGTCGTGTGCCAGATTGTAATCGAACCTATTGTGATGCTCGATCATTAAAGCGACATATTGAAAATGCACATCAAAATATCTTAGCTGCTATACATGAAGGTGGACATGAAGAATATAGAAATTTTTTACCGGAAACAGCATTTGTTAAAACCAAGGAATTAAGTAGTGATTTTTCAATTGATTCCATTGATCATAATTCTCCTCAATCATCATCGATGGATAATGAACCATCATTTTCTATGAATCAACAAAATCGGTCATCATCGAATGGAAACAAATTAGTAACAACCTATACGTATGTTCACATCTTGTATTTCTTATATGCGATAACCCTTTCCTTTTAGATTTGATGAAGAAAAATGTGTTGAATGCCATATTTGTAAAAGAAGTTTTAAAAATGGTGCAGCACTCAATGGTCATATGCGTTTACATGGTGGATTTAATGACGTAAATATGCAAAGAAAAAGAGAACAAACCCTCTCATATCTGTATTTATCTTTTAAGAAACAAGTGTTACCTACAACGCTTGAAGGTATGCCGAGAAAAAAACGTCTAATAAATTCATCAAACAGCGAACATCGTATTACAAAACGAAAGCGTTTCGATTCGCCTTCGACGTCCAATGAGTCGAACTCCAGATCTTCAGTTCAATGTCAAATGCCAATTAAAAATGGAGAAGAAGATATTGCGATGATGTCTTCATCGCCGAGTAATTCAACAAATGATATTTATCAACAAACAATGTATCGAACATTACCGCCATGTTCGGATGTGCTGCATCATCGTTCATACGATCGACTATCATCATCATCACGTACACGTTCAATATCATCGTCAGTTGTACAACCAGCAGCAAGCCCATTAGCCTATTATAATATTAAAAATCCAATGAGTGTACAACCGACGACGAATGTTCTAAAACCGAGTCGAAAACAAATGCCATTACCATTATATTTATATGATAAGAATAATAATCATCATTATGGTTTTGATTTATGTTCCAATGAAGAGTCTATTTACAATCGAATGCATATGCCAAATAATATAAATAATCCGTTAAATGTATCGACTGGACTATTACGATTTGATCCATTTACTAATGCAGAAGCGTTTCCCAATGTTACAACAATACAACATCATCATCATGATGAGAAAATGAGAAAAACTTTATCGGCCGATGAAACCTCGAAATATTATCATCATGACAGACAGGTAAAGTGTACTTTTCGTCTTTATGATCAAATCAAAATTTTATCTTGTCGTTGCTTTATTACAACACAATATACGGAGAAAACAACCGTTGATATCTGATTCACTAGGGCACTGCTTTTGTTTAACAACAAACGAACTAAACAAGATTTATTTTCAGTCTTGTGGGAAATCATAATAGAAAGTGAACTTACCACTCCTATGTACATTTGCAACGGCTCATAAAGCACAGACAATGCTTGATCAATAGTAGAAATCGCATTCATTCACATAGTTTTGGAAATAAAATAAAATTTCTTTTGTATTTAACTTAGATGATGAATGAATTTTCGCCTTCCAATCATCCTCAACATCCATATTTTCGATCGACATCTACTCAACATCATCCAACAAATTTCTCTCAATTTTCCATTCCTTCACATTCAACTTCAAGTATAACTCCGAATCTTCTTCAAAGGATTATCTATCATACAAATGATTTATTAAATAAAGAATTTTATGTACCACATAACGAACTTCTCAATCCACATCATTCAACCGTAGATGAATCAAACCGTTATACGCCATCGTCGAGTCCATATACAGCACAATTATATCACTCACCATCGCCACATGTTGTTCATTCGCCCGGTGATAGAAGTAAAAACAAACCAGCCTAATTTTCTCTTTTAATAAATATATGTATTTTCTTTTCTAGTACCTAATTCTACTTCATCACTCATAAATACTCCGGTTACATCCCCTTATTCAAGTATGAACGCTAGTCACTGTTCACCATCATCATCTAATGATATGTGCAATAATAATAATGTATCGATAGTTAATAGTAGACAATCGTCGCCACTTACAAATTCATCATCATCCCATGGCGTACTTAAAAAACGTATTTTAAATGCTTTAAAACAGGAAGCACAAGATGAACAACATACAAATCAGACAATATTAGAGTATTCACCTTTGATGGAACAACAAAGTTTTGAACAAGATAAGCAGTCAATAAATCGTGAAAATTCATCAGAAGATCCCACATCATCAATAGTAAAAACAAGTCCTCCTGTTCATAATCCAACAGTTGAATCAGTAAAAAAGTCAACATCAGGCTTTCTTATTATATCTCCGTCATCATCGAGTCGTGCAAGTTCATCAACATCAACGTCATCAGCTAAAACTCATTTCAATTATGAAAATGTTACTTCAGTAAATCCATTAAAATCACCTGATAGCACTACTATTAACAATATGAATAATAGTTCATTTCAATGGCCATCACAGATTTCACAATTTCGTCGACTACAAAATCTTGGTAGTCAAACACCAAATCCACTTCCATCAACTCCTTATACACCACCGCCCATGCTCAGCCCATTTCGTAAAGGCTCAGGTCTCTATTATCAAGTTTTTTCTCAAACAACACCAGTTCCAGCACAGACGTCAACTGTAGCAACACCTGTTCTACCATTTACACCAATACCAGACGAAATATCAGGACCGAAAATTAATATTGGCGAAGATTATCAAGCTGCAATTCCGAAACTTCAAATCAAAATTGACTATGACGATGCAGGTTTGTCATTTTGAATCTTCCGATTTCTCACACTAGAGTATGCATTTCTACGACTGATATATTTGTTCGAAAAATAATGAAATTTAAGTGATAATATTTCAGTAAACTGCTTGAAATGGCCTTTTTCGAACTAGAATTTCCATTCTTTATATTTGCAATAATATGTGCGACTCATTATTAAAGCAGACTCAAGGATTTTTCTGATTAAATGCTAATGTCTATATCAGGTTTTACATATTACTAGTCAACATGACCTCCACTAATTTTGTCTCTAATATATGTACATATATTAGTGCTTATGGCTTGTCATTTACTTAGAATCATTAGTCTGAGAAGTTTCAGAGCAATAAACTAAGTTAATTTATAATATTGAGCATTTTTAACATAAGACGTTGAATTAAGTTTTTATTCAAAAATTCTTTTGTTATTCTATTTATCTAAAATGATTAACTGTTTTTGACCTAATAACAACATTCTTTTGGTAATAGAAGATTATTATCTGTACAATTCACAGAACATTCTAGAAAATACTTGTAAATAATCATTTAATTCTATATAAACATTCCTAGAAAATATTCAATCTCGATTAACTTTAGGTTATTACCTCGATACATTCTTTTTTCTATAAACCATCAATTTTCACCTTTAGATCACGATGAATTATTATATTCTTCATCTCAACTTCCATATCTTGATGAACAGGCACTTGAAAAATATGAGCAATTAAGTCGAACAAATCCTTTATTATTTTCCCCTCGTCATTCTCCAACATTATATCCCATAGAATTAGTATATATGTTATTGCATGAATATAATGGTGATTTACAACGTACATTAGCTGCTTTACTCGATGGTACAGCACATGATATAAAACAATGTCGACCATTACATCGATATCATTTTCCTGAATGTGACATATGGACTAAAGAAGAAGTCGATGCATTTACAAAAGCAATGGAAACATTGGAGAAGAATTTTCTGCTTATTAGTCGAGCAGTATGCTTTCGTTATCTAAGAGAAACTAATAGTTGAACTGATTTTTCTTATAGGTTGGGACAAAAACTGTAAAACAATGTATTGAATTTCATTATATGCCAAAAGTGCATCCATTAGCTCGTGAAACATCTACAAATTCATTATCAGCCAAACGAAAACGATTGCAAATGTTAAAACATAAACAACATGAACAAAAACCACCATTTGATGATGAATCCTCATTAGCATTTCATGAATTTCGTATTGTAAGTTAATTAATTTGGTAAAGCAAAACGAATCAATCGAAACGAAATTTTCTTTTAGTATGATGATGGTTTAACAATGCATAGTGATAATGCTTCAATCGCTCATTTTACCTGTGATATTGACAATTGTATGGAGGTAAAGAATATTTTTTAGTTACGAAAGGAATATACGTCTGCTTTCGAGATATCGATGATAATATAGGGAGCATCATGTTTTTTGACACATTAACCAAAGGCAGTAGAGCTCAGATAAACAAAGTCTACATAAACATCCTAACATATTGAGACAGTCTGTCATTATTTTCTATTTTATTTTCTATTAGACTTTTACAAGTGAACGAGCATATCGAGCTCATCGTCATGATCATCGTCGTATAAAGAATAATGTAACAACACCAGTAAATACGAAAACAAAAATGAAATCTTGATTTGAACAGTTCGCTTTCCTTTTCCTTCACATTTTAATGTACATATTTATATATCCTGTTTTTCGTTTTGGTCTTGTTTCGTTTATTTTTTTTCCTTGAACCATTGCGACAGTGATTAGTCCTGATAAAAGAAAATAGAAATATTATATATCTATCCATGAACAAAAAGAAATTATTTTTCTGCGCTCTTTAGTTTTTTTCTTTGTGCATGTTTTGAAAAAGAAACGCCTTATTATTTATCTAAAAAAAACAAGAACGGTGAATCGGATCTCAGTGCAGGTGTTTTGTGTTCTTCTAGTCAGATCTTTTGTTTTTGTGTGCGTATGTTTTTTTTTCTTCCTCTCTATTTTCGTCCGTCTGCGCTTTCTCGGCTACATCTAAACGGTTGGATGTAGTATTATTGTTCTTTTCCCCTATTTTATTGTATGCGTGTGTGCGTGTGAAACCGTTTATGTATGAAAAGAAAAGCAGAAAAAGTAGTCACTACGCTTTATTTTCATCTGCAGCATAATCTTCTACAGCATCCATTGATTTCGATTTCGTTTCGGGTAAAAGTAATGTTAGCAAAACGATGATAAAAGCTAAACCTGCTGATGCATAAAACGTATACGGTAGATAGGCTTTATTAATTGATGTATCAATAATGGGTGCGACAATGGCACCGATACGGCCAAAAGCAATGAAAAATCCATTGGCACCACTTCGAATTGCAGTTGGAAATAGTTCAGTTACAAATATCCACGATACAACAATTGTACCTGATATAGCAAACTTTCCGATTTGAGCGATACAGACAGTTGCAATCGAACTTCGACTTGAAATAATTGGAATGAGAATAACACAAATAATAGTGAGCGCTATCATAAGAATAAATGAACCTTTACGAGCAAGTTTAGTTGACATGAGTAAGGATCCTACAATGTATCCGGCTGCTTCAACAGCCGCACCGATGAGTATTCCTAAATATGGTGAAATACTCATTCCAGCTAAACCGTAACTTATTTTAAAGTAAAGCAGCAATGTTGTAAAACTTAGTAGAACACAAGTCAATAATTTAGCAATCATTGACCCATGCATCAGAATTTGACGAATTTTTTGAAAAAATGATAATTCTTTATCATCTGACGATGCGGTTGATTGATTACGAACAAGTTCTTGATACGCAGGATACCAATCGGCTTCTTTTCGCTTATTTGTAGTTGCAATTCGTCGTAGTAGTGCTTCCAATCGAGCATAGTCTTGTTTAGAATATAAATATAACGGGGATTCAGGCATAAAATACAAATAAGGTATTACAAGACCAATAAAAGCTGTATTAATCCATTTCAATATTTGCCAATCTTTTGCTAAATAAGCAAATAACGTAACAAAACCTTCACCCGTTGTAAATGAAATAAGTGCAAGATTGCCAGCTAAATTTGTATGCGCCGATGATGTCAATTCGAGCATAAGAACAAATGCCAAACTATAGGCAACAACATTAACACCTGATGCAAATTGATTTAATAATAGAAGGCCAAATCTAAAAGATCGTATTCACTAGTTTTATCAAAAGAAAAACTAAGAAATTTACTTTATGTCAATTGACATAGGAACCCATTGTATCATTGCCTGAGTAATCAAACATGCCAGAAATAAAATGATCGTAACGAGTGTAATTATTTTCTTTCGACCAAATTTATCAGCCAAAGAACCAATAATAAGTAATGGAAAACAGCCACATTGCATTAGAGTAGCTAGCAAGCTTTTTTTCGGTTCACTTCCACAAACAAGATTAGCTTCTTCAGTAAATGTATATCCAAAGACTGATCGATCATAAGCCCATCCATTTGGACAAGTGACAAGAGTATCATCAGTATTTCCAGTTGAATAACGTGCACATTGTTGCCATTTTGTTCCACTCGTTGTTTTTGGTATGTAACGATTAATTAATAGTTCATGTGTTTCATTGATTGGATGATATTGATTATCATTTGGCCATACATTTTCAGGTAGTCGACATCGATGATCAATGCCAGCTGCAGCAAAAACATAATAGAAAGTAATAGCTGCAGCGCTCATCGGCATGAGATTCATAAAGAAATAGTGTATGAGTTGAAATCGTCCTAGACCACCGCATTTTTGTAGAATAGTATCAAATGAAATGGGTGTCGATGCTTCAAATAACAGACTGGTATTCGTATCAACTGGATCAACCTGACAAGAGATACTGAATTTTTTTCAAAGACGAATAATATATTTTGCTTACACGTATTTCCATTTTAATAGAGTGAACGTTCAAGGAGTCAGTATCACTATTGACTACTGTAGTCATTTTTTTTATCTTGAGTTTGTTCTTGGTAAGATGATGCTATATATGGTTTTGACTCAATAGTTCTATTTTATTCTGTCGGTACTATTACCTTTGCTCTTATATAAAAGATAAGGAAAGCAATGCACAAGAAAACTTGTAGAAGCGAGGAAGTCGAATTAGTTTGAACTTGAATTGAGGAAAGATTGGTTAGATGTTCTAATAGAAATTTGCTTTAATTTCAATTATTAGACGATGCGCCTGTCAAGAACAATATTAAACTCATAATAAAAGACACAGGTCGTTAAGAAGTCCTTGATTTAAATCTTTTAAATCTTTCTTTTATTCTCTTGCTGAAGAATAAAGGTTAAGAAAAATGTTAGATGATAATGTACTAGGTTATCTATTGATAATGATAATATGATCTCTTCAGATGAAGCCCGACTCACGTGGTAGTAAGAGAAAAAGAGGAAAGTTATAGAATGACGCAAGGTTAACAGAACAGTTCAAAATAGACTTCACTGGTATCAACAGTAATAGTATCGATTTACTGATTGTAATTGAATCTTTTGCTGACGTCTACTTTGCGTTAGACACATAGTGAATTGAGATGGATGTGGAAGAGAGATATAGCACTTATGCTCGATTTATTTGTCATGATCAATCAAATCTATGAGATCAATGTTAATTTTTTCTGAATATAATGACAATGCATTTTCAGTATTAATTTACCTAAATCTTGATGTAACTCTTTTTGAGACTGCAAATAACGCATTATTTTAATTTACTTAACTTTGAAACTGGTAGATGGCGATCGTGACCTATTTTCTCACATACTGTTCAACACTGAGGATTGTTTAAGTGGAAATGATTCGATTATGTGCACTCCTTTGACTGCCATTTTGTAGTCGTCAATGACTCTATGCTGATCCTTATCAATATTACGTAATCTTTTTCTTCTCTATAAACAGATTTAAAGCATATTTACAGCTAAATTCAGCAATTCTTACAGTAATAACCGACCCATTGACACGCATACGAAGAATCACTGCCAACATTTGATTTTGAATTAATTTATTATCATAGAATATTTGTTTAGAAATGACTAGGATAGCGCACCACTGATAACTATTAAATTTCAGTTGTTTACATCTGAATTTCTTCTTACAAATGTGTTTTTTACGACATACATAGACGATAACTTTAGAAGTTTGTCTTTTCTCAGTATTCGTGATGAATATGTTAAGACTGATTGATGTATAAAAACATCAAAATGTCTTAGTAAAGTCTATTTGCTTAATTTATATTGACGAATATCAATAAATGTTAAATGTCATTTCAAAACTATAATATCTCATAAAGGTTGCACTAAATAACATTCAACAGTTTCTTTCAATTTTTTGTCTTGTCTTTTTCAAAGTTGTCCAATAGTATTATGTTGTCCGAATGCGTTAAGCATTTAAGAGGAATTCAATAATTTCATGAACGAAAAGCTAGAAACATAAGTTTCTAAATTATCAAGTTTCATGTTGTTGCATATGTCTCTTTGTACATATCTCAAATCATTATCTATGTATTTTGAAACAATTTATGCGTGAAAAACTAATTTTTAAGCATCACTGATTTTTTTCATAATCTTCTTCGTCATCCATTGATTTCGATTTTGTTTCTGGTAAAAGTAATGTTAACAAAATAACGATAAAAGCTAAACCGGCTGATGCATAAAATGTATAAGGTAAATAGGCTTTGTTAATTGAGGTATCAATAATAGGTGGGAGGATAGAGCCGATACGACAACACGCCACAAAGATACCATTAGCACCATTTCGAATAGTAGTTGTGAAAAGTTCTGGTGCATATATCCATGATACAGCTATGGTACTTGATATAAAAAATTTTCCGACTAGAGTGATACAGACAGTCGCGATTGGACTATGACTCGAAATGATGGGAATAAGGATAACACAAATAATTATTACTATTGCCACAAGTATGAATGAACCTTTACGCCCGAGTCTTGTTGATATAAGTAAAGAACCAGTTATATAGCCAGCTGCTTCGAGAGCACCACCAATTAGTATTCCTAAATATGGCGAAATACTCATTGCAGCTAAGCTATAACTTATTTTGACATAGAGCATCAATGTTGTGAAACCAAGTAAACCAGTAATTAATAATTTAACAACAATTGATCGATGAGCTAGAATTTCACGATTCTTTTGAAAAAATGATAATTGTTTATCGTGTGACGATGTAACTGATTGATTACGAACAAGTTCTTGATACGCAGGATACCAATCGGCTTCTTTTCGCTTATTTGTAGTTGCAATTCGTCGTAGTAGTGCTTCCAATCGAACATAGTCTTGTTTAGAATATAAATATAACGGGGATTCAGGCATAAAATACAAATAAGGGAGTATAAGACCAATCAAAGCTGTATTAATCCATTTCAATATTTGCCAATCTTTTGCTAAATAAGCAAATAACGTAACAAAACCTTCGCCCGTAGTGAATAAAACAAGTGCCATGTTTCCAGCAAAACCTCTATGAGCTGATGATGTTAATTCCAACATAAGAACAAATATTAGACTAAATACAGCAGTAGTAAGACCGGATGCAAATTGATTGGCCAAAATAAAATAAAATCTAAGAAAAATGAAACCATCCTATTCTAAAATAGTGAGTAGTTAAAGAATTTACTTTGTGCCGATGGACATGGATATCCATTGCAGCATTGCCTGAGTAATCAAGCATGTTACAAACAGAAAAATAATAACAGTAGTTATTACTTTCTTTCTACCAAATTTATCAGCATTTGGTGCAATAACAAGTAATGCAAAGCCACCATATTGCATAAATGTAGCTATCGAACTCTTTTTCGACGCATTCCCACAAACAAAATTAGCTTCTTCAGTAAACGTATATCCAAAGACTGATCGATCATAAGCCCATCCATTTGGACAATTCATAAGAGTATCATTCCTAGTTCCATTTAAATATCGAACACATTGTTCCCATTTTCTGCCATCGTTTGTTTTTGGTATGTAACGATTAATTAATAGTTCATGCGTTTTATTGATTGGATTGTATTGATTATCATTTGGCCATACATTCTCAGGTAGTCGACATCGATGATCAATGTCAGCTGCAGCAAAAACATAATAGTAACCAACGGTTGCAGCACTGATGGAAATAAGATTCATAAGGAAATAGTGTGTAAGTTGAAATCGTCCAAGATGCCCGCATTTTTGTATGACTGCATCGAAAGAGATCGTTTTCGATACTTCGGGTAATAAATTTATGTTGGTATCGATTCGATCGTCCTATTGATATGCATTTTGAAATCAGGTCTTAAGTGGTAAAATCAATTTTAGACTTACATGGAATTCTAGTTCATTGATATCTGCTTTCAAAGGATTTTTTGGAGGGTTTAATTCATTCATTTCGTGTTCTTGGTGTTCTCCTTGGTCATATAAACGATCGTAAGATTCTGTTATCTTATCGTTTTCATTTGAATTCTATGTTGCATTCTTTTGTGGTTATAATCTCTGAGTATGTGTGTATGGTAGAAACGAAAAGTTTTGACAGAATAAATGATATATTGAGTCACGTTAATTAAATGTGTTAGTCTCTGTCATCGTATTTTAACGCTAAACATATGTTGCTAGGCGAAAATATTTTATTCCTATGGCATCGATCTATAGACAATATGATTCAGCATTTTTACATACACATGTACAGCCATTCGTCTGAATTTACTCGTTTAATTAATAATATTTCAGGCAAGGTAAAGACGGTGAAAGAATTCCATTTGTTCTTCGAAATTTACATCCTTCATCAGTTCAGTTGCTTACGGTACAAGTGCCTTTTTTCTTAAAAATTCATTTAAATGCATTTCTTGTTTTCTCGAGTAGTGTAAACATGAGCCTACTATAAAAGTATAAAGCATAATGAAGAACAAGAGTAAAATCTTGAAAACAACTTTTAGTTTTCATAATAATATTAGAATGATTGATCCCGGCGAACAAAATATATTCTACATATAGATAATGTTCAATGATCTTCCTTGATTTGTACAAGTATAGTTTAATTCTTAGATGCAAAACACCTTGATCCTGTCTAGACATTTTCTATTGATAGCTAATACATAAAAACATACATGATAAATGTACGCAAGATTCGTTTTTTTTTTGTTATTACTCATCATTTCTGTGATTTATGAAGATATTTTTCACACTGCAACTACTTCCAATTGATCATTAGTTATCATTTAGCTTGTACTGATTTTAAAACGATTAAAAGAAGCCTGAATTTAGTTTTTTTTTCAAATCGATCTCCTACTGATTAATTAAATGGTTACACTCCTTATGGAATTTCTAGGAAAAACATGATTTTCCCAACTTACCATATTGATCATGGCAGGTTCCCTATCTCCGTTATTTTTCTTCGGATAAAATGAAGCTTCTTGCTTGTTGTGTTCCTTCAAAATTCTTACGCAACGTGTTTGCGTTATTACGAAAACGACGTGAGTCATGTGAGAAATTTCCCTTCGCGTGTTACACGATGTCGTCAGTATTTATACTGCTGTTTTCTTCATAAACTTTCATACAACCTGCACGTTCGCCGACCATTTATCGTCTACATTACTGTCTTCAGCTCTTTTGTTTTACAAACTCTGTGTTTAAAATTTTTTTTTGTCAATTAATTTGTTGATCTTTTATTTTCGAAATAAAAGTTTGAAAACATTCTTGTCTTTACTTATTAACTTTACTATGGCAGCTACGTCATCTATGTCCTTTATTCGGTATCGATACAAGTCTGAGAAAGATTTCCGCTGTTTTCTGTGTGATGGTAGAGATTGTTCTGTGGCTCATTTGAAAAAAGTCCTAAACGGAAAATCATCGAAACCAACATTACGTCGTTCAAAAGATGAGATTGTTTTAACCATCACTGATGAATCAACTAATAAAGGTTTGCCCTTTTAGCTATTGTTTTTCTTTGTCTCATACAATTTTGTTCGCTTTTCTAGAGTATCAAGACGATCATGATCTAATTCCAAGCAATACAAGTGTTATTGTGGAAAGACGGCTACGCGAAATATTTCAACCATTGACTCCTGAAACAGTTCGATATCAGCCTATTTTATTTGACGATGTCATCGATCAGTGAGTAGAAACAATTTTTCTGTAAAAAGGGTATATTAGGTTTGTATCTCCATAGAAATCTTCAACCTGGCCTCCAATCAAGAACTTCGACCAATAGAGTTTCGGGTAAAAATACTCTAGAAAAACCTACTACTGAACTGGAATGCATCAAACATATTCAACAATCAATATATTACACTAGCAAACCAACATCCTACATTTGTCATTATTGCAATCAGTATGGGCATATGAAACGTCATTGTCCCCTTCTGATCGAAAACTCTACAGCTAAAATTCGTCAAACAATCAATTCAACACATAAATCTATGACTTTTAATGTAAATAACACTAATATAAAAAAATCTTTATCAAATAAATTTGAGACAAGTCTTGACACTCCTCAAGTTATGCCTGCCCCTTTTCCTTCTGCTTTTTGTTCCTCAAACATTTTCCCTCAACATTCATCACCTAAGATCATCATTGATCTACGATCCGACAACGAAGATGATGCAGTACTGATTCAGACTGCCCCTGGCAAAATTTTAGCTACTCCATCACATATGGCATCTCGCTATTCACCATATCAACTGCAAAATGGTCAATGTCATCGACTTCGTATGTCTCATACCAGTCCGGGTATTTCACGAAATAACTTCACTGGAATGCCACGAGACAAATTGAACAACTAGAATCTTATTGATCTGAAGCAAAGTCTTCATAAAGTAAAAAATTTCTAATACAACAAAAAATTTTAAAAAAGCAAAAAAGAATTTAAAAATAACAAAAAACATGAAAAGAAAACAAAAAAAATGAAAAAAAAATGAGTGGGTGGGAATGTACGTGAATATCGAAGAAGATGGAATTTATTAATTGCTTTTTCCATTGACATGCACATTTAAACTCACACTATTTTCGACATTTGTTAACAAAATGAATTACTGCAAATGATATCAGTGTATATTTCATCTGCCGTTTGGCTAAGCCATCAAGAATTCCTACAAAACATGAACTCATCAAATGGTCCTGTCATGAAGATATATAATTTTATTTTTAGCCAATGACTCTTCAGACACTCTTTGTACTTTGTTTGTGCTTCATAATTAAAAAAAAGAAATTCTTTTTGTAAAACTTTTGAAATAAATAATTAGTAAAGTCGTAGAACAAACTTATTTTACCACTTTTTTTATGTTCTAAACAACTACGCACTAGAGAAATTGTTCACTACAAACTCATCGGTAATTTCATTGCAAACAAGGCTTTACTGATTTGTGAAGTTTATTTACTTCTAACCATTCCCTATTTTATTGTGTAATTATATATTTGTACGAAAAGAAAAACAAAAAATAAACTTCAAGCATCGCTTCGATTTTTTTCATAATCTTCTTCATCGTCCATCGAAGTATATTTTGTTTCAGGCAAAAGTAGTGTCAGCAAAACGACGATGAGAGCTAAACCAGCTGATGCATAAAATGTGTACGGTAAATATTCATCACTAATAGATGTATCAATAATCGGTGCGACAATAGCACCGATACGACTAAATGCAATGAAAAATCCATTGGCACCGCTTCGAATTGCAGTTGGAAATAGTTCAGGTACAAATATCCATGATACAGCAATTGAACCAGATATAGCGAATTTTCCGAATTGAGCAATAAATACAGTCGCAATCGGACTATGATTCGAAATGATGGGAATAAGAATAACACAAATAATTGTCACTGATGTCACAAGAATAAATGACCCTTTACGAGCAAGTCTTGTTGATATCAGTAAAGAACCTGTGACATATCCGCCGGCTTCAACAGCAGCACCAATGAGTATTCCTAAATATGGTGAAATGCTCATTGCAGCTAAGCCATAACTTATTTTGATATAAAGCATAAGTGTCGTAAAACCAAGTAAAGCAGTAATTAGTAACTTAATAACAGTTGATCGATGTGCTAGAATTTGATGAGCTTTTTGAAGAAATGTTAATTCTTTTTGATTGGATAAAATAAATGATTGATTTCGTAGAAGTTCTTGATACACAGGATACCAATCAGCTTCGTCTCGTTTATTCGTAGTTGCAATTCGTCGCAGCAATGCTTCCAATCGAAAAAAATCTCTTTTAGAATACAAATACAACGGGGATTCAGGCATGAAATATAAATAAGGTATTACAAGACCAATGAAAGCTGTATTGATCCATTTCAATAATTGCCAATCTTTTGCTAAATAAGCAAATAAAGTCACAACACCTTCACCAATTGTAAATAAAACGAGTGCAAAATTTCCAGCAAAACCTGTATGAGCTGATGATGTTAATTCAAGTACTAGAATAAATATGAGGCTGAATGCAGCAGCAGTAAGACCAGACGCGAATTGGTTCAACAATAAAAGAATAAATCTTAGAAGAAAAAATCATCTTAGAAAGAGAACAAATAGTGAATTTACTTAACGTTGATGGACATCGGTATCCATTGTATCATTATCTGAGTAATCAAACATATTATAAACAGAATAATAGAAACGGTTGCTATTGTTTTCTTTCGACCAAATTTATCAGCAAATGATCCAATAAAAAGTAATGCAAAACCACCGCACTGCATTAGAGTGGCTATCCAACTCTTTTTCGGTTGACTACCACAAACAAGATTAGCTTCTTCAGTAAATGTATATCCAAATATTGATCGATCGTAAGCCCATCCATTTGGACAAGTGACAAGAGTATCATTAATAGTTCCATTTAAATATCGAACACATTCTTCCCATTTTTTGCCATCTGCTGTTTTTGGTATATAAAGATTTATTAGGATTTCATGTTTTTTATTTATCGGATGATATTGATTATCATTAGGCCATACATTTTCAGGTAGCCGACATCGATGATCAATGTCAGCTGCAGCAAAAACATAATAGAAGCCAACAACTGCAGCACTCACGGAAATGAGATTGATAAAGAAATAGTGAAAGAGTTGAAACCGTCCAAGATCACCACATTTTTGTAGAATAGTATCAAGTGAGATAGGTGCTGATGCTAGAGGTGATATACTTGTATTAATATCAATTGGATCGGCCTACGAAAATATATTTAAATCAATTTTCTATGAAAAACAGCAATTTATTTTGTTTACATGTAATTCTGATTTAATAATTGGAAGGTTCGAACTGTCGATATCACCGTTTATTGTAGTCATTGTGTGTTCTTCTTGCTGAAAAATAAGTTCGAAAATTTTGGTAAGGTAATATTATCTTATCATTTTCATTTGTTTTCTTTGTTCTATTCTTTTGACGCTACTATCTATCAGTTTACATAGAAGAAAAGAAAAATTCGATAAGATATTTTGTGGATATTCAGTCAAGTTATATTTGACCTAACGAATTGTTTGATTGATATTCTAAATAAACTCTGCCTGCTCTTGAAATATAAGAAAACAGATCTTTCGAATTCCTGATAAGAAAAAATAATGTTTTTATTTTTTATTTTCTATTGGAAAATGTAAGCAACAACGTAATAAGTAAAAATATAGTAGATTATCGATGCGTGATGCTATGAACTTCTTTCATCCAGTATTAAATAATTGATATTATCCGCAGCCATTGTGCACACTCCATTAGCATGTGTGATATGAAGGTAATAATTTGAGGGTGTGGGTGTGTGCATAGCTTTTCAGAACACCCGCACCTTAATACCTGAAAATTGGTAACTGTGTAGTTTAACGCGGATATCTCTGTAAATATCATTGGAGTTCATCATTTTTTATTCCAAGATTTATGAGTCTCACGTATTCGTCTGTACTTGAAGAATATTTTTTAGAGTAGAACTGAGAAAAATTTATTCTTACAGTCTGCACTTTGTCAAAGTTGTATCGATTCTATATTAGATAAGATACAACAAAGCAGCTTGTCTACTATTCTGAATTCATCATTGTAACATTTTCCTTTAAATTTAGTTGACAGATAGATTATGATAAGAACCCTTTTAAGATGATCCATCTAATAAAAATAAAACAATCGAATTTTGTTGATGATTGAGCTCCACTCTAGAAGATATAGAGATCGCATTCATTTGAATAACATGTGAAAAGTTTGTCTTCGAATTATCTTAAGCAGCTTTAAAATCTACATACAAAGCTCGTCAAAAACAAAAGTACAGAATTTTTTGCCGAAACTAATCATCATTTGACGTTAATCGTTATTAAAATTCTTCATTAACAAAATAAATCTTATGACAGCATACTGTCATATAAATGAGAAATTCATCTACGAGGTACCTTTTTTATGATAGAACTATAAATCTTTCCTTACATCAAGTTTATAGGACGATAACGTCAATCTCAAATTGAAAAAAATCATCATTGCTACTGTAGTGAATCCTACTTAACAACAAGATGGTCTTAGAATGAATTCACGTCAATGGGATAGAGACCCGTATACATTATAAGATTAAATAATTCGATCGAAGATGTTCACTTCAGTAGTCTGTTGATACAAATTGGATAGTCGTATTTTTGTTGTCTTGAAAATCTTGCTTTCGGTTCTGGTCGTTGGAAACGACGAAATCTATCTTGTCGTTCTTGTCGTTGACTGAATAGGTTCAACATCTGCTCGTCGTTGACTCCAGAATAATAATAAAGGTTTTAATTCTTTTCGAAATACTTTACTCGTAAGTGTAAACATGTAAAACGACATCGACGTATTGCTTAAAATGATAAGAGTGGCAACTGTACCAAGAAAATTTTCTATTTCAATACGTTGTGAACTTTTCATTTGATTAGCGGTAAATTGCAAATAAATTTTCTGAATAGAAAATGGTAACGATAGAAAGGTGACGCACACAACTTGAACAATAAGAAGTATAGTGAGTTGACGACCTCTTAAACTCGATTGTCGATGGATCGGCCGATGACGTACATGCAGAATAGTCATCCATCCGAATATAAACATGAATATTGGCGGAAGAAGACTATAAGAAATCAGTAGATTAAAATTATTGAATGTATTACAAAATGGTGTTGCTGGAGCACAAGTGGTACCGTTGGCATTTCCATTAAAACAAACGAACATTTCGGCCCAAACAAGACATGCAATAACAACGATACCACAAATGACTCGTTGAGAAACTTTAGTTTGACTAAATGAACGCATTCGAGCACTCGATGAACTTGATGCAAATCGATCAGCACATGCTGCTACTATAAACCATGCTGATGCCGATAGAGGCATGTAGGTAAAAAATGTTCGAGTTTTGCAATAGACAGACGACTGAGATGATGTTGCATAGATATCGAAAGTGATTAATACACGTGCAATAAAAGCACAATAGAGTCCTATCGAATTAGTAATGCTCGTTGCAAAAAAGTAGAGTGAACACGAATTATATCGAAGGCAACGACGTGTAAAAACAAAGCAATTAAGAATATTACCTATTGTGCCAGTGACGAGCAGTACTAATGATACGTAACGAATGAGTTGATTTTGAATAATTGAAAGAATTGATATGGGATTTTCATGTATTACATAAGCAACCTTTATGAGAGAGAGCTCATCATTCATTTGAAAATCAAGTTCAGAACGACAAGACTAATAACTCATACGTATATCTGAAAACTGTATGAAAAAACTAGCTACTAGAAATTAATTAATGTTTATTTCGGTTTCAACCACGACTTTCCACTATTCAAACGAATAGACTTTTGTTTTTCTCCATAGAATCCTAACAAGGGAACCTCTCAAAGTGTCCAATTGCTTTTTGATCGACACTATACTGAGATGAGATATCGATTTTCACTACATTTTGTAGCCCAAATGTTGTACAAGCAATGAACTCCAGACATTAGGTTATGGTGAGATATTTTTTTCTCATTTTTGGATCTCTCACTCTAAAATGCGAATACTAGAAGCTTCTTCGGCAAACAACAACGGAATAATTCTTCTCATAAAATCAATAAAATGTTGATAATGAACTATGTAATGTCACTGTGAGCTTTATTTGTACAAAGTTTCAAGTAAAAACTACACTTTCAGTTATCCTGTTGATCTTAGGGAAAACACAGCAAACGCTGAGACCAACGAAAGTCACTTGATTTTACATTGCTCGGCATAGCATTTCACCAAAGTGAAGTTTCGAAGAAAAAGCAATTGGATATTTGAGAAATATTTTCCTTGCAAGATGTGAATCATTTACTCATTAATTCGATTCATACTCTGGATAGATGCATTGGATATTTTAGAGAAGGTAAAGCCAAAAAACTTTGCTGATGCAATAATTAAATGATTTCTGTCTGTAAAGTTGGCATAGTGACTTTTTTTCAAAAAGTATTAGTGCGTTAAGTACAATCGTAATTAATAAATGTTAAAGGGCTTCTCTGAATCTATAGATTATATATGCGAAAGAAAACGTATGAAAGGAGAAACTAGTCTTGTCTATTCTCTTGATTCTAGAAGAAACAAAAAAAATTGTAAGTCATGCTACCTTCTCTTTTATATGAGATGACAGTATGTACTTTTTCTTAAGGTAAGACTTTCATTCTAGCAAAGTAATCAACAGAAGTGTTGATCAAAACATTAGCTGAAGATATTAACGTTGAAAACAAGCGCATGCCATTATCTTTAGAAATCTGGTGGGCCTAAGTCAACGGGGGAACAGCAGAATCCAGTCCCTTGGATTCAAGTGGATTCATGTGGATTCAAATGGATTCAAATGGATTCATGTGGATTCAAATGGATTCAAATGGATTCATGTGGATTCAAATGGATTCAAATGGATTCACCTGGATTCAAATGGATTCACCTGGATTCAAATGGATTCAGGTTGATTCAAGTGGAGTCACATGAAATCTCGTAGAATAATTTCCTATTTTTTTAAATCCATTATAAAAATTCGATACTTCCATTGTTTTTGTTTGTATCGTGTGTAATATTAGATAAAATTTTTATTAGTCTTGATTCGGATGCAAGCATGCATTATCCTTTTTTATTCTCATACAGCACATTCTTAATTTCAAGACTTGAAAGTCAGTAACGCGTTGTTTATTTTATTGAAAATAAATGAAAAAAATTATTATACAGACCCAGGTCGATCAACTTGTGTCGTACACGGCCGTTTGGCCACAATTTACGGCCGTTTGGTATACACCGTATTACGGTCGGTTGGCATCGTGCCATATACGATCGTATACGGTCGAATAGAGTAGCTGCCTAATTCGACTTCGAATATAAATGAAAAAAAAACCCCTTCCATGTTTTCACGCCACTGTCAGAAATAGATTTAGATTTTACAAATCATAAATGTATAAGTCGACCGTCACTACCATTTATAATTTAGGAATAGATTTAGATTTCCTTTTTATAAATTATAAAATTTATAAATGGACGTTCACTCACATTTATAATTTAGGAATAGATTTAGATTTCCTTTTTATAAATTATAAAATTTATAAATGGACGTTCACTCCCATTTATAATTTAGGAATAGATTTAGATTTAATTATTATCAATTATAAAATTAATAAATAAGCTAAATCGTTAGTGAGTTTTTTTAAAGGTGTACCCCATACATATTTTATGCTTAGTCCAGAATCTGAAGATACACACGGAAGCCGAGTGATAATGTCTCTGTGACTTATCTTGCACTCGATATTGGATACATTTCCTCGGTTACTCTTCCTCGTTAATGTGAAAATGTATCTTTTTTCATATGTTACCTGCATGATGTTACTGCATTTCTTTATTGTGCTTAAGGGTGCCAGTGTGGATGTGAGGAAAGGCGGAATACGCGGGTCTATATCCACAACATAGCATGTGTGGGTGCTAGAAAAGGCGTTAAGGTGTCCACAGCAAACACAACATACCAAGTGTGGGTGCTAGGAAAGGTTGAAAACCGGTCACCAAACAAACACAACATACCAAGTGTGGGTGCCAGGAAAGGTTGAAAACCGGTCACCAAACAAACACAACATACCAAGTGTGGGTGCTAAGAAAGGTTGAAAACCGGTCACCAAACAAACACAACATAGCAAGTGTGGGTGCTAGGAATGGTTGAAAACCGGTCACCAAACAAACACAGCATAGCAAGCGTGGGTGCTAGGAAAGGTTGACAACCATACGAACCAGAGAGAAAGAAAACAATGACGAAATAGAACGAAATCATACATCAAGGGCATAAGATGCACTCGAACATTTAATTCGAACAATCGAGAAGTATATAGAATATACTGCACAACAGTCAAAATACACTGACGTTCGCCGTCGACTACGAAACGAGCCAATGAAAACAATCCAATTGACAACCACACAAAAGATACTGCATATCAGACCTCAACATCGAATGACAAATAGTGATATTACCACGTAAAGTGAAACACTTCAAAACCACTAAAATTCGAAACCGATAATCAGGCCTCATTTTCCTCAATATTTGATCTAGATATAGCATACTCTTTGGCAGCAATATTAGAACGCCATACACTAAAAACAGAACAGTCAATCCGACAAAATTTAAACAGCAATCCAAATATATTTACACTAATATCTCTCAGATCTAGACGACAATTGTAACTGCCCGAACTGCCTAAATTACATACGATCTCAACTTACTGAAAACATTTGACTTTAAAATTATCATTTCACCATTTATAAACAGGAAACCTAAATCTCTTTCTAAACTATAAATGGGAGTGACGGTCAATTTATAAATTTTATAATTTATAAAAAGTAAATCTAAATCTATTCCTAAATTATAAATGGGAGTGACGATCCATTTATAAATTTTATAATTTATAAAAAGTAAATCTAAATCTATTCCTAAATTATAAATGGGAGTGACGGTCCATTTATAAATTTTATAATTTATAAAAAGTAAATCTAAATCTATTCCTAAATTATAAATGGGAGTGACGGTCAATTTATAAATTTTATAATTTATAAAAAGTAAATCTAAATCTATTCCTAAAATATAAATGTGCTGGCAGTTATGTGATCTGTTGCTTTCCGATGGTTTTTAAATGATCGTGATTTTTTTCATTTATTTTCGAACTGTGAATAGTTACTCAGATGTCAATTTATATTCGAAGTCGAACTAGGCATCTCATGAAAGAAAGGCGACTTTGCCCATGCGTAATTCTGGTGTTTCGTTTTCCTAAACAATTTTTTCAGATAAAACTAAAAAATATTTCTAATATGCATCGCATTACAAGAAAATTAGTAGAAAACAAAGCAGACGACTATTTTTCATTTTTTCTGCTTCAGTTCAATAGTGATCAGAGACCGAACCCCAACAATGGTAGAATCGATTGATAGGCCTTTTTTTTATCACTATTGAACTGTTAAAGAAAAAATGAAAAATAGTCATCTGCTCTGTTTTCTATTTATTTTCTTGTTATACGATGTGTATAAAAAGTGTATTTTTACTTTACCTGATGGTGTTGTTTATGACAATGAAACGTCGGAATCACTTTCACTAGCAAAAAAATTACATTAACAGAAGACTAAACCACTAAAATACTCAAGGAAGAGAATAAATGTGTATTGAAAAGCCCATTAATTTTCCTTACAAGAAAAACAACTATGTTGTAACAAATAAAGTATCAAAGTGAAAGCTATTTTTTTTATTTCAAAGTTGAAAGAATTTTTTTTTATGTCTATTTTTATCGCGCATCATGCGTGGCTTTCTTACCGGTTCGGTTTCCAGAATTCTGATTCTTTTCAAAACTGCAACATAGAAATATATGTGATTTAGGTGTTTGTTTAGTGGAAAGGCAACTCGTATTTTTCATCTTTTCAATCTTAACGTTACTTTAAATTTAGATAAATATATATTTCCTAATATTATGTCGTATCCCAGTTCGTATAATGCTCGTCGAAATTATGGAACAGGTCGTGGTGTAAATCGACAGAGTTATTCAAGAAATCACGGTAATTCATATCAACACAACCAGAATAGCTATGGTGGACATAATTCATCGCTCGCTGACGAACAACATCGTTTAGTTTATCAAGGAAAAGATGAACTTTTTGATAAAAAGAAAACTTTTCCAATGATTGGCCCACTTAAGGATAAATCATTATTGTTATCTCAGAATCTTTTCAAAACTGATCGATGGGATATTGAACAATTAATTAAATTAAAACAGAAACTTAATGCTACACGGAATTGTTTAAATGAAAAAGATATTAAAGTGTGGAAACAACTTACATCGAAAACAAATATGACGGGACGTATTGTTTGGTCGTTGCGAGATCAAAATCGCATTGAAATGTGTACAAATGCATGGATTAAAATGGCTGAGATATTTTCTAAATATGATAATCTGATTCCAAAAGGTAAATACCGTTTAATAACGCAAGAATAAGATATCATAGACTTTAAATTACAAGGATGCTCAATCAGATTTTCATATTCGCAATAATTAGTACTAGAGTAATACTAATATTTTATGAATTAATATTGAAATTAAGCCTCATGTTTTGATATTATTCATAATAAGATTGATGTTAATATCAAGATGTTAAAATTGTATTAGTACTGTTTTCAATCCTGATTCGTTTGTTTCTTGTGCCTATAATTATATGGATTTATACTACTTAGTTTTCATTTACAGAGTAAAGTTTGTTTGATTGGAATTTCCATTAGTTAAAAAGAATAATTAAAACTATATGATATTCCAACTTGTCACTTGTAATTATATGAGATTGAGTTCTCGCTGGTTTATGAATTAGTAATGAAATAATGGCTATAGAATGTTAACATCTTTGGATGAATTAATTGGAATGTGAACAAAAAAAAAACGTCAGGGTACATATTAATCATAATGTGTACAACAAAATTATTAGTATTTAAAAAATGTTCACGCTATTTCTATGATGACATCTCTAGTGTTAAAAATATCCCCACCTTAAAACGCTTGAAATTTGGAGACTTATTTTGTTATGGACCTTCAACATATTGAAGGTTTTAAATAATACTGTCTCTTTTTTCCCCGCGGCATTTCTTTTTTGCGCTTGTATTTGTTATTATAAGTGCGCTTATTTTCTTTATCAGAAAAAAGGAAGCTTTCAAAAAAAGTAGAAAAAGTAAAAATCATCACCGGAAACCAGTCAGAAAAAATTAAGCTTTCCATTTTTCTAGATTCTTTCAAATTTTCAATGCAATGTTATTCTTAGTAGATTGCATCTTGTTTTGCTGTGCCAAATATAGAATTTAGACAGTAATCGATTGCAAAAACGAAGAACTCCAATAATATTTCATGAAAAAAGCCTTTGATGAATTAGCGTAAGATTCGTAATCAAACAAACTATTTAGCCATTAGATAACCAAAATTGAATGCAAAGCATGCACAGATAAAAGAACTATCATCGTAAAATTAAACAGAAAAAAATCATGCGCAATTACTTTAAGAGAACATGATAATAGAGCTAAACTTAAACATGAATGATAATAAAAAAAATTCTGAAACTAAGTTCTTGAATACAATAAGAAAAAACAATTGAAACTTTGTATTTATTTGAGAATAAATTTTGTTATGTTTACAGATTTTCCTGAGGACTCATCATTTCGAAGTGTGCATGTCTGCGAAGCACCGGGTGCTTTTATATGTGCAACGAACTTCTACTATAATAAACGGTTGGAACGAAGAGGTTTCTGTCCATTGCAACGTCAATGGGAATGGACAGGTCTTTCTCTTAATCCTTATTATGAAGGCAACGATCAAGAGGCTATGGTTGATGATGATCGATTTATAATTGAAACGTTGGATAGATGGTATTTCGGTATAGATAATAGCGGAAATATTTTAGATGCAAATAATATTAAAGGTTTATGGAAAAGAGTTCGGGTGAGTTTACTGATCTTAATTCTCAACATAAATATCTAAATCAACGAATGTATGTCTTCAAAAAAGCAAAATAGGTTTCTTAGTATGATAATACTACTTTTGAGTATTGACTGAACTAAATCACGTTTTAATAAATTGAGAGATTTTTTTCTAAATTGATTTAACGAAATTCATCGAAAAACCTGCGAAAATCAACTACGTTTTTCTTTCACGAGATTGATAAAAACTACAACTAGCGATTACAAGAAAAAAACGATTTAGACGTTTATTCATTCAGAATTGAACTTTCTCTTGTACAAATACTCAAGTATTAAACATTATTATGACTCTAAAGTTGTGAAGTTTTCTAATCTCATGTATCTTAGTTCTGTTTTTTTCAAATAATAAAATGAACCGAGATTTTCAGTTATATTTAAACTATGACAATCAGTTGCTGACTTAAAAAATAAACCTTTCCCTATTTTGACACGTCGTTAATTAAAAAACGTAACTGCTGTTGTTATCATAGAGGTTTGACGTGCTTACTTTATGAATGGATCTTTAGAATACAATGACCTTATTCTGAATAAAACATCTTTCACGGGATTCGTTTAAAACTTAATTTTTTTTATGATTTAAACTGATGTTAATTACTATATAAACAATGAACATTAATTTCAATTCAACTGAATCTGATATTGTAATAACCTCGATTTTAACATGAGTGAAAAAATAAAACAATAGAATTTAGGTTGACGTGATAATTAACAAATATCTTGTTGTTTATCATATTTTACTTGCGTGATTGTGTTCTATCTTTGCTTTTGTAGTCTGATTCGAGTTCGCGTGGTGTTCATCTTGTAACAGGTGATGGCTCTGTCGATACATCAGCTGATCCCAATGAACAAGAATCAATTGTATCAGAGCTTCATTACGCCGAAGCTGTATGTGCTCTAGGCGCTTTAGCAACAGGTGGTTCATTAGTATTGAAAATGTTTAATTTATTTGAATGTGAAACAATATGTCTTCTGTACATATTGGCTCTCCATTTCAAAGAATTAAGTGTGTTTAAGCCAGCATCATCACGTGCACCGAATGGTGAAACATACGTAGTTGCACTTGGATTTCATGGTATCGATTCCGAAGTACTTCATTCTTTACTTTCATTTGTTTCCCCTAAATTTCCGTCTGGGAAAGCTCTATTATCACGCGATTCAATACCACAATCGTTTCTTGATGCTCTGATTGAAATTACGGATTATTTTACGACGAAACAAAGCCAAGCTATTGAACGTAACCTTGAATTGGACAGAATATGGAATCGAAATATTCAGCAAGCTATATTTCAATTAAATCAAGATGTTGTTAAAGAATTTCGACGACTCTGTTTCATTGATTACCGTTGCCAACAGTCAGTGCGCATTGTAAATAACGTTGAGCTCGACGGGTCAGCCAAAGCATTAGGTAATAGTGCTGCAGTTGTTAAAGGTGGATTACGTCAGCGAGCAGGTGGAACACTTGGTGATAGGCAAACGAGAAAGCGTGACCGAGAAGAGTTTTTATCAAGCACCAATATCGCAAAAGATGATAGTTACGCAGAAGACGAAGAAAAAAACAGGAAAAAAGTCAATTTAGGACATGGAAAAACAGTCATTTTGGGACGAAATATAGCAAAAGTATCCACTACAATTGATACTAATAATGAAGTAGAGATAGATTCGTCTATTGGTCAAAAACCCGAATCTACCAATGAATCAAAAGCAATGAAAATGATGAAAATGCTAGGTTATGTAGATGGACAGGGCTTGGGTGCGCAAGGTCAAGGACGAGCGACACCAGTAGAAACTATTATGCACAATACTCGTCTTGGGTTAGGTCATCATTATCAACCATCGATCAATTCATCTTCATCTTCAGGCCCGCCCATTGTTACAGACGAACCATTATTTTCAAGTTATGATCAATCTATAGCAGCTAGTTCATCTTCTCTTACATTGAATCATAAATCAATCACTATCGGCCTCAATTTGCGTTCCGTTTTATCATCACTTTTCGTCAAATTTGTTGATCTGGAATCGCTATATAAGAAACGTGAAGAATATATTTTCAAGATTACATCCGATCATTTAACAGAACCAAAAACTTTTATTAGTGATCAACTTGACCTGTTAAACAAAGAAGAACGATTTAGAAATATCCACGGAATTTATACTAATTTTAAAAATGCATTTCAGTTGGCATCACTCGACAAAATATTTCACTTGGTAAGATAAAATACATGATGAATAATTTTTACTGAAATCTTAAACTAGTTTTACAGTTAGTCAGAGATTTTATGAGGTAGATAACGAACGCGACTGATGTTATTCGATAGTTAAAGGGTTTTTAATTAAAAGAAATTATCCCAGAACTACTTATTATTGCTCTATTTCAATTTCTATGATAGACATCAGTGACTGCAAATAATTCATCGACTCTGACATTCATCATTGACAATCAATCTTTAAGTGGTTTTGCTGAATATCTGGTTTGGCAACAAGGAAATCAAGTGCGTGGTCTGGTCGTTTCTGCTTTGAAAGATCCGTGCCCAATCTCTTCATCTGTTATTTACAAGACTCAACTTGATCAAAATCATTCTAAAGTTCATTTGTTGTTTTCGGATGTCTCTATTTTACCGACTAATGTTAAAATTAATATGCGCTATACCGAACAATATAATAAGCGTCAGTTAATTATTTCATGTCAACGTGCATTAGCTCTGTTGAATGATGGTGGTCATTTTGTATGTAAAATATTAGATACTTTAACACGTTTTACAGCTGGTCTTATTTATTTACTCTATCGTTCATTCAAATCGATCTCTATTCTACGTCCATTTACTCTCAATCCAGCAAGTTCTGAACGCTTTATAGTTTGCCGCGAATTAAAATATCCTGTTCACAAATCACTCATTCAACATCTTGATAATTTATTAAAATATGAAGCAACAGAAAATATTTTAGAAGTTGTACCTTTGAGTTGTTTACTTGAACCACAATTTCAACAATATTTGGCTGATACGAGTCAACGTTTATTACAACGAGAAATTCAAGCATTAGACAAACGTTTATGGCATATTGATCATCAATATGATGAACAGGTTTGTTAAAAATAATCCTGTCGAATTTCAACTTTTTTTTATATGATTTGCAATAGATCGATCTTGTGATCAGTGAAGAACATTGGGAAGAAGCACATGAATGTGTCACAGTTCAATGTCGACCTAAAGCGCCAGTTGTTGAACCGGATTCTGGCATACAATTACCCATTGGATGGACAAAAGAATGGAGTAAAAGAGAAGAAAAATTTTATTATTTTAATACGAATACGAACGAGTCTCGCTGGGAACCACCAACATAAAAACGCTCCTTATGTCCCTTAAATATGTCTTATTTTTCGTTGTTGTCTTCAGTTTAATGTAACCAATAAATTCTGCATCGTATAACTTTCTTCTTAACCAGTGATCACAAATCATCGTAATGCATCAGTTGGTTATATATATATATATCTAGAAGTTTTTCATGTTGACAGGTGTAGGTGGATGCGTTAGTCTTATATTGATTCACAATTATGCCTTTATTCGTGTGTAAATAGTTGTTTCTGTTTTGCATGAATATCATCATATTGATGCAAGATATTCTAGAAGTTGCACAACAATTCATAGAAAAAGGCAGCTCGGATAGAATATTCTTCTTGTTTCTTTTGGATACAGTTAGTCTTGTCAAATCATTAACATACATTTTGACGTTGATTATTGAAAATAGCATGAAAAAAATTGTTGATTTTCTAAATAATTATATTTGCAATTATTCCTTTGTTTTTATTTAAAAAAATAATAAAAACAAACTATAAGAAAAAAGAAAAGTTCCTTAGTATATTCAATATTGATAGCTAGTAACACCCTGTTAGTTTGTAGTAGAAACTTCATTTGTATTAAGAGATGGAACAAATGCACCGTGTTGTTCTGAAATAGATTTTTTTTCGATTGCGAAAAATAAATATTTTTGTTTATTCTCACTTTCATGAACAGAAACTGTCATATTCGAAATCAATGGTCGTTTAATCAGTGGCAACGGAGAATTATTTCGTTTCAAATCACCAGCGGTCGAATTGTATGGTGTACGAGGATTTCGTTCTCGACTTTTTCCTATTTTATTGTTATAACAGATTTAAAAAAAATAAAAGAAAAACAAAGCGATTAAACTACCTGATAAAGTAGAAACACTTTCTCGTGAGACACGAACGATAGTTTCCGTCGGTTTTCTTATTCGATCATTGCCTATACCAGGTCTTGTTAAAGCAACATACGAACGTAAATTCAGTGATGGTACACATGGGTCGATTCCATTTTTACTAAAAGCAGATAGAAGAGGTGTACTAGCATGAGACATAGGCATTAATGATCGTTGAATATCCAGTTCTTGTAATCGAGTTAATTCATTTAATTGTACAGGTTCACTTCCATCATCAGTATTGATACCAGTTGAATTATTCTGTTGACCTGTCGGTGCCACCGAAGGTACAGGAAAACTAGTTTCAATCTATGATTGTTGAGTAAATCAATAATAGCAATAGATTCTATCATATTTATTCGCTTACATTAAATTGTGGTTCGTCGTCGTATGGTGAATTCATTGTTGGTAGCTGTGTCAACATCTGTTGATCTCCATCTGTGTGACTACTTGTCGATTGTGATTGCATTGATTGTCGACTGGTATAATGTTTTCTCTTTGTTGCATTTGGAGTTAATAATGCTTCTCGTCGACATTTGTCATATTGCATATAGGATTGAGTGGCAGTTCTTAATGACAAAAACACTTAATTGGCTTGATAAACCTTACGACTTCTTTTGTTCATATGCGAGAGCATGTTTGATTTACGAAAAAAACAAGGCCAACCGAAAGAAAAATTTTATATTTTTTTCATTTGTAAATTTCGGCCGACGAAATGAATTCATCTATGATTAAAGTGATTGTCAAATTTTAGAAATAAATAAATGAGGAAAGATCGGATTCGCATCCGATGGTTACGTGTACTGCAAAAACTGAGTCAGTTTATATATGTTTTGAATAATACTGACAAAAAATGTTTTTTTGAAAAAATGAGATCATTCTGTGTACAAAATTTCAAGACAATTGGACGCGGCTTTCAAGAGTTATCGTGTTAATGGTCGGGCACACTGACCGAATCTAGAGCGTACTCACTTTTTGAGTACACAAAAACATTCTGTTTACTCGAAATATTATATTTTTTTTAAATTCTTATATAGATCATTCAATGAGAAACATGTCAGCATACGCATTCTCTCTCTCTCTGTCTCTCTCCTTCTTTCAAGCATCAATCTGATGTCAGAGGCAAAAGATTTTCTGAATAATATGAATATTTCTCAAAAACAAAATGACAGATATTACCGAAATTTTCACGAGAAAATGAACTGTTGGAATATCAAGGAATTACAGAATTTCTAACTTCCTAATCATTGTTATTCTATTAGATTAAAAGAAAGAACTGTTTGAGTATACCAGTTGAAATATCGTATTGATAAATTTTAGAATATCACATATAGTTCTATATTTACCGTCCTCGATACGAATACAGTGGGCGTATTAAAAATATGCTGGATTCATTTTCCAAACTATCAAATTTTTCTGTTATTGTTCTTGCTAAGAAAGCTCGCTGTTGGCGAAGATGTGATATAAGCGCACCGATTTGATTTGACCGCTAAATTCGTGATAGACAACAAAATTCGTGTTAGAAAAACAACAATCTTAGTTCAACAAACTCTTTCATGAAACGTTTCTATTTTTTCTAGAGAACGTTTTCTTCCATGATCACGAACATAATTTGCAATACGATCTAAAAACGAACAATTTGAATTCGAAATATTAACTTTATTATTTACTTTCAATTTCAATTGCTTTCCGAAATTGAATATATCGTTTAACGAGATTACCAAATTGTTGAGATGGCAAACGAATATAATCTGTCATTGCTGTATTCAATTCCTAGACGACAACATACGTATTTCTTTGTAAAGCTGTTTCTCTGTAGTGAACATACGGTATATGTTTCTTCAGGTACTTTTCCTTTATAAACGGCATGTTGAAGTGTTTGTTCATTTCTTTCGGCATCAAGACGCGTAAACATAATACTCGGCTCCATTATACCTTCAGCTTCGACTTTTGTTAGACGTTTTTGAAGATGTAATATTTCATGGCGAAGACTTCTTATTAATTTTTTTTGTTCAAGAATGAGATTTTCATTTTCACTAGTAGACAAAACATATGGACACTTTTTAGATTAAAATTATTTTCTTTACTCTAATGCTTCTTTATGTTTTTTATTTGCTTCATTTAAAAGTCTTGTTGCATGTTCATATTTAGCGGTTAAGTCAGCTATTGTAAGTTCTTTTTCTTGAAGAATCAATGATTGTTGATTATCAATGATGGACGATTCTTTGATGGGTTCGGGTTCTATTTCAATTGAGCTTTGTTTTATTTGATATTCATTGATTGTTGTTTGTAATGTTGTCAGACATATCTGTAAAATTTTAACTGTATCTTTCAGTACGCATTCGGAATTTTTAATGAAGTCATTTGTTGCATGGCTACCAGATGATAGTTGTTGAATTATTTGTAGACGATCAGCTAAGAATGTGAATTTATATTTTTCAAGTAATTTTGTTATTGCGTGACGAAATTTATAGATGATGTCATATACATAGAAAAATCCAACTTTGAATTGATCTGTTTCCGTTCCTGATATTGTGATTCTGATAGAAGAAATATAAATTTAATATGAACAGATATTTACAAAAGAATTTACTCTGTGTGTTCTGATCCGTGCCGAGAGCTTCTCTCTGATGTTTGTTCTTGTTGATCTTGTTCGATCGCTAGATGAATAGTGAAAAATAAAAATGCATCAGTCTTTTCGAGTTTTCAAATATTTACTTGACTGATTTTCATCAGTTTCATCTTTGTTTTCTAAAGATTTAATAGCACAGTTATCGATTCAGAAGAAATGAAAAATAATAATAAGACAAAATAGAAAAAAAAACAATACTCATATCTGTACTTCCTAACATATCATTTGCTTTATTTACCAGGAATGTTTCCTAATGATATCTTTTCATGCATAGTTGTTGAAGATAATACATCAATATTAGCTTGTTTTGAAACTTGATTTACTTCAAGTTTTTCTTCCTCGACTAACGATGCTGGCGGACATTCTATAATAGATTCATTTCCGTCACTGATACCCTAAAGTTGAGTTAAAATAGACTAATGATTTATTTTCTTATTCGATGGTAGACGATGAAAAACGAAAGTTAAATATGATTACCTGTGAAGAAGATGAAAACTGATTGTTCAATAGTTGATCCAAAGGATTAGTATTTTCCGCTAATGAAGTGACGTTTTCAAGAGTGTTTTGTTGTTCCTGGAAAACAAAGCTTAAATCCTATTTGCATGTATGACAATATCTTTAATGGTTAATCTGACTTTCTATGTCGTTTCTCTCGGTGAATATTTCTATACGTCGATAGTCAATCTTGAGCGTTTGTATGAAAATGATATCTTTCTACGTCAGCTCCATGTGATCTTCAAAATATCAATGAGCTAATCCACGCGCCTATTTTAACAGAAAACATTGACGTAGAAATGCCTGTCACATTAAAAATGGATTTACTTTTAGAAAAATGAATATAAAAGTATTTTTCATCATTAACTAGCTGTTCCCCATGTTAACTGAGCACACTTTATTTCTTGCATCAGCTCACTCAACATGCGAATGTCTGACGCACGAAGAACTATTCGATACAGAGTAATGAAATAATAAATAGATTTGAAAGTCAAAATAAAGTCAATGTTAACAAATTTGATTATTCGTTTCCATCGTAAAAGATAACAGACTGCGAACGAAACATTATTCTTTTTACAATTTTTGAACGAGAACTTTTTGTGTTGGGATATGCTTAACAAACGCTAGATAACTATTAAAATAGTCGATAATAAAAATGACTTCATGTTATAAATATTTATAATTCGCCTTCGTCATTCTAAACAATAGAATCATACATCGCAGTGTCCTGATAAATCCCGAGGGGGACGTCGTTTGCCAATAATTTTTCCGCTGGAATCCTGACAAGTGCTTCGATGTATGAATAGAATCCTATGAAATTTTATGTTTTCGACAGTGCGCTGCCTACGCATCTACTCCTAGTTACCGAGAGGATCAAGTATGCAACTTTGGTTTTTATATTGCAAAGTCTTTCCTGAAACTGAATTATATAAACAAGGGATGCATCGTCTTATTTTAGATACACTACAAAGAAGTCTTCTAGGATAATTTCTCACTGAGTCAGATAAAAAGTACGAGAGGTTTGTAGATAAATCGTTTTTCGGATTATCGATTCTCGTTTGGAAATCGAGTATCATCTATTGAAGAAGTATAACACTACGTGTTTTGTATTAGTAAAATGAAAATAAAGAAGACATGCAAGTTTTGCCTTTCAGCTGCAAAGACACTGTATTGACAAACGTCTCAACAGAGTCTTTTCTTTGCACAAATATACAACGAGTTGAGACAAACACAATTATCCTTACTGTTTGTGTCTCTTGGTCGACTAAAATCTTTCTCTATAGATGAAGAACCTTACAATTAAGAACAAAAAAATGACAAATTCGTTAAGACGTAAATACCAATGTCGCTGTTTCACTATTGAGTAATTGTAGCTGATTCAATGCTTCTTGAGATGGGTTTTGTTCGTCAACATTTAATTGAGTCGATGTATCTTCTGATTGTTTTTGTACCTCTATCTGTAAATGAGAAGAGTTCGCTGTTTTTTCGAGCAAAATTTTCTTTTCCTAGTGTTAATTGTTAGAGAGAGAAAAAAACTCATTGCAAACAACGAAATCATGTCTTACTTGTTCGCAAGCTATTTTGTATTCATCAAATTGTTGTACTAAGTTTTGTATTCTTTCATTATTTATCGATTCTCTTATTTCAAGTTCTCTCAATAGCTCTCTCACACGGCAAGTAGCCTGAAAATATAAATGTATATGGAGCATAATTGATTGTTGTTGCCATTCATAAACATCAACATACGAAATTTCGTAGACTTGCGAATACTGTGGGTAAATTTTCGTTTGTGACATTATTCAAATCTATTCCATCGGTTGATTTAAATAATAAGTTAAGATCTGACATGTCTTCTATTTTATTAGAATCTACGTGTTCACTATGACCGATGATTTCTTTTGTCTGATCAACTGTTTGTATTTCTTTATCCTAAATTAAAGAAATTAATTTTTTTCTGCTCGAACAATAAAAAAATCTTACAGAAAAAGTCGTTGATTTCACTTCTTCGTTGTCTGTTTGAATTGAAACACTTATTGGTGCAAGTTTATTGTCTTTGTCTTCGGTTGTTTCTTTTATGAAGAAGCGAAGTATGCAATGTAAAAAGAAAAAAACAGATTACAAACATACCATTTGTTGTTCTTGTACCAGTAGTATCCTGAATTGAGAAAAAAATGTTATATTTTTTTATTCAATAGAATATTAATTAAATCGGAATATTCCGGTGGAAAATGTCAATTTTACAAGAAAGTTTTTAAACGTAAAGCTCATCACCAGAGAAATGGTGACACCGATATTATTCTACGCCGAAGCAATTTTCTATTTGCATGTAAATTAATAGAAAAGAAAGTACTCTATAGTCCTTTATAATTAGATCTCGACTCGGATATGATGACTGATTAGAGTCGGCTAATTTTCAGTCCGATAAGCTCTAGATATCATAAGAAGTGTGTCCTATCCTTGACGATATTAGGTGATGCTGATCGTCTAACGTCATTGTGAGCATCGAAATAAAATTCGACTACATTTGAAAATGTTCAGCGTTGCTGACACAATGTTTTCTGAAGATTAAGATGAAAGAAGCCATGACAACACGTGGCAGCAATGCAACATTTAGGTAGAAAATGACTATTCTATGTGTGAACAATTCGAGTATAAATAAATGCGTAGATGTATTGACAATGTTTGAAACACTTCTTATTAAATAGCTGCAAATGAAAGCCTAAACTTACAAGTCGACACAGCATTTCAAGGTAATCAGAATATATAATTACTCTTTGTAATAATTTATTTTCATATTTATAAAAATTTTTATAGGAAAATGTGTGAAAAATTTAGTGAACAACGACAAGTAAAAAATATCAAACATATATAGCATCAAAAAGTTATCCGTATTCGAAGGAACAATCTTATCTCAATATTTTGTAAGCCTTATGTAAAATATGGTTAACGTAAACAAACTGTTTGATAGATTTTAAGTATAAATCAACAAGAAGTTTATCATTAATTGATAGTCATCCTTTCATGTGAGAATTAAAATCAAAATGTTCATCTTATTATTCTTTGAAATTTTGTCTATGTTTGAACAAAAATTGTTTCAAAATAAATAATTTTTTCAATCGTCTCTAACAAATTGCGAGACCATTGACAACTCGTGATGTGACCGTGCAGAAGACAAACAAGTAGAAAAAAAGCACGACTCTTCCATTCATATTTATATTCAATTTTCAATACTTACTTCTGCATTCGAATGAGAAATAACAGATTGAACTGTTTCCGAATCATTTTTTTGATATTCATATTGTTGAATACTATTTTCTAATTCTTTAGTATGATCTTTGTAAGATTTAAGTTCTATTTTACATTCATTCAATTCATCATTTAATATTCTCTATAGTAAAAGCTTTTAAATAAAAATATTATTTATTCTTTATTTTCCTACTTGATTGTTCTGATTCATGTCTATTTCGTGACGTAGTTGATCAACTTCTCTTTCTAAGCATTGAATTTGATCATCTCTATTTGTTATTTCTGAAAACGAAAAATTGTTTTCTAGATTCATAGATTTTTCTCGTAATATCATCTACCTGTATTTGCTTGGTCTAATTTTGATTGAAGATTACTTAGTTGTTCTTTGATTTCTTTTGAAATCTGAACTGCTTTCTTTTTTCCTCTTTAGAACATATCCATAATTATAAACGAGACAAACTAGCTGATTTTTATTTACTTTGCTTGTTGTTTTGCAACAGCAGTTTGAACTAAATATTCTATAATTTGTTCATTAAGTTCATTTAATTGTGTACCTAATTGTTTAACATGAACAAAACAATCTTTAACATCGAATGATTTAAGTGCTTGATCGATTTCATTTTGTGTTTCAGTTGTTTCATCGTAATTATAAAATTCTTTTGCACTAAAATTTTGTTTTTGCTCGATAAAAAACTATTAGAAAAACATGAATCTAATTCGATTAAATTTAAATCGACAATCACTTGGCCGATTTGTTGAAGAAGTTGAATTTTTTCTTCGGTCTTTTCCGTTTGTCCAACAATGAAAATTGTTAAACGTTGTTTGTACTAGATGATAGAATTATAGTAATAAAAGAAAACCTCTGAATTGCTAAACATTTACTCGTTGTTTAGCTAAACTGTCATTCAATAAGCTTTCTAATTCTTTTATATCAGTAACATATTCAACATTTGAAACATCATCACGTGGCATTCCATGTTGAATTAACGACGATTGAACCGAATATTCATAGTTGTTCAATGTCTAAAAGATTTATTTTTTTGCACAGAATTTAAACAGAAATGAAAACAAAACAAATTACTTACCGTATCAACACGTTTAAGAACTTTATCTAATTCTTCTTTTGTTTGATTGGCAATGCGTTGTAAGCGACTTCGAACGTTCTTTTGGATAATTTCTCGACCTGGATCTCGGCTATTAGAATCACTATCTTCATTTTCTGTACTACTCGCATATTTGTATGATATATTTGAGTTGGTGTATTCGCGGTGAAACATATTTTATCTAGTTGTCAGAAGGAAAAAAAAAGAATTAGAAATACATTTTGCATTCATAACTGATTTCTTTTAATCATTTTATTGTTACATCATTTTTTTCTGACGTATTACAAAATTCGATAAGTTCAAACAAGGCTTCGGTTCACAGTTTATAATTTATTATAAGTACAGAGAATAACAAAAGACAGAACAAAAGTCTATTGTCTTTTCAATTCTTTCAAAAATCTGGCATAAGTTATTGATTTTAATACAAACAGACTACTGTATAATAATAAGACATTATTCAAAAGAAAAAAGAAATTGAAATTAAACAACTCTATACTACCATCATTTGCATCTCTATAATGTATATCAAATGAAAAGAAAACAAAGAAATTTTGTCATAGATATAATATTAAAAAGTTAGTTCTAATATGTGTATATATTCATCATGAAAAAAAAACAATATTTTCTAAATAATGGCAGAACATCACTTATGTTAGTCAACCCAAGCAGATTTATTTCTTCTTTCTCTTATTCTTTTATTTACCATTCATACATACTGGTTGTGTTTTACTTACTTAATGGCTTTTAAAGTTAAAAAAAAGGGTTTAATTTATGCGCACACATAGCTGTACACAGCTATTTTTCTTTTTATTCTTTCTCTCATCAGCAACCTACACACAAACATACTCTGATGGTACCATAGAAGCGCTGATTTTCGCGCTCCAAGGAGAAAATGATGTATCATTAACGTGAAAAATAAATTCTTAATCGCTTCAATGCCAAATGAATGTATAGTAATATTTCCTTTCCATGATACTTCATACAATGGCAAGGTTTTTACGATAGAGGAAATCATTTAAAAAACACTTTCTAAATTCGTAATTGAGTTTATTTGGCGAATCTTTATTAGAATATTTCTATGGTTGATGAGCACTTGAGCAAATCAGCATGAATATACGTTACAAAATTCAAATGAATGCGAAAGAAAAACAACAAAATGTATTGAATTTCAAAAGCTTTATGTCAACGTCTGACATGGGAAATAGCAATAGTTGATGCTCAAACAACGAATCATGATGCTTTTCTTTTCTTTTTTTTCTCCGTTGATAGACGGTGTTTCTCTTTTTAATCATTTTTTTTCTACACTGAAAATTCTTACTCAAAGAATAAAAAGTCTAATTTGAAAAGTAATTTGTTTATTCGATTGACTCAAAAGCAATTCACAAAGGAAATAGGAATTATTTTCTTAAAAGTAATGTTATTATTAAGGGAAACATCCATTGGCAATGCATCATTGGTTGATGGGATTTTGCTAATATCGTATTTCCGTTTGATTTAGTTGAATTTGTTTCTGACATTGGCCAAATTTTGTATTCTATCAATAAATTTCGTACTTTTATATCTATGTCCTTTCCATTACACAACTGCTTGTTACATGCTTAGATAAAAGCGACATCAGAATCTGGTTCTCCCGCGCTGATCGATCCAACTATGAGACCTGCTGGGTTGTTAATCTCACCTTGAGGAACACATTTTCGTTCGACAGTAAATCGATCTTTACGATTGAATTGACAAAATCCATTGACACAAAGCACATTTCGTCCTTGATTATCAGAGCATGTGAGATTGGCAACGACTGCTCGACTTGCATACAAAAGCTCACTTAGTTTTTGATGAAGTTCTTCATATTTTAAATTTTTCACTAGAAAAAAATACATTCAAAAGTACTTTATTACTTGACTGTTTGCATTTGGTCATGGTTTATGTGTTTATATTTATCACACTTACTGAAGTTATATGTCGTATTCACATCTTGTATACATACTGCATTATCACTACAACTCGATTGAAGTGAATGGATAGCTCTAGTTTTGTCAAGCCAAATCATTGTCAAGTTTGTTTTCACTGTAGCTCTATTCGACATCAGCAGTGTATAATCAGGAAGATTCCCCAAGTCCATAGAGCCATTCTTCAGTTCATAATTAATATATAATGATCCCGTACACATTGAACCGACTGCTTCTTTTTTAGGACAACTGGATGTTGTTATGTTCAATGGTTTTGAAGAATCTAATGTTATTGTTTCCCCACAGTTTGAGCATAAACCAGCCAAGGTTAGATTTGGCAAGTAGAAAATCAGAACAAATGTAACGAAATAGCAGAACATAATTGCCAAATGAATTACAATTGTGAAATAGGCGTGGTTGCTTCGCATATATCTTTATATTTATAGGCGAAGTTCATATTGTTTTCGAGATAGTCGGCTTGATTAAATATTTACTGCATATCGATAGCCATCTGCGGCAGCGTTTGTTGAAAGTAAGCTTTATTACACAACGGTAAACATGGCATCATTGACTGATTCATAAAATATCTATTGTTTTCTGATTCAACTATGAATTTAAAAAAGCAAAGGTTTACATTCTTTTTATAGAAATGTATTGGAAAACTTTAAATACTAATGTACGAATTGGAATAGTCGTACTGGAACAGTTATTTTTATTTCTTAGAAAAATAACTACTCTGATCTAAGATTGATACTTATCAAATAAACAAGAAAGCAATTTAACGTATTATTGTTTAGTACAAGAAATATCTCTAAAATATTTTTCGAGATCGATGACATTCTATATCATTTCTCCACTATTCTGAAAGTGTTGTAATCCTTTAAATTTGTTTGGCATATTCTTCAATACAATGCACACAACTCTGATATGGATATGAGTCAACTAAGTCCGTGAATAAGGATCCAAAAGATTATAGAAAATCTTAAATAGAAATAACGTCCTTTACTAATGTTATTGAATACAGTATTTTTAAGTTTTCGCGAAAATTATAGTAATTGTATGTGCATCACTCTAGAAAAAGCTTTTGTCGTTTATTTAAAACGATCTATGTCCATTTAAACCGACACAAACTTTTCAACTAAACAATCTTTACTATTTAGCCACATTGGAAAGCGTTCGTGTAAATTATGTGCAAATGAAAGTGCTCATGGAGATTCTTTTATCAAAACAGAATTTACGTTCAATACGAATCGTTACTTAAACACCTTAACCATTGATGTTTTAGATATTATGACGGTTTTCAAAGCAATGGTATCCATTAAAACTGTTCTACCATATGTGAGTGACGTTAACTCGGTCGAATGCAGTGAGGATGATTTTAAAAGTTTCTTTGCAGAAATTCAGAAAAGATAATGAAAATATAATTTAACTAAAATTACGATTTAGCTTCAGAGGAAAATTTGACAAGAGTACAGTTTTACGTCATTTACACATATAACTGATAGTGCTGACATTCATGCATAGTCGTATATTTGGATTCACAACAAAGAATCCTTATATACAGAGCAGAGATCGTCACAGGACAGTCCTGCCCTGCGCCCTGATGATTTTTCCTATAAACTGATATACAACAGATTTTTCAGTCGATTATGCTGACATGGTGATGGATTATAATGTATGTCATTATGCGCCAGTCACTGTGAAATTTGTTGCTATGTCTAGTTCGGACAATACCAGTTTACTCATTTATTATCATATAATTCAATTATAAAAATAAAATACTGCTTCAAAGAGAAATGCAAAACATGGTAGAGTCATTTAATGTTGTATAAGAGAACGAGCTAAATTAAGAATTATGTGTATGATGAGCTTTTTTTCTAAATGATTTCAGACATGAGCTTAGTGTTCCAGAGGAAATTTCGCTCAAAGATTCAACATGTTCTAATGGTAAATTTCTTCGCATGTTTTAGTTTTGTATGCTTAGTTCTCTATGTTTTAAATTATTTTCACTTGATATGAACTCGCCCGGTTCTACAAAATTAGAAAATCTTTTGTTTCATGATAAATCTTACCACCCCATAATACACAATGAATCTCTTGCTACTAGTACATTTTGAAGAGTCTTTATTTATCCAGCACGATGAGTTGATGAGAAGAAATGTGAAAGATTTACTCGATTTCTCACTTATTCAAATTATATACATATTCAATTCGCTAGATCACGATAAGCGCATTATTTTTGCACTGAACTGATTTTTGTGATAATCTTAATTGCTGTTTGCTACTCATATTTAATTATGTTTTAAGCGCATATCTATATTTTCTCGAATATAGATAAATAAAATATGAGTACTTTACTTTTCAGCGGTCACAAGATTTTCATTTAATCTTTACCTTTTTCAATATTTCAGTTCAATTTGTAATCACGCCCTGTGACAGTCTCTGAATACAGAGACAATAATGAATAATTGATTTTCATCGATAAATTGATCAATGATCGATATGTTCTAATTAATTTCGTATGTACACTTTTAATATACATGTTACTCTTATATTTTATTTGCATTCTAGTTATTTTCCGTATAGTCATACTCTAGAACGCTGATTGCTTCATTAAATATTTATCGAATCTCACCTTACATTAACGCAGAACGAGACAAATTTCTGTTCGAAGACGACAATGCTGTAGGATTAAATAATAAATTTTCATAAAAGTATGAATAAAGTGAAATGTCATCTATATCAATAAAAGTTTCTTCTTGATCCACAAATAGATTAAAATCTCATCATTCTCCACAATAAGGCGCTCAATAAATATTTGCCCAAAATTAGTAATAACAAAATTGATACGTACAAGTTTCACTGGAAATCGAATCCTAGCTAGTAAATACAATACAATCTGATATCCATCATCAATTCCATTTTTCTTCTTCAGCATAAATACTGATATTCTCTAGTGTACTACGCCGATGTATCAATTAAGATGTTGTTGATCAAAATAATCTTAACGAAGCTTATCCTAATTTATTTTCAAGTGAAAATCAATCATACACTTGGTATGGAAGCTTTAGTTTGACACATCGACTTCTGAATCGCCTACATAGAAAATGTTGATACAACAGTTACTACAACAGCTAGTTATTTACATTGGTCATTAAAGTTTTTTTTTAAATTTTATTCTCATCGATCTCACATATTTTGATTATTTTTCTTTTGTTATCATACAGCTGAAACAATGCAGAAAAAAATAAAGTAATAATTGTTGTCAGTAGTAGTAGTAGCTACTGATGTTATTGTATTGTTACTATAGTAGAAGCAGATGTAATAATAATATCAGCCGTACTCAGGTTAATGTTGGGTGTGGTAATCCATAGTGGCTAACAATTAAAATGCAACTACGAAGGATAAATATAGTTCATTATGATGATTATTTTAACTGTTAAGATTATGCAGTACAAGTTATTGATCGAATTGAAATAGCACTCGTCACACGTTGATTTTAAAATTTAAATATTCAGATTCGGTGAAAACATAATTAGTTTGCATACGTTATATTACCAGTAAACGTTCAGTTGTATAGAAGATATTAGCCTGTATCAATTCACTTTCCAACAAAATATACTCTGCGGACATACAATGAAAGAATGGGTACACACTAGCGAAAAGTCACCGTCGCCTTGTGACTAGTGAATTATCTCGACGCAAAAAGTGAATGTTAGTAGCTATACTCTGAATCAAACTATTGCTGACTAAGTAAAACATTCAAAATGACAAACCACTTTGAAAACGAAAGTTCGAACGACTAGCAATAATGTATACATGAGAATTGGATGGATTTTTGAAATGTTTATTATGTAGTTTCAATTTGATTTAAAATTAAGACAAACTTATGGAATCGATTTAATTCTTCTTCGGATTATTTTAAGAACAATCAACAATCAAATTGAAGCGTTTCGAAGTTTTATTTACCATCGACACTTCATTGAAAATAAAGCATAGTCTAGAGCACGATGAATACTCACAATTAGTTGACAAAGATCATTAAAAAAAAGATGATTGCTGCATTTAACTATTTACTACAATTCGATAATCTTTGTACAGATGTGTGTTTCTTTATGTATTCCTATTGCATAATTTTAAAAAAAAAACCTTCACTATAGAAAGTTTATCTAAGAAATCTATCAATATGTTCTCTCGTTTTAAACATCCCCCATAACGATGTTCACATTGCTTTAATAAATTAAAATATTCGAGTCACTTTGATTGATTAGTTTCTACAAAAATGATTTACTTTCAAATTCTTCAATTATGTCCACAAATTTTCAAGAACAGCCCTTACATAAATGCCACAAGATTTTTTATTTTAAATTGAATCATTCATATGTTTGTTCTGTGACAATGAAACGGCAAATACAAAAACAAGGATTATTATTTCTAACATCGTAATGTTTCAAAAAGAGATAAAAACTTCTTTATGAACCGTATATTTATTGTATTGAATAGTTTAATTACACACTAGCAATTGTATTCATCTTCAATGTCATGCATCATTTAATTGCAAATGACAACTGTACATTTTACCTCGCCAATTTGTTCTTTTTTTTCACTACAATGATGTATCACGAGAAGAGAAAGAAGACATAATTTGTTTTCTTTTCTTTCTTCGTTATATTGTAAAACCTTTATGCGATGATTGACGATATTCATAATCATACTGTTATATTGTTGACAACTACTTCGGTTGAGTATTGTTTCTCCAGGTTAAAACAATCATTTGTCTTCATTAGCAGATGATTGACTTAAACAAAAAATAATGATCAAGTGCTCCATTATTTACACACTCCTCGTCGAGATTTCTATTTCAAACAATCAGTAATAGATCTGAGCAACGACTGAGAATGTTTTTATTGGAATACTCACTGTAAGATACCGGTGGATTCGGCTCCTACTCTTTAATCGTATGGTAGTTGTGTTTAGAAAAATGAATTAAATTTTATACTTATTTCAAAAAATCATTGAGCCGCATCTAACAAAAAATATACTTGTTGTCGTAAAGCAGATAGAAAGATTAGGGGCTCTTTCTTTCTGTAAGATATTTATCTATTATTAAGGTTTTCTTTTCTCTAACCCAACATGAAACAAATCTGTGTTCTCTTATCCATTTGATTTGATCAGAAATGTAATCGTTTTTTGAATCGTTACCCAGAGCATAATCACTCACCTACCCGTACACTGTATGGGAGATACTGATATTATAAAGCGAAGCATCTTTTTTTATTCACTGAGGCAGAAAGATTGTTTCTTTTCACGCTCGAAAGATAGTATTGGTTGGTATTCTTTTCTCAACTATTTATTTTCATCGAGGTATGAACCAGAGTTATGCGTCTTCTCGTAGATCATATTTTTTGAAAGGCAGATTTCTCGTTCAACATTTCGTAAAATAATCTGTTAGACTGGATCAATATGATGATATTTCATTTGGAATTTGTTTTAGAAATAAAATAAACTCGAAATGTTCTTCACAATACATTTTGATACTTTTAATCTCATCAGAACAGTTTGTTAGTTTAAAATTATCAAAGCTAAGCTTTGAGAACATTTCGAATGCTTTGATTTTCAAAAATATTTGTTTTCACCTATTTCAGCATTGGTAACAAGTATGAAACACGAAATAACATCAGATTTAAGTATTCGTAGAAGTTTATTATTTTAATAAATATAAATTGAACGCAGTGATAAGATTTCCAACTACGGATAGAGTTACTAGTTGTAACCAATTTGTTACTTAAGGATAATGCAATGTGTATATATATTATTTTAGATTAAAATGGGAGGTTGTTGCGGTTCTGCTCGACTCTTTTGCAAAGACTTTCGCGCGTATGTAAAGAATTTGTTTTAATTTTCACTTCTCTTCTATTATAACTTTATGTGAATAGTTTCGTCTTCGAAGGCAGAGTGGTTGATTTAGCTGTTGGTTTCGTTATTGGTAGAGCTTTCAGCACTGTTATTAAATCATTGGTCAACGATATTCTTTTACCGCCATTTGGGTTTCTTTTTGGTGGCGTTGAATTTTTTAATTTAACAATTAAAATGCGGAATTTTGCTTATCCAGATAATCCGCCAGTTGTTATTCGTTATGGTGAATTTATTCAAAGTTTAGTCTACTTATTGATCATCTCGTTTGCAGTATTTTGCATAATTGCGTTAGTTGCGCGATTGCGCGAAGGTCGCAAGAAGGAAAATGATGATGGATATGATCTGGTGCCAGAGCTAAGTGAACAAATCAAATTGTTAACTGAAATACGGGATTTACTAGGAACAAAACTGGATCCTAAAACATGATCTATAAACCAGTTCATTTGTTTTTTTTTAGAAAATGAATAAAATTTCTTGTTTATTTAAATGTATATAACTTCTTTACCAGTAAGCGATAGTGAATGATTAATCAAGTATAAATGAATCGGCTGCGTAAAATTACGGCTGACTAAATATATATTTGCTGGTAATTATCAATCGTATTATCTTAGCTTTGCAGTAAACGAGAAAATAGGAGCGGTTCTTACGAAATTGATATTTAAGAGCGGCAAAGTAAGAGACTCATAGTTCAAGGAATTGTAGTGATCCAACCGATTGAGAATAACTAAAATCAATTGTATTTAGAATGTTGAGAACTTGTTCTTGTATAAACATTACTCAAAGAAAAGTGAGTCAATATTCCGAATTGTTCATTAATATATTTTGTTAACGGGTGTTCCATAAAGAATGGCCACCTTTTGTTTTCTGTCTGTGAGGTACTTGACAATCGTCTTAAGATCTGATTCTAAGCTTGTTGGATAGAGAATTCGTGTCTCTACAAAACTATCCGCTTCGTTTTTCAAAGAAGTTTTTCTTGCCAGTGTAAGATTTAAAAGATCAACACCTACTAAACTATCCAACTGTGCGGTGAAATTTTCTTCACACATTAAGTGATTTGTATAAGTCTCTGCTAATCTAGGCCAATGTTAAAAGTTAAATATTTGACTTCAAAAGATGGAGAATTCTGTGTTTTATGCTTACTCGACCTTTCCAAGATTCTTGATACTGTCGCTGAGTAGAAAAGGGCTTCGAACTAACCCTTGGTAGTATTTTTAGGGGCAGCATAAAAAATAAGGTTTTCCAAATCGAAGCTTCTCCTGTGAAATGGTGATTCTCACACCGTTGACTGCAAAATTTAATTCTGAAAAAATGGTGTAAGTGTTAGTTTGAACAGCTGAAACATTTTGGGCTGGCTAAAATTAAAATAGAACAATTACATGAGTCACCAGGAAAGGGTTTTTTCCGTGTTTTCACATTTTCTATTTCAAAAAAAGCGTTCACTCAAATATTTATTCTAAAATCCTCAGAATGGCATCATAAGATGCAAAATTTTATGTAGAATATCGTAGCATATTTGATTTTGCAACAGAACCACTGTTTTAAAAATTCCATCGTTTTCTTTGTTTCTTTGATCGCGCAGTTGGATGATTTAGTAGGTGTTGATTTTTTAAATCTTACACTGACAAGAAAAGCTTCTTTGAAGAACGAAGTGGATATTTTTGTAGAGAAACGAATTCTCTATCCAACAAGCGTAGAATCAGATCTTAAGACGATTATCAAATGCCTCAAAGGCCGAAGACAAAAGGTGGTCATTCTTTGTGGAACACCCGTTAGTTTCTTGAAGTGAATCGAATATTGTATTGAATCATGTTTTCATTCGTGTTTCGTTAGCAGAAACCCTATTGAAATGTTTCATAGTAGATTAAGAACAATTGATACTTAAATAAGGTGGTTAAGCGATCATCACTGAGAATTATTTCTTCATTGTCAAATACTCGCAGTATATATTCTAAAAATTGTTTTATTTTCCACATATAATTGTTACGAAGCCGCCTATCATGCAGAATGAATTTAAAGAACTGTAGACATCATTTCATATATTCGAATGATTTTCATAAATTAGCTGTTAGTATAGCGATATTAGCAATTTTAATTCATTTATATGTTTAACATGAAGCCCTTTTCACAGATGAGGGTTCGAAAATAGTTTCAACAACGATTTAGCTTTTCAAAATTAGAAAAAGAAATGAATAGTTAACTGTCGAGATGAAAAAATACTGACAATTATACTTATAGGAAAAAATTTCAATAAATAATAGATCATTTGTATTTTAATAAACTAAAATCTTGAATAAACTTTTAAGAATAGTTTTAGCGAAGATAACTGTGCGAAGTTTGCACTAGTGATGTGAAAATAGTGATAAATTGGTGATATTTTTTTAACTGTACTTCACTCAGGTGAAACGACATAACGAGATAAAAAGAATTATTTAAACAACAGATTTCAACAAGGATAATTGATATTATAGTTCACCTTCTGCGGAACTGCATTGATGCTAAAACTAATACTCTAGAAGACTCAATGCAAGTGCAGTATGATATGTCTGTACACCAAAACCAAACTTAAAATAAAAATCGTTTTAAACGATCCTAGAAAGTTCAAAGATGATCAATCGGCAGCTATTATGATCATACCTTTTTTGTTAGTTTATGATATGGGTCGTAATTTTGCTATCATTGTCGACTTTCTTGTTCTGTTTCCTTAACAACTATTTCTAATCCCTGTTAACGAGTTGGCTCACTTTTTCTTTGAACAGGTTCTTAACGAAGCTCACCCTTCTTCTACTCACTAGAAATAAAAGTATGTTGTTCAGTTGACTGTCGAAAATTTATCGATGCCACAAAAACTGGATCAATTTTACGCAAGATCGCCGTTCATGATTCTAAGAGTGGTAAAACGTCGTTTTTCTCTATATGGGTACAAAAATTGCTTGTGGAAGCACTCCACAGAAAAGTCATTTTTGTTTTTTATTGAATCTTGCCTCAAAAGCAAAGGAGAATTTAACTGTATTTCTTAGACATTGATAGTAAATACAGAAGAGCGTGCAGCGCATGTCGAATTCTATATACCTGTGCGAGCCGGTTACATCTAGATTCTTCCCGTGTATCTTACTAACGAGTGACTTCGATCTTTTTGCAAGGCGTACACAGCTGATTTATGTGCTATTTATTAATTTCATATTAAAGAGTCGGCTCAATCACAAAGTTTTCGATGGGATTTATTGAATCGAATTCTTCTATGTAGAGTGCAAACAAGAAAATACATGGTAAACTGGCATTTGTATCCAAAAACTTCGTACAATTACAAAATATAAGTTCAACTTGCTCTGCATCAAGTTCCAGTTAGTCACATTTCCAATACGAAAAGTTCAGTTTTAATCGTGTTTCTTTTGCTTCTTTGTCTTCTTATAGTAAAATGATTTTCGGGATCTGCGATGGTAGTCATTGTCGCAAAAAGTTATACACACCAAAATTTCTATCATGTGACCGCATATATATATAGGAGCATCAATATTAGTAGTTTTAACGATGATAGATGGTCATAATATTGTGCCTACGAATATGTTTCTTGATGGTATGTATTCGGTATCATAAGGTTCCATTTGCTTTGTTTCTACTTGTAGTAATATTTATGGTATTGAATAGTCAACAACAAACTTAATACAATATTGTAAGCCAGTCAGTCCTTTCTGATCGATGACGGAAGGACAACTATCTGATTAGCAGTTTCATTTAAACATAATAAATCAATTATTTTATGCGCTATTAAGTAAAACTATGTCCGTTTTTTTCTTAGATCTAATGGTGATGATTTGAATGGTAACATCTTCAGAAGAATAAACTGTAGCATGAAGATGTTCAACTGGTTCTATAGCCCGAATAATCCTTAAGATTAAAATTTTATATTGGCTTAAAATGAGTAGTATATGATATACTAAAGAATATATGTATATTGATAATAGAATAATAAAAATACTGAATAAGTCGAGCTGAAGAAATCAATATAATTATTCGTATGATAATCTAAGAATGTGGTCTGATGAAAACTTTGATTGAATTCAAGTGCTTCGGTCTTATTCAAAGTTGGGACCTTGCTCTTTTTTTGTAAAGTCATGAAAAACAAATAATTGAAGTTTGCTCTCAATAAAAAGGCAATATTTGGGACAATATTTTCAACGTCAACGTTAATCATGTCAGTATTACTTTGCTAGATCAACAGCAAAAAAAGCAATCAAGTTCGACTGATATATTTCCAAGGGGGAAACAGCAGACTCCAACTCCTCGGACTCAGGTGGAGTCAAACGGAGTCACATGGAGCCAGCTGGTTGCATAGAATCACTTAGGATCCCAGAGAGTCATACCTAAACACGAGGAGTCACACAGAGTCTCTTGGAGTCACAGTAAGTATCGCAAAATCCTTGTGGATCTCGAGAAAACCATTATGGAAATGGAAAACTGATATGTTTTTACTTTTTTCTGTCATAGGTATCATTGTATAAAAGTTATTAGTCTCCTTCTTTGCCGGAAATTGTCCAAAAAAACTTCCTATAACAGAACAATATTACTCAGTACCCGGAAGTAGAATTCCCAAAGCTGAACTGTTTATTCTGTAATGGGAATTCAACTTCCGAGTACTGAGTCATACTGTCAAGAGGGAAATGAGAGACTCCATCTTCTTGGAGTCAGATGGAGTCTGCTGTTTCCCCCTTGTATATTTCTCATACAATGATTTCTATTTAAATCCTTCGATTATTTATCACACATAACTTGCATCAATTAAAAGAAATTGTTCTTTCGAATATTCAAGAACTGTATTTCATATAATTTCTCTATTAATATTTTTATTAACCAATGAGGATTTTTTTTTCGGAAGAACTACGATATTCTCATGATTTCTTTATCAAAAATTTAATCATTTAGATTTCGCTCATGAATGCAATGAAAGAATAAAAGAAAAGACCTTAACACGTCTTGAATCGTGTTGTTTTCAATACAGATTGATATAGAAAATTGTTCTCTTTCATGTTAAGAAATTTTGAGCCATCTTTTCGCTTCAGCAAGCAAAATAATCAAAGATACTATCTATATTGACTCATACGTCCTATTCTGCTTGAATCTTTAAAGGTTATCTGTATATGCGACAGAGCTATTCTGTTATGATCGACACACTCAAGTGCTATACTTGCCACCTTCAATCACTTCTATCTGATAAATAACACTCAGGTGTGTATCAGGGGTAGGATATAGCAAATTTTCTTCTATACAGACATCAAGAATACAGTTGCTATTGGTATCTCATTCGTATTTCTCGTTATAACTTTTGCACAAAAGAAAACAGAAATATTTCACGAATAAAACAGCACTGATTTTCATCATCAAGAATAATCCTAAGTATCGATATAGATACACAGAAAGAACAACTAAAAAAACAATTATCCAATGTAAATAATATTTTTATAAATGATTGAAACTGCTTTGATCAAACACAAGCAATAAATTATATCTCTAATTAAACGAATAATGTTTTACATTGCATCAAGTTTATTTATATACGTTGTCTTTAGTGTTTTGTTTTGGAGAAATTTTTCTATTCAAAGTTTTCGTCATTCGTAATTGTGACACTTCAGAGAAAACGATCATATAGGCATTGAATAAATTCTAACAAGCAACGACAGATTCTGCTACATACTGCAAAATCAACATATCCTTGATAATTATAATCGTAGTGAGTCCAATGATTAGTTTGATCACAACATAGTTTTTGTATTGGTTTAAAATGTTATGCATCATTTGATTGCCAACACCAGCTATACGTATAGCTTCACCATTTACACTTTTTTTTTGCTTGGTAGAATTGATTAGGAAAGACGAAGTATGACACGTTTCCCTTGCGCCTATCATATTAGAATGCAGCCAACCCATAATGATGGGAATTAATTTAAAAATATATATATTGAATGAGTTGCAATAGATTTGATCGATTATTGTTTACTTCGATGACAAGAAAAGATTATTTTTTACCAATAGCTGATTCATCAACGTAGATATCATTCATCAAATAATAAGAAGAAATATATTCTCTGTGTATTTTCATCATATACCCCAAATGTTACATTCACTGTACGATGTCTACAGAGTACTCTATATTCTTTAAGTAGATAACTTTTTTTGTAGAAAAATATATTGAGTTTTACACCTTTTACAAACCTAGCTCGAATCTCTCTCAATAATGAATATATTTCTTGTTATAGAACAGATTGAATAGATACAATATCCATCTTGCGTATAAAACGCTTATTTTTATTAATAAGGTTTTCTTTTGTGTAGGCCAACGCCGAGAAAAAATATGATTGCTGTTGCATCTCTATTGTTTTATCTTCCATTTTATCGTTTTTGCTTAATGAGATTTTATCCAATCACCTATATATTCTTGCATCGTATGTAGGATAAAGAGAATAAAAAAATAAAAGTTTCTTATTCACTCAGCCAGAATAAAGGTTACTACTAACACTATAAAAGGTATTTATTGTACATATTATTTACTTCATTTTTTAATATTATCATACGGGTATGTATAATAAAGACTTGGCTATTGAAAATTGTAAAGATAAATATTGTTACCGACTTTCAGTGAGAGATTATTTTGTTAGCGATAGTATAGGAATAATATTAAAATTCTTCAATGCTTAAACAAAACGTTTCATCGAGACGATATCATACAATTACTCTAGTACTTTATTAATCTAATTATGATTCTTTTTTTAGAATCAAAATGGGAGGCTGTTGCAGTGGATGTGGAAAATTTTGCAAAGACTTTAGAGAGTTCGTTTACTATATTTTAGTTAAGCTTTCATTTAATCATAATTTTATCTCAATAGTTTTGCCATACAGGGCAATGTCATGGATTTAGCGGTTGGTCTTGTTATTGGTAAAGCTTTCGGCGATCTTGTTCAATCGTTTGTTAATGATTTACTGTTACCTCCATTCGGTCTTTTACTCGGTGGTGTGGCGTTTACTAATTTAACAATAAAAATGCATAATTTTGCTTATCCAAAAAACCCACCTGTTGTACTTCGTTATGGTGCATTTATTCAGCATTTTATTTATTTATTGGTCGTAGCGTTTGGGCTATTCTGTATAATTTTACTAGTGAAACGGTTGCGTGAAAGCAGGGAAAAACAAAAAGCACAAGAATATACTCCGGTGCCGGAACCGAGCGAAGAAATTAAAGTATTAATGGAAATTCGGGATTTGTTGGGAGCTAAGACAGAGGCTAAAGCATAGCTATGAACAAGTTCATTTTTTTTGTGTGTTTTTTTTTTTAACAAAATTGAATAAAATTTCTAGTTTATCTTAATGAATAAAATTTCTAGTTTATCTTAATGAATATAATTTCTCGACTAGTAAAATATTTTGAATGCGTAATCAAGCCGAATCAGTCAACTGTATGCAAATATCACTTAATTTATACAGGTTTTCATACGATGACTAAGTATCCGATCCTCTTCAGTAGACATCAATCTAAAATCGTGCAATCAAGCAAAATCATTTTGAAAGTATCGTATTTAAATAAAATATTGGCTCAAACTAGTTGCTAGATTACTCGAAATATCTTCTCAGAACTTCAATCTTAAATTAAAATCATATTTCCCTACCACATCAATATTAGAAGATGCCTGCTTTTTCCACGACAGTAAGAAATTAACGAGACCAATAAAACCACACATTTATTTTTTATATCATGCTTTCGAAAAGAATATAGGATAATAGAAACCCATCGTGTCCGTGCAAAAGTTGAATCTGAAAAGGTTTTAGAAAAGAATCAACTTTTTTCTTGATCAAGAAAAACAAAATTTCCTTTTAGTTCGTGTGCTAACAATATTTTCGAATATTATTACATAGTTTATTATGACTGTTAAATGAGACTCATCGTTCTTCTTCTCTATAAACTTCTATCGATCAATGACAGTAATGGTGCTCACACGAGAAAATAGTCTCTAATTATTATAAGCTATTTAAAAATAAATGTTTATTGATCATCCATTGAAATTGAAGTAAGAAAAAGAAGTTCAACGTATACTTTTGAATAATAAATAAGTCTTCAAATATTCTTTTTTTTAAGTAGATATTTGTTTTACAATATTAATTTAGTAGGATTCTCTATAGCTCTCGTATTTTTATTTCCAATTTTCTTTTAAATTAAACTGAAGTCATACGTAAATATTGCCATTGTTATCATAACAAACAAAACAGTAAAACTCTCTTTTTGTCTTGCCCGTCGGCTACACACGCATGATTTATGTAGCTGTAAGCTCTTATGTGTTCATCTTTGTTCGAAGCAAAAAGAGAAAGACAGAAAAGAGAAAGATCCGTGCTATTTCTGCTGGGAAATCTATTTTTAAAAGTTTCCGTTCGTGAAGTGCGAGTATGCTTTCGAGAAGGTTAGTTCTCGTTGATTAGTTTTATATGAAGTTTCTAATGATGCAGTTTTTATTGAACGAGTACGGGGTTGAAAATTTTGAATCAGCTGATATACTGCATGGTTCCAGGTCAAAGTAAGCACTCTCACTAAGTCATAGTATAAATGAAGGTGATAGATTTTAGTTCAAGCATATGATCAAACATCATTACGATTGTTGTGAGTTTTTATTTCAACCTCTATAGACACTGAAAACTATAGTTTACAAATCTAAAATTTTAGTTTTTCGTGATTCTTACTAGCATTTGATGTTTTCTCTTGTTCAATTGCTTCAAAAAAAAGTTCAGTATACCAAGATATTTTACGTCAAGAAGAGTTAAGATGATTGGTTTTCTTGCATTCATATTACAAATAACAATTGCTAACTGAACTGGGGCTTCATCGTCCAGTTTGCAAATGTTTTACTCAGTTTTTGATCAAACAACTGATGAGATTATGTACTTTTTATTAGCACGAAAAACTGACTTAAAATATTAAGATAAGTAGCACAGAAAGACGAAGTGAAAAATCGATAAATAATTCAAAAAATAGCTTTCCAACATGATGTTTTTCGATCAGTATGAAATATTCATTCAGGTCATATTTTAGCGATAAATTCTGTTGTTCCTCATTGTTTGAAGAACGAAACAAATCTGAACGTATATATAAATATGCGATCATCAGTCAGTTTTGTGATATTTGTTGACCTCGTAGTGAGGCTATATTGTTTAGATGCTTTGTGTGGATCCCGTAATAGAAAGGGGGAAAAACTCATTTCGGCATTTCTAGCCATTCGAATGACTCGGAAAGAGTTTCTTCCGTCTTGATAAAGTCTCAATCGTAACTTTCAGGCGGTGACTGCTTTCTATCGTATCTCTACTTCAATACTTTCGTACAAGCGACTTTCATAGAATTTATTGTCAAACCGAAATTTTATATTGATTCAACTGTCTGTTTCAGTTTCTGATTCTTATCAATATATGTGACAAAGGAAACTAGTAGACGTGGACTAACAAGATGATGGTTTCTTATGCTGCAAATATAGAAGATATTTAAACAATCGACGAAAAATCTAAAAAATCATCATCATCAAACGTTTCCTAATCACTGTAAACCATTGCAATGCTTACTAAAATATATTTTATATTCGAATTGTATTTTCACTACTAAAACTATATAGATACAGCGAAGTGACTAATGAAAATTCAAAATTTTAACACAATTGAGCTTCTCATACAGTTGTATTTTATGAAGCTTTTGTTACTATAGCAGAAGCTGAGCTATTTTCTTATCTCTTCTACTTGAATGAAAATAATGCCGTTTACGACGACTAGAAATACTTTTAATAAATATTAACTTCATTCGAACTAAAGGAATTTTGATGCAAAGACTGGTTTTTTTTGAAGATTTCTCATTCATCTTGAACTAATCTAACAAATTATCGAAATAGGAAACTCGTTGCGAATTCGATAGTTTCATATTTTTTATAAGTTTCGAAACAAATTTGCACTTGAAAAAGTTCTTAAATTTCACATATAATGCAAAAGAAATCTACATGTACATAACACGCAAAACAAAAATCGACGATTTTCTTTATGTTTTAAAACGATTTATAATCATGTGAACATCTATTCATCGATAATTGTCACCACTTGTCTGAATCGATTCCTATGTTGATAATGCATCGTTCGTCAGCACGTTGCGCCCCCCATAAAATTGCTTTCGTTTGCTCGACTGTAAATCGGGCGCAGGTCACACATATATTTATATACATATGCGAACACGAGAAAAGTACTCATTTTCTTCCCATGCATAATCAGAAGCGAATACAGTCATACATTTCTTTTTCATCTTGTGCATGTGTGGCATTCGAACGAGAAAAGAAAAAGAAGTCTGTTCTGTTGTTCTTTCTTTTTTTTCACTCTCGTTCTATCCAATGCTAAAGTACAATTTGGCATTCTAACCATATGTACAATCGGTTAATGCGTGGATTCTCAGTTATCTTTCGTAAATACTTTTTTCTATGGCTGCTTATGATCTCTGTTTGGATTCTAATTTATTTAATGATATTGAGTCTCATCAGTTATGCATTACAGTCAATCAATAATAATAACACCAATAGCGACATTTATTCATATTTCAAAGTAAAAACGCCAAATTTCGATCATATTCCTACGACGTTACCTATTCATGATGTTCTTCTTGTTATACGTACTTCTAAATATACTCAAAGATCCCGTATGCCAGTCATTCTCAAAACATGGTTTCAATTTTCTCCCGATACAACTCATATAACTACAAACGGCGATGCAAAATATGTTCATCAGTTTCTTTCTAAACAATATCATGATCATGTGCATTCAACTACATGTAAACAGGCGCATTCCATTCGTGATTTATGTTGTCACAGTGCATCAGAATTTCAGATTTATTTCGAAAATAAACATAAATATCGATGGTTATGTCGCTTTGATGATGATCAATATGTAAATGTACCATTACTTATTCACTATTTAAAACAATTTTCTCCTGATACACAACCATTATATATTGGTAAACCAAGTATGCAAGAACCAAAGCGTGGTCATGGTATAGATTTTTGGTTTGCAACATATGGCGGTGGTGTTTGTTTTTCTCGGGCGCTTTTAAAAATGATTCGTAATGATGTTCAACCGAATAATAACTTTATGGAAGGATGTATATCATCAAATTATCCTGATGATACACATATAGCTTATATACTTCGAGTAAATTATAATATTAACTTAACTGTTGCAAATGATTTTCATCATCATATTGAACGAAATTTATTTACTAATTTAACAAGTCCATCGAATATTGATCAAGCTATTACACTCGGTTTTAAAGGTAATAACGTGCCTAGATTTGTACCTCTAGTAAAAAATGATGTGTTTCATATGCAAACATTACATTGCTTATTATATCCGGATGCAAATTGCACGCGTTTGTTAAGAATTTTAATAAATAAATTTTACGAAGACAAGAAAAGTTAATGCAAACAAAATTCTGTTTATTCATTTGTTTCTCGTGGCGAAATTATGATCTTAAATATACTATATATATATATATATATATATATATATACCGACAAACTAAACAAGCGTTCTTCAATACAAATGGATAAAAGAGAAAAATAAAATATTCTGTAAAGCATTTCGTGAATAACGAACAAAATCTAGACAAAAGAAAAAATGAATTTTTAATCACTTGTTATGATCGTCCTTTTGTTTTCGAAAAAAAAGCTATTTTCATGGAGCATTCAAATATTTTATGAACAAGATAAAAATCGCTGATTTCGTCGTTTCATAAAACAAAACCAGCGTAGAGCAAATGGAAACACAAGGCAAAGTGCTTATGGAGTATATTAATTCTAAAAATTGCATAATATGTACATGTAGGCTGGGATTTTGTTTAGAAAAAATAATCATTATAGTTTAAATGTAGCAGTTAAATGACTAGCTATGTCAAAGAAAACAGTATCTTTTCTTATCCCATGTCCGATGTTGATGAAGTTTGATTATGTTGTTGAACAGCAGAATTGGATGATTGCTGTTGTGCATTAGTTGTAGCTGCTGTCGCAGGTGTTTCAAGATTAAGTAATAATTGGGATAACCATTTTTTAGTCGACGAATCGTCTGTAAGTACGGCATCCTATAATAATAAAAAGCATTTCGAAATGTTTTTCTCTTAAAAATCAATTACGAATGTATGATCTTTGAGACAATCCGGAAGGCATGATCGAAGAGCTTCACGAGCACGAGTATTATCCGATAAACGCAAATAACATCGAATAATATGTTTCAATAAACGACCACTTGCTTCTCGTTGCTATCGAAAACAAATAACTAAATTATATCGTTTAAGAAACACAGGATGTTCAAACCTGCTGAAGAACCATTCGTCCAAGAACCATTGCAACATGTGAAAAACGATCAAATGTTTCACACATATAACTTAATCCCGAATCATCGGCAAGAATTTTTTGTAAAATAAATGTTGCAACAGTTTTCGATAATTCACTGCCTGATTGCATTATACGCAATGATAATGGAATGATTTCTGTTGTTAATAGGAAATTGATAACTTCTGTTTCATCGGTTTTAACAAGTGCACCAATAACGCCTAAGGATGTTAAACGAAGATATTCAAATGGTCTTGTTGATGATTTTGTATTTAAGAATGGATAAAGAAATAGTGGAACATTTGCTTGAATGAAAAGCGTACGTGTTTCTGGATGTGATGCAATACATTGTAACAAAGCCAATGCATTGCAAACGCGATTGGACTGTTGAGCAGTTAATGTCGGTGGATTAATGTATGGATAAACTGAACTAAATCATAGGAGAAGAAGAAAATAAAAAATACGATAGATAATAAAAATAATGACATACATCACTTCATATAGCAATACAGCAACAGATCCAAATGAATGCCAAAGTAAAACAGCTAGATCAGAAACTTTTTCTCGTTTACGACTTAATTCCATTAATGCTGCTTCTCGTGTCGTTGACGAAAGTAATTCAGTTATCCAACTGGCGATACGCTCACGTGATACAGGTGCATTACTAGCATTTGATGCTGGCTGATTGGAGTTTGTACTCGAATTATTAGATGTTTGATTACCGATTACGGCGAATGATGGGCCATTATTACCGACATTAGATGAAGTAATTGAACCAGGAGAAGGATTTAAAGATGATGATGATCCTATGTTCATTGTACGAACGTGTAACGGAAAATATCTAAAAATGATTGAATTAGATACAGTAACTGAAATATGAAATCTATTTTTTCGACGGCGTTTGTGTAAAATTTTTCATTTTACCTTTCAAAATTTGTTTTTCTACTGAGTTATTTCGTATACATTTATTGAAAGGTGAAACAAGTAGTTTGGATTTTTTACAAATTTTTTCCTAGGCTTTACTTGTTGATCTTTTCACTTGAAATCGGTTAGTTTTTCGATGAATTCTATTGGTTTGATCGATAAACCCATTATAGTTAATTGAAAGTGATGTCGCTAACTTATATGGCTGTTTACGAGGAAACCGATGATGCCACGATATTTCAAAGCGAATGAGTAAAATTCTTCCGGCGACTGAAGAAAACGACTTGTGTTGTTTTTCTTTGATCAATTATTTATGATTATCTCTGGTGATTGAAAATTATTTGTTTTGAAGAGTTCTTTATAAATGATAAAGAAATCGATGCTTTTGACGAATGAAATGATCATACAAAAAAAGAACCATGAAAATATTGCCAGAAGATTTTCTTTCGAAATCTACGATTACAAAATAAATGTGTTGATCTCGATTTATTTATAACACCAACTTATGTAGAGACATGCGACAAGGACGGAAGAAAAAACAACAACCATCACCAAGATAAGTATGTACAGTGTCTCGCAAAATATCGATCAACGATATCCATTACAATGTGTGTATTCAAAATTTTTAGTCGTAGTCACGTTTTTGGTTAAGTATCATTCTGACGGCAACTAAGATGTACCAAAACGTGAATAGTTGCTACTTTTAAAATCGAATCCGAAAGCTATATCTATGTTTGTTTTTTTTCTCTACGTAAATATTAAAATTTTTCATCAGATCGCAATAGCCATTTTTTAAATATACGGTTTCATGCCTCATGGAAAGATGAAACACGATTTGACTTTTATTATATATACTTCTCAAAGGAAGAATTTAGGCTTATGTGTTGTTTTGACTTTTAAAAAACGATAAAAGAAATTATGAATCTTACGCGCGAAGAAGTGAATTCTGTATTCTTCTTCTTTAAACACACTATTTTTTCAATATAAACGAACTGCAATTGTGTGAAATGAACAAAGAATGTTGCTAAAACGATTGATTCTACTTTAGAAAGTTCGTCAATATCATTAACTTTTAAATGCCATCGATTCATGCATTATCATCTAAATTACAATCAATTTCATCGGTAAACGACAACATAGAGCTTCAATTCCATAGTTTCAGTTTTGTATTAATAGCAACAAAAACTTGACGATGAAATCCATAGCATTTTGAATACTCATACCATAAGTCACATACAGACATATTCATATTTTAACAAAGATATTCCAGAAAATATGTCACCGGGTGAACTTTCATCGAATTTCGTCTATGGTAATCCTCACGAAAATCTTCAACAGATAGAAAGTTTTGAAAAACGCTATCAATTTTCATACAAAATCGAACGCGAACTTGATTTACATAAATTCGAACTTATTATGACACTCGGACAAGGATCATTCGGTGAGATATGATCACATTCAAGAGTTCTCTAAGCTTCTAATTATATTTAATATAGGCCGAGTTTTATTAGTTGTATTTGAACAAAACAAAATTGAATACGCTCTCAAAGTTTTAGATAAATCAAAAATTGTCAAATATAGTCAAATAAAACATGTTCAAAGTGAAATACGTATTCTCAATGCTATTAAACATCCGAATATTATCATAATGCATTCTTTATTTAAAGATAATTCATATATTTATGTTCTTATGGAATATGTAATTGAAAAAGATTAGGAAAATTCTTGTCTAGAAATATTATCTTTTCAGATTGGTGGTGGTGATTTGTTTGGCTATATAAATAGATTAAAATTTTTTCAAGAAAATGTAACTTCATTTTTTGCTGCTCAAATCGTTCTTGTATGAAGTAAAAGTTTCTGTCTTATCTGCAGCGCTCATGAAACAATTTGTTTTAGGTGTTCGAATATTTGCATCTTTTTAATATCATTTATCGAGATTTAAAACCTGTGAGTTTCGTACATGATTGACATGTATTATGATGAAGAGAAAACAAAATAAGAATTTAGGAAAATATCTTGGTCGATCATCATGGTTATTTAAAGGTAATCATAGCTATTTTACATTTGATTATAAAAGTAGACGATGTGGATGAGGATATTTCTCAAAATAAGATATTGAACTTGATTTAACAATATCTTCATCATGTTTATTCGGCGAAGTTCTTTGAAATATTGCTGTGAAAAATACTGCATCATAATATTTCTCACAAAAACTACTACTTTTTAAGCTGCGATTTGTATGAAAATATCTGCATAGAATTTTGTTTATGCCAATGATACATTATTAACATCATTGTAATATGTCTGAAGTAACAGATTAGACGCGGAAAGTTTTTCAGACTATTGATAACCCATTTAGATCTACATAATGTCATATATATTTTCGATATAAAAGTGATTTTCCAGCTAAGAAACTTCATTTGTAAGAGCAAGGATAAAACTACTGCATATTCTACTTTTAACCATATGATGGATTTTAGCTAGCTGATTTTGGTTTTTCCAAACGGATTCAACAACGAACATTTACACTTTGTGGTACACCTGATTATTTCAGTCCAGAAATACTTCAATATAAAGGTATTCTGTACGAATTCGATTTCAAAAAACAAACGATCTCTATTAACATATTTCAAGGTCATGGCAAACCAACAGATTGGTGGACTTTAGGAGCAAGAACGCCCGCTATGAAGTTTTTTTTATTTATAATCAAATAAAATTCTTCTTGTCATAGGTGTTAATTTATGAAATGAATACTGGTAATCCACCATTTAAAGGTCAATCTGATCTCGTTTTATTTGAAGCAATATGTCGGAAGAAACCGCCTATGCGAACTGGTTTTACGTTGAATTTTAAAAAGATTATACTTGATTTACTTGAAAAAGATCCAACAAAACGATTGGGTTCGAGTTCAAAAGGATCGGCAGCAGTTAAAGAACGTTAGTTATATTTACATATATTGAAATTTAAAAAACCAAAACACTCGTTATATTAATTAACTAATTATTAGATCCATGGTTTATTAAAATAAATTTTCACGCAATTTACACACAACAAATTCCATCACCATTCTATCAATATGTGATTACTAGATCAATAGACGATTGTCGTCAAGAATCAATAGTACGAAATGAAGAACCGTTAGTTGTTGCTGAACAAGATTATTATGAAGAATATTTCAAGGATTTTTAGTACAAATAATTACATACTTATTTACATGACTTAATTTTGACCCTTACCTTAACTAAATTTGAACAATAAACACTGCCTTTCTTTTTGTCTCTTAGTTTCTAATAATGGATACCCTATTATAGAACGTGAGACGATACAGATATACTGCACGCTACTATATTTCAAGCATGAAATGTAAGTTTTTATGAGCGCATTGACGTCTAATGTTGTCTTTATTTATTGAAATAAAAAATATTTAATATAATATCATTCATATCTTACTGTTTACCTGTTTTGATGTTTGTCGTGTTCTTCCTTTTCACCTGTACATAAGCAATCAGATACATTCGTCAGAAATGACAACATGAGCGGAGGAGGTTTCGCGTGACACTGAAAAATAGACAGAAAAACATCACCATATAATTAATAGTAAGACATCGTAGAAATCAATAATGCTCCCGTCGAAATTCGAAAAATTACCCGATGAAATTATTCTTGAAATTTGTCTTTACCTGAGGCCATTTGAAATTATTAATGGATTTGGACAACTTAATACACGTCTAAATCGAACAATTAGTCAATTTCGACGTAATGCAGATATTCACCATTTAACCTTTGATCAGTATCAACGGTGGTATTCGCATCTCTTACCTGATACAGCAGAATATATCATAAATTTAGTTTTAAGTAATTGGAATTCACCAGGACAAATTTGTCGGTTTAATAAATCAACAGAAAACTATACTTCACTTTATAATTTATTGCCCAATCTAAAACAATTGCGATTAATTGATTTTAGTAATGAAGATATTGATATTCTTCCAAAGTTAGCCATGATTGATAAAATACTAATCGATATTGATGGATTAAAACCACTACTACAAACAACAAAACATCTGCTCGATTATTACCTTTTCTGTTCATCTTTTTCGTTTAAAGAAATACGTCTTTGGATTGGTGAAGGTGGTATTAGATTACAACATAGTGCAAAATTACGAGTAAATCCATGTCTTGAACAATTGACAATCGTTGTAGCACACGTCGATGATCTTATTTTACTCTTTAAACGTGCACCAAATCTTATTAAACTCTATGTAGAAATTAGTGCATTTTCATCGAGTAAATCCTATGAATATGTAACTTATGCAATAATGCCAAAAAAATTAATAGATTTTCATATTCAAACCAATGCTCAAAAAGCTCTCACATTTGAAGGCCTATTCATAATTATGATACATATACCAACCATTAAACGTCTTTCATTTGATATTGAAACTTATGATATAGATTATGGCGATGGTCTTTGTTGGCTGTTATTAATATCACGTTTACCTAATTTAAAAAGTTTATGTTTTAGAATACGTATTTGGATAGGAACAGGAATTAAATCCATCGATATCAATCCATTTATTGAATCATTCGAACGAGCAAACTTACCGATTGTTTGTTATGCTGACAAACGAGTTATTTATATTGATACAATTCCATATGATATGCATGAATTCAAAACAAATACGTGCGTAACAACTTCGCCTACAGTTAAATATGCTAAAACAACAGACGAAGAATTATATCGAAGACGTCCTCATGGTGTACAATCACTTTTATTATGTACGCGACATGAACAAACATCGATAGATGATTGGTTATACGTGTTAAATCGTTTTCCATATATTCGAGCTCTTGAGCTAACGGCCGTGAATATCATTGAGCAAACAAATCTCAATGAACAATTACGTTTACCTCGTCTTATCGCATTGAGATATGTTCGATCTACACGATGTGAAATAAATATACCATTTTTCCTATTATTAGTAGCGAATAGTAACGTAAGTCCTGCTCTTCGCGCTTTAACAGTTATGTACGGCGATATAATTCATCTATGTAAACGTTTATCGAACTTTACTTTTCATCGGTTACAAGAACTTTGGCTATTCGGTAGTGATACAGATGGTCGTATTATTGTAAAAGATATTGATTTATTACTCAGTGCATTTCCAAATCTACATCATCTTTCGTTTGTAATGCATTCAAGTAGATGTTTGAATAGAAATCTTGAAAAAATTATTGAAATGATTCTTCTAACATTACCAAATCTAATTAGTTTTCGACTTATTTGTAGACGAGGTTCATTGCAGCTACCTATATTAGGTGATAATGATAAACGCAAAATTTGGATTAGACGAGTATGTGGTTTAAATGATAATGAAGAAATCTATTGGGTAATCAATAAAAAAGAAATATCAATTTGGAAATAAAAGCTTCGGATTTTTTATACTTGCTTTTTTTTCATGAAATTTTATTAGAACGCAGTTAAATCACACAAGATATCCTAGTGACTTTTACTCTTCTTAGTTCTTTTCAAAACAACAACAACAACAACGGCAACAAATATTATAATATAGAATTATCAATCTTGTTGAAATTTTTATATTAAAATAGTTTTGTATTCCTTTCTTTTTATCTCTTCTTAATTTATTTTAAGGTTGACCAAGCAAAGTTTAGCATAAAAAAAAAGAAAGAGAGAGAGAGAGAGAGAGAGAGAAAAGAAGACAAACAATCACGACAAAATTTTTCTGGTGACAAGATAAGTCTAGGACTAACAAGATCAATAGGCTATTGTTACGATGGTATTTGTAATGAATGTAAAGGAATTAGGACGGGTATGTAGAACGAAAAAGATCGCCTAAATGTTCTTGTACGAATGGGAATTAGATAATTCAATCAATGTTTCTAGAAGGCAAATAATAACATGAATGCCATCATAAGACAGAAGAGACCCATAGCCTCGGACAAGGCGAATCCCAAAATGGCATATGAGAAGAGCTGTTGTTTTAAACTTGGATTTCGTGCATAGGCTACTACAAGTGAACCAAATACTGTTCCGATACCTAGAAGAAAAACAAAAATTGTGAACATAACAATAACTCTTTTTTCTTTCATTACTAACCAGCACCAGCACCAGCAACACCAACTGTAGCAGCGCCAGCTCCGATATATTTAGCAGCCGAATCAATATCACGACGAATAGGTGAAGTGGCAATTGATCGTTGTTGTGCTACAGATGGAATAGTCATCGATGGCAAATGTTGTTGAACAAGGCCAGCATTACGATTGATCAATAAACGCCATAAAGCCGATGATGATGATAATGAAAAACGTGTAAGTGATGCCATTGATGATTAACTAATGATTTGATTTGGTAGTTGATGTAAATCTAAAGTAAAATGAATTGTAAACGAAACACTATTGTATTTTTCTTTGAGACAACCAAGTACAAAAAAAAAACTTTTCAGTTGTTTTCTTATTATTATTGTTGATTTTTTCTTCTCGTTCTACCCCGAAAGTGGCGACAACCATATTGGATGAAAGAATCAGTAACCACTACAATGAACTATTTCGTGACAACAGATAGAAAAAATGAACATCCCATTCAAAATCGAATGTACGATCATTAACTTTGCCGAAATTAATTATCTTATTTTTCTTTAAGAGATTAAAAACACATACAATAATCAGTTAGAGGACGCTACTTGCTCATTTCATATTCTTATGAAATAAATGTAGAGATTAATCAATCCTATATGACACTCATCTACTGTTGACTTCTATTCTACCACATAACATTTAATCGTTTTCTTATTGAAATAGATGGTAACAATGTTATTTATATCTAATCGTTTCTCAAGGTTGAAAAATATATATAATATAAGAAACTTTTCACACAACTAGGATTACAAAAGTATCGCAAGGGTACACACATACACTAAAGCCCTTGGCAAATTGCAATATTGCTTACAAACGAAAACATGCTCACTTACTGCTTAATATTTGTTGCTTCAACGTTTGCAACATTAGCGCAAAACCCGCCAGTTGTTCCAACTCAAACATTCACACCAACACCAATTCGTGTAGTATTAGATGATCTTCCACCTCCATATGCAACATCATCATCTTCAAAACCAGCTATTGTCGTTGCTGTACCCAGCAACGCAACACTACTTGTACCTGATGTTAATTTTCGTGTAACAATCTATCGTAGTGGTTTACGAACGCCAAGACAAATGATCTATACTCCAAGTGGTGATATTCTAGTTGTCGAAAATGGTGGTGGTCTTATCTCAATTCTAACCGATACTACTACATCGGTTTTTGCTGATGCATCTAATGGTATTGCTCAAGCTTTTGGCATGGCATTTGTGCCAGTTAGTTTAACTATTCCATTAATCTTCACGCATACATTGATCTTTTCTCTATAGGGTTGGTTCTATGTTGCAAATGCTGGTGCTCTTCGTCGATTTCAATATCAAACTGGTGATAGAAGAATAATGGGTACTGGGCAAGTTCTTCTCACATACCCAAGTACAGGCCATTGGACACGTAGTTTAATTGTATCACCCAATGGTAATCAACTGTATGTATCCGTTGGTTCTGGTAGTAATGTTAATATTGAGTATCCGTCACGAGCTTCAGTACAAATCGCTAATCTCGATGGAACAGGTAATGCAACGTTTGCTTCGGGTTTACGTAATCCAGTTTTCATGGATATTCATCCAAAATCGGGTGAACTCTACGTGGCTGTACAGGAACGTGATGCACTTGGCGATGATCTTGTACCAGATTATTTTACTAGAATTCAAAAAGATGAATTCTATGGATGGCCATTTGGTAATGAAAAAACAAGATATTTATCTTTTCCACTCACACTATCATTTTAGCTTATCTTACACCGAAAAATGTCGATCCACGACGTCGTTTTGCTAATGGCTCCAGTGAACGTCCTGATTTAGTTCAACAAACACGTACACCCGATGTTCTCTTTCAAGNGATGATCTTGTACCAGATTATTTTACTAGAATTCAAAAAGATGAATTCTATGGATGGCCATTTGGTAATGAAAAAACAAGATATTTATCTTTTCCACTCACACTATCATTTTAGCTTATCTTACACCGAAAAATGTCGATCCACGACGTCGTTTTGCTAATGGTTCAAGTGAACGTCCTGATTTAGTTCAACAAACACGTACACCCGATGTTCTCTTTCAAGCACATTCGGCCGTATTAGGTATACAATTCTATCGTGGTACTCAGTTTCCCAGTCATTATCAAAACGGCGCATTCGCTGCTTTTCATGGCTCATGGAATCGTAATAGCGGCACTGGTTTTAAGCTTGTTTTTATTCCATTTAATGATAGTAATCGACCACAAGGATATTATGAAGAGTTTCTCAAAGGATTTCTTCTTGATCCACAAGGCCCAAGAACCTATGGTCGACCGGTTGGAATATTAGAAATGAAAGACGGAAGTTTATTGTGTAGTGAAGATGGAAATGGGCGCATCTATCGAATAGAATATGTTAAAAGTAGTGCTAATTGACAAGCAAGCACCTGTGTGTTCAAAGCAAGTCAACAGCAATCGTTGTAACCATCAGTTTCTTCGCAGCGTTGATAATTGCTTTTTCTCATTGATCTTTTTCACAATAAAGGGGCATCAGTAATCGAAGTATTTAGAGTCGATTTCTAAGCAACAAAAAATTTCAAGTGAAAATAGTGTTCTCAATAGAAATATGAAAGAATATTATTGATTTTTGCATGCTTTGAAGAAAATCATCATGCAAAGCATATTTCAAGATTCGCTTACTGAATACTGAAAACATTTTGATTGATGTTCATAAAACGAAATGATTACGTACGAATCGCCGATTGACGATCATATCTGATTTGTTGTGAGCATAATAGAAAATTTCTTCACTTCTTAATAATTTAACTCTTTCAACTGTTTATGAAATTCAATCTAAGTACAAGCGAAGGATTACATTCAAATAGCCATGAAATCAGATAAAGATCAAAACGATTCAAAAAAACTTCTCATGCTTTCTGCAATACGATTTGAAAAGAGATGATTGTATGTAATAATTTCCAAACAATTTGACGAAAAGTGTATTTTGTCAGTCCTTGTCTTGTCCTATGAATAACTTAATGATCAACTAATTAAGTGATCATACTTAACCGAATCCATATACTGATAAAAATCATGAAATTTTTCTTTACTTTTTTCTATATTATCTTAGTTGAGTCTCGGCTGAGATAATTTCTAAAATCAAATGTTTTACAACTGATGTATGTGTGACTAGAGCGACGATTTTTTCATTATTTTGGAACGAACAGAAAAGAATAGTCATCATTAGTCTTGAAAACTATTTCTCGTCTTTCGATTAGAGTCCCCATACCAATTTGATAAGCGATCTGTCGCATCATCATATTCGTTTTTCATTTATTCTATCGTTATCTTTATAGTAACTTGATCATACAAACTTCAAACCAAAACTGAAAAGTGGCCTTCATGCTATTCAAGCCCACAGATATAAACACTAAATGATGATTGTCAATATTTTCCTATATCGAATATCTCATTTCGATTTCGATCTTATTGTTGTCATTTTGCTGCTACTAATCCTATATATTTCTTGCGTTATCATCATTGCTACAATAAGTTACATCAAAGCATTTTACAAAACAGGCATTAAAGTACCGAAATGATATATTTATATAAATCCTAGAAACGATTTTTATTTATCACTTAGAAAAAAATCATGCTCGCTTGTTGTTTACTATTTGTTGCTGCAACATTTGCACAAAGCGCGCCGGTTGTTCCAACTCAACCATTCACACCAACGCCAATTCGTCTAACATTAGATGATCTTCCAGCACCATATGCAACATCATCAGCTACGAAACCAGCTATTGTCGTTGATGTACCAAGTAATGCAACGTTACTTGTAGCTGATGTTAATTTTCGTGTAACAATCTATCGCAGTGGTCTACGAACGCCAAGACAAATGATCTACACTCCAACTGATGATATCCTTGTTACAGAAAATCGTGGTGGTTCTATCTCAATCCTAACTGGCGATACTACATCGGTTTTTGCTGATGCATCCAATGGTATTTCTCAAGCATTTGGCATGGCATTTGTGCCAGTTAGTTTTACTAAACCATTAATCTTCACGCATACATCGATCTTTTTTCTATAGGGTTGGTTTTATGTTGCAAATGCTGGTGATCTTCGTCGATTTCGATATCAAACTGGTGATAGAAGAATAATGGGTACTGGGCAAGTTCTTCTCACATACCCAAGTACATACCATTGGACACGTAGTTTAATTCTATCACCAAGTGGCGACCGTCTGTTTGTAACTGTTGGTTCTGGTAGCAATGTAGACATCGAATATCCCTCACGAGCTTCAGTACAAATCGCTAATCTCGATGGAACAGCTAATGCAACGTTTGCTTGGGGTTTACGTAATCCAGTTGGTATTGATTTCCATCCCAAAACAGGGGAACTCTATGTTGCTGTACAAGAGCGAGATGAACTTGGTGATGATCTTGTACCAGATTATTTTACTAGAATTCAAAAAGATGAATTCTATGGATGGCCATTTGGTAATGAAAAAACAAGATATTTATCTTTTCCACTCACACTATCATTTTAGCTTATCTTACACCGAAAAATGTCGATCCACGACGTCGTTTTGCTAATGGCTCCAGTGAACGTCCTGATTTAGTTGAAATAACACGTACACCTGATGTTCTCTTGCAAGCACATTCAGCTGTGTTAGACATGCAATTCTATCGTGGTACTCAATTTCCAAGTCGCTATCAAAACGGTGCATTCATTGCTTGTCATGGTTCATGGAACCGTAATGCTGGTACCGGTTATAAGCTTATCTTCATTCCATTTAATGATAGCAATCGTCCACAAGGATACTATGAAGAGTTTCTCAAAGGATTTCTTCTTGATCCACAAGGTCCAACGACCTATGGTCGACCTGTTGGACTACTGGAAATGAAAGACGGAAGTTTATTGTTTAGCGAAGATGGAAATGGACGCATCTATCGAATCGAATATGTTAAAAGTACTGTTAGTAGTAAGTAACCACTACCAAATACGCTTCCAACGCCACAACAGCGATCCTGAACGTCGCCTTATTTGTACTCTTAATTTTTGTTCTTTTTTTTCCGTTAATAGCGCTCTCGTAAAATAAAAGGTAATAGTATTGGAAATATTTGGTTTGTGATTGACAAAAACTATTTTATTAAAGTGAGAAAGAGTACCTCAATATCTAACAATTACAGATATGATGCAAACAAATGAATGTGCCTAGCGCACTTCAAATCGACATAAGGAATTTGTTTTTTCAATGGAAGATAGAAATATAAATGATCAGAGAGATGATTGTTTCGAAGCGAACAGAATAGACTACTAATCATTTAATGTGAAAACAAGAAGTGATACGCTATTGTTACATTGCAATCAGTTGTCTAATTTGATGAATGATTTGTCTAATTGACATTTCATCGTTCATGATTCTCTCTTTATTGTATCATCATCAATCAGCGATGAGTTAATTGATGATTTATCTCGTATTGTATAAAATCTGATGCATTCGAATGAATGCGTCATAACAAAAAATGACTCGCATTGTTGCATCCGATGATATGGCCAATGTACGACGATCTCTTGCGGATGCAGGAATACACTTTGATAAATTATATATTAATCAAGTATTGCATTGAACCTTTCTGTGTAGCGTATGATTATTGTAGTTGGATTTTTTTTGTCATAGGCATATTTCAATAGTAGTTTCACGATACAACCGTCGGAAAAAACTAAAAAACGATCTAAACCTGGTTTTTGGAAGAAACTATTGTGTGGATCTGGTGAGTTTCTTTGTGATTGAATTTCAAAACAATATATTTCATTTCTTATTTTTAGAAATGAAACAATGTTCGACAGGCACACAAACAAGTAGATAATAAAAATTCATCTTTATTACGATGAATATATAATCATTTACTTTTTGCTTTTTAATAGATTTAATAGTGCGCGATGATTATCAACACAGACCACCTCCTGTAACTTCTCGGCAACGTATGCCTCCTACAGAGAATACTTATGATTACCGGCGTTATCGTTCACTAAATCGAGAATACACTCATAAAAAGTGCGTACTTAATTTTTTTACTATATTTGTTTTAAGAAGTCTATCATTGTTTGTTCAGGTCTCAACAACCTATTCGTCGTCGACGTTCATCACTGATCACCCGATCAGTACAAATACACCGACAAAAGCGAATCGATGATGATGATGACGACGAGAACGATGAATTTGCAGTGTAATGATAGAAGTGTCATACGCGTGTGGGATATTTTATCGTTGGAAGATAGAGTATTTAGTATCTTTCTATTAAAATTGTGTAATACTTCGGTTTATTCTGTTTTTGTTTTTGTTATAATAAATTTGCTATTATGAGCAACACAATCGCATACATATCATTCTCTTCTATCTAAATCTTTAGACAAAGAAAGTGAGGCTCTTTCTCTCTCCCTATGCGTAATGGATCATGAATGAAATAGTACGAGTACAAATAAGGCATTTGATGGTAATAGAGCAAAGGATAAGTTCACATAATAGCGAACGGTAGAGTGTATATTCGTGTGCAATGAATTACAATTGACACACTTGATGTGATCAAAGAGTAGACTACACCTAGGAAGAATAAATTCAAGTGTGTATAGAGACGAAACAACAATAATGAGATGATGAAATCAGCAAATGTATACGTAATGAAAACGTATCCGTACGATAGCCGATGATGATGTTGACACAGTTGCAATGATTTTTAGAAACGTGAGTGCTAACGATGAAACTGAAACTACATTGAAAACTAAATACAAATGGATACAGCCATCGAACATATGAGTGCTAAGGAATAAGTCACTAGTCGTATGGGAAGTTGCACGTTTTTGATGATGTCATATTTAATGGGTTTATCTATGAATGTTGATATATATTGCATGTATACAATCATAACTAATATTAGTAAACGCGATACAAATAAGAAGGTTAAAATGTAGAAAGATGAGATATATCAACAAATTCATTTATTTCTTTGTTTCATACGTTTTGAACCAGAGCGAAGTTAGTGAGCGTGCATGCTCTTTCTTTCAATTTGACATGATTAAGTGAAATTGTGCGTGCACAGCCGTGTACGTATATTTCCCGTCGATATCATCTCAAGTGTAACATTACATCTTGATAAGTAAAAGTGACCTACTATATTTTCGCTCACACTATGTTTCAATTGATCATATACCTCATTCATAAAATATTGATATCAATAAGATAGTAAAAGTAAAATTGTAATTGCCAATTTCTCTCGTTCTTTTCTCGCCAAACGAGTAAATTTCCTGTGACAAATATATTATATTGATTTTCTTTGCTTTCTTTCATTCTGTTATGTTTTCTTTTTTTTTTTTGTCACTACGATCGGACACTTTGCAATCGTCTAGTATGTTGACACATATACGCGTACATACACACTCACACGTCTTTTGATTGTCGTATTGGTCATCTTTTTTCAACAACAATTAAGTGAAATAGAAAAAAAAAAGGGACGAGAAGAGAAGACGAACTGCATCAACAAACACTACTGCATTGTCAATCGGTCGGCCAGTGTATTTATGATTATACAAGACCCTCTCACGCATTACTCTCTTTTTAACTTATAGTAAAGTACGCAATCATATTGAACATTTTCATTCTTTGAATATATACACTGTGTAGTAGAAACGTGATCATATTGATTATTTTGTTTTTTTCTTCTTCTAGAGAATGCCAGCAGCAGCAACAGCATCTGATCGTTATTCAGCGGTTTCATCATCGTCTGCGTCTTCTAGTTCATCGACAAATTGCTACAATAATCTTAATAGCTATTCATCATCTCAAACATCTTCGACATTTTCACCTCTTCGTTCTGCTACATCATCACTTCACCTGTCGAAATTAATCAATACAGATTATCGATCCATGCAATCATTGAAATTGCAACAACAACAATATCAAACAAATCGAATGCATCAAACACCTGTAGCACGAATATCGCCCTTAATTAAGAATCAACAAACAGATTATCATTCGAAAGAACAAAGTTGGCTTAGTTGCGAAGAACTTGAAACAATTGAAAAACGTTTTACTGATCTTCTTCATGATATATCCAACAAAAATACATCTAACCATCAACAATATGAACAACGTGCAAAAAGTTGTGATAGATTAATAAACGATGAGCCAAAGCCTAAGCCGACAACATTGTCAAGCAAGTTTATATTGTAATAGGAAAGGATTAATCTTGATGTTTTTAATTTTTAAGATTCTCGTAAATCGTTGTTAGATAAATCAAAAGATGAAAATCGACGTGCTCGTTCCAATAGATCACATAAATCGACTATTGTTTCTGATAATGATATTCTTAAAGTTGAATTATCCTATCGAAGTATAGGCACACATGTATATGCAGCTCGATCTTTATGTGATTTATACATAACAACAGCTGAACGTTTAGCTAAACTTGAAGATTGGATTTTATTTCAACATGGCCTACCTGTATGGTTACTTAATTCTGGTACGAATCCAAAACGTCAATCATGCTTATCACTTGTTATTGCTGAATATGGTTCAGGTTTTCCTGTTTGGCAAGATAATATCGGTGGACATAGTGATGTTAAACAAGCACGTGAACAACACATTACATTTCGTTTGTCAGATAAAGTAACACTTGCTGTACTTCGTTTTAATAATATTCTAGCATCGAAAGAATTCTTTTCCTATTATGTATCGATACGAAATGATCATCGTTATAAACATCTTTTCTCCAATGGAAATAATCGAAGTTCATCGTGTGGTTCTATTTTAACTAGTAAAAGAAAATCTCATCGTCATGTTAATAAATCATCTATATCAAATCCTTGTCAATTTCAACATATAACACGTTTACAAGTTAAAGATTGTGCACATTTAACAACACTTAATCGATGTTTAATGTCTTCTGATATTTATTCAAATGAATTATTATGATGAAGGTCATGTGAAACAAAACAATTGTCGCGTTGATAACATGTATAAAGAGATAAGTTCTCACCGTCGTCATCAACCGATTGAATAGAATCATTGAAGTGTATAGAAAATTGACCTTTTTCTTTTTTGCCTTCTCTTTTATGTTTTGATTGATCTATGTTTCATTTTTGATGTCTTGTTTTTTTTCTCTTCGTCTTCTTCAAATCATATAAATATGGACAGTATAAAGTGGAAAGATAAGCAATGTATTGAAATTTTTATGGCTAGAGTTTAGTTTATTTGTATAAGTCCAACAACCATATCAATTGTTCGCCATTGATCAATTCGTATTTGCATGGGAGAAAAAAAGAAACACTAGAATAATAATAATGCTTCAGAACAAGAGATTTGTTCTTCGGTTCATTGAATTTACAATGGTTAGACCTTGACACCTTTTTTTTTTTATGTATGCCGAGCAAGATGAATAATTATTTATAATTAAGAATAAGAATAGCAAAATATTCCATACACCGTAACCAAATGTAAAAATGAAATGATTTGATGCATATATGAATATAGAATGAACATTTACTAAATGACCGCATAGAATAGAGTAAAAGGAGTAAATGTATGAATTGATGCGAGTAGAAGTCAATTTTTCTTTTTGTTACCGTTATCAATGAACATTCGTAATAATTTACAACAAGAAAGACTTCTATATAAGAGCGTACACTTCTGAGAATAGCTCGATTAGTTGGTTTTAATGTTGAGATGAATACAGTCTCGATCATTCAATTTTACAGCATAAAATTCTCTGTCAACGATGTCAAAAAAATAATAAGAAATGCTTTTTGAAAATTTGACATCGTTTACTAATATTTCTTAAATGTATAGATGAAACATTAACTTGGATATAATTTCGATGGTATTATGCGGCATGTTATTGAAATATAATATCAGACGAGAGTCTTGTATAAATCATGCAGTCTTGTTGAGAATGCATTACATTTATCTAATTTTTATTGTTATCCAATACTTGTCTGAAGTTCTCCGTACCAGAAAACCTTATGATTGCTCAACTTGCAAAATCTGATCTGACCTTGAGGAGACCCACGATTTCTTGTTGACCTTGATTCTATATATTTGAATTTTTTATGCAAAAAAAATTGAACCTGTCATGCTTGATAAAGTCCTTCTTTTCAAACGTTTATTAATTTTTTTGCATACTAAACGGATGACAACTTGAATAAATTTAAATAGTCTCAAGAAATACGTACCGATATTTAGATGCAATTCTTTTTAGACAATAACAAAAATAACTTTGGCAGGTACTTCAATTTAACACGTCTTTTCAAAGTAAAATAAAAAGTCACTAACTATAACTAAGCTCCTACCAACATAATCGATATGCGATAAGTAAAACATCTAGCATTCAAACAGAAGATTAACAAAAAATATCAGAGTCATTCACCTGTTCTTTGCATAAATTCAACTTGGTTTTACGGAAACGCGAAATATGTTCTCAATCATTTGATAAAAGACGACTAGACTGATGTTATCAATTTACATGTAAATGGAAATACACAATGATGTAAAAATATTCTGTAGAAAGTTTCAATGTTTAATTTGACTTATTACTTCTATCGACCGTAAACTAGTGGCATTCTCAGTTGTTTTCCTTATGCCATCAAAGTTTCATATGATTGGTTGAAACAATTATCCAACGAAGGCACTTGACCCTGTAGGTAGATGTAATGTTTTATTGCATTGATTCTTATAACTTATATTTCATAATTGCACTCATTTGTTCATTAATTTGGTTTCATTAGATTCTATCTATATCTTAATAATAAAATTATGTCAAAACGAGCACATATTCGTCAAAGACGAGGCAGTGATGATGATGATAATAGTCAGCCAGGTAATGACGATAGTAATGGACCCAATTCGAATGAAGGATCTGATAGCGGGTATGAGACTATCTTTTTGTTTTATTTTCTTCTTAGTTACTGTTTCCTTTTAGAGTTTCTATGGAAGATCTTAAATTAATTCAGAAACTTCGTCAACGTAAAAAAGGTGTTTCAGCAGAAGAACTTGCTCTTGGCAAACAAGCTAATCCATTGTTTGGTTCGAAAAAAAATGATGTATGTTCTATTGTCATACGTAGATAAAAAAAAGCGAATGAATTTTCTTTAGTCAAATGATCCATACAAATTAAAAACAGGTGGTCTTGTTGATATGAATTCTTCAAAATCACAACAACGTGGACGTTCATCGAAAGATCTAAGTACAATTAATGATAATTTTGCTCGAGAAACAAATACACGTGATGAAGATACTGAAATGCAGCGTTACATTGAAGAACAACTTATTAAAATACAACAAAAATCAACAGCAACATCAAATGCATCAACGAATGATGAATTAAAAGCTGTTTTTGCTACATTAAAAAAACCTGAAGATACTCTTTTTCATGTTAGTAAACATTTGATTACAGATCATTCAGCACAAGCGTCCGAAGAAATGCTTTCAGAACAAATGTTAAGTGGAATACCTGAAGTTGATATTGGTGTTGAGTAGGTTAATTTTCGAATCCAAACTTTTTCGTCTCTATCATATTTATCTTTGTTTGTTTTCGTAGAGAAAAAATACGTAATATTGAAGAAACAGATAGAGCGAAACGAAAATTATTACAAACATTATGCGAGAAAAAAGGTGTAGAAAAGAAAATGTCAACAATTGTTTCACAAACTCCAACACCAATCAGTATATTAGCTAGTACACCAGTTGTACCACCAACACCGACAAAACCGGCTTCAATTAGTTTTGTGCAACATAAACGATGTAAATAAATATTCAGCAGAATGATTCTGAACGGAATATTTCAATTTTGTTTTTAGTTACTACTACTGATGGAATGGATATTTTACATTCAAAACGATTAAAACAAAATCAAATCAAAGATACTGTTAAACCACAGCCCGTTGTTGGAAATAAAGAAAAACATCCAACTTTATTACGAGGTAAGATCAATTTTGTCATAGAAGATCGAAATAGATATAGCTTAGGTTAAACTAAAACTTCGAATGATAGACATTAAAACGTTCATTACATGAGATCTATAGATTACTGAACTTTTCTTTTGCTTCAATTTATCAGTCAAACATTTTTTCTCCAAATCAATTTTAATTTATATCATTGCTTTGTTATGTCAAAACAATTATAGCTTTACTCGAGAAATCTAAGGATGTTGATTTTTGAAAAACTGTATAATTCACGGGCTAAGGCGTTCATATCAACAGTAAAAAGTCATGTTGCTATTAGTGTAATAATATCTTCGGTTAAAACAAAGAAGCATGCTTATTCATAATATGTTTTAGTAGAATTCTTATATTTTTTCTCTTTTATAGATTCTAAACCAGCGGCAACACTAGAAAAGCCTTTATCTGAAACCGCTACCGATGATCTTGTATTCGATCAATTTCGTAAGAATCTTCATGGTTCAAGAAATTGGAAAATTCGTCACGCTTAAATATGTATTTTTGTAAAATATATTCAATAAAAAAAATTCATTTTAAAATTTTGTTTTTGTTTACATATGAATTTTATCTTATGTTTAATTCATTTAAGAAGTTTAAGAAGTAATTGATACGATGTCAGAAGAACGTTTCGTTCATGTTCTAGTCGAGTAATACGATTACGGAGATGTTCAATAAGTTGATGGTTATCATCGTTTATTGTAATACTCGTTATCGTTGTCGTCGTCGTCGTTGTTGTCGATCTCGGATAACATAATGATGACGTAAATCTTTGTGGTTGAGATGAATAATTAATTAAATTTGATGATATAGAAGATTTATTTTGATCCACGTCATTACTAAGACTTGTCATTAGACGTTCAATATCGACAAGTACTTGTCGTATTGTTGAACTGTCATCTGCAGTTTGACTATAAATACTATCAGTATTTCGTAGGGTATTCGTATATAAATCGGACATTTGTATATAATCGAGAAATTTACTATCTATCTATCTATGAATTTTAGTTTGTTCGTTCGTTCTACTTTTTCTTTCTTCTTTCTATATTCTATTCTAGTCCTCTATATATATTTCAGATGTCCTCACAGGCCGCTCAACAATTTCTATTAATAGCTAAATCTGTACGTGGTAAAGCTGCAATCGATTTAGTCACTCGTGTAATCGAACATGCGGATATATTCGGTTTTGATGAATTTCTTCGTTTGGATTCACTTGTAAATTTTCTCAAACAAGAAAATTCACAAATTCTATCAACATTAGAATTGTTTGCCTATGGTACATTAACGGATTATGAATCCGATCGTACACGTTATATGTCTTTGTCATCCGTAGCACGACGAAAATTACAATTATTAACATTAGCATCATTGGCTGTTCATGCACGAATATTACCTTATGCAATTCTATTAAAAGAACTTCAAATTGAAAGTGTACGTGAACTTGAAGATTTAATTATTGATGGGATTTATGCACAAGTTATACGTGGAAAACTAGATCAATTAAATAGTCGATTAAATGTTGAATTTGCTATAGCACGTGATGTCAATTCAGCTGCATTTAATCGTATGGAAGATGTACTTGAAAACTGGTGTAAAAACTGTGCAGCTTTATTAAATGTTTTAAAATTTGAAGCTATGAAAGCTAATGAACAAAAGAAAAAAGCTTTAGACGAACAAGATAAATATGATAAAGAAATGTTATCAATGATTAAAATTATTGATTTACAAGGACAAAATTCTGGTGGTAATATTGGACGACGAGATAGTAATGAAAATAATAATAATTTAAATATACTACAAGCTTCATCAAATATCTTAGCCAGTAATATGGATTCAAAACAAAGTGGAGGAAAAAAGTCAGCAAGACAAACTGTTAAAAGATTCTTTCGTTCATAATTTATGTCTGTGTTTGTGTGATTATTTTATTCTTGAAAATAAAAATTTGGATTAAATTTTGAGATTAAGAAACAAATAGATCTTAGAACAAGACACTAATGTAAGAAAGCTTTTATTTGATTAGATGAGTAATACATTTGATCAAGATTTTTGTCCAGCATGTGGAACAATATTGCCTTTACCAGATGGTTCATCAATGATTCAATGTTTACTATGCAAAAAAATTCAAGATATATCAGGTTTGTAAAAGTATTCATATTGATAATAAAAGATTTTTCATTTGATAGTATTTCATGGTACACAATCAACTATTCATGTTGATTTTCAAAATATTGAAGATAGTAGAAGAACATCAGAAAATAATGAAGCTATTGAGGGCACATTGGTATGATAGCTTTTTAAATTTTCTAAGCAATAATATTTCTATGTAAATATTACTTTAGATTCAACGAAAATGTCCTCGTTGTGGACATGATGAAATGTCATTTACAACAAGACAATTACGTTCAGCAGATGGTAATGTTTTATTTGTTTTTTTTTTCTAAATAAAATTCGTCTCTGTCAAATGTCTTTCTTCTTATTGCAGAAGGACAAACGGTCTTCTTCTTATGTCCAAAATGTTCGTCAGTATCTTTCTGTTTATCGATTAATACACGCCATCAAATTATATTTTTCTTTTCTAATTTAGATTTCAAGAATTGGAAAATTCTTAATGATATGTTTTTCTTTCGCTTTATGTTTATTCTTTGTTATTTGTTGTTATTTGAATAAACATATACGTAAATTAAAGAAAAATCCCTAGCCAACTCTCTCTAGAAGAATCTCCAAGGAGTTCACCGGAGAGTTGTCTGGGGAAAATGGATGAAATATCTAATTACTAATAAATTCTTCTTAATTTTCTAAAATTTAAAAAAAATTTAAAAGTTTTTTTTTATTTTAAAAAATCTCATCAATTCTTCCCAGAGAAATCCCCGGGGAGTCGTCGGGGGAGAGTGGATTAGGGATGTAATTGACAACAATCAAAATAGACAAATCTTACCAAAACAAAACAAAAAAGAATAAAAGACTTAAATATTTCGATCGATTTCAGTTCATAATTTTGTTGACCAGCATACAGATAAGTCAAGATTTATTAAAATTTTCTAATGTGAGTTAAACAGACTCGAAATGAAGTCTTTCACTTACATTAATTGACAAATTCAATATATGTTGGTGAGAAGTTACTTAAATGAAATATTTGATCAGTTATATGAAGAATAGAACTCGTTGCAAGTTTATCAATATTTTCAGAATACATTTCAATTGAGTTTTTATAAAGCTAAAATAAATGTTCATCAAGGTCATGAATTTTATAGATTCTCACGACAAAATGAGCATAAGTTCCATTTGTTAATTCTAGTTTTTTCTCCACTGAAAATCATTTCCCCCAATCAAATCAAATATCGAGCGAGTGGCTTGTCCTCACGTTTCTATTGTCATGGACGAACTTTATCGCTGTGAAAGCAAAAAATAAAACTGTATGTATTGAACTGTTGTGAAATAAACACTTGTGAATAGAGAGAAAACATATATTTAGCTACAAAAAAAGGAACACACTCTTAGACACGTTTTCTTTGTTTTCTTCAATATAAACTAGACACTAAGAAAAAAGTAGATTAACAGTAAAAGATGATGATTCAAAAAAAAAGAGAACAAGAAACGTAGCTAGAAACAAAGAGTACAGTCAAATAAGAACGATTTATCAACGATGAAAAGATTTGTAATTTTTTTACTTGTTTTTCCTTTGTTTTATTATATTTCATTTTTTTTTCAATCATAGTGGATTATGATAGTATTCATACGTGTGCAATAAGTACATTTAATGTTGTAGGAAATCAGATCTTGCTGTGCGATTTCTTTTAATTATTATGAGAGTAATCTTAGAACAGTGCACTTCTATGAGCTCGATTACCATTTAAATGTCAGAAGATTAGTCATTGTGATGTTCAACGTGTCATACAAACAGTGCATATCGTTCTAAACATTAGTCTATTCCACAGGTAAAATACGGTTGGAAACGACAAGGAACGAGAGGATAAATTAGCGGTTTCGGTCGTGTAAGAATGTTTCTGATCACTGTAATGTTCGACCTAAGTATTTACGGCTTCTATATGGTTTTTTTTAGTCTTGATAGGATTGAGTAGATGCTTAGTATCGATTGAAAATATGACCGTATATAGGTATTACTGATTCATCAGTCATATGACTTGATGTTATTTGCTTGAGTGTAGGAGAACTTTAACGAATTTTAGATTCTATATGATTAGTATGTGAATTGGATGACAACGTGGAATCAAGAGTAGTGCCGAGATACTATGGTCTTATCACAATGAAAAACCATACAATTATTGCAATCAATGTCTGATGGAATTTTGGGCGCAACTTGACGGTGAAAACGTGTCCAAAACGTTTTCTTGTAGTTGATTAATTGGTTCCAGGTCGTATAGTAGATACAAGTGAAATTAGTACACTGTATTTGCTTGATAAGATTTGATATGAGTACTCAGGACAATCATTCCGGCCGCCGGAACGAGTATCTTAAAAGGCCTAAAATGGCTATAAAACGGTCATCGTTTTCAACACTATATTCGTCGTTTTCCGAGCTGACGCAAAACAGCGCCGTTTTTCAACGTTTCATACTGTTTTTACGTCGTTTACGTACCGTTTTCTTGAACATGGGTAGCCTTGAGGACTAATTTGCAGGTGAAGGTACAAACACCTAGAGATTATCCGGAAACAGATATTTCTAGTTAAGCATAGACATAGATACAATAGTCATCTCTGAAAACAAAAATATTAAAGAAAAAATCCATTATTTATCTAAGATAAAAGAAGTCTTTACTACTCAGTCAGACAAAAAACAAAAAACAACGCGTTAAAACGCGTCGAAATTTTAACGACAAAAAATTTCGAAAAGCCACACATTTTTTGGATTTTTTTTCGTTAAAGTTCACCCATACATTTTATTTCGTTCAAAACTTTAACGCGTTTTAACGCGTTATTTTTTTGTCTGATTGAGTACCACCGAGACCGATTTTCGCGCTTATCAGTTTTACTTGACACCGTTCCCCCTCAGAAAAATAACATTGAACCTGAAGAACAAGCGTTGTCATGGCTTACCGCTGTGGATATTCTTCTAGAGAAGAGCGATTTCGAACTGATTCATTATGAAGCTCCACAAAAAATTCTCGATTGCCAAATAAGTTACTATTTGACAGACTAAACTTTATGCAGACCGTCATTCGAATCAGCTCGAATTCTCTCTTCTTTAGAAGAACGTCCACAGTTGTAAGCTGTGACGCCACCAATTTTTCAAGTGCGTTGTTATTATATGAAAGAAGGCGCTGTCAAGTAAAGCTGATGTTTCAAATCGGTCTACAACGCTGCTTTGCATATTTAGTTCTCATGAATCTAAATAGAAAAAGAAAAAATTATTTAGAAATTTTAATACTTACATAATTTTTAGTTTAAGCATTGAACTAAATATAGAAATCAAGCATATATATTTATATAAATAAGGAGTGCTTACTTTTAAGACGTTGTTGCAATGAACAGAAAGAGAGAAAGACAAATAACTATCTATAAAAATTTGTCTACTTACATTTTGTTGAGTTGGAAATTGAACTAAATAAAGAGAAAATATATAGATAACTGAATGAGTAGGAAAATATACTTACTTTGAATACATGGTATGAAGAAATCTAAATAGAAAAAAGGAAATAACTAGAGAGAAAATTTGAATACTTACGTTTTTATTTTGAATTTTATATCGAACTAAATATAAAGAAGGATGAAAATGTAAGTAAATGATAGTTACTTTCCCTATAAGCTGTTGAGATGGATATAAATTTTAAAACGAGACATGTGTAGATATTTTGGAAAGTATATTATTTACATTACTTTGACTTTAATATTCAAGCATGTACAAGAAGAATATAAATGTATTTAAATAAAATGCTTACTTTCCATTTGTTCGCGAGGGCCCAGGTCGAACATTACGACGACCTGATGCGACCGTAAACGGCCGCATACGGCAACGTACGACACAAGCTGATCAACCTGGGGGCTGATGTAAAAACAACACCTTTTCTGAATAGCTCTACGAGTTTGGAATAAACCTACAATAAACACAATGCTTGTGAGAGTGATGTAACTAGAAGCATTATTATGAAATTGCCTGTATAAGCCCGTTTGATTTTGATTTTCTAAAGTGCGTGGATCAAAGTTTAGCTCGAAGCACTTCTACAGTTATTGGGAAAGTTATAATAATAGTAATAATATCTCCCATAGGTTTATCGTTCGTTGGGGCCGGCGCTCAAGGGTCCACAAGCAGCCAGGTTCTATCGTTTTTTTCTCTTTTACGGACGACGGTATCTGCACCCCATTCGTCCAACGCTTCCCCCGTTAATGATTATGGGTTGGCGATCATCATAGGATCACGTGGTCGTGACGTCTATGTTGAAGTTATTGTTTTAACTATGCATACTGACTAATGATATAATCGATACGCTATCAGATGAGTCATCCGGAACAATTAGCCGTTAGTAACTTGTTCAGGGTTATTCCATGGTTGGTGATACTGTGGTTTGAACACAGTACTTTGTGAATATGTGTCGAATAACATATCCACTCAATCATGGCGGCTATTGGGAAAGTTAGCGCCCCCCTATATCGAGATATTGCGTTTGAAGAAATAGATACGAATAGAGGTGCAAGCCGTCAGCTGAGAAACACGTCGGCTCTAGCAAAAATACCGGCCGTCAGCCGTCGGCTTCAGCAAAAATCGGCTGACGGCTTTCACTTCTAGATACGAAGCGAAAAGTGCATTGATGTATCAATAGCTGCATTGTGAGAAAAGTACTCGATGAAAATGTTTATTATTTCCAATCATAGTGGAAATCTGTTTCAGTCGGTTGCATTGTGTTGTACGAGATTCTTACTTTATATCAGTCGAAAAAAGTATTGGATGAACTAAAAACAAAAGAATTTTTTCTAAAATGACAAACAGTGGCTGCTCTCTTTGATATGATTTTCTATACATGAAGATCTTATTTGTCAATGTTGTAAGTAAAAAAAATTCATTTTAAGGAACTGGAAAACGAGGACCGGACTGGTCACTCCAAGGGCAAAGTTGCAAATCATTTTAATTAATTATTAATAAACGAATCCTGAGAAAAATTACTTTTAGGACGTTGAAAAAGTTAAGAAACGGAAGCGTAAAAATGCATAATTTTTGAGTTTTTAACGGATAAAAGCGCATAAATCGAAAAATAAATCTACATATTTGAATGCTGAAATATTATAACGCGTTAAAATGCGTTCAAAAGTCGAAAAAACAGCGTATTTATGATGGTCTATTGTTAAAACAGCGTTTTCTTTAGAGACTTGTCTGACTGGATAATCAACAGAAATAAATATTCTAGGTGTATGACTTGATTGTGCATAAGTTAAGTCAATAGGCAGATCATATTCTTCATTGAAATTAATTTTTGAGATTCGATGATATTGTTTATACCATTTGAATTAGTACTTGAAATAATTAAGGGAATTGTTGAGCTGTTGCAAACTTTAACAATCGAACATCGAATAACAACGAGAGAATTACTTCGCATTTCATAATCATAAAGTTGCTTGTGTGTTCAAGTTAAATTTACAGTTTTTATAAAAATCTCTAATCTAAAAATTTAAAGTTGAATCAAAAATGTTTTTGTTTCCTTGTATTATATTATTGTGACAGTAAATTCGTCTCTTAATAATTCACAGATGACATCATTCATGTGCAATTTTGACAGTACGTCGTCTAGCAGCAGAATGAGTCAAGTAAGCTGACAAAATTTTTTTAAATATTTCTTCTCTTGAAAGCTCCCAGGTCGTGGAGGTACGGTGGGAAACGGCGGGAAAGCGCTGGAAAGTGGAAGGAGCATTCAGGTCGGAAATTACCGGATTTTTCCTGTGGATTTCGGTCAGTTTTCTGTGCTTTCCGGCTGGAAGTTGACTGAAATATACAGGAAAAAATCCGGAAATTTCCGACCGGAATACTGCTTCCACTTTCCGCCGCTTTCCGGCCAGACACGGTGATTTTTTCGCGTCTTTCCGGCCGGTTGCTACGGTATCCGTCCTCCGGAATCATTGACCTGGGCTCTGGTAAAACAGGTTCATTTTTTACATTTTCAGAGACCTAGTCTCGGGCGTCAAATCGAGTCATTGTTAAAATTTTTGCTAATTCTTTTTCTTTGTATAAAACATGACATCGATGTTTGCGAGCTCTTTTCAACTTTGTTTTTGTCGTATTTAATAGTAATCAAGAGAATGCTTAACAACTAGCTGATGATTTATTATTTGTGTCAACCCCAACTGTCTATAACACACGCTGTATCGAAATAAATAAATTCGTCCTATTGCTGCATTCATAATAAATCTTTGCAAACATATGAAAATTAATTGTTTCGGCCACAGATGCAGATTTCTTTGATTTTCTTTGCTTTCTTAATGAGATTTCAATGGATTAAAAATGATGAATCCATTGAAAGTATATACCATTGGTTTCAATGGAATAAACTCGGTTTGACAAAATCCAAATATCGGCGAAAATCTCCCATTGTGGCTTAAAAAACGAATATAATCAGATTGAAATCATGCGATTTTGATCGACATTTTAGTCCAACAATAATCGGTTGTAATCTGATTCCTTGCAAATGGTATCAACCCTTGTTCGACGAAACAAGAAAATAAACGATTCACATACTCTAATTACATTCAGGAAATCACCATGGAACCAAGTAGCATGCGTCCTTTGGAAGGGGAAATATTTTTCAGAGATCACTAGTTGTTTTCATGTGTTTCAATCAATCTATCTTAGAAGAACACTTTTATATCGTATGGAGAAGTTTTGTTTTGTATAGAATTGAGAAGAAAAAAATACAATTATTTATGTATCGAAATCTTAAAATAGTTTCTGCTTGTGTTGAGCTCTAATCATGGGTAGTGCAAAGAAGTCACAAACTGACGGGTTGGAATTAGCACGTAGAAAAGTAAACTCGCGACGGACCACATGAATGCTGCGTTTTGCACCGAATTAAAAACTTCTTTTATCATGATATTCAATTGAAAAATATCATTTGACCTTTGAATTGTGTAAAATGTCACTCATGAAACGCGGTGGATTAATTATATTAGTAGTATGAGTACATAATTATAATATATAGAAAAAGACAATATAATATATAGACTATTACTAATAAATTAGTAGAATTAATCCTTAAAAATGATATCATTTTTTGATGATGATTAAAGTTGTAGATGACTAAAAGGTTCTTTCTAAATCAATTTTAAATTTCTACAAGGTGTTTAGTATTAGATAAATACATTTCATCCTTGTTCTTTCATTTTAGTATACAGCCAACGTCTTCGTAGCATTTGATTGTTATACACTAAACTTTACATTAGTGCACTCTTCTTTTTCTTTTTCTTTTGATTCACTTTCTAGTTTTATTCATTTGCTACACAAAATGAAATTAAGTGATACTACAATATTGACTACAGCTACATTTATTACCAGCATTGGTGCTCTTTTGACTTTGATTGGCTTAACAACGCCACGATGGTTAAAAAATGGTTATGGCCTTTGGAATTGTAGGAATGTTTGTTCACCATCTGCTGCTACTTTGACTGTTTTAGCATTGATTTTTCTTGTGATTAGTATTGTTTTATTAATAGTTATACTTGTTCGTTTATTACCTGAAAAATTAAGAATCATACCATTGGGTTTACTTGTTATTGCGACACTTTTTCTTATAATTGCTACTACAAGATATTTACGACGTTTTGGAATTGTTGATTATAGTTTTGAATTAATAACTACAGCTCATGCTTTTGCCTTTATTGCTTCAGTTCTACTTGCGTTTTGGCTTGGCACAAAAATGAATGAAAACTCAATTAGAAATACTACAAGATCTACATTACCATCGTCAACCATTGTTTTTTCTTCATCATAAGAATTCATCAAACTTTTTTTTTCTCTACAAAAATACTTGTAATAATAAATTCTACGTATTATCCATAGTTTTTTTTTTCTAAACATGGACACAAGTTTTGAAATTTTTGATGCTTAATGTAGAATTTTCAATAATATTCTTTTATACGCATTAGTTATATATGATGTTCTCAAAAGCGATATCCAACAGTGAAATTCATTTTTTTTGTCGATTGCTATTTAGTTTGTTATGAATAAATGTTTAAGTTAAATTTTACTTTAATATATGTAAAGAATGAATGCGTCGACCTAATTTATGCTACACATAAGCAAATTTCATGCTCAAAATTAGATTTCATAGCTATTCGGCACGATCAGTGCGTCATCTCTCTACAGAACAGACGATATTTCAGAGATTTGTCGTTTGTGATCGTCTATTATAGAATGCGTATATATATATATATATATATATATGTGTGTGTATCTCTACCTCGATCGCCGACATAACAAACAAAAACAAATCAGAGAAGTGCATTCATTGCATTCAGTGAATACCGTCATCACTATCTTGCTTTGTTACATACATACATACCGATATCAGGTAAAAATTTACTATTTACTACCGATTTAAAAAAAACAATAATCTTTAATTTTAGTGAAATAAAAATGTCTGATCATCCAATTCATCGTTTATCACTCGATGGTCAAATGTGTGTAGAGCCATCATGTACTTCAGTAGCAAGACACCGTTGCAAACATTGTCAAAAAGCGTATTGTGATATGTGCGTTCGAGTACATAAACGTTATGTTTTACAAGAGATGAGTGATATAGCTAAGCAAGTAATTATATATATATATATAGAGAGAGAGAGAGAGAGAGAGAGATTTTTAATTAGAATGCTTTATTTCATTTCTTTTTCATATTGAGATGGATATGAATCGTCAAAAAAGTCAAATGGAAGTTCGGTCATTTATTGAAAGACAACGTGCTGATGCTCGTGCAAAAGCTGAAGCAATGCAACGAGATATTATACGAAGAATAAATGAAGCTAATCAAAATGTTTTACAATATATGGATGATCGTGCTCAAATGAAATTATCACGTTTAGCTGATGCATTACATACATTTGATAATGATGCATCTGAATTGAAACAATCACTTCATGTCGAACAATTTCTTTCAGCTAAAAGAATTATTGAATTACGAACAAGATATGCAGCTAATATGTTTGATGATAGAAAAAATAATGATGATAATAATGAAGAAGAATCAGATTCAAGTCTATCAGTAATAAATGAACAGTCGGATTGGGAGAAAAGTTTTTTTGCCAATGGAGAAAAATATCGAATGTATGATGAATTAATTAATCTTCGTGCTAAATGGCCTTTTCTTGCGCCAGCTCTCACATCAGTTTATTATGCAGCTGAAAAAGAATTTTCACTGGATGAGATTCGTACGTTTCTTGAATATCGACATGATAAAGTTTTAAATTTACTTACTGAACATTGTAAAGCAATGGGAAAAGGTTTCTTTTTTACGAAAAAATAAATTTTCTTGATTTACTTTAAAATTCTTCCCTCTATTGTAGGACCTCTTCATCCAACAATTGAAGATCTTTCATTCTATCGATATAAATCTTCAATACCATTAAATAAAATACATGATGCAAACTTCGATCGTTGTTTGCACAATACGGCAACACATGACGAACATAATGATTATCATCATGAACTAACTAATACAATGAGTGAATCAATGCGATTGTAAACAAGTTGCTTCAGACGGTTTTTTTTAAATTTAACGTTGGTTTTAAAGTACACATTTTTATTCGAACTTTTTTGTTATTAATAAAATAAAAAATAAAAATTTCTTTGTTTATATTCTAATTACAGTAGATGTTGAAATCTATTGTTGTTTTTATCCTTGAGCTGTATATTTCTCCGATTTGAAGGATATGAAAAACAAAAGTGTACTGTTTTCTACCATATAACTAAGCTCTAGAGATTGTTTCAAAAGGTAAAACTTTCAAATGTCAAAAAGAGAAAAGAATCAATATTATTTTCACAGAATAAATTACGTTGACTATCAGCGTTTCTAACAGCAAGTGTACACAGCAAAAGCAAAATGTCTGGAACACCTGCTGTTTCCGAAATACACTCTGATTTACACGTTGCTCAGAAAGCAAAAATTTAAGGCGTACACTTTGAAAAAGAAAATAACACTTTGATGTTAGATCACGAAAACTGATTTCGCTAAATCTTTGTCTGTTTGGACGGAATTAAATTACTGCCGTCGTCATCACCACTTCCCAGGTCGTGGAGGTACGACGAGAAACGGCCGGAAAGCGCTGGAAAGTGGAAGCAGTATTCCGATCGGAAATTACCGGGTTTTTTCCTGTGGATTCCGGACAACTCCCAACTGGAAAGCACAGAAAACTGACCAGAATCCACAGGAAAAAAATCCGGTAACTTCCAACCAGAATACTGCTTCCACTTTTCAGCGCTTTTCGGCCAGATACAGTGATTTTTCCGCATCTTTCCGGACAGCTCCTACGGTATCAGCCCTCTGGAACCATTGACCTGGGTTGCTGTATCAACAGATTCACATTGTGAGGTCGAAATTCTACGTAAAAATGTATTTATTAATTCATCAATAACCGTACATGCTATGAATGAAAAGTATTCAACTGAATGTGATAATATTGGATAAAAAGTAGCAACACCTAGTAATGCTCTTGTTTGGTTGTTTATAATTTATGTGACTTTCTTTCTCTATGAAACAGATAAAAAAGAATTTTTCTTATTATCTTTCTAGATTATCTGACCTCTTTTCGTTTATTTACACTTTGATACACTTTGTTTATAAAATCAAAGGGTGAAGATACACGTTTTTCACATAAACATAATGTACAAAAACATTTTACTTCAGATTTCTATTAGAAACACTGCATGGGATCAACCTGGATTTAACACAATTTATGACCAAAAAAAGGATTCACCTAAATTAAATACTAGTTGATTTCGCTATTCAGCTGTGCAAACTGATATTCTTTAGCTGGAATTCTTCTGGCGACATTGAAGGTAGTGTTACCCCTCATAAAAAGCCCCCCACCCCCTTGTATGAGGTGAAACACTAACTTTAATGTCACCAGTGAAACAGTGACTAACAATATATCATTAATTTTTTTTTATAGATTTTCGTTGATGGCAATAACTTTTTATTTAGTAGTTACACCAGTTTAAATAACTTCTCTTTCATCAGCGATGAGCGTAGTTACCATGCCATGAAGTTTGCAAATTTTTCTCATTCTACAAGCGACGAAATAATCTCTCATTGTACTGTACATGAAATCCAAACGGATCGAGTAACAATTGCTATAAATACTAAGAAGGTAGGCATTCAATTGAAAAGCAGCAAGCGCACAATATCACATATTTCTCTCATTAATTTTCAAGACTACATCTAATAGAGTTATAACATAGAATGTAAGATCGTGAATTCCTTTTCATTTGTATTTTACTAAGCGTGTTACTAATTGCATGCATATCCCCGATATACTGAATAAGAAACTATCTGTACGAGCACTCGTGTTTGACTCAAAACATAATTGTGATGATACGATCTTCTTCAGTCTACTTTTTCCAAAATAGAACTATTGATTTCAAGACACTTTTGAAGTTGATATTTCTATTGATGTTTAACGAGCTGAAAGCTGAGCGATATCTATTGTACTGCGAACAAATATCATACTTCGACTTCCTTGTAAATATTTAGAAAAATATATCATTAAAATTTTTTATCTAACAAAAGAATCACATAAATGATATGAGATATTCATAAGGCGAAATCGACTGGCTTTATTTTGCTCACTTGAACTATGAGATTTAAAAAAAATGACACCCCTGAATTTGAAAATCAAAAGCGGCAAAATATGCGATTGTAGGATCTTTTGGTTTTAGTAAATAAATCACTTTTCGAAAAGGGTTTGTTTTCTAGATATCTGACCGTTTTATTGATATCAAACTAGCACGAAATAAATCAATGATTCAAAGTGCGTTCAAATGTCAGAGTCAAAATAGATATCCACGACTCAAACAACTCCTTCAGTGTGAAAAAATGAAAAATCAGGGAACGAAGTATGCTCTACAAATTGTAGATAACAAGTACAGTATAAATTATTTCATTTACAGACGGACCGTTAATCTAAATGCATTTTTTCTACTTCTTTCAATTCAATGCGGTGTTGAAGCTTTAAATTACGAGATCTGAGAGTTTGAATCGCTTTTTAGCGGCTGTAATCATCACACGTTACGTCTAGGAGTGATGTCAATATTTTATTGATACCTAATTTTAATTAATTGACGCTGATTTACCTGTCGTGGTGAGTTTCTCCATAAATAATCTTTTTATTATCTGTAGAGTCACTTTCTATCGTAAATTCGTTCGATCTACAATTATTGATTTTATTCATCAAATAAACGAATGATATGACGTAAGAATTGAGTATGACGATTAAATTTTTGCTATTAAGCTTTTATAACCTAGTCTCATTCTTTTATAGTCTATACAGCTACTATGCAAATATATACGTATGTCTTTCAGAAACAAATTAATATCACGAGATTAGAATTTAATAGTGTACATTAAATTGGAGATGACGTAATTATTTCAGCTACTACTGATTGCTCTTTCTTGATTATTACTTGCTAATATAAAATATAAATCAATCAATTCACTAATCAGAGTTTTTGAATTTGAAGAATAATAATAAAAATCACTAAGTGAATGTTCTCATGGCATATTATTAAATATCAAATTTAGATGTTTTTCAAATGCGATTAATTTCGGCAACATTTTATCATTGATTAATAAATTTGTAGATTGATGATTGGTTAACATACTATAACAGCTATCAGTGACTAGGTTAATACAGACAATTTATTAATTGCTATATTTTGTTCGTTTTCCCCACAGTCAATGATAATGTATAGTGTTGTTAGAAATGTAACTTGTTTATATGATGAATTAAAATATGTTGGAATAAATTAACAAAAATCCATATAAATTCTAATTTTTAAAAATTCTAACATAAACTGTTAATTTAAAACTTATTTTTTTTACGATTACAGATCGCTTTTTCTTTTCTTTTCTATTCTAGAATTTGAATGTTGAATATGCAGTTTGACATACGAAGGTAAATATCAAATATTTGTAATCAATATTATTCAATTCATTTGAGTTTATTAGTCAAGATGGGAAAGAAATATTTTTGTGTCTTCACAGATTAGTCTAGACACATTTGACGATTTCATTTACCTTTCGATGCCACAGAATGGTGAGAAACACACGATCTAAACGCTTTATTCTATTTCTTCATATCATAGAGTGCATATTTTTTATAGGACAAAGCAAAACAGACAAGAGAGGGAGATGGAACAAAAACACGAAACAAAATAGTAGAGAAGGAATATGCGGACAATCAGGTGAACATAGATGAAAGAAGATAGATGCACTGGTGCTATAACTGTAAGTGATTAGCTAATAGTCGCAGGAAAAGTGAACGCTACAACAACAAAAGCATCATAATCAATAAATGAAAATAAATAATGGTACGCAATTGTGTTGATGACGAGCGTCACAGTATTATTATGGAAACATCACGAAGAATGTTGAACAGAATTGACAAATCATAGCAGATGCATTAAATTATCTCTATAGTTAGGATTAAAGACAGTATATTTATTTAAAAAAATATAAATTTCTCATAATTCATGAACTTCTTCTTTCTGAAAAATGAACAGCCAAGAGATAAGGCAAAAGAAAGATCGAATAAAGCAATCTTGATGCAGTTACAAACAGCAGCTTCATCGTGTGTCATAACTTTAATCCCTCATGAATTGAATCAATAGCTTTTTTCATAATAATAATAAATATCATGACTTTTGCTTCAATTAGATTTGATATCTATCGAAAAGTTCCTAAAGATCTCACTCAACCAACAACTACTGGTGCAGCGATCTCAATTATTTGTGTCACATTTATTTCAACATTGATTCTTATTGAATTTGACTATTTCATTACACCTGAAATGTATGTAAATAAATTTCTCTGTCATAAGATAAATATTTACTCCCATCCATTTCGTTAGTGTAAGTGAATTATTTGTTGGCATACCAGAAAGTGGCCTAGCTGATCGCATACCGGTAAATATTGATATAAGTATACTCAATATAGATTGTAAATGTAAGAAACATATGTTCTTTATTTTCTTTAATAGAGTATCATGTGTTTATTTTAGATGTTGGTATCGATATTCAAGATGATCTTGGCCGACATGAAGTTGGATTTATTGATAATACATTAAAAACAACGGAGAATAATGAACTTGGTTGTCAAATTAATGCTTCTTTTAAAATAAATCGTGTGCCAGGCAATTTTCATATCTCTATACATTCGTCACATGTTCAACCTGAAAATGGTGATATGAAACATGTTATACATGAATTAACTTTTGGCGATTCAATTAAATTATTGTGTTAAATTGGTTTTTTTAATTAATTTTGAAAATCAAGGATGTTTTTTTCATTGACAGGGCTTTCGACAAATTCCAAATCGCAAAGCATTTCTTCCAATGCGATAATTTAATAATACAAATCGGCCAGGTCATGTTTCACACGATTATTTAATGAAAAGTGTACCCACTAGTTATGAAAATCTTCATGATGATCAACGTTACCCATGTCAATTTACATTTGTTTATAGGGTTAATATGAGGATTCATTATTTTTTTTATTGAATGAAAAATCTTTTCAAATACACTTAGGGTATATTAAGCATTCGATGTCGAATTAAGAGAGAAATTGTTTTGCGAATGATCATATTTCAGAAAGAAACAAACAAGACAATCTTCTTAACTATCAGTTTTCTTTTTTAGTCAGAGCCTGTTGTAACTGTCGGACCTTGTTAAACTCTACGCACAATATATTGGTGTTTGAACTCTGTCTCTCAGACAATTCTTCTATAGAAAACAGTAAAAGGGCATTTGAGAATAATCTTTTGAAACGGATTTGTACAAATTAAAAACTAGCATATAATCATTCTAATGTTAGTAGTATAGACGATAGTGAACTTCTTTAGTCAACATTCTAGTGTTAACCATTGACACAAAAGTTAGCCATGCTTAATTGATGCATGAATAAGTTATAGTACTATATATTTCTTAGACTAATTAATTATAATTTACTTCTGAATATAGACTACTAATAATTTTCTTTGATTTCTCTTACTTGTTTTTATATAAAGATTTTCAAAGCTGATATTTAAAAATACCGTGTTATAATATGTAGTTTAAAAATGAGTAGTAAAATCTCATCTTCATAGAGAACGATTGGCACTAGCGTGAGTACATCACCGACTGTGAGAGAATTGCTACATAATGGCTTATGGCAAAAAATACAAACATCTAAGTAGTGGCACATTATAAACGTGACATATATCTTAGTAATTTTTCCCTTTGTATCGCAAGCATGATAGATGCTAATACCGTACGATCCCAGTCCTAATATTAGTAACATCTCGTCATAGTATATGAGTTTTTTTTCTTATTAGATTTCTAAAAATAACTAAATGAAGTGAAAATACAAAAATTAGTATCTCAAAATATATCGAATATAATGATCACTCTCTGATAAACAACAATAGCTGCACTGTGCGTCACATTTTAGTCTCACAGGGCCTTAAGTAACATCTTTTTGTTCAAATATTCGAAAGAAGTTCCTATGACCTATTTATTACTTTTCATTGGTGATGAAAAGTTTCTATAAGTTCAATTCTTCTTTTTATGACACACCGCTCATGACATTAACATCAAATAACGAGATCAAAACTATCAGTTGTTTTTCCAGAAATCTCTTTCTTTCTCTATTTTACACATAATAATTACCCTTACAGTATTAAAATACCAATAATGAGTGAAATCGTCATATTCTTTATTTTTATATTGTCGCTGTAGTTCGATGTCAAAATATGAAGATAAGGGTTAATAAAGATGAAGTATGAAATAAGTAAACGAAACAATTATTGCACAACTTTTCTTCAATCCTTCGACTTTTCTTACATATTATTTTTGTTGAGGTTTTCGTAGATGAAATTTGATCTATTACGTACATCTTATGGTTCCAGTAATATAAATAACATGTCAGTATATATCATTCAAAAAAAGAAAGACTCACTAATTAAGCATAATGAGGTTCGTCTAGTCACTATTAAAATATATTTATCGAGTAAACTACAAGACAGAAAGAAAGATCCAGAATAAAATATTGTGTAACAGAAAACCAACTCGACTTTTCAATAGTATGCCTATGAATAATTATTTGCTTACCGAGATCGAGACAATGCATTCTGTATTAAGATTCTATCTGATTTTTGTTTTGATTGTTTATGTTATTTCACAAAGATTCAATAGAAAAAAAAACTCGACTGAGTTTATCTCATATTTTACTTTAGAATATATCTATATAAAAGCGTGATATTTTATCAGAAAAGGGTTAAACCTGATTAACTTTTGTCTGAACTTGAGTGTACGTTATTATCATGATCATCTTTCACTCGCAATCAAATGTTTTCAATCAAAATCATCTCCATATTCATATGAAGTATATCCACACTATTGGAAATCCTTTTTCTTTGAAGATAAAGAAAATTAATTATGAATGAGTCTTGCAGATTGTTAGAACTGATAAATCTAAACATACATTTTTGTTTTTTATTCCTAGGAATATAATCCATATCAAACTCATGATACTGGTATGATACTTACAATATGGTTTCGCTACGATAGAATAGTAAAATCTAAAGCGATAAGACATATTTTTCATCTTGGATTGATTCTTTTGGCCAATTACTGTTAAATATACTGAACACCGACAAAAATTCTATGCATTTATAACATCGATATGTACTGTTGTTGGTGGTTCATTTACAGTTGTTAGTATAATTGATTCATTGATATTTACAACAAATGAATTATTTAAAAAGTTTGAAATTGCTAAAACAACATAGAGTTGTTATATTTCATTTTGATCTTTTCTAATCATTCTGTTGAACTGTTTATATCAACAATAAAAACAATATATTATTAATCTTATTCATTCCTTTTTCTATTCATAGTAATATCTTTTCGTTATAATAAACTAGTAGTTTCTTGATTATAGACTTATAAAAATAAACGACCAATTGTTGTTGTGGAACAAAACTATCACAAAGTCTGAATCGAATTTCTATTTAAAAAAGAGTTCCATTAGGACAGTGTGGGCAGTTTAGCATGTTTCAATTAATAATATTTGCTGTTGAAAATAGACAAGAAGAAGAAATGATTTAAAAGTCAATTGATATTTTAACATATTGCATTTGTAAATAAACAATCAAGTGACTGTCACATATAACCATCTTATTTTCTCATGAGAACGAAATTCTAATTCAATGCATCCCTAACTCTAGCTATAAAATTAGTTTCTGTTGGTCTTATATTGTTTTCCTTTTCTTTTTCTCATGAGATAGTGTTTTACATGACGGTAGAATATTAATATACTATATATAATGACATTGTATCTTTGAGATTTTGTCATCGATGAAGATAGTGCTATCAACATCTTAGTTACTAATTGTTCTCTACTCTAACACTAGCTTAGTTGTCAGTTGGCACTCTCTTTGTTTTATTACAGACGATAAAACCTCCTATTATCTCATATACGTACATGACATAATCGTTTTATTTTCTATGTCACCGAATGCTTCTGGCAATTTTGAAATGAATCATTTCAATCTTTTTGTAAAATTTATAAATTTTCTTCTTCAATTGGTACTCTTATACTTTTCATATCTATAAGCTTATTTGCTCAATAACCAGTAAATTAAATAAACAAAAATTTTCTGTAGGAAATAATCTGTGAAAGAAACACCTTATTAATGTGTTATTAGGAAGCGATAAATAATAGTTAGCAGATTTTTTTTCTAGAAAAATTAAAATAGCAAAACGATGATTTAGCACGAAAAAAAATAATAAATATATATATATATATATGATGTTTTAGTTAAGAAATGTGACGCTTGAAATATAAGTTCCAATTTACATACTTGAGTTCTATGATTATATAGCACTGCTCAACTTGTCTATGCGAGTATATTTAAACAAGTTTACGTGAAAGCATCACTTAACATCATCCTTCCTTGTTCTTTGACTAGTAAATACTTCAAAGGCAGCAAATTGGTTTTACTCTCATTGATCTGCATATTCATGCATTTTGCAATGATATCTAAGAATCTGATAAGTATAAAACTCTATTTTATTTGATTAAATCAATATGGATGATATTGATAAAAAAATCTGTCATCATGGCATTGACTTCTGAAAGCAAATCTTCAGAGAAGCTTAATAATAGTAAAAAGAAACATGAAAATATGATTTTTCAAAATTACAGCGAATGCTGTTAATCAACTCTGAAATTGACGATTAACCGGTAGTTTGTCGCTCAAAATAAGAAAAACGATTGTCTATTATAAGGTTGTCACTTCAAACTTTCATCGTCTGTCTCTTATCCATTCTCTTGGTTGATCTCCTGTTTTCTTTTGATATTTTGTGTTTTTCTTCTTCTTCTTCTTCTTCTTCTTCTTTTGCTATTCTCATCATTTCTTTTTGTCTTCGTTTAAGCAGTGCCGAAGCTTTGTTAGTCTAGTAAGAGACGAAAACTAGCAAAAAAACAGACAAGACTATTCACTAGAGCGAACAAAAGCAAGAATCAACAATCAAAATTAGTTGTATGCTTGCATGAGTAAGTCTTATATCATTTTTTTCGTTCAGTTTACCATTTTATGCTCATAAAATCAAGTCAAGTGAGTTATTTTCTAGAAGAATAAAACATGATCCAAATTGGAAGAGGCATGCAACATATTTCTCTGACAAAATATATTTGTTTCAATTATCTTTATTAATTTTTCCATTGATGTTATTTACTTTGGTTTTGTTTTGTAAATTGACTTTGATCCTTCAACAAGTAATTCTAAGTAGTTAGTTGTATTTTTTTTGGAAATCTAAAATGTTTTCAAAAAAAGCCTAAATTGAATCTAGAAAAAAACTGCAAGTACTAGATGATATTAAATATTTATTAGTCCATCTTAAAAAAGACCTCTTTTATTATTTTTTCAATTGATCCTACTGGGATATTAGCACACATAATAAGCGACTTCTGTTGTTTTACTAGTGTAAGCTTGTCACATCAAAGATTCAGTGATAATAGAAAATCCGATTCACCTAAACCAATCAAGATCTGCTCGGGAAGCATGTATGCATGCGTAAATATGTAATAAGTAACGACTAATCAGATATTTCCACATTATCATTGATGGTAGGGATTTGAGCAAGTAAATTTCGTTGAATTCATTAAAAATTAATATGGAAAACCAAAACAAAGTAAGCTGTAATAAATTTTTAAATATTTAGTTAAGCCTTTCAATTTTTCACTTCCACTTAATGTTTAATGTTCAAGATTCAGAAAAAGATAATTTAAACAAAAACAGATGCGAATTCAGTTTGAACAGTAAACAGATTCTTTCAAATATTTGACAGTTTCTTTTTTTTCTATAACACCGTGTCGAAAATCAATTTTTCTAAATTTTTATTTTACCGTTCTATCCATTCTTTATTGTTTTTTCTTAACTGTACATATTCCTTCTTGTTTTTCTTATTATGAATTCGAAATTCTCACCTTAATACACTGTTGATTTGTTCAGATTTTAATTTTATCAAGAAAAAGAATTATGTAGTGGATATTCGAATCGCTGTGTAGTATTATTTTTATCATTTTATCTATGAACTAGAAAATATCTTGATTAGAAAAAGAATATTAGAAATTCTACAATCTCTAAATGACCATATTTCTATATGCAATAAAAAATATACATTTCTGTTAATATTTAATATTATTTCTCTTTTTCTTCTTCAGAATTATGATCCAATAAAAACAAGACTACAATGAATAATACAGTAATCGATAGTTTCGCATCAAATAATGATGCTACGAATAATCAACAAACAGCATCATTTATATTAGATTTGCGTTTTTTCCTTGTTCGAATATTTTATCCATCTTTGCTAATATGGGGTACTATTGGTAATTCCTTATGTTTACGCGTATTGCTAAGTAAAAAATTTTATCAAAATTCAACCTGTCAATATTTGGCTGTATTAGCTGTTATTGATATTTTATTTATTGTCATGCGTTCAAGTAAACATGTTTATAAGCTATTTCGCGATACAACAATATTTAATACATCAAAATGGATGTGCCGTATATTAACCTTTTTTTCATCAGCGCTTGCACACATGGGATCATGGATATTAGTTATTGTTAGTTTCGATCGATATTTTATAGTAACAAGTCGTTATCGACGACGTAGTTCATCATTCCATCAGGTTTTATGTTCAACAAGTATACTTATTGCTATTGTGGTTTTATGCAATATTTATTATTTCTTTATACTTGGTAAGAAAAGCAATAGATTCATTATAAATATTGTATTCTGTCTAACAGTCAATATTTGACTTAATCGTAATAGTTAATTTTACCCTATAAGTTTAGAAGAAAAACAAAATAGTAAGAAGTAGTATTGACAAAGGCAATGCTATTTTTAATCTGCACACTGATATTTAAGTATTTACTATTAGGAAAGAATGTTTCTGTAACTGAATATCTATTTTTAAAAGCTTTGATAGAAAAAGTAAGTTTTTCTTTGAAAATTGTTATTTTCATATCATAAAAAGTTAATCATGATCAGATTTCTATTTGGGAAGATACCATTTGAAAATTGAATAGATGATTAGAACATGTCATCAAAGATCATAAATATGTAGTTGTTATTTGCATTCAAGTTTAAGATTACTTTTTATTGAGTTGATTGTAAATAAATATTCTACATGATTTCTCATGCTCCAAATTATATTTGTAATAATAAAACAGTATCCGATGTATATTGTATGAAATTGCCGAAAGCGTTTGTTCGTGTAGAAATAAAATGAGTTAACATATGTTATATGAGATAGGTACATCGAAGTGGAAGTTTTACAGAATCAATGCGCGAGCATCAAAAATTATTACTAGACATGGCAAATCAGCAATTAAACTGTTAGTAACAATCAATGAAAAACATGCAGATAAGATAATATAAGTTAATGTTCCTATTTTTTAAATGAGTTACTCGTATGTTCATGTCAATAATAATCCATTGTAAATTTATTCATTTAGAAATTTGAAATAAAATATGAATATAAGAAAAAAGAAATATATTTAAGTGATAATCAATAGAATAAGTTTGATATTCAGATTTTTTAATTCAATGAATTTGAACTATGAATGAAATGAATAATTGATGGAGGATACTCTCAACAAGTACAAGCATACATGAGTTTTACAAGTTATATTGTTTTCTTCCTATAAATTTCATTATATTGGAAACCTAGAAAAATGATGATTGGGCTATTTCTAAATATTAAAGTTGATTATAAAAGAAACTTGAAAGAATAAAGATCTTCAATATTATGTTGGATAATTAATAAATTCGCAAATATTCAATTGAAATATTTTTTCTTTTCTCTTGTCAAAGGTCGATCAGTAACATTAGGAAAATTTGGTATACAAGATCAACGGCGTTTTATCCACCGATTATTAATGCAGTCAAATGAAACATCAATTAATTCAACTCATTCATTAAACTATCCATCGTCGGATTTATTCCGTTATAAAACTTCATCTATATTTGTTTGTATACCAAGTACTCGCTTTGAAATTTTTTTTCGCACATATATACCGATCTTCGACATATTACTTGTTGCTGCTATTCCATTTTTACTTCTTTGTTTTACTAATATCGGTATTATTACATTTACCATGCGTAATAATCGTCAAATGCGCCAACATCGCAAACGTGCACATCGTCGACATCAACGTTTAACAATTATGCTTCTATCTGTAACTCTTGCATTTATTGGTTTAACATGTCCATCAGTAATATTTATTTGTGTTAATAAAATAATTTATTCTGGACGTATATTAACTGAACGAAAAGATAATTTAAATGCAGATGCTAATATTCGTCAACCATCACATGTCCAATTAATAGTTGACATATGTGAAGCATTATGGTATACGAAGCATGCAATGAATTTTATTTTATATACATTAAATGGACAAGATTTTCGGCGTGAATTTTTGAAATTATTTACTCAATGTTTTACTCGTCGATCAACTGCAGTTAGAAAATTGTTAAATAAAACTCAAACAAGAACATCAATCGATGAGTCAACTATTGATACGCAATTACGTGTTACTAATAGGCAAAGTAAAATATTTCACGAAATAAGATCAAATGAACAACCCATTGCTGATAATGATGAAATATCAAGTGCAATATTTGTTAATTCAAATTCTGTACATAGTAAATCGGTAACCGATGATAAGTACATTTGATATTAATTCTTTAAATGGATTCATTCACTTTTCTTTTTATTTCCAAACAACCTGAATATCATAAGTGTTTAAATCTTGAATTTAATAATAGCCAAATATCACAGAACAAAAATCAAAACAAACATGCAAAGAATTAATACTACTACGACAAAAACGCTGTATTGCACTATATTTTCTTTTAAAATTATTCATTTGAAAAAACCAAAACAGGTAACATTGTATTGATCCATCAAGATGGTAATGTTACACTTCAACTTCTACTTGCTCTTCTTCTGCACGCTCGGTTTCAATACATGATAAAGACATATGAAAGAAAGCAGCAATTATAATCATCGCACCACCAACAGCAAATGCTAAATCATATTTTTCAGTGTAATCTTTCAGAAAACCTATTCATGAAATAAATAATTAAACAATAAGAATAAGAAAATTCTGTTTTTTCTCTTGTTTCTAATGTAAACCTGCAGCAGGTGGCCCAATTATTGATGCGATACCACGGAAAAGAAATAGAATACCAAAAGCTGTTGTATATCGATCAAGACCAACACAATCACATATTATACTTGGCAATAATGACATATGAGGTGCTGTATAAAAAAGAATATATGTATATATACATAGAAATTATATTATTCGAATTATTTATATGCAGTTTCATTACCAATAGCAAATCCACATAGAGCAGCATAGAGAGCACATGTCGTCATGTTATATGCATAAGCTGCTAAAGCAGTTAAAATACCAGCTGTAAATAAAAGTGCATTATGAACACGTAATGCACTTAAATGCGGTATCATTGCAATGGGTCCACCAGAGAATCTACCGAGTGTATTGAAAAAACCTAAACAATTATGTGTTGTTTATCATTGATTTTGTTTTTTTAATTTTAAATACCAAAGATTGTTAATAAAAATGAAGCTTTTGTTGGATGGACATGATGATCTTCAATCGCAAATGAAACAAGACACATGATTGGTAAATAATATCCCAACATAGAAAACATATTTCCAATACAAATTAATAACATTTGTTTATTGTTTAATATTGAAAAATCTGTCATTGTCGAAAGAATATCAGCAAAAGCTCGAAATGTTGACTGTTTTTTCTTTATTTCATTTGTTGCTGCAGGAATATTTGTTATCGATGATGCATATGGATTACTATGTAATGATGTTTGTGATGCATGATCAATTGGTTGTTTTGATCCAGTAAATAGTACACCTTTTTTATATGATAATCGAGTTGCATTTTCTGGATTCAAAACGCCCAAACGATGGCTGGAATTTGATGATACACGACTCGATGTTGATAATGCACGAGTACGTGATGAGTAAAAAGGTGTTACAGCTGCCTTTAAAACACCAGAAATATTAATATCGGATTCATGAGTTGAATCATTCATATGAATTGCGTCATCATCATCATCATCATCACGAGCTGATGAGGATTTTAAACGATCAGATTTTATTTTTATTAGATTTCTGCTTGTGCAAAATAATATATTAGAAAATGACGAAAAATTATTTGATACTCACTGTGGTTGTATTTCCATTCGTTGAATGAGTACTCTTCTTGGTTTTAATGGTTTCATCATAGCTCCAAATAGAATACATGTTAGCATTATACCAGCAAATATGAAGAGACCGCATTTCCAACCATAATTTTGCATTAAGTAATCAGCTAGTGGGCCAAATACTAGAGCACCGATGCCTGTACCAGCTGTTACTAGTCCTAAAACCAAATAATAAATAGGCAAAAGTACACAATTATGTCATAGACATGATACCATTAGCAATAGCTCGTTTTTTATCAAAATAAAATGAAACCATTACAACTGATCTAGATTTAATAAAACATCAAATTTATCATCGATTTTATGTTAAATAATTCTACTAACGGAAGATAGACCATGCCAAAAAAGATTCCACCAAATACACCATAAACAATCATCATTATCCAAACATTTGATGACATAGTTGATAATGCCATACAACTTGCAGCACCAATGCTGCCAATGATAATTATTAGTCGGCAACCATATCTATTAGCTAAACCTGATACAATTGGACCTTTGGAAAAAAGCATAATCAGAAATATATATATTTCTTATGATGAATACTACATACCAACTAATAAATAAACACCACAAGGAACAGATCCAACCATAAGAATAACCATGTCTGAACATTGAAAATGACTTTTCAGATAATATTTCATGGTACCAAAAGCAAACAATGTTCCATCACAGACAAGATTGCAAAGCTAAGACAAAACCAAAATCAGCATAAATTTAATGTCAATCACCAAAAAATAAGAATACCATTGCAGCAAAAGCAATAACCCAACCATAGCCTCCATCAGGTGGTACTGTGACATATTCATAATCTTCGCCATTAAAACATTCGCCTTCAAATTGTTTCTTTTTTGATATTTCTTTCAATGGCATGCTATTATTCGAGAAAATAAACTAAATAAATAGTTGTATTTATCACCTGTAAGACAGAACTAAATAAATCGAATAAATATTCTCCCAGAAGTCATATCGTATTCATTCAAATTGGCAGTGAACAATGATGTTAAACCTGTTCGCCTTTTTTCATCATTAATCTTCTTGTATAATCAGCGTCTGAATCTCGTTTATAAGACAAGATATGTATGATTACTTGTCAGCGAGAACACAAAGATGAAGGAATGCATGAAATATTTCAATATCATTCTTTTCATCGATACTTTATTTTTATCATAAAACTATGTATTACTATAATAAGTGTGAATATTCATTTGTGCCATACTTACCGAGAAAGACAACTTTTTAAATATCTAGAATAATATACAACAGTAAATTGTGCGAACATAAAACATGCTTATCTGTAATCGCACTCTGCTGCTGTAAATTAGTATTTATTGTTATCGAAAAATGATTGTTAACCTTACTTGGTGTTATCGACATATTCATTTCATACTTTTTTTCACTTGTAGTAAATAGAATAGAACATCATTGCTTATTGGATTCTATTTTTTTATCGTTAATCACTGCAAAGATTGCGTTACAATAATACGAAATGACTGAAGTGAGATTATATAATTCTGTACTTGTTAGCGCAAACTTTTTGTCGATGAAAAAAAAACCACAACGGCGCAAATGAATATTTAGAAAATGAAACAATCAGTTAAAGCGTATTTAAAAAATATTTAGTAATTTTATAATTGCAGGACTGCGTTTTCTGATATTAATGGATAGTTACGATTCATGGATCTTTAAATATTGTTTTTGTGTTGTTTTCTTCGTTTTGAGATCACATATAGCTATCACATTTATGAACAAAATAATATGCAGAAAAGCAAGACAATATGGATAGAATATTAAATAAAAATAAGATTACTAAAGATCATGATAAAAAAAGGAATATTATTTCATTCGAAAAGTGACATGACGATATCATCGATGCATGAACAATGTCGGTTGATTACTGAATAGTCAATAAATAGATTTTATGAAGATGACACATCAGTTTGATTCTAAGAAGATTCTTTAGTTTTACATTCTGTTAGTTCTTATTCATAAAATCTATTGATGCGTTAATAACTCTTGAAAAGATAAGGATAAAAAGTTTTACTCTACATATGGATTTACTGCACTTTGCTTTCAAAATATTAAATTTCTTTATTATTTTCATAGAACTATCGGTCGTGCTTTGAAGCTCAATGATTAGCAATCTTGCTATCAAACAATATCATTTGATTGTGCATGAAATGATATAGAGACAGAGTGTTTTTCGAACAGCAAACATCATAACTCTTCATCTTACTACAATTGAGAAATATTCGTAATCATAAAGTGTCGTTTGACTTTTTCTTTACTGTGAACTTCGGTACTATCAAACTACATATATCCCTGTGTTTCGATTTCGATTAAACAATATATCAAATTTCCAATAGAGAACGAAACCAAATAAGATGCTAATTGAACTACATAATTTCATGTCTTGCATCAATCCATGCAGTATATTCTTTCATTGCAGCACGTCGTTTCGTGTGCTTCATCTCACACATTCTCCTTGAAAACAATATTCTTGACATTTTTCATAGTTTATCTTAGTTCTTTGTAAATATCATTCTAATAATAGAAGATAAATGACAAATTAATGATAAGATTTTAATTACAAAGAAAAAATGTTTTCAACAATTACTATTACATATCTATTTCAATTGATTTCAAGTATAACTATGATATGATAGAAAAAACTAATTGAAAATCTTGTTCAATGTGAAGTTGAGCTCTTTGTGTTTTTAAATACTTACGATATTGATGCTGAAATAATTTATGAAAAATAAATGAATGTTAAAAACTTTTGGAAGACATATATAATTATATATAATTCTTAGATTTTAACACTGATTTTTCATCAAAAGAAACAAGATTATTTCAACTAAATAGTTATTGAGCTTTTAAAAGTTTGATTTTGTTTATTTCGACAAGCAAATATCAAATCCTGTTTTTTTTTGTATTGGAAAATTCATATAAAACCTATTATTTTTAGGTTTTTCTTATCACCAAGATAAAGAATCTTCCAGTACATCCTTTTTTTGAAGTTCTTTATGGTTTGTTAATATTGTCGTTTTTCTATTTTGACTTGTCGATGATTGTAAATCGATTTGTGTACTGGTGGCATTTCATGATCGTGATCCAAGACTAGCAATTAAAAATAGGGGAAAAAAGAAACATTCAAGAATCAGAAGAAGAAAAAACACGAAATATCGTACCTTCAGGAGTAGATGTCGAAGCAGGAAACTCATCAGTCATCAGCCTATTGTCTTGTGATGTGCCAACATATTGTTGAATTTTAACTGTTGTAGGTGATGAAATAATTGATTCTCGATAAGGTGTTTCTGTTTGAATATATAACGAAGTCGATAGTTTTTTTATCATGGTATTTGATGATCGATAGGATTTCATTGATTGTGTACTTGTTGATAAATTTTCATTTTTCTCTTCTATTTTAATTGTTGGTGTTGATATTTGAATGGGTTCATTTTTACTTGGTGGCATAAACGTTTCTTGTTTTAACTTAGGGCCATTCGATATCTCACTTGAATCTACTTCAATATAGAACAAAAAATACAATATACAGGATAAGCAAAGGAAAACAATTATACATCGGCTTTGTTGGTGATAGTTTAAAACTAGAGTTTCATTTAATAATGGTAAGACATGTACTGTAGAAGATTGTATAAAAAGAGTTGCAAGCAATCTACTTGAATCTAAATAAATGTTTTTTTAGAAGTATCTACATACATATTAGTTCTTGTACATTCAATCAAACAAACTTATGATTTAAACTTACATGCAAGAATCAATACTAGTGAAACAATTCCAATAGAAATGAATCCCAAAAAAATTGCGAATATAAAGACTTTGCATATGCTTGAACATTGTTTTTGTCGTATTTTCTATGCAAAAAAAATAAAGATACGAATCAAATATTTGTTGGCATATTTATTGCAAAATAATTCCTTCCATTCTCAAATATTATATAGAACACTGTTTGTTTTTTTACCTCTAAAGACTCGATATTATCCGATGGAATAATATCTCGTAAAGCTGAATCGTTCATTTTAATTCAACGAGTTTGAAAATAATGTTCGAACTCTTCTGTCGAAGATTTTTATTCAGGAGTCACTGATTCTATGATGAATAAAATATATATTTGAGTATGAACGTATGGTGATATCTTGTATATAGACACACACACTATCGAATGCCAGGTAACCGCATGTACAAAAAAAGAAAAAAATACAGAATAAGAAAGCTTATATGAGCTCTCTCATTCATTCATTCTTTCTTTTTTTCTTGTTCCATTGGCCACACGTAGACATATGCATAATTCTTCTATGTACGATTGTTCAATCGTTTCTGTCAGCCTCATCAAGCTATTTCGACAACAGGCCACTTAAAAATGAAACGAGTCAAGTATATTTTAACAGACGGATGAAGCCAAGATAACTGTGTTGCCAAAGCGATTTGCCTTTTGTAAATGCTCTGCATAGAAGATACACGTATATCGTTATATTCAAGTGGATACACAAAAAACAATGCAATTACGATGAATAAGTGTAGAATAAGAGCTATAAATGTGTGAAGAATATGATGGTCGTTTTAACATCATATAATGAATGAACATTATCGTCATGAATATATAATAATGAAATTTTAGAAGAGAAAATTATTTTCTTCCATCATGTAAATCTATATTCCTGTTAAGAACCACTCAATAAAAAATATTCTCAGAGATATACTTAAAATAGTTGTGAGATTGAAATTTTTACTGGGCACTAAATAAAACAAAAGCGAATACGTTGCTGAGTTCATAAACTCAATATCAATAAGTCGATTGTTTTATTTTATTTTTCAATATTTAGTATCAGTACGTAGAATCGTTGTTATTTCCTGATACAGTGTAATTATCTATGTTTAATGTATACGCCATGTCTATTTTATTTCCGATGGCAAATAATAAGTTCACTAGTAGTTTTGCTATTTTTCTTTCTTCTTCTTTATTTAATACTTAAAGTGAGTGTGTGTATGTGTGTCTGAAAGCTCAGCTTGCTGTGACATAGCGCAATCAATAAGATGAATTCTTATTGTTACAACTATATTCTTGTACTGCTCTATTTTCTCTTCTTCTTTTTTTTAAAGCAGACAGATGTGGATATGATCTTAGAATAAAGAAAAGCATTGCAAATCTCATTTCCCAACATCTCTCTTTCTCCCTCTCTCTCTCTCTTTCTTTATAGTTTTCTAATAATATTTATTAAAAAAATTCTTTTCCTATCCTCTGCTATCAATCGAATGTAGTGAAGTGAGTGGCAATGAAAACGATAATGACGATTGTGATTGTTGGTGAGTACAGCAAGTTTCATCGAATGCCTTTGTAGAGATCGCTAGCGTTTTCTTTGCATTGTCCTTTTTTTTAGTATTCATGAAAAGAATCATAATTACATGTGTCTCTTTTGTGTATGAAAAAACAAGCTAGGAAAAACTATAAAAAAAAAAGAAAATGAAACTTCTTTTTCCACATCTGTCTATCACTAAGATGCTCACTCTAAATACTCTGGTGATGATAATGATGGCAAAAAGAAAAGTAGTTATAATAGAAATAGAAAAACACTGTCCTTTTACAATGTTATTTCAATGAAAAGAAAAGAAAAGAAAAGAAAAGAAAGATTCTATGCATTGCGTTTATTTTCACGTATGTTATTCATCTATTAGTCTTTTCTAAATGCACGCTAATTCACTGTCATATACCCGATATTTTTCTCGTGCATATGAAGCATGACAGGTAAGTGTTAGAGTTGTATGGTTTCGAGCACTGACTAGCATGACGCAGTAGATGATTTATTTGTTTCATACTGAAGAGAATGTGCTTTTCTTCTGTTTATACGTCAAGGGAAAATATGAATATTGAAATCGTCATTCGTTTCCATCTATATGACGGATGATGATGATAGTTGCTCGGGCTCTTTCTCATTTGCCATCTTTCTTTTTTCACTTAGAGCCACTATAATCATAAACACATACGCACACTCGCACACATCATTAGCAAAGAGAGAGGTAATAGAAAAATCGGAGATTTTCAACGGACATACGTGTACAAACAGAAATCGTGTCTACAGGCAGCACAAATACAATGAATTACTGTCTAATATTCAATGAATGAAGAAAAAGAAAACTTCAGATCTTTATTCATTCTTATCTTTATAGATAATAAATAATAAACGAAATGCTATCATGCTTACATCACACTATGATTTATATATTGGTATTGGTATTGGAGCTGTAACTGTTATTATTATAATTCTTATTGCGACAATTATTTTTTGTCAATGCTGTGTACCATCATCAAGTCATCAATATTTCGGTCGATCAGTAAGCCATTATGCAGCTATTAATAATATTGATGCGAAAAATTATTTTAAGCCACCACAACATCTCGTGAGTATCTCTACTTTCCCTTTCTCTGACTATCGAGCAGCTTATCGAGCCATGACTTATTGAATTTCCGGTACTGATTGGATCATCACAGACAAGTAAACATACTAATACAATTGAACAAGAATAATAAGAAAAAAAAGAAAAAGTTCTAATTTCCTTTACTTGTAAGGTAGTTTATTTTTCCTCCTATGACATCTAATAAAACTCATTAGTTTCAAAAATCTTTTTTTTTCAATTATTCCAATTTCATTTTCTAGAGTTATGCACCAATAGTTCATCGTTTTCCACAGCCACCTGTTATTACACAAGAAACTTCATCTCAATCTGCTCGCACATCACTTGCTTCCGGCGGTCGTTTATCAATTTTATCAGAAAAATTATCTCGGCTATCCATTAGTTCTAATCAGTCGGGTCGACCATCGGTTGCATCTGATAGCGTTCTGCTACATAAGAAAGGTGAAACCGGTCGTTTATCCCATTCCTACGATGATACAGATGCACAAGGTATTACTGCACATTATGCAAGTAGATCATGTTCAAAAACAGCACGTCTATCTGCAGCAGATGCTGAATATCAAATGCAATTATCGCCCAGTCCAATTAATTCAAAAAATACACGATTTCAACTATTTCCACGTTCATCAGATGCCGTTGAGCAATCGATTTCATCGGTTGATCAGTCACCAGGAATTCTTGAAGAACAATCGTCAGGCTCATCAAAAAGACTGGCTACAAAAATAGATTCGAACCAAAATTTGAATTCCGGTCGTCGTCAATCATTACTTCGATCACCATCGTCACGTTATGCAATTCCAAAATTTCCGGTTGTTGGAAAACAATCAGGCAATATATTGCGTGCCTCCATGCAGCCTCTAGAACAAGGATTTCTTTCACCACCAATTTCACCGCAATTTTCTTCTCATCTGTCTAAGAAAAAAACACTACGTGGTGCATTGGGTGCTATAATGCCTGATCTGTATTTCACAGGCACTGCATGTGCCGCTAATAGTGACATTAATGGGAACAGTGGGACGATTGCAGATAGCAGTGGAGGTGTCAACGAACGCATTAATGATGAATTATCAATTGAAGAAGAAAAATCATGTAAATTACATGTTCGTACTCTCTATGATGAACATCGAAATGATTTGGTAGTTAACGTCATCGAAGGTACTGATCCATAAAGAAATTCATAATCGACTTGTGTTCTTTTTCTTTTTTTTATCTAGCCCAATGTTTACCAATGGAACGTGATGATTCACCTAATCCATATGTTAAACTTTATCTTCGTCCACCAATAGATCAAAAATTACGCCAAACATCAGTTCAGCCACAAACAATAAATCCAATATGGAATGAATGTTTTAAATTTGGTTTTACGAATGAAACAATACTGAAAACAACGAAAACATTATATTTATATATATATAATTATGCACATTCAAGTCGGCCAGAATGCATTGGCGAAGGACAATTACGATTAACATCACAAATATTACATACTGGTGGTGATCTTTGGTGTACTATTAATAAACAACGAGCAGTAAGATTTAAAAACAAAAAGAAGAACAAAAAATTCAAAGATCATATATACTACATAGCTATATATCAATATTTTATTCTAGGAAGATGAGTATCTTGGTGAGTTACTTGTTTCATTGACATATTTACCACAAGCTGAACGACTTAATGTTGGTATTATTGAAGCAAGAAATCTCAAGGCACTGTCGATGCATATTGAAGCTGGTTTGATTGATTTTTCAATAAGATGAAAAATTATTTTTCCTTTACTAGATCCTATTGTACGGTTAACATTGCAATTCGGACAAACAGATAAAATAAAACGTAAAAAAACATGTGTTAAACGCAACACATTAAATCCCAAATGGAATGAAGAAATATCATTCAACATTTCAGGTGTTTCATTAGCTGAATCATCTCTTGAAATAGGTTTGTATCATCATGATCTTATTGCACCAGATGAACCTTTGGGATTTTTACGTTTTGAAAATGTAACACCGATCAGTAGTGCTAATATAGCCCAACATAGCGAAATAATTCATTGGTGTGAAGTTATTAATGGTGAACAACGAGCTGCTTGTTGGCATCTATTACGAAAAGCTGCAAAAATTATTCCTCCACCATCATCTAATAATAAAACTTTACCACCACAACAAGCACTGAGAAATTCGACAAATATGCCCAAATAACTTTTCTTTTGCAATACATACAAAAAGTATGTGAAACACAGAAATAAATGCTCTTTTTTCTGCTATTCCTATATGTCTTATTAGAATAAATTGTGAAGTATATCTCAAATGAAATATTTTTCGGGTTTTATACTTCTATCGTACTAGACAAATATTCTGATATTCAAAAACAAAATATTTGAGTTCTTCTTGTTTTTCGATCATTGATAGAGAACGAATACAATTAAGCAATATGATAATATATATTTGCATCGTTAGAGTTTTAGACATTTCTTTTATAATAATCCGGTCTAAAATATGCTTCCTTGAATACATCACGTTCTTGATTCTTTTTACAAAGAATTAATTTTCATAACCAATTCTAACAAAGATTTGTCTTGTGAAAAAAGCTAATTATAAAACCTTAATTATATACTGATGAAAACTTAAGTATCCCACACAATTTTTGTTTTTGCTCTTTCGCTTATTTCGAGAACAATTTACATGAACAGTAATTTGGAATTTTGTTTTGCCTCATGTCATATGAAAAGTAACGACAATGAGACAATGAATACAATATTTATCACTTGTGAACATTGATATTTGCCTAATTCATTATCAGATATGTTATAATTATTCAGCGATTGCATCTTAATACAACACTGAACTAAATATTTACTTTTCAAATGAAACGAGATTTGTGAATATGTAGTGGTGCAGCTAAAATTAAAAATCCCACTATAATGGGAATTAAATATTCTAGCAACATGCGTTTGCTTCAAATGAATTGTCGTATAATTCAAATCAATTAGAACATAGTTCAAGAGAGACGATCGAAATTAGTATTATCAGTGGAATAGAATGATTTGAAACAAACAATATTAAGCGATGTTTTTTAGATTTGATGTGAATAAATGTTTCAACAGTTACCTTTACACTAAAATCCAAACTATATCTGAGGTTTGCGTACATCATAATGTGTATCACAGAAGATAAGTGATTGACATTGAATCAAATAAGATATAGCCTTTCATTTATTTCTAAACAAAGTATTAAATTCAAATCGCTGATAGAAAACATAACAATAACTATTATTTACAGGCACTAGTAGAGAACATTCAGTTGATTGATCTTTCACGTGAACCTTAAGTTCGAACTCAGCTGAGACAAAGATTGTTTATTTCAACGTTCAATATCTAGCAGTTAATAAATATACTTCTAGATTATATACGAAACAACATTATGTGAATGATTTCTGTCATCTTTCTTTTCTCTAAAATTTTACGTTGTTTCTTGAAAATTATTATCATCAACTTAATTATAGCTTTGCACCGTGTTTTCTCAACTATTACTTTATTCTGTTTTTATCAATTATAGATGACTAGATTATACGGATTTTATCTCTATGTTTATAGATTTAACTATCATCATTTATCAAGAAGCGTATGAAATAAACATTCAGTAAAGTGCATTTCTCACGTCAGAACACCTTATAATTTTCTTTACCTTTCCACTATTACTATAATGGATATTTGGCTTGATGATAGATATAATTAAAAAGTATACTTTATTTTTTTCAAGCATGTAAAAATGTACGACAACTTTCAGTTTTATTCATTGATTTTATAATAAAACATCGTTTTAATTATTGTTCTGAATAGCTAAATTAGGTCACCAAAAATTGGCAGATTCACTCCAGGTATTAGCTTGTTTCCAAAAGTTTGCTCGCCGAATCGGCCTCGAAGGCTGTTGCTTCATAGAAGGATATTCATTTTGTAAGAAAATTAAGTTCCTATATCGATTCTTCATTGTTCGTATCAGAATCATTCGATTCCAAATTTGATAAAGATCTAATCCGTATTGTATTATCTACAGCAACATCATTCTTTTTTAGGAGATTTTTCGACAATGTTTGACTCAATGTGTCATGATGAAACACAAAAATAATTGTTACTGGAGAAGAAAAAAATCGAACAAATATGATTCAAGATAGTTTGTGGATATAAATAGAAAATCTTACTCAAAATGATAAATTTTTTTTGGATGCATCATATTGATAAAAAGAATGAAATATATTTGTAGTGAAGTACCAGTGAAGAAGAAATAAACATAACCAATGAATATTGATATATAAATAGTTGAAATTTTTGTTATTGCTTACCTCATTTACATATATCACCCTACTCATCACTTAACTTGAACTCGAGAAGGATGCTCAGCAACATAGACGTACAGTATATTAGTTTATTTTTTGTTTTCATTTTATTCTTCATTCAAGTTTTTTATGGGTTTTAATTTCCATTCTCCCTGAAAATAATAGATTGTTGTTCCGCCTCTTCATTTCATATATTACCATCAAACACAAGGAAAGAAATGATACTTTGCCTACGACACGCGTTTTAGGTTTGATCATCTTTGGTAAAAACTCATCGAGTTTTATGATTCTTAACGATCAATCTTTTTTCACAAGATCAAATTATCTTTATTAGACAGAAGCAAAGAAAAATGACTTTGCCTTGCTCATTGTGACTTGTACTTCATTCGAATTCTTGAATTAAATCACAATGAATGAATATTTTCTAATACTGTTATAAAAATATTGAAGAGCATTATAATATTAGGATTAATATAAAAGTTTTTGTTCCTGATTCCTATTCATGAGAGATTGAATTATTTATGAACATAGGAAAATTTCAAAGATCGATTGATAAAAAGTTGTGGAGATTTTTACAAAAACAAAAAAGATTTTTAGAAGTGCTATACACTCAAAAGTGTCGAAAATTGTTTTCTGTATTTTTACTTGGCGTAAGATATTGAGGATCTAAGAAGTTTGTCAAAGATTTTGTATGAATATCTCATTAAAGAAAATTATAAATTGTTGAAATATGTTTTTTTGTTGCTATGAGGAAAATAATGTAGGTGTGGGTGTGGATGTGGGCGTGGGCGTGAAATGTATATGAAGTAGCACATAAGAAAAGGAAGACTTCGATGCAGAGAACAATATTATGCGTTTTGAGCTCAAGTGGAAAAACATTTTTCCTGGAAATAATCAGCACACGATCAAGACAAAATTTCTTATTTAATAACAGCTGAAAATATATTCCAACAAAGCAGTGAGTTTCTTATACCGTCGTTCAATTCCATGATGTCAATCTTTCATCGAATATGCTTCAATTCTATCATAACGTTGATAATATCTGCCTTCAAGAGATCGATTACTGCTGAGAAACATCAATTCTAATGTGTTACAGCATATCATATGAATTAAAATTACATCATTTTCTTTTAGTTTCAAGTCTTTTCAATAAACAGAATTTTACTATGCCATCGAGATAAATAATCAAACTGGACAAAAATTGATGTAGTGGATATAATTCTCTTCTATGTACTTTGAAATTCAACATTTTATCAGAACGTAGAAGCCATCTATGAAATGAAATGTGAAAACAACTATACGGCATAGATCGGGTTGATTTTTGATCGGCTTACATGGCATGAAACTTTGTACACTTAAAATAAATTTTATACTTATGATGAAACAACTAATGAAAGAATACAATACAAGTAAGAATTGAAAGAAAAAACGAGAACAAACTATCATCAATCACCTATTGATAAATTCTTCGCTTCTTTCACGTCAACCATTCTCTTCTCTCAGATAATTTCCCGTCGGTTATGATTAATCTTGATGGCCAGTATTTCCATTACATACTTTCGGCATTTATTGTTAATATTATTCACAGAATAGTACTATGTCTTTGTCTATGCTAATTTCTTAAAATTGAAAAAGAAATAAAAGAATACATTTCTACTCATAATTCAAAACACAAATTCATGGGAAAACGTTTCCCCTTTATTTGTATGCAGGACGACTAGAAATTGCTTTAAGATACGAAATCATACACATTTGCACATTGTTTTTTTTTATAAAATTGAAAATGCTGAATCAACATTGCAAGTGCTTCCAAAATAAAAACAAAAACAAATAAATGATAGACAACTTTAAATATTATAACATTACTCATTTTGCCATTCTTTTATTTTTTGTCAGATTCATCGAAAAAAAATTGGATTGAAAAAAGAAAGATTTACAATAAACCATTTTTCAGGTAATATTGAAAAGCAAACAGTAAATTTAATGCTTCATCTTTTGATTGCGTGCATTTAAATAATTTAATCCATTGCTTTTCTTTTTCTTTTGAGTGCCTGTTTACCATTTTCCCTACTTTTTCAGTTAATCGTCAACATTGATGCATAAAGTCAGTGATTGATAAAATATTTTTCTATATCATGCTAGTAAGTGAAATATTTGTTTAAAAAATCTATTTAAGTGATTTTCTTAGTCAACTGCAAGAACGCCACGGTTTCGAAATATATCAGCGACTAGATTATCGCGTTATGATTCATCGTTGATATCGTTAAATGAAAAACATCCGGAGGACCATCGAAATCCTGAAAAAGAATGTTTCATGTGCCGTCAAGCAAATGTTTATATAAAACCGATTGGTATGCAACAAGAACGTCGTGTAGCACGACGGCATCCACCAATATTAACACGAACACAAATAGAAGAATTACGACAAAAGAAAACTTTAACGAAAAAAGAAGTACGAAAATTATTACAATGTTATTTTCCTGAAATAAGAAATGTAAAATATTTTCAATTACATAAATATCATTCATGTTGTTATGATCCGAAACATTTAAATTTATGTAAAAATCATATAACAGCATTACAACATGAACGTGAACAACATCTAAGTCATGAACATTACAACAATGAAACAGATGAAGATCATTATAAATCATTTGAAAGAGATGATGGATATCAAAATAGAGTTAGTTTTGTTAGGTAAGATAAATAATGACTTATCATGAATATAAGAAAAACGAAAAGAAATATTGATATTAGAATTAAAGTCGAACCGACAAAAGGAATACCAACACGATTTCTGGCTCCAGTAGCTTTACCAGAGCCACTAGTCGATATGCTTATTAAACAAGTATGGTTATTTGAAACAATTAAGAAGAACTTATTTTCTGTGATACTTTTTCTATTTTAAAATCTAGGTTAATCGTTTAGAAAATAAAAGAAAAGCGCCAACATTTTGTTTACCACCAATAAATGTTCCGCAAACCCAAAAGGTCTACAGATTAGAACAGATGCGTGGTATGGCATAGAATGCTTATAGATTTATTTCATTCGAGCGTCTCATTACATCAAAATAATTATTTGATAATCTTACTAGAGAAATTTCATTTTTCTCACATATTGGATGCGATCATTATCGATTGATTTGTTGAATCTATTATTTTTCTATTTCTCCAATTCATATTTTCATGTTATCTATCACTTAAATGCTCATACATATCATCACCATCTAGATTTTGTGATAAGAAGAATACTACGCCTACTGATGCGTAGGATGAAATAGATCAATAATAAAACATTTTAGGTTCATTTTAATTAATACGAATTATATCTTTTAAGAAGATGATCAATTATCTGAGCTTTTGAAAACATTGCAGTTACACAGACTTTGTGTTGATGAAAACGTTTTAGAATCATTATTTATTATTATAGAAATAAAATATTCATCTTTATATTGTATTTATAGTCCATGGTGCCAGTACTGTGTCAGAACAGTTGCCTACTCTTGTTTCTGAGGACGACGACGATGTTGATGATGATGATAATAATAATAATAACAATGATGATGAAGATAGATATAGTTATGGTGATAATGATAGTAATGAAGACAATGAGTGTGTTGATACCGTGAATAGTGGTATACGTGGTTACTATGGTAACATAATGGGTCGATCACGCATAAAATACGAAGAGACAGTTCAAATTAAGCAAGAAAAACAAAGCGAGAAGCCAAGAAGAATCATCACAAACAAGGATTTAGTTGTTGAAGATGTAGAAGATTTAAAAAATTTATTTATTAATGAACAAATACAAACAACAGTTGAGAAGCCTGTCGAACGCTTAAAAAAGAAAAAACGTAAGAAAAGAACTAAAAAACATTCTCATACACATCAAGTACCAAAATTAAATCATTGGGAAGTCATGGCATTGGAACAATCAAAAAAAGAAATATGTGGTTGCCGCCATCACGTTCAAAGGCTTGAAGCTAATCAAATAATGTACGATTGGTGTCGATGCAAAGATCATCAGCATAAAGAAGTGAAAGCAAAACAGAAACCTATACTACCTACTCTCGAAGAATCAAAACAAATAACTCCCGTTCCAAAAACACCTAAAGTAGAAACAAAAACAATTGGCATTAATGCAACAGAACCAACAACAACTGAACTTGCATTAGCTTATGATCCATCAACAGTTGATTATGATGTAATTCAAGAAACAATCTATTATCGAACTTCATCTGGAAGAATGGTAAACGCTTTTTTTGACGGTTTGTCTTTTCTATCAATAAAATATTTGATTATTTTATTTCAGGTTAAACCTGAAATAACGAATTCGTTTACTTATGATAATATAGTATCATCGACAAATCTTAATCATCATCATATGTTAACTAAGAAATCTGAAGTTCTATTTATGACCGATAAAGGTCAATATCAACCAATTCAAGATGATCGAAATCTTCCAAAGAAAAGTAAGTCTAGTTTATTTTTTCAGTATGAGATTTTATTCTTTGTTTGTATTTATCGATAGATCGTTCCTCGTCGACTTTGTCTAATGCAGGGCTTGCATCCAATAGTCAAGATTTAGTTGATTCTGAAACGTCATCAACAAATATTAGAGCCGATCGAATGATTCCTATAAGTAAGAAAACCATTCTATCTACGAAAAACATAGGACGCACGTATGACGATGATGATAATGATGACAAATCAATTCAAACTGTTTCACCTGAGCCTATGCAAGAAAGACCAATGAATAATTCAATGCAATCACCTATAATTCCAATGTCACAACGCAAGGTTTATAAATATTTTGGAACCTATTAGATTTGTTATCTTTACGTTTTAATTGTTCAGAGTTCAAAACCTACTTTTGTGAACAAGAGAGCAACACCTAATTATGAAAACCAATCAACTGCTGTCGGTAATCGCCGTTGGTTTGATCAACCACTTGGTGATCAAAATTTACTTCCTGTGCACGATGGTCGATATGGTCTTATTGCTGGTACATCCACTGATGACTATGTAGTGAATAGCCAATTACCTGATAATGATTACACAGAACATTATGCACGTGTACGTATACCTTCATTTCGACGTTGTCCGTTTAACTGTGAAAGCAACTAGTCACATTTTGCATAATGAATCATTAGAATATTGATAGATTTTGAAAAGTATTGGTGAAAAAACGATTTATATTGTTTTTGAACATCTCTTTAAATACTTTATTTTTTCTTCTTCAAATGAATATGCATAAAAAGCTTTTACTTTATTTTATTTTAGAGAAATCGAAGCAATTGCATCATATCATAGCCGATGGTTTCTTTTTACTGAAGAAAGAATAAAAAGTAGCATTCACTTTGTAGTATTTTTTAACTGAAGTTCTTTTGAAACAAATAAATTGAATATTAATTCTATTCAACACAAATAACAAACCTAATAATCATACTTAATCATTCATTTGTGGAAATATTGTATATAAAAGATATAATATTAGACTATTGGTCTTATTCGATCGAGGCCTAGTCCTGGAAAATGGATCATATTAATGAATTCCTATCTTTTTCCAAAAAAATATTCTCAAATCTTTTTCTATTACTCGACAAGTATCTTTTTTCTAAAATATTTGTTTACTAACTACAATATATAATTTTGTATCAAATAGAAAAAAGTCAGAATTCGATAGTAGTAGCAAAACAATTCTGTATAATATTTATGAATATTTTTTTTATCCTGTATTATGAGAGTGAATTTTCTTAGTATCACTCTACTCTGTAGAATGCGATAGCCAGTAGATCTTTGTTTTTGAATTAAGCACATAACTAATAAATAATTTTCTTCTATTTATAGGTAATTAAAAATTTTTCTGTTATTAACAAAAATGTTATTCGTACTAACTTCGATTTATTGTGGAACTGCAATATTTCTTGTTCACTTGTTTGCACTCTAATCTATACAACAATTAATTTCAAGTAAACATCATAAAATAATATCCGAAGCTATTTTTAGACACAAACTAATCAACATCTGAAATTTTTCAATAATAAATTCAGCATAAGGACACGCATTACTCTAGATATTGCACTCTAATAAAAATAGGTTTGTTACCGAACCTATCTCAAGGGGAAGGACCTTTACAGTTTTGTACTCACCTGCTGAATCTGAAATGGTTTACTCAGTCACGACCTCATGCTTTTTAAGTTCGATAAATCAGTACGAAACCTCAAAAATTCTTGCCCTGGATACAAGTTTGATAATAAACGTATTTTTTACAGTGTGACTAGTGTCAGATTCTAATATTCTTACGCTAGAAAAATGGAGACGTACATACTCATTGATTAAACTTTCATCTCTTTATTACGAGATTCATATGTCTTCACATTAACGGACAAATGAAAATAATTTTTCTCATTAATTACAATATATTGAAACTGCTAATTCAATACAAAATTTTATTTTTCAAAAACCAGTATTTAAATTGAATATGAAATACTATGAAGACATCTTCTACTTAGAATAAAGTAAAAGTAGTGAGATTTTAAGATATGCATGAACATACTAGACGTAATGAAGGCGTTTTAGTATAGTGTGCAATTTAATAGCTACTAACAATGGTTCACATCCAATTAATATCTAAGTTACATGTCAATTCAAAATTTTCTAATTTTAATTGCCATATCTAGTGTAAATCAAGTGCACTTTCTAGATAAAATAGTGTATCTGTAGCTCCGGAAGTCTACAGGTGGCATAGCTAAGAATCAGCATACTGCACTGAGTACGAAAGAATACATATGACTCTCAATTTGAGCTAAGAGAATTATAAGCTATTGCTGGAAAAAACAAAATAATCGCAATAAGAATGGTGAGTTAATCTCTTTTTTGTTTGTATACTACTGTCTATGGTCAAATTAGTGGATTGATCTATTAGAAAAAGAGGTGCTCAGAATTCTTCTTACCAAAGTGAACATTCATCTAAACTTTCTAACTTCACTGTACGATCCACCATATTCAACATAATTTTACAGTCAATGCTATTTAAAGAAGTTCATCAAATCCATTGTCATGATCGGCACACGTCTCAAAAGAGCTAATAACGAACATAGCGAAACCAATAGTTCACGTGCAAACAGTAACAAGTACTGATTCATAGATTTAATTTAATAACACACTGATTACTACTAGTCTATAGACGTAGCGAATGTCACAAAAAATTTGCAACATTCTTTGTTTATGACCATAACAAAAAAAGAATTGATCTATCTTTCAAAAGATCTATCGTTCAATGTTCCTGAACCTTATTTTCCCCTAGATTTAGAACAATAGAGATGATTATTTTTATAGGTTGCGTAGTGAAATTAAATAAACATCAAGCCTACTTTCCACTTTTTCCCCCTTGTTGTTCCAACAATCTTGCCAAAGTTATAAACAGACATCTAAAATACTTTCTATTTTTGTAATTTGAAGGCAAATCAAATAACTACTTGGAATTATTTGTAGTTGTTGCGCTCTACATAGGAAAAGAATTCAATTTTCTATAAACCACTGGAAACTTGAACGCTATTCACTCATAGGTGATATTGCTAGAATTTTTGCTTTGAAAAGAGGTAGTCAACCATGAAATTCGCGCTATTTCCATAATATGACAATACGCCTCACCGAAAGAATGAGTATTTAAAACCTTCACACATATCCGATTAATAGTAAATTATGTTTTTTTACCCACAAACTATTCATTTACATGAAAAACATGACTTATTAAAAGATGTGCGCAAAGTTGGCACAATAGACACATAATCACACTAAACGACCTATAAAAAAATATTCAGCTGTACTGTTTTATACCGAGACAAATTGAAGATTGCAGAGAATTGGACGGCAGATCTTTTGAAAATTATGACATCGTTTTGTCCTACTCATCAACCGAAAGAGATATACGACAATTTCATGACATTCGATATGTCTAAGAAATGTCGTTATTTTTCGTATGTCTTAAACTGTTAGTTATTGATTAAATCATGTATTTCTAAGAAGTCTAATTTCACCCACGAGGCAATACTCGTAATAAAAATGAAACTATTTTCTAAACAATCAATCATGATTAAGGAAATCAATTAAAAATACCTAGAAATCTGGGCTAGTCTAGATATAAATCAAGATTGATTAAAATAAATTATCATCCTTTTAGTATTTTTTCATTTAGTTTAAATATCTTAATGGTTAATAATTATACATATATATAGCAATAGCTCGACATTTTTGATGATATGATGACAAAGGTTGATTATTGTCTTCATTGTGCTTGATTAATTTTAAGAAATATGTAAAGAAAAAAAACGGAATCTATTTATAGAACAAGCAAAGTGAGTTTAAAATCCATCTTTGAAAAGAAGATTATGGATGATAAAGTCAATCGGATTTTTTAAAATATTTCTAGATAGAGATATTTAAGTGAAGACATAAGTTGACATTTCTGTCAACTATGAACAACTTGTTTTATGAAGGTGACATCCATAAATCTGAAGACTATTTTTATTCTTATATTTTTTTAATAAATCAAAAAATTGCTTTGGTCTCTAATGAATAATGCAATAACATTTCAAAAACAGCTACTCTTCTAATGAAAAATATCCCAGAAGACTTGATGTGACAATTTCTTTTAAATATATATTTTACTATGCGAAGATATTTTTATGTTGTTAAACTTGATGATCAAATTGAGAAGTAAGCTACGTACACGAAATAAATACAAAAAAATCTATCTTTTTTTAATGTACAAATTCATGAAGTATCGTATGAAGATATCTACTTTAATTGCCATTTGTATAAAAATAGGATTTTTATATTTTTATATCGTTGATAGTTGTTCTTTCGCACCTATTAAAGATTCATTTAACGATCTATTGAACCGCTAGAGATAATCGATTCTTTTTCCTCTTTTCTATTCTATGCCAAAATATTTGCAGATATAATCTATCTTTTTTTTGCTTTTTGCTTTAACAATGTATTTCTTGTTGAGCATTCGCATGTTTATCAACTACATTTATTTTCTTTCTCCTGAGAATTTTATAAACGTAGACTTTTTCTCGTAGTAGAATCGCTATATTTAAAATAAAAGAGCTAACATTATTCTTTTTCTTTTGTGTATTATTGCCGTGAAATATTTTCCGCCTACATAAAAAATATACCTAAGACCGGAAAAAGAAATGATTTAATAATAAAAACTAGCCGAGAAAAAAACTTGCTCGAAATATATTTACACGATTACTAAATGTAATAATCATCAAGTAAGCAAAAAAACATTTTACATGTTAAAATACTAAATTAATCTTTCTTTTTTTTTGGCTCTATTAATTGATTTTGATGTATACTGCTATTATTGTTTTCTCGTCAAATATATATTATATGTAAATTTCTCGGTCAACAAAGTTTTAAAGTTAATTATTCAACACTCTTCTGGTTTCTTTCATTTTTTGCTTTGTTTCCGAGTACTCAATTAACTGAACGTTATGCGATAAACTATGATTCTTTTTTTGGCCCCTATCAATACTTTACCATTCTTCTAAAAAATGTTTTTCTTTGTTTTTTTTTCTTTCACAAAGTATAAAAAAAGAGCATCCGTTTATATCAGTTTGCTTAGGGATTAATGCGTACTGCCGATCATCTATTAAAAATTTCCATTAATAAATAAAAGTATATGTTTTGGACAGTCTTTTGTTTTGAACATTTGTTTATTCAGGCTTTCTAATTCGAACATGCAAAATGATGTTCATCAGAAGAATAGTTAGAGATTTCAGCTGAGTTTCTCTTGCTATTTGAAAAAAAGTCAGAACATTCTTTCACGAAAACAGCTAATAGCGTGATCTAGTTCTACTTTCTCTTCCTCTCCTTCTCCCTCTCTCTCTTTCTATCCTCGTCACTCATTTCCAGCGTTTCTACAAGTAATAAAATGATGTTGAACATGAGAAGAAAAACAAATCGCAAAAAAGAAATAGGAGTGACGGTGATGATTCGACATCGTATGCACCGAACTTTTCTTCTAGATAGTATTGCATTATAATAGAAAAAGACGTAGCATTCCATTGCATGCTGTCATCGTTTGCTTCCCCGGGATTGCCTTTGTTTTCTTCATATTTTCAAGGCGTTATTGCCTGCCATGACTTGCCGTTGATGTTAGTAAAGAATAAGAAGAAGAAAAAAGGAAGATTTTTTTTATTAACTGTCAATTCGGATAAATTAAGCGAAAAAAAATGAAAAAGTCACAATTAACAACATACTATCGTTGTCATACAGTACTATTAGTTCATGAAAATCTAAACCTTCGGTAAGTAGCGGTTCGTTTTTCTTTCTCGTCTTCGATATTCTTGAAACTTTCTGTTTCATTTTTACTAAGAAGTTTATGGGCAATGTATATAGGCAGAGAAACAGAAAAATAGGGAAAAAATATCGACTATGATGAATAAAAATATTGACAAAATCTTTCGATTATTTATCTAGATAGTATTAACTTCAGATAATGGATTCTGGAGGTTTCTATCAAAATATGCAAGATTCTTATCATCATCCTCAACAACAACAACAACAACAACAACAAGAATACGATCAAACAGAACTTTTCGAATATAATAATGACCAAACTCCTGAAGTACTTAGACATGCACCAAATCTACTTGAATCATTAAAATCAAATATAAATCGTACATTATTATTTGCGAAACTTTTTTATTTTTGGTACTTTGCAGCATTTGGTTCACTTTTCCCCCTTATGTCTATTTATTTTAAACAAATGGGCATGGGTCCATCGTATTGTGGTATTCTCATGGGATTTCGGTAAAGAGAAAAAGATTATTTGATCTAGTAAACTGACTTAGATTATGCATTAAACAAATGAAAAGAAATAGAAAAAATACTACAGATTAAAAAAGAGCATTCAAAGCGAAAAGAAACCAATCTAAAGCGGTACAAAAATTTGTTTTCTGTTCTTTTGTAATTTCATCATCTCAATTTATTTTCAATATAAATCAGTATTGCAATATTTTGTATTTTGAGTAAGATTGGCCCTGCATTCCGGATACTTCGTTCACACAAACACATTCATTTGAAGAATATTCGTTTTCAATACTTTTGAATCCGGAGGCGCAATCTAGTCTAGCTCTTTTTTTCGTCTAAGTCACTAAAAAAAATTAATAAGTGCATATATTTTCTAATAATTAGGCCATTTGTTGAATTTTTCTCGGCACCATTTTGGAGTGTCGTATCAACACGGTTTCGGCAAGCAAAAAATATATTACTTATGGCAATACTGTCATGGATTATCTTCACGGTTGCAATTGGTCTTATTAAACCACCTCCACATTCATGCTGGAGAGAAATGAATGCAACCCATCAAATTATTGAACGTGTTGGATTTTCATCTAGTACAATATTACCGACAATTAAATTAATTGTTAAACGACAAACTATTAAACAAAGCATATTTTCTTTGAATAAAACAAAAGATAGAATTAGTGATCAGAATCTATTGATTAGTTCAACGATAGCAACATCATCTAGAAGACGAAAAATAACAATTAAAACGACAACTTTACTTTCAAAATTAAATGATGATGAAGATGATGATTTTTATGATATTAATGAAGGCAATCTGGCTAATGAAAAAGATCGATTAACAACGCAAAACAATTATGAACAACAACAATCGAATTTAATAAATATTTTACCTATTGATCAACCTAAAAAGCCGATGGGTAATCCATTAACGATAAAACATATAGATTTATCATTCGTTAAATCACTGGCATCACCCATACTCTATGAAAAAAAAGATGTTCACAATGTTTTCATGGTCTTTTTACTTCTTATTATTGTTGGTGAATTTTTTAGTGCACCAGCAATTACATTAGCTGTAAGTAAATATTGAAAGATTTAATATCTATTCTTATCTAAAGAAGAGAAGAAAAAAAGAACTTATTCGTAAGATATATTGTCGAAAAATTAATTTTCATTTGGATTTAGAGAGATTTTTTAGATACAGTGAAGTATAGTTCTTGAATTTACTTATAATAGAATACTAAATAAAATGAAGTCTATTGGAAAAATTATTGTATTATCCTTAATCACATAAACAATATATATCTAAGTGTGTGCATGTTTATATAGTGAGATAGATTATCGAAGAAGTGTTCGACAAGTATCAAGAGCTCTTTAACGACTCAATAAAATTCATTTTTCTTGATTATTTACTCAATTCTAAAGAATCGTATTAGTTTTAATTAGAAGAGAAAACTGATTATTACTATTAATAGTTTACCTTGAAAATCGTTTCCTGATTGTTTTCAACAGAATGCATATTACTTTATGAACTCCATTGATTTTGTTTTCATGGATAACTCTTTTATTATATTATCTATGAAATTCTAAAGAAGAACATTCATTCTATCTCAAGCTCTAAAACTACATTTCATGTTTTAGATTTACTTGATGGTCTATAGTTAGAAGTCATTGAGAACAAGAATGTTTCCGCTTTCATCATTATGGGTAACCGGAAGCCTATTCACTAATATTTACATTCGTGTAGTATATCCTTCTACTTCTTCTTTGAACGATAAAATATTTTTGATTGATTATTGTTTAAAAAAAACGTTGAATAATTTCATTTTTCTTTTACTTTTTAGGATGCTTGTACATTATCGTATTTAGGTCAAGATACTGAACTATATGGACGACAACGTATGTTTGGTAGTTTAGGCTGGGGCTTAGCTATATTTATTGTGGCTACTATTCTTGGTAATGAGAATACACAAAATAAGTAACATTCATGTCGATGTTATTTTATTTTCTAGATCAATCCAAGTCACTTACATTGCACGCTTGTGGCACAAGTGGACCACTCGAAAAAAATTATACAGTTTGTTTTGCAGCATTTAGTGTTTGTATGACATTTGCATTAATAACTGCGACACGTTTTCAATTCTCTTATGATAAAAATGAACAACTGCCACTACGTACATTAAATGACGATTTAAAAAGAAAAGTTTTTCTACAACAGTAAAAGCAAATGTCAATACAAATGAATATAATACACAAGAATTTGATGTTAATTCAATAAAACAGAACGCTTTTTCAACGTCAAATACGATTAAATTGATGCAACTCATTCAAATATTTATGACATTTAAAAATGGTACATTTCTTTTTATAGCATGGTAAAAGATATGAATAAGTTTGAATTTGATTTATTTCACAAGTATTTATTTCAAGGTGGATGGGATGTGGTGTTGGTCTTGTATTTACATTTCTTTTTTGGCATTTACAAGATCTTGGTGGATCACCAACACTTTTTGGTAATAGAATTTATAATATATCATTTAATATTGCCTTCAAAAAACCATATTTTCGTAGGTGTTGCTTCGATTATAAATCATACAAGTGAATTATTTGCTTATTTTTTCTTACATGAACTTATTCATCGTCTTGGACATATAAAAATTTTATTTTTGGGTTTATTAGGAAATTTTATTCGTTTTTTCTATATATCAATTATATCAAATCCATGGTTGGTCTTACCATTTGAATTTATACAAGGTACATCAAATGTTTTTATTTTAAAGAAGTCAAATCATTTTATGAATTGTTTTAAGGACTTACACATGCTGCTGTGTGGGCAACAGCTTGTTCGTATTTGTCTCAAACAACACCAGAAAATCTAAGAATATCGTGTCAAGGCCTTCTTCAAGGTTTTCATTTTGGTTTTGGACGAGGTTGTGGAGCTTTATTTGGTGGTTTTCTTGCTTCCTATTTCGGTATGTTGAAATAAAATCAATATATTGATTTGTGTTTCAATTACAATAATTTCAAAGGTACTGATATAACATTTCGTGTCTATGCAATAATATCGTTAATTTTGATGGGTGTTTTTATTTATCTCAATCGAAAGTATCAACAACGACAACAACCAATAACGAGTGTTGAACGTGCCAGTTTTAGTGTAGACGATCCACATCAATTTTTGGGTAATTCTTCACTTCTTGCTCCACACGGTGCACCAACGAATCCAAAATGGCAAACCAAATTTTCATCAGGTCTAAGAGCTGGTATTAAGCAAGACCAATTGTATTCATCACCGTCGGTAATCGTGAAACAGGTAAATATTTAGTTTAAAAATCATATCTTATTTCTCATATTTTTATCATCACAATTATAGTTTAATAATCCAACAACAGAAGATGACTACCATAATTATCATCATGGTTATTGAATATGCCTAGAGTTTCGGCGTTTAATTTTCTTTGTCTATTATTTATTTTATTTTTCATACTTTTTATCCCTAATCAAATGTAGTGTTACGATTAAATACTTGTATTTTTCTCAACTTATGCATATTTTTACCTTCATTGAATGCATTTCATCATGCATCCGTTAAGTGTTCAGCGCAATTCTTTGTTGTTTTACATTATATGATGTGCAATGACACACACACACACTGCCTTTGTCTGTGTATTTTTCACATGTAGAAGGATTGAATAATAAGACTAGATTAGGTATGAGTCGAACAATATTTGCAAAGCAATCGACACACAATAGTTTCGAGGCTTATACTCAAATGTAAATTGTTAGGAGTCTTAAAACAAGATACAAATATAAAACATAACTATCTAAAACAGACGAAAGCTTATTGATACACCAAACGGAGTATGATACTATCGATCATCTACAACATAAATATGTGTAATGAAAGAATCATTCTGAATTGCTATCACAATGAAAATTATATGATGCGCAAATTAAAGTTTTTGTGCAAAAAACCAAAACTAATTTTAGAATGTTAATTATTTTAAAGAATGATCTCTGTAACGTTCTTTTTCTAAAACTTGATTGAATACGTAAGTAATAGACATTTCTGAATGAGATTGAACCAACAAATATTCAAAAGTCACATGCAAAGATACAAGATATTTGGTGTTCAAATTTTCATTTGTATTCGAATGGACTTTGAATCCGGTGGTAATACGATTTTCAATCAATCTGTATATTTTCACAGGTCGATATTGTATCTCTCCTTCATTAATATATGCGTTTTTGGTCTTATTTATTGTGAATGTTTTACCAGTGTTTATGGTATACAAACAAAGCAAGCCGCTCTACGTAAATTGCTGCTACTCTTTGCGCCATTGAATCAATATGTATTATTCAGACATTTTCTGCCTCTTGTAATATCACAAAACAATGATCATGAATATTTCCATCAAACTTCTTGTGTGAACGCCTTATGTTGTAACGACCTCCTGTTGATATTATTGTCTTTATCATTAAAAATGTTCGTTGAGGAGCAAATTTTTAGTTTTTTGTTAACTTCAATCTATTTATTTCAGCATTTCAGTAGAAATTTTCGATGAGAATATAACGAATATTGGAGCTTGACGATTAGGATTTAATTCATAACGATCAAAATCGATGTTGTTGTAGATCCATTTTTCTTAAGTAAACGGTGTAACATGACAAACTTATTGCAGTAAAATATTCGTACCAATAATACGACCCGTACTTTTCGACTTCGGTTGATATTTACCAATAGTTTGCATGTTTATCAAAAATTCAACAATCAACTCTTGTCGACAAAACAAACTATGTAAAATACAGTTATATTGATCATGAGAATGAACCTAAATTATTATTTATACAATAGGGCATGTTTTTGGTTTAGCAGAGAAGCGTTCATCTATTCAATTCGGTTTGTTTTGCAATGTATAAGCAATCAAACAAAAACTCAAGTGTTACTTAAATCAGGAATGTATGAGTATATGAATTAAAAAGACTTTGTTTTTGATTATCAATAAATATTTTATCTGAAATCATTTCATTTCATGAGGTATCCAAAAGATTCACGCGACCGTTTATCTATCTACGAAGCAAGTATCGTAGGACTGATAAATTAATCATCCCAACAGTCATTATTTTATTTGCTATTACTTTCATGCAAAACCATCTCGTTATTTTCTTCATTCTACATTATAACATACATTTTTCAACTAACTATAAACAATTTTATGATCAATCATGATCATAATGAAAGAAAAATATTGAAAGGCATATCCATTTTAATTTTATCAAAATCACGGAAACTTCAGCTATGAGTACAATCATAAATCAAACACTCGTATGAATACTGATTGATTTCCCTTTAGAATTACTCTTATTTCAATTCCAATTATAGCTTAAGTAATGATAATGCCTTATTTAACGAATTTCGATGCTAACATTCTACGCAGAAACTAAAGAAAATCTCGAATATCTATATAATTATGAACGGCATCTTTAATACCTTCTTTATTCAATTTTTCAAGCAACAAAGTAATTTACTACATCAATTAATATAGCGTGTCTTCAATTCAAAATTGTAATATGTTAAGCAAACGGTTGATTTAGTTTCTGATCTTTCATCGTATCCTCAATGTAAACATTAAGTGAATAAATATCTGAATTAGATCTTGCTATTTTATTCCTATGTTTAGAACGCATCGGTATTTAAACAGATGTGCAATGTCAAAGCTGGTACTAGACGTGCGAAATCAGCTATTCTAATCACATTAATATCCAGAGGATGCGTTGCACATGGTCGACCAATTGTAGATTTATTGGTTGAACAATCAAGTCAAAGCGTTAGATATAGTCGTTAACAATTACTAACTGATTAAGTTTTAGGTAAAGTAACCCGATTGCTTTGTTTTGTTCAAGAAAAACGTTTTTTCATAGAAAAATGGTTTAGTTATTATTTGTTCTTGTCATGTTTCTACATGTTGTTTTCGTTTTCTAAGCAAATAAATGAAATTATTTCTTCTGCTTTAGTCACATTGATTAGATGTAATTGAATTGCTTTAAATAAACGATGCAATGCTATTGCTGTTTTAATATTTACATTTCATGGAATCGATAAGTTCCAAATATAGATTTAACTGATTGAAACAAAGGATGATTTTGATTTAACGAAAGAAAAAAATTAATTATTCTACTTTATTAATCAATTTATAATTCAATTATATGAATTATTTGAATATAAATGTTTTTTATTAATCCGAAAAATATTTTCATTAAGTAATTCCATAAAAATTAGTTAGATTGCGCGATATAAATTTAGATTGTTACCAACGAAGAAACAACAAAGTTTCAGGACGAATATACATTAAAAAGACTCGTGCAAGAAAATAGCATCAGTTCAATCATCGTTTGTTTTTTCTTAACTGTTCATTGGTAATTATTTTTAGCACTAACTTTTCAGCTCACACTTGTTTTTTTTCAATCTTCGTATAACTCCTCTTAGGAAAAGAATAAGTCGCATTGATCTAGATGTTGCATCCTGGCAATCCTAAAACCTACTTTGATTCAGTGATATATATATATTATTCCTCATCAAATAGAACAAGGTTTTTAGGTTAATTTAATACTTTATTGGATAATTATATAAATCGATTTATGAGATTTAAACATTAATTTGTTGTATGTCGTCTACTAGATTTTTCTATAGAGAAAATGATGAGAAAAATATAAAGTGCTTTTATCAATAAACTATTCTTTGGTATGTATGGAAAATATAAGAGTGCAACCAATAAATCAATATAAAATATATATTAAAAATCGATTATTGGCTTGCACTGTTTCTATTAAATCCATGTGCATTAAATTCTTCTAATATACCGTAAAAAGAAAAAGAATAACTCTATTAAAACTGCGCCCTCTGCTTTGTCCCTTTTCACTATTGGATTTTTTTATTGAGCCATTTATGTTATTGTTCGTCTCTTGTTTGTCTCAGTCTACCATGGTTTCCGTTTGTTCTGCTTCACTTCGCCTCTGGTACATGATTTTTTTTCTTTTTCTGTTCATATTTTGTGTTGATGTTGATTTCTGTTTCGTTGTTCGAAAAACAAAAATTGTCTAAATGATGAATATCACATTAGAATTAATTTTAGATACTATTTTTGTTTAGTCCATACTTTTTTATTTTAATAATACGAATAACAAAACTTAAAATCATGGTGATTCCATTTTCGAATACAAAATTACGTGTACCACAAGGTTTTCAAAGTCTTTTAGTTGGTTTATCGACTGAAATTCTTCGTAGTCAACCAAGAGATATTCATGAATTTGCTGCTGATTATTTTGAAAAATTACTTAGAAGGCGAGGTAAGCATTTTATTTTATTCGACCTTATCGTCCATGATGATGTTTTATTTAAAATCATCATAGAATAATTTACACTTTTTTCTCTCAAAATCGCATAAATTAGTTAATGAATTGATTTCTAAATGATATATAGAAGTAAACCAATCAATTTGAAACCTATTAAACTAATTTTTAAAGATAGTTCTATAGACAATTTTCTTTGACACTTGCAAACTGTATGGTAACTATGCTAATAAAAGACGTTAGCAACCATGTTTTACATACTGAATAACTGTATCCTATATATGATCTTTACTCTATTCGTCTATACAATATCATCTGCTTCAATGGTCCATCTCTCAACACAGAGAAAACGAGATGAATTGTCCTAATGGATCGTCGATCATCATCAACGGATACACGCCAGCCTATCCGGCGCATGTCTCATCATCAACCAGCGATGTAGATCGTCTCATTATTTTTTCTTCTCTTTCTCTGTGTCCTATTTTCTTACTATGTATCTATCACATTACTCTTCGCGTGTTGGGTTCCCCGTCTACTAACGTTATATCATCAAATGTACGTTCATTGAAGTTTGATTGTTTTCTGTATATATTTGTCTATTCCTGATAATCATGATAACTCATTCTAATGAAATCATTCTTGACAACGCATATACATAAACATACGCCAGCAAAGTCAAGACGTGATCAATATGGAATTATTTGTTTGTTTGTTTGTACTTGCTCATTGAATACTCGTCATCTTTTGTCTTACCTACCAATCAATCATTACTATGCAATACAATAGTAGTCATAGAGAATAATAATGATAATTATAATAGAATGGATGCATTTATCTGCATATAGACAGTATAAAGATGCTCAAAATTATTATATGAGTTGATTCAAATGTAATACGTTGTCCACAACGTTTTACTTCTATTCATGTTATGCATATATATATATGCAGAGATTAAGCTAGGAGAAAGAAAAAAGAATTATCAGAGCCTCAAAAGAATTACAATATATAGTGGATCAAAATTAATCAATGAAATGAATAAGAAAGTGACTAAAAGTGTGTACTTGTAAAAAGGCGTTGGTATCATTCGCCCTCGGGCGCATGTATGAAAAAAATTTCGAAATGAAAAATGCTTCGATTACTATAACGTTTCTTTTCTCTCTCTCTCTCTCTCTGTCTCTCTCGACTCGATCGACCATCATGAGCTTTTGAATACATAGAAAGAAATGACTTATATGTATGATGAAAAAGTTCATCAATCTGGTCGAAGCGCAACAATTTTTGCTGATTCGCTCGTTCTTTCTCTACTAAAGAAGAAATATAGAAACATAGAAGAAAGAAAGAGAATAAGAACAGTTCTAATGACAAAACACTCTTATGGCTATTAAGACTCAAAGTATAAACTAACTACCACCAAGTAGAACAATCCAGAGAAGCTGAAGAAAAATATACTTGGATAAAAATCAATACAGAATGGGTGCGTGTACCGCAAAGCTGAAGAGAAACAATGGAAAGTATCTAAAAAATGATTCATCAATACCAAATAAAGAAAATTCAACTTGCGAACAAATATTATCAACCAATGCTGACAAATTTGATAATGTACCTTTTATTGATTCGGAAGAAAAATTAGCAACAACACCACCACAATTATCGCCTTCAAATGATAACGATGAGCATACCACAGTAAAAAACGATTTTGAAACTAATCAATCATTTTCAAACGCTGAAACAATTGATAAACTTAAACAAGAAGTTGCAACATTTGTTCGTGAAAAAATCTTGACAAATGCTGAAGAAAAGCAAAAACTTGTTGATTACGTACATAAAAGAATTATTGGTAATGCAACAGAAAAACGACTTGTTAATGAATATCTTGAAGAATGTTTTAATAATATTCAACAGAATCAACCAGTAGAAAATGATAATAAAATAAAACAACGTTTAATGAATATCATTACAATTTATGTTGCATCACAATCATCGGATAATTCATTTTTGAAAGCACTCTACGATAAAATGGGTTCTGCACTTGATTTAAATTCGTTAAATGCTGAAATAAATGAACACGAAGTTGTTAATGTAACTGTAACAAAACGAGTACGACAAGTTTTTCTTGATGATTCATCTTCATTATCACCAAACAAAAATTTTAACACAAAAAATACTGTTATTCATTTATCAAATAATGAACATAATATTCCCGATGATTTGCCTGATGATATAAGACGTAAAGCTGAACAAGTGTTGAATAGTTTTAATGATGTAATTCATTCGAAACAACTCTAGGTTTAACTTTCTTGCTTTTTTTATACTAATGCGCATGGTTTTTTCTCTATTATTATTATTATTATTATTATTATTAATTTTTCATAAGCAATATACTATTATTGCTATTGTACGTCTTCTATGTGTTTGATATTTCAATAAGGAGAAAAGGTTTTTCAGAAAAATTCTACTTCTACTAAAAATAGATTAATCAATCAATAGATTGGATTCTAATGAATGATTGATGACATAATTAAATCATATATTGATTAGAAATAATATAAGTTCCTTGCAGTCGTAAGAAGATATCTTATAATCTTAGTTACACTATTGAGAAAGTTTATAAACTATAATTGTATTTGATAAAGAATGTCATCAAGAAATATTTATATTGTCTGACGAAGTATGTTTAGAAATGCTCATAAGAGAATATTTTTCATCGTTGAACATCGCTCAATTGAATATCTTACATATAAATTGATTTTAAGCTAGATTCCAATATCGCAAATTTTGATCTCAATGATTGCATCATAAAGTTTTGTTTTGTTTTTATCTAAAATTTGGTAAAACTTTTATGAATTGATTTAAAACAAAAACCTGTTGTTCTTCTACAATATTTCATAAATCAACAGTCAAAATGCTATTCCGTCATTGTACACAGATCATGCTTCTCAAAGTTTACAAATATAACTATTTAAAGATAGATAGTGTGATTTAATGAGATGCATATATAACTAAATTTAACTGAGAAATCATTTCTTCACTCTGTATAATATAGTTTGTCGCAGACATTTTTGTATCTTCTACATAATACATCCATTTTCCAAAGAAAAAAAAATTGTATGGAAGTACTCTCGATTAAATCTATTTTCGATTGATTGATTTCTTTCAAAATGAATTCAAGTAGATAAAAATGCTGATAAGGATTCATCCTAGGATGATCATTACTATCTTAGGAGCATTATGTATCGTTTAGAGCAAGGTCAATCATATTTGTCTGACAAACAAAGTTCACTTGAAGATCGATATTATAATAATCATAGTTTTCAAGTATGTTATTACTCTCAATCAAAATATATCATTTTCTATACTGTTATTTCAGGAAGAGTATCGAGTTAATGATCCTAATATTAATGGTGCAGCAACAAAAATTCAAGCGAATTTTCGTGGTCATCAAACAAGAAGAAGTGTCGAACATATGCAAGACGAAGTTTGTTGAAATATTTCATATTTTTGCCTTTGCTTATTTATGTCTTTTTTCTTCTATATAAATACTTATCAGAGCAAAAAAGTGATTGATGCTGATCGACAAGAATTAGGTATTGGTCGTGAACAAACCGAAACACCAAATGACAATGAATATCTTACAGATCGAGTAATTCTAAATAATAGAGAAAAAAATAATGATAATTAGTTGTTTTCCATGATATTATCTAGAAATCATCACCTTTACTCAGCAACCGTATGGGACACCAAGCATATAGTAATGATGTAATGAATTTATTCAATATTTTCTTTGGAATATATTACTAAATATTGTTTCATTCAGACTCATCAAATACAAGCAACTGCAGAAGATGATGATGAAGAACGAGAAGATTCTCCTGTTGATGAACCAGAAGAACAATATCAAGAAGAAGATAGTGAAATTGAAAAACAAAAACAAGAAATTGCTGCAAGAGCTATTCAAGTTTGTTTCTATTTAAAGAAGCTTTTTTGCATATTAATATAATTTCAAGTTTCCTAATCAGGTAGGATATCGTGGTTCAAAAGATCGACAAAATAGTCACCGAGAACAAGAATCGCCTGGTAGTAAACTTGAATCTACGCAGCTATCTGATCGACGAACACGTCAGGTATTTTTTATCTTTCTGAAGCTAAGATTACCGCGACAAATCCTATTTCGATAGCAATAGACAATCATCGTTAGCGTTAAAAAAAACAGGAAAAAGAAGCTTTCTGCATGGCTAACGCTCAATGGATTGCAGATGAATTAGAAATTTTTGTTTGATTGATCAGCATTCAATGTCTCTTTCTCTCTTTATATATATATTTACTATATTTATTGATATTTTAGGAATTTGAGAATGAAAGAACACCAACACCGCCATCAACTCGTTTTAGCGAAAAAATCGATAGTGATCGTCAGGATCTTGGCGGAAATTTAACTGCAAACGATCAACTAGAAACTGGTGAGCTTAAAATAGGATTCGTTCGATTTTAAAAATTCAGAATACTGAAATTCGATTGTTTCAAATTAATTTTTCTGAAGTCAATTTGAATCGTATTCAAAATTTTGGAAGCAATTAGTTTTTGTTTAAATCTTTAAGTCGTTCGAAAGATACAATATTTCTATTGTTCAATTGATATTTTCTACACTTTTCTCACAGACTCTAAACGATAACTTGTCAATAATCAAATCATATATATTCGTTATTCTCTACGTATAATCTATTATAGATCCGCTGATAACAGTAATGTTAACTCCATCGATTGAAATTTTCATGATTCGACTTAGTCCAAGACTCGATTCAATCGATTCTAGTTAGCTAAATGTTTTCAGTTCAATCTAGTTTTCTCTCTATAGATATGCATAGAAATGATATCTACTACCACTGATTTTCTTCTTTTCTTTTCTTCAGCATGACATAACTTCATATCTAAGTATAATGAGAAAGTTCACAATAACTAGCAATGCAAGTCCGATGCTTCTCTTGATAGCATTGTCGCTGAGAAAAAATTTCGCCAATGGATAAAGTAAATATGTCAGAATAGCCTATCGACAGAGAAGAGAAAAAAAAAGAAAGGAGAATATCAGTCGAGTACAATTACGAATCATCCGTAGTGGATATTATTTGCATTCTACAGAATTTATTTAGATTCATACAGATAGATAAGCAAAAAGCACACAAGAAAAAAGCATTCCTCATCTGAGTCTTTGTCTACGTATATCTATAAATATAAGCCAAACATAATTAGTTGAACGAGTAGAACCATTTACTTCAGTTGAAATACTCTTTCGGTAAGTCTATTCAAAATATATCGTTAGCACAGCTCGTTGCATTTTCTTGTTTAAGTACTTGGAACGCATAAATGCATTTTTCATATTACGTCAAGGTTTTTGTCATCTACGTAATTATATCTAACATAGAAATCCTTTCACTGGTTTTTAATAATAGTAACACATTATTGGTTATATTAGAGAGATGCTACGTACAGTTGTCTACTAGTATAATTGTCTGTCAAAGAGATGAATTTAAGCCTTCATTATCAACATCATGCATACGACATCCAACACTAGACTGTATTTGTCATTCGTTTTATTGCTAGAGAAAATTAGTGTATATGCCAACATACAAGATATCGTTGACATTTGACGGTAAGATCTGAATGCTTGATGATCGATTGAATATAGAGCAACTATTTATCTTATATAGAGCAGAGGTTAAAAATGACGCCGTTTACAAATTGAATCATAGCTGTCTATAAGCAAAAGTCAATAGGTCATTATTTGTCTTTTCTATTTAAGGTGAAAACGACGATACTGATCGACCACGTCTTGAACGCGAACCAACACAATTAAGTGAAGATTTTGAACGACATACACAAGTTCCACGTGATTCAGATTTTGATCGAGAATTACAACCGAATTTCAAAAACGAAGACGACGATATGAATCATTCAAATCTAGACAAAGCCGCTACACGTATTCAAGCTTCTTATAGAGGTTATAAAACTCGTAAAGAATTAAGTTCCATAGGTACTCATGAGCAACATCCATCATCGACATCTCCACGTACACATGACGAATACGATAATACTCACAATAAAAGTAGAATATTCTTCTTTTTTCTTTTCTATATTTTATTTACATTCACTTTTTATTTTTCTTAATTCTAGTTTTATCACCATCAGCTGAATATCATCCGGAAGTCGATGGTGAAGATGACGATAATGCAGCAGCTACTAAAATTCAAGTATGAATTTATTTTCCTATGATTATTTCAATATTTCTTTTTGTTTTAAATTAAGGCTGCTTATCGTGGATATAGAGTTCGAAAAGATTTGGAAAAATAAAAGCACGTTTTTGATATAATGAACACAATTCCATATAATTAACTAATGTTTGCGTGTTTGTTTGTTTGTTTTTCTTAATTCTTTGTTTGCTCTTTGAAATTTCACAAAATTAATTAATTAATTTGTTTTTGACTTGTATTTGTCTTTAATTATTTTTATCAACACTATTGTTTTAATTCGTATTTATGTATTATATGTGCTTTTCACTATATATGCCTTCGTATTTTATCACTTATTATTGTTTTCGCACGTATCTTACACAAGACAATAGTTTTAATGTAAAATTTCTGGAAAACAAAAGAAAACGAATTTATAGATGAATATATAGAATAAAAAAGAACAAAATCATTTAAACTACTGATTATATTTACAGCCATCAACTATTGATGAATGTTAATTTTACACGAGTAATTAAAAATGACAATTAAATATATAAATATCTAAGGGTAAGATTGATAATAAATCATTCTGATGAATGGAGACGATATGCCAATGGAAGCATAGGTCTTTACTGTATATATAACGATATCAATCCAATGATTACTATATTATGCAGTAAAACCTGTAGATATTATAAAATGAATTATGGAGTAAGAACAGCATTGATTAAATATTGTGTCAGATATGATATTTTTTATAGCGTAGAAATCATCACTAGGATGGTCATATTTATTTATTATTCTATATGTCAAGATAAATTGTTTAGGATGCATATCAGTTAAGTATGAGACCAAAAAACAAATGAAAGAAACAAGTTCTTTTCTTTTTTTGTCTAGTAGATTGTTTATATTTTGAATCAAGAATTGATTTTGTATATATTATATATAGGAATTTTTTCGACTTTAATTATCCATCAACAACTTAAACGTTCTATGTACATTACTGGAAGCGCTTTCTTATGTCATCATGTTTGTATAACATATCAATGAGTGTAACATAAGTCATGTAATTTTATGTCCAGAGAGTTCAAATAAGTAGTTGGGGAGTTTAAGATTGTTTTTCTACTGAGTCGTTATTGTCCTCTAAGAAAAGTACTAGTTACTTTCTATGCACAATATTGATTCTTTTTTGTTTTGTTTCGATATAAATCATTGGTGCCAAAATATAAAGTCATCATTTTATTATGTATAAATCATATTCATCTTTTTGGAAAATAAAATTTGTATAAAATCAAAATGTATATAAAAATAACTTTTCAGTATCACGGATCTAGCTAATTTCTTTGTGTAATTTTCATACTGTATGTAGAAAAACATTCAAAATTTCCTATAGTTCATTTCAGATAAATCCTTTGTCGGTATGCCGTCTTTACATAAAGGAAACGACTATCTGTAAAATACTAAGCCAAGGATAACTCCATGACATGCGTGATCTTTTCTTCTTCCCATTAGTTCTCTTCTTTTTTTGCTTCCATACATAAATTCTTACTCTTATATAAGAAAAATGCTTTTTGGATTAGTTTCGTATTTTCTTTGAAATCGTTGGTAAGAAAAAACAAAAGAAAAAGAAACGTACAATAGATGATTATCAATAAGGAGGATGAATAACGTGACCGATAATAGTAAAAACTAATCTCTTATGCACGGTATAAAAACATGAAGAAGAAAACAAACAGAAGCATTTGAGGAGTTCAGCAAAAATTCATTCGATACTTAATTCAGTCACAACCAAAACGGCAATACATCATTCATTCATCCGATTGCAAAAATAATAATAATTATACACATATCATGGTTTCAACTTCCAATCTATTATTTATTACTGGTAACTGCTTTTTGTGTTTTTATTCTTAAACAGCTAATATATTTCAATAATTTGATGGATCTTTAGCATTATGTTTTGTTCTGATGCAAATGAATTCATCGACAATAGTCGATGGTTCATATTCATTATTGATGGAGAAAGACAACAACGATAAACAAGAACATCATGATAATGGTTATCCTGGATATCTACAACAGCGTTCAACTCATTTACAAAGTCCATCAGCATCTTTTAAAGATCTATTGAATAAAAAATATGGTAGTCAAAATTTTTATTCAACGAACCGGGAATCATTTGGTCGAAAACATCATTGGGATGCATTTTTTGGTCGACGTTAAAAAAAGACTACCTTTTTTTTGGCTAATAAGTTAAACCATTATGTATTTATTTCCTTCATGCAAAAATACACGAGAACCTATAGCAAATCATCTTAATGTACGATAAATAAATCAATGCAATCAATTTCTTCTTTGATTTTCTTTTTTTGAAAAGTCTACTTTTCTATATGCAGTCCCCTTGGATTTCATCGACAATAATCATGAATATAACTACTACACTTATTCAAAGAAGAGTCGCTGGGCAATATATTGCCGATAATTTAAACACAGGTTTAACCTTAGTACTATAATCTGTTAAGATTTTTTTGAAACAGTATATAAGCAATATGTTGTAGGAGACTAGTAAAATATGGAATTCTACAGCACATGATACAAGTTTATACACGATTACAGAGTATGTATCAATAATATGTCGTTCGAACAGGTGAACTACTGTCTTATTACGTGTCTGAAGAATTAAGTAATATCCGCCATGTTTCAAATTTTTATTCTTTTATGATTTAGCTAGTAGCTTTTCAATTTCTTTTCATCAGATGTGATCTCTTCCGATATAGAATAATAACAGTTACAAATAGATATAGCGTATTATATTACTAGGCATGTGATTCTTAAAACACAAATCATTTTAAAACCAATAATCTTGAGATAAATGTTTTTTATGGCTATGCTTATTGATTTAAATGGATTGTCTAGTTCGAAAAAATCTTCAAATTGGAAATAATGAACTGAAAGAATATTTATAATAGATTATGATCACATAGCAAAACCGTTGATTAAATCAATAATAATAATGAAGTGTTGGGAAAGAAACCAAGTATCTAGTTGCCTTTTCCTAATGTATAACATCACATCCATGATTATTCTCATATGCTGATTCAGTCACTCTAGAAATGAAAACAACAATGATGATTCAATGACTAGGTGGAATAACCACTAAGGAAGTTCACATAGTGCTTATTGTTTATATGCTCTCTTGTCTATAGCATTCTCGTTCTCAGACTGATGTAATTAGAAGAGCTAATAAACAGTCGAAACTACTAAAAACAAAATCATTTTTAGTGGCAAATTACAGAGTAGCCAACCTATCTACTCTAAGAAATTTGTCTATTGCTTAAGGCAAAATTATCTGTTTAAGATTATCAATAAATCAGAAAATATATCGTCTTAGAAGAATTATATCTCATACTTCCATTTTTGTTTTTTTTGTTATTAAGCGAAGTATGGAAGTGAAAAAAAGACAAAATATATTTCAAAAACTTAAGTTTCAAAAATATTTTAATTTAAAAACTAAAAACGATTTTGATAATCTCTCAGTACTTTCATTCTTCTATTCTAGGTTGATTCTGATTCTAAAAGTATTGTTTTTACATTTCTAGTGATATGTCTTGTTCATATTCACACCATTCACTTAGTATCAACAACACTTCACTAGAGATTCAATCAAAAAACTGTTTACAAAAATAAATAATATTTCTGCTCTTGTATCTTATCATAATTGCTCTTTTTATAAAAGATAATATCTTAGCTTGAAGAAGCATGCCATTCTCTAGAAAGATATTTGTGGTACATAAACATGTAATTGTTTACGGATGCAAGCTCTCGGTGTACATGTCAACATATTTTGCATTGTTGTTGTACTCATTCGATCACTATTTTCATCATCATGGCGATTAGTAGTTGTTGTTATTCGATCAAGCATATCTGGTGACACTGGTTGCACAGATTCAACGGGTTCACAACAGGATGATGCCAATGATTCATTGTTGATCTGTTTTTTACTACATGATTTTCGTTTATGATTAGAATTAGTATCATGTTTTGAAAGTTTCGATAAATTATGTGGATAGAAAAAGTCAGTACTTGGTAACAAAGGTACTCGATCAATGGTAACTGAATTTGCCAAACGATTCATTTCATCATTTGATATATCTCGTTCAGCAGCTATTGAACAATGTGATATAGATCGAACTAGAGATCGATAAACGTCGAAACCTGGTTGCTTTTGTTTTTTTTCATAATCAGTTTTTCGTTGTTGCAATATCGATGTAGTCGATGATAACGGAGAAGAAGATCTTTTCGATAAAATAACAATATTTGATGGAATTCGATTTGTAACAACTGTACGTAAATCGCGATAAGATACAGGCGGAGGTGTTTTAGATGAAAGATAATTTCTTGTATTAATATTAGTATTATGATCACGTAATTTTAACGCATTAAAATCACATATGCCAACAAGTGTTGGCGAAAGCCGTGTATTCAGTAGCATATCTCTGCAATAATCTTTACTAAAAATAATATAGAATGAAGTATAGGCAACAGTGTTGGTAGAGTCGTGTGTATTATATCTGTTATAAATACTACTAATTTCTATGTCCTTATTTAATCATGCGAAGTAATCAAACTATTTGAAATATTCTCAAAAATACAACTTCATTAAAATCTATCTTTGTATAGTTTTTTTTTGTTAAGTCAAAGTTGGAATATGAATTTACCCAAGGTTACTGAAGAAATCTGTGGCGTCTAACTGAAAATTTCTTACAAAATGCACTGTTTCGGTAGCGATAAGCTAATGACACACATTTTTTTCAAGGCATACATACTCCATTAGGAGTTACATGATGTACATTATTGCGATTCTAACGCGATCAGTCACTTAGAAGATTTCTCTCATTAAGTCACATTAATGTCCGATGAGAAAAAAAAACTACGTGTGGAATGTTGACATTTAAGGTTTCGTTGCTGTTGCATTTCAAGATATTTCGAGTTGGATGATTTATGTTAGTGCTCTTTTCAACATCATAATGATGAGATGAAAGTAAAGATGATCGAAAATAATTCTATCAGTTAGATGGTATACTTAGTAACATACTTGAACAAAAACAAAGTCCTGATGAATTTTAGCATTTATCAAATTGATTTTTATCTTCTCACTAACTATATTTAAGTAGATTGAACCTTATTTTAGTAGCTACACATTGGTTTCGAGTTACATAAAGACAATGAATAACGATAGTTTTAGATAGTTCATAGATTATAAAAGAAACATCCACAATTGATCATTGGAAAGCATAAGAAAAGCCACAAATTGAAAACTAATTAAGTATTTCAAAACATGTATGTTATTTTTTGTTAATACTGACCAACAGAGATCTATTGAGACCTTCTTGTGGCGTCAATCCCACATTAGCATCGCTAAATAAAATATATACTGACATTTTAAAAAGTAGTTCTGTTCAAACGACAGACACATGACAAATATTATTCGTCAATGACAAAAAAAGAAGAAATTGGAAATACCATTGAATTTAGACTGTTTTTTTTTTCGACAAAATCCTCTATACATGAGTGTTATTATTATTCGTGTATTGTGCGTAAACAAACAACAGTTGATAGAAGCAGCTATTCTATAAGATGTAAGAAGGAAAAAAAGCATGAATTATTATTTTCTTTCTTTCATTTGACAAACCTTGCGCATGGTGAAGATAAATAAAATTTGTGTTGATAAAGGGTGATACTTTATTTTTCTTGTTCTCATAATTAGTGGGATACTTTTGATTATTTCATCCGATCGATTTGAACGTCTTGGTTGGATCTAACGCATAGTAATGTGCGAGTGTGCTAGCCGAAATAAATCGTTAACAAAATAAAATATTGGCAATACTGCCTGAGATATGGTTGATAAATTCATAATGTTTAAGTATATGATGAGTAATTTGATAGTAATCACCATTTGATTATTTATCTATTTAACATATGTAGCTTTACAGACTATATTACCAAAAGCATAGCGTACTAAATGATACAGTAGTTTCTTATTTGAATTTGTATTGAATTTCGGTACGGTTTGTACAACACATGGTTTAATGCCATCTTCACTAGTTGCATGTGACTGTTTTGTTTGATGATTATGCATAATGTTTCTTGAGCTTCTATTTATGTTAATCCTATTTTTAGTACTAAGTGCATTTTTATTAATATCTGTTGTCAAGGATTTTATTGCTGAATGAATGGTTGAAGCTACCTGAAATAAACCGGTTTATTGCATCAATATTTTCTTCGTAACTAATTTTATTTTTTATATGCTAGTTTTATTTATTAGGTATTTCGAAACAGTTAAAAGCCTTTTTGTTTACAGTTAAAGAGGCACGATAATAAAAGCATTTTTTAAATATCTTAACACTTTCTGATGTTGTGTTCAGGTAAATAAATATACTCATGTTATAATGCATGATCAACTTGTTATCGACATATATTTTTCTTATAGAAATCTTTTTAAGAATAAAAATACACTTATGATCGCCATTTGTTTGCCTTCATACAATTTTCTCTAATCTCGTTCTTGTAGATAAATAACTAACAAGACGAAATTTTGCTTAGTAACAGCTGTCTAACAGATATTTCCTATTTAAATCGGCCGAGAAACAAACAGCTAATCATTCAAGTCAAAATCTACTGTATGAAAATCCTCAATTTTTGCCAAGAGGTCAAAGTGAAATCATGGCTAAACCTATACTGTTCTACTCCTAAAACTGAAATATCAATTAGATGACATGAAATTATTGTTAAAGAAATTTAATAAATGTTTTTAACTGCAAGTTCATTGACGTGAGATAATTGTTATTTTACATGCAAAGCTGTATGTTAATTTGTTTTAAGTGAACGTTTTTACTATTATCAAACAAATTTAAATGAGTCATGTAGAAAACGAATGTTCATTATCAATTGAATTTAATTATCTAATAAAAATGACTGATCGTGACGTAAATAGAAACTATCATGATGAAAATGGCATTTTTCACGGTTTTACACCTTTATGGGCGTTGGTTTTATTCAGCATTGCAATTATTTTTCTTACTATATCTATTGTTGGTTCAATATGCCATTTAGCTGGTTGTCAAAGACAAAGACAAGACCAAACGAATAATATTTATTCAACAAGTTTAAAACAACCATCATTGACAGAGCACAGTCACTTACAAGTAACCTCAATTAAATCGACTCATTTTTAAAAAAATAGTAAAAATTCTTTATTCTAAATGCAACGTCATTATTTACACAGATAGAAAAAAAAACTGTTTCTTCTCATTTCTCAAATATGAATCTGAATGAAATTTTATTTTCCTTGATTATTCAAGTATGAAAATGGTTCTAATAGTATTTACCGGAAGCTAGAGATTAAATGAAATATATCAACTAGCAAAATATTTTTTTCTAAATACTATTCTAAATAAAAGACTTTGGTACTTCATCCATATCGATACGACTGGTGTGCTGTAGGTACGAATATCAGTTAAACATACGATTCAAACAAGATCTATATTTTTAGTCGGACTCTGATAGAGCCTTTTCTTTTTAAATTTTACTTTTAAAGAAGAGAGTAGTGATGCAACGCTCAACATTTCCAAAAGCACTAAAACAATATCTCTCTAATTCTAACTAGTCCTAATTCAAAAAAAGCGCTCTACCATGCTGTAAATCTTGGCATTCTCTAGGAAAAAGAAATAATGCCATTATCTATTATGTATCTCCTTCGTGAGTTTTGTCGTTGCTGAAACAGATAAGTAGAGAGTAACAAACATTGAACAAGATATTTAAATGCTACCAAAAACGCGCATTTATCAAATAGAATATGACAGAAGTTTTCGTGAACAAAAATAGTGTTTAAGTTAAAATTTATCTCAATATCGAACAGTGAATGATGAATGTTATGATACAAATACGGAATAATAGTAAATTTTAAAAAAACTGTCGAAATATCAGCTAGCAAATTATTTAAAAACAATACATAGCAAAGTAGAGTAGAAGATAGCTCTGTGATTATAATCAATACGATAGTTGTATTTTCTTTGAATTAAAAGTATTAACAATCCATTATGATAACTGAATCAAATATTTCGTTGAATAATGTTGTATGTGAACCGACTTTCTTGATATGAATAATCAAAATTTCTAGATTATTTCACTAAATGTTTTTCAAGCAGTAAATAATATGCACAAAGAAGTTCTACAATCGAGGCTATATTTATATCATTGAAAAACGTTTCTAGGAAAGCATTGAATATGTGAGTGAAAAAAAATACATCAAAAAAAGTTACACGTTTTCATTATGATTAAATTAATCTAGAATTTTATCTGACAAAACTAGTTTACGCAAACAATGTAATTATAATAAAATTTAAAAAACCGTATAAAATAATAACTAAGTAAGCAATAAAGATAGAGAAAGATCTAGTTTTTAAATCGCTTTGCCGGCAGTCCTGTGTCTTGATGCATAGAATCATCGATTGCAATTTGTGTTCGTTTATTAGATAATATTGTATTGCTCTCCTCTTTTAATACGTGTTCATCAAAATATGGACTTGATGCGTTTGTTTATTACAAATGAAACAAGCGTATGTTGATTTCGAAAGTCTGTTTTACTACAAAAATAGAAATAAAATAAAATAAAATAAAAATAAATCATTTCTATATTCAATTGTGGGTCACTTCTCTTTATCTATATCAATTGGTCGAATATTATTGATGTCATTGATTTTTGTTGAACCCATATTTGGTGTAACTCGATAAATTTGACTATCATTATTTGGTACGAGCAATGGAAGAATTTAAGAATTTATTTCATGTTTTTTAATGCGACAAAAAAAACTTTTTTTTACTTGTTTCGTATCAAATCGTCCGATATCGAGCGATTTATCTATTTAGCGTGAACTTGATAAAATCGCCTGTAAAGGATTTTGTCTTGCTTTAAATAGATGATTGATTGATAAAAGTATTTTACTTGCTGGTATTCGAACATGTACATTTCGCATCGATTCACAAATTGAATTTCTAAGAACAAAGATTAACGAAGTCTTGCGAGCTATTCAATGAACTAGTGCTGAATTCGTATTATTTAAATATCTCTCTCAAACATCAGCATTATGATATACAACATCAATACTGATTATTGCATCAAAATTGCACTTCCGATATATACATATGCTAAACTTCATATTATTTTAAATCATCTCTGTTCTTCCATTCGAAGAATCTAAACAATTAAAAACTAATTACTTTAATAAGATTATTTAAAAACGCTTTGAACATACCCTTCAGCCAACACAACGCAGCGCTGATCACTTCTTAATGATATTTTAAATGTTGGTTTTTCATCAATAGTTTCAGATCGACAATTATTTAAAACAGATTTAAATACCGAACAAACTACCTTTGCAATAATTTGGAACTAGTGACCAACGCATTCAACAAACAATTCGTGTTGATGAATCTTCTGTTTTATTCAAATGTTTGAGCGAAATCAAACAAAGACTGCAAATGAAAAACTATCTGATAAATTATTTTCCTTTCTGTCAGAAAATATTAATTATACCAAGTGAAAGTTGGAGCTATGTTCCAACTTGGTCGACAAGATCGTGTTACTGGTATTAAATCAATGAATAGTGGTACAGTTGATTCCTGTGTTTGAGAATGCATATAAGGGGAAAAATGACGTACAACATCTGAAGCTAAGCCACAAGCAACACGTCCGCACATGTTTATGATCTTTCTAAAAATTTCAAAATATTTATTCTGCAAAAGATAAATAAAGCACCAAAAAAATATATATTAGTGTTCAGAAAAAAATATTTCTATTAAAACAAACATATTTATTTTATTCTTGCTTTAGCACAAAAAGCATTTTTAAATAGACAAGCCAAAGACAGAAACAACAGCATGAACATATTTATTTTCCCAACTACAAAAACAAAATTAAAAATAATTTTTTTCATAAAACAATGATATTTTATTACCGAAGTGTACAACTCCCATCAGTTATATCATTCCAATAGCAAGAACTGGCTGCATGTAAACCAGTTCCATTCTTTGGTACTATTACCTATTCAAATATGTAAATAACTCATTATTATTAAGATAATACAACTACTTACGGCTTGTACAATATATTTAAATCGTTTGCCTAAATTAGTTAATTCCGTTAGAATTTGATCAACAATATCTGCTGTCCATCGAGTAACTTGATCGTGTTGATATGCATGATTACCGATAAGTCTTTCAATGACTTCTTTAATTATATTGGATACTTCGTCGACACTAAAAACTGAATATTCTTCACTTGTCATTTTGGTTGATCTAAAACAACTTTTGAAAAAGAAATCTACGAAATAAGACTGTGCTTATCGTTTTAAATGAGTATTTTTCGTCTACATTTTATCTGTGTAGTATTGACATAGGAAAATAAAAATAAAAGATAGGAACCATAAAATAAAAAACAAGTATCAAGTATGCTTTGAAGTGAGCAGCTCAAGAATGTAAATGAAAGCATAATTTTATTCATATTTGTATATACGGACAAGGAAGAAATAGAAAACAAATTCAATCATTTTTCTATTTGTGACTATCGTAATCGTTATATTTGGTGTTTTTTCGATTCAAAACTTTACCATTCTAGTGCAGAAATTGAAGAACGATTAAAAATAATTTTGAAAATAGCGCGTGTTCGAGTTTGAGTTTATTCAGTTAGTTATTTTCTTACCATTTAGTCAACTTAGGTCTATGCGGTAATAAGACACAATTGCTGACTGGCAATACTTCATCGTCCATTATAGACTGCGTGTTCCTATTTTTTTTTTGTTTGGTTTTATTTGTGGTTATTTTTTGTTAGTAGATTCATTGAGTTCAATATCTGATAGTAAAAACAAATTTTATTTTCAACTGAAAAGAAAGCAATTAGGCTTGCTGAAAATAACAATCTGAATTCGTCTTTCCTGAAATATATTTGTCACTGGTAAAAAAAAAACATAAGGTTGAGTTACATATGAACAAGGTACGTAAATAATTGATGGCTTTTTACAACTTGGAGAAAAAAAACTAGGAATAAGATAAACATTATTTATATTTTGCACATAACTTTCATACCCTTGTTTTTGTCGGTGAAAACACGAATGTACTTATCGACAAAACTAAAAACTTGTTTCGAGTGCTAGTAGGTGATTGAAGATGATGTTGATAAACAAGGTTGTGCGACTGGCATCATTAGTTTCATTGAAACTAGTGGATTGTAGTGTGTTTGTACGAAATAGACTAGTGGTGGAAATATTTCTGTCTTTACTCTGACATCATCGACTGGGTAATAGAAAATTTGAGAACACAAAGCGCACATATCTGCTGGATTGCGTATTTTTCATTACGATTAATATCTTATACGGATAATAGAGCTGAAAGGGAAATGTCTGAAACTGTGTTTCAACATTATCATCGCGATTCTTGTCTGAGAGTTTTTATTTACACACCAGAAAATATCAAAATGCGTTGTATTCTTCATAAAAAAAAACGTCACACAGAGACTCAACGAGACAGATGTTCCATGTGGAAAAGATTTGAGTGAAAATAATGGTTTTTTAAAGTGCTTGGATAATTGCGAGAAAGTTCTCTTCTTTAATTAATACTTACGAGATAAAATAAGAAATTGATTTCTATTTAAGAGGACCCCATTCCAGAACTTTTATTAAACCTTTGCTCGATAGTCTATGTCTGCTCTCCAAGGCACACAGAGCTTATCAGTAAAATACGCTTGGATGCTTGATGTCGTCTTGAAACCTCACTATGCATATCATTTTATCAGATGACAACTGTGACCGTTACACTTTCATCTATAACCCGTGTAAAGAAACATTTAAATACTCTTTAAGAATAAATAGTGATAAAATTGCCTTGACAATAAATTTCTATTGTAATCACATTGAAGTTAATGAAATCGTATGATTGTTTTCGAAATAAATTTCCGTTAAAAAAAACGGAGAGTTATAAATGAAGATTCGGTGATAAAAGATGTATCTACAATTAGAATGTAAAGAAACAATAAAATAGAATGATCATGTCGTTTATTTCAGTCAAGATGATCATTGTTACAGATTTCATTGTATCTACAATATCAAAGAGAAAGAAAAAACAATAAATTATTAATTTACCAAGAGATAGGAGTGATAACATGGCATTTAACGTATATACACAAGAGAAAATGAGTATTGAAAACTTTCATCATTTGAAAAACCACAGATATTATTACTACTTCAAATAATTCGTGATAGAAAGAGCACTTATCAAAAGGATAAGCTCTACTTTATTATCAACGTCTTTATAAATGATGATAATCCACTGTTATCATCCTGCCTTCGTTACATCAGATTTCCTTGATCATCAACGTGGCCACCTAAATTCAAGATTTCTCTTAGTTAAAAATTGAATCAATAGCCTCTTTCGATGCTGTACCTAATGATTTTGATGTGCTTAACTGATTGATATTGCTATTTTACTAAATAAATACAATCAGCATGGCTTTGGCTATTTTGATGAACTTTTTGAAAATAGTACGGATAGATCTTTGCATCAGTATAATACAAGTAAAGAAATAATAAATAGTTAAAAAAGTGTTGGTTTGTGATATAAAAGATTTGATTTAGTTTCCTTAATTCGTAACAAGAAATCTAATAGTATTTATCATAATTGGCAGGTACGCTCATGATTCACTGATTTAAGATCTGACTACTTCTCTATAACATAGTGGCCGCCATGTACACGAGATATTAGATCGCGTTGTAATTTTATTTCATTTTTAGTTTTCATATTGATGCAGTGCAAAACTTCTATTAGTTTTGATATGAACAATGCTTCAGTTAAATTCACATTTTGTTCCACGATTAGTAAAAATGATTAACGAATGTCTTGAATTGATTGCGGATGTGGATGCGAATATGACTGAAATCTACTTCGGTCCGAGGTCATATATTTGCCTTTTAGAGCATTTCGATTCATTCCCAAAATAGAACATAAGTCTATTCAATCACTGATATTGGTATCGACATCGGTATTCACGTCAAGATATAATAGATATAAATAAAGAGCAGTGTGAAAACAAAAAGTATAGATTTTCAGCTTTTCTTAATCCGTAAAAAGCAGCAATGATATTTTATCTTCCACGAGAATAAGAATAATACATGAACATGATGAGATCTAATTATCAATATTTCTTCACTTTTTTGAAGAAATTATGTAGTACATCATTACATATTTACTTCAAGAGCATAATGTGTCAGATATCTGAAAAAGTAGAAGACATGACAACACGGACTGTAACATGACAAATCATATGAACTAATAGAATGAGGTACGACTAAATTAAAGGATGCTGTCGCTAAATATACGTTTGGATTCAATATTTGGTTTGATATCAAACTGAAATCCAATATAATATTCGCTTGTATTTTTATCATTCCAGTCCGCATTATTGAAATTCAGATGAATCCATTGAAGCTTACGTTCTCATTGGATCTTTCATTTTGCTTTTAGTATATATACACACACAGAGAGAGAGAGAGAGATGATTCGCAAAGAATCCTAGTATTATAGAGTGAATTTGGTTATCCTTTTTTTGGCATATGTCCCAACAATATAATAGTAATGATTTCAAAAACTTTTGCCATACTCTGCACAAAAATCCCAAGATAACTCTACTAATCGAATGAGTTTTTAATTTTCATGTTTTTAAGAGTAATGGTGATGGTTTACATAGTAGCTGGAAGTCTTTCCTAAGCTGGGGTATTGAACTTATGTGTTCTGTAATTTTGATTAATACAAAAATCATGATTACTATATGAAAAAGTCTTCGAGCTATCGTACTCATGTTTTTTTCCTTTAAAATTTACTCTCATTTTATTATCATTATATATTTTATCATTGAGAACAAAATTGAATTTATGATTAAAATAAATCAAGACAAGAATAAATTCATTATTCCTATCGTAAAATTAAAGAAAATTTTGAGAGCAATTTTCCCATTGTAAATCTCCTTGCAGTCATTGTGCATGTTTTTATAATTGAGACCACGATTATCTATTCAATGACTATCAAAGTTTTTCTATTAAACTCAATTGGCATGAATTCTTTCGTTCAATCAATATCATATTATTTTTCCATTTAACTTTATTTACGCGTGCTACAAACTATTTACCCTTCACTTTTCTATTTAGTAAAGAGTGAGTGAAAACATAACGTTGTAATCATAACACACTTATTGCATTTGAATATATTAATAACAAATTACTTATGCCATTTTGCTCTTTCTTTGTTTTACAATATTGTCTATTATAATAACATCCTTTTTATTTATTAATCCGTTACGATGTATTACTACTCAATATATCAGAATTCCTTTTTTGGATAATTCATTATCAGTCCTAGTTTAATCCTAGATAAAAAAAATAGTGTTAAAAAATCAGAGTTTTACAAACCTATAGAAAGTTATCAACAGGAGCAAGAATTACAGTATATACCGAAGTATTTTTCAAAATGAGCGAAATTATTTTATAGGTTGCATCAGAATAATCTTGAGCGAGCCATACTAACAAATTAAAGCAAATGTTACACATTTAGAATGTTAGTAAAAAAGAAAAAAAAACACTATCTCATATTTTTTAACGTTGTCAGTGTTCGCATTGGAAACTCACTATAAAAATTTCATTGAACTTCTAGAAATCATAACAAATATTTTTTTCTCGATGACATTATTTTGTTCATAGATTGGTCTCATGAGGCTGATTTTGATTACGAGTTTTAAATCGTGGTCTATAGAGAATAGAAACAAAGCTTTGTATGATATATCCCAGAAGATTAATCGATTTTCGCATGGCAACGACGAATAACAAGCTTCATAGCTGAAGTTTATGTTGTTTCCTCTTCTTGACACCAATAAATATGTTTGTTTCGGAAAGAAAACAATTGTTGTTGCATCTTAGAAAATAGACCACAATCTTTTAACTTTTCTATCGAAATCAATCAGCGTTCGATTACTTAATTCATATCTTTATCAGTATCTATTATTCCAACTAAAGGGTTTCACTGAAAATTTCCTCGTTTAATTCTCTGCAAAATATGCATAAAAGCTAACAACGAAACATTTTTCATGAGAGTATACAGTATCGAAGTGATGGATTTCGTAAAAGAATTTTCTCGCAATGGCAATTTCCATTTCCCATCAGGTTAGATCTGTGCAGGCTCACATTTGTATCAGTTCTTCAAAAACATAAAACTCTTTTTGATTATTGCTAGTGAGAATTATTTGAAAGGGCTAAAGATTCGTCAATGCTGACTGTTTCCTTCATATTTTAGATAAAATCCTAACGTTGATTCGCCAAATAAACTGTTTGTTTTGAAAATAACTCGAATATTTGAAAGCAAACATTCAAATTTGAGCATAGATGAAAGTATTTTACAATTTACTCCGATCATTTTCCAGAGAAAAACGTCTGATAAAATATTTATCAAAGTGTAAATATCGATTTTTGATATAATATTTAGCAAGAGTTTTTCAAACGCTTCCGAATGGATGATTACACTTGCTTTTGTCTAGCACGTCTAACATCGAAGCGGACAAAAGTCAACAGATTCGTGTTGCAAAATATTTTAGAGAGATCATTAAACGTATAATGTTTAATTCTTTGTGGATATATTCAACGGTTCTTTTTATACTTGTAATACATGTCATCAAGAATTTTCTTGTAATATAATCACGACAAAGTAATAGATACTGTCCGATGCATTAATAAAATACTCAGAGACTCATCTATTCTGAAATATCTAGGGGTGACGTCTTAGAATTAGTATTAGTATTAGTATTAGTATTAGTATTAGAGAAATACTGCCATTTTTCTATTAGAATTAAGAAAATATTTTAATGTCTTTACATTGATGTTAAAAAATAATTTAATACTTTGATATTAGCACTACCTTAACATTAACACTATTTTATATATTTTCAGGAGCATGATATCATTGCAATCCAAATACTAAATCAAAACTAATGTTGAAATTTTCAATTATTTTTTTTAACACTAATACAAAAACATTAAATAATTTTCTTGATTTGAATATAAAAGTAATAAATATAGTCTTAACTAATTTGCTGCTAATGCTAAGCCGTTATCCAAAGAGATATCCAGTTTAACAATAATTACGAAGGTAATATACATTTCTACGTGTATAGAAAGACATTCATTTATTCCTATTACAATTTCTCTTACTTATTTATTTTCATAGTTTTTCTTAATGCGAAGATAATAGAATTTCTTTTTGACCAAAACTCACCATAAAAAGGTACTAACGAACTGATAAACTAAATTAAAAATGTATTTTTATTTTATAAAAAATCTAAAATATTTTCAGTTTGAAAAATATTACAACGAAGTTCTTTCTAGTTCGTCACAATTAATTGCCCGTGATAGTTTATTTAAATCAATAGAAGGCAACTCACATTCCCCACCAATAGCACTTTCTCCATCATCAATAATTTTATCTTGTATTACATTTTCATAAATCATGTTCGATACATTATTTCCTATATGATGTTGCCTCTTTTTCTTTAATTTATGTAAACGAATATTAATCGAAGGTGTTCGCTGTGAAGAAGCATAAACATTTGTTAAAATAAGATTATTTGCTTTTCGTTGTTGGTGTCGTCGTCGTCGTTGATATCTTGTTGTATTGGGTGCTGTTCTTTTTGGACATAATATTAGTTTTCGAAATTCTCTTCGAAAATCTTGCCCACTTAATGTATATAATATAAAATTTAATGCATGCTTCGTATACCACAATGATTCAAGCAGATCAATGACGACTAGCTTTGTATCGGAAGCTGCGGTTGGTGAGGTGAAACGATTTATACATATATATATGACTGAGGGACATGTTAAAAGCATAAAGGCTAATGTAACTGATAATAACATGATCGTAAGACGATTATTTCGTTTTTGTTTTCTGGATGTTAACAAAATGCCAGTATGTTTCGTAGTACGTATTATACCTATATTTGTAAATATCATCAGAAAACATGGAATAATAGCGACAGAAAGTAAGTCAAATATTGGTATATATAAAGCAAACAATTTTTTATATTGTAAAGGTGCTATGCATACGAAGCTAGTTATTATATGATAGGTTTCGTTAGAAACATTTCTATTTTTGTGCACTGCTGCACTACGTAACTTCATGTCAATGCCTATAGATAAGAAAATAAGTAAAGATAATTTCTTAGAATAAATAAAATGTTTCTTGTGTGTTTTTGCTTACCTACAATGTAAAAGTAGTGCATATTAACAAGACATACAATAATAAAAAGAACACATGTTGATTTAATCACACGCCATCCAACATAACGACCTGGAAAAAGATTTTTCATAATGAAATACCGATCCAAACTAACAATAACAAGTATCCATGACGCTAAATGTGAAAGTGTTGAAGAAAAGAATATAAATGATCGACACATCCACAATGATGTATTACGTAAATCGACATGAAATATATGTCGATATAAAAATCTCGCCGATCTCATATAAATAAATAAAATATCAATAACAGCAAGTATACATAAATACTGGCATGTCGATTGACGACGAAAACGTTTTCGTAAAAGAATTTTCAAACATAATATATTACCTATAGTACCAAATATCATTAAACAAGGATAAAATATACGGACAAGACCAAGACGAATTAGTTCAGGCCACATATTTTATGTAATAACTTGCATCTATATCTAAAATGATGATGAAGGAATGAAAATAAACGTATATAGTATATCACGAATATCCGCTGGTAAATAAGTCAAGTTCATTTTATGAATAATCAAATGTTCGAAATCAATCTTTTTTATCTGCTTTGTTGAACAACATCTAATCAATAAAAAACAAGAAGACAAACGAAATATCAGCTCACTTTTTCATTCAAAAATTTAGAAAAAATAAATTTTATTTTTATAATTTGTTTATCTAATCTATGCGATACGAAGTATTCTTCTTAGTTTTCTTTTTAACTGTTTCCAGAAGAAAAACGCAGAGAAAAACTACTGATTTTAATGAGAAATGACAAGCATAACATCTTTCTTTTATTAACATTCATATATCAGCAATGATTAGCAGTGAGTTTCACTGACTTGCTGAAACAAGTCGTATCTTTTTTTTCTTTCCTATTTACTTAACTTTCAGTCGATAGCTACGGGCGCTAAATGAACAATATCTTTGACTAGTATACTATTCTATAAATTTTACTAATTTTTTTCTACAATCTAGTACTTATTACAAATAGATCTCTTATAGACTCAACGAAAATTTCGAGTAAACCATTTTTTTTATCTTTCGATCTGTCTATTGAGCATACAAATAATTATCTTTTTGAATATGGCAAAACAGTACTCAAAATAAAATGCTCAATCAAATTAAATTTTTGCATTGATAGAAATTCAATTTGAGATCTACGAAACTACATTTTATCTATAGCCACGCTAAAAAAGGTTTCATATAACGATTTTATAGTTTTGACAATAGTTTTCATACAATATGAATACGTTTTATTTCATAGTTACCGAACTACTTGCTAATCTGCATGTAATAAAAAGAAAGAATAGTAGAAAATTTCACATTTACGATGTATGAAAACCATTTGTTTGGAGACGATCAGTAAAAAAAACATTGATCTGTAGTTTGACTGCAGCAGAAAAAAAAGCTGCCTCTGCTAATACATGTGATAATATTCAGGCTAGAAATATGTATAGAATGAAGGATATGCACAATAAAAAGAAAGTTCAGTCTTAATACTGGGTAGTAAAGATTTCTCAAGATATATCACCAGCAACACATAGCTAGTGAAACTTTTAATTGTATCCTATGAAAAATTGTGTGTTGTTTGCTAATAGTGTTTCCGTTTGCTCACATTATATCCAAACATTTGTAAAAAAATGTCAAGAAAGTAAGTATTCATAGCAATAAAATGTCATCATGCATCATTGAGCTATCAACAAGAACACTTATCTTAAATACCTGATCTTTCATGTCCTAGACATATCGAAATAGCATTCATTGTTACTGTGTAGGCTCTTTTAGATTATATATATATATAAACAAATGGAAAATTTCATTAGACAGTCATTTAAGATTCTTTTTCCTATGAAGACTATTGGGTTCAATAAAAAATTTTAATTAATTTATGCATAGCAGAGAATAAATCAAGTTAAATTTTTGTTAGACTGTTTGAATTAAAGCTGGCTACAAACCTTTACAGCATATTTGCATAGAACAGAAAGAAACTGCTGATACCAAAAATAATTTAAGTAGCGAATGCATTTATTAAGTACAATATGTGACTATCGAAAATGAATAAAAGAAAGACAGAAATTTAGAGAAAAAAAAGTTGTTTACGAAGAAGATCGTTTCAAATAAATTGCATAATCTAGATGAGAAAATACAGGAAGTTTTAACTTGTCAAGGAAAAATAACAATTGAAACTGAAAACAATAAAGTTTACTTAAAGACTCATATAAAATAGTAACACTTACCATGAAGAAAGTGTAAACAGCACATTAATGAGAAGGTAAAATAAACTAAACGAATAAAATGATTCTATTGGTGTTCTTGCTTGTATCGAATATAAATGAGAATAAAAAGTCGGTTTTTATATGCCAGTTAGAAACATACACCATTGTGTATTTGGATGTGTATGGATCTGACTGAAAAACAAATGGGATTTCTCTTGTCAAAAATTAGAATAAAATATTACAGATTAATGGTTTAATGAATCTGTGAGAAACTACGAAATGTTGGCTCTATGTAATTTTCGAATAGACAAATGTCATAATCGATCTGAATCTCTCAGGTACGCATAGTTTCTATAACACATCATATATATTTTTCAATGAAGCTTAATTATAGACCTTTTTTACACGTTTTACCGTTTCAAATAATTATCTGGTATTCAGGTCATACAGTCTTTTTCCTGAATTAAAAATGTGATTAACTTTATAAGAAAGTCTGACTTCTTTCAAAGTAAATTGAAATTTTCCATTTATTCCTGCCTTTCCTTAGCGATATGAGATTCAATACAAATCAAAACAATGTACCACCAATGATGACTAAATGTCGATTTTCAAGTCTGTGTTGCTAATGAAAAAAGAACACACGTGATTGTAATTACTGATGTAACATATATTTTGGTCTTAAATAATTCGTATTTGACATTGCAATACCGAGAATATATTGCCGTTATGTAACATCTGCTATTGTATTCACCGAGATTTTTTTAATCTTTGCATCAGTATACTTGTAGTAATTTCTAAGATTTGCATGTATTCATAGCATTTATTTTGAGATCTTCTAAATGCTTGATGCATACACGCCAACTTATTCGATTCATAATTGATCTCAATTTTAGCACTTCTCATGTGTTAACTATCGTTTTCTAGCTTCATAATAGGTTTTGAGAAAAACATTTGATTGTAACAAAGGAAAGTATATGCTGAAATGCTCATCTGTGATCCATGAATCTTCACAACGATGAAAGGAGACTATTGGGAAAATCTATTTTTCCGACTCATTGATAGAAGCAACAAGAATACTAGACTAAACTGATTATCGAATACTTATTTCAGAAATACGTAAAGATCTATTTTTTCAACTTGTACACATCATATGACTACCAAATTTATTCAGTAAGATTTTTTCACAATACTTTCTCATTGATTGAGCGCTAGAGAAAACCGTCGTATTTCTTTGACTGGAGTCAATTGTTTGTACACGATTATAAAGAGAAAAGAGATTTCAATCATATTCCTACAGATTTGGTATATAAAAGTACAAAAGTCGCAATTTTTCAGTAACTATACCTTGTGAGTATAAGATTATGTTTTAGATTACTTAGGAACATAACTATTCATAAAATAGAAGAACACAAAATTTTCTACAGTGACTTTTTTTAATTGGAATTAAGTAATTTACTTGACAGTACGAAGTACGTTTTCAATGCCTGGCTCCTCTCTAATGCTTGAGTTAGTAGAGAGAAAGTGTAGTGCAAACCTTTTATTCACTAGTATCAATATTGACTGTCGATATTTATGTCAATTATTTTCATTCTCAACCGTGTATGGTATAATCTTTGAATAAGATCGATGAATTTATTGCTCATGTTCTATAATCATTTTTATTAGTGTTTCAATAAAAATATTTACTTTAGTATTTGATTCGAAAACAGCTGCTTGAAAAGTATCCCGAAGAGAAGTAAAATATTTATTATTCATATTTCTTTTGCATTAATTTAGCATCACATAAAAACAAAAACAAAACACTATCACGAGTATCCAATAGTCTAGAAAAGAAAGCATATTAATGATAATTGATGTATAACTGTTACAAAAAAAAACAATTTAATCTTTTCTCTAACTCAACAATTCTCCTAGATTATAAATTAATGTTGTTTGATTTTTTTCTTTTGGATTGCTTTGATAAACAGTAAGTTCTAAGGTTAGAAAATTGATGTGTACTGTGCATAGTGTTGCAGAATTAATATTAGTTTGATTTGGTAAACGAAAGATAGGAAACAATTGATTTTTATCATCACCCAATAAAGATAGAGCATCGTCAATAGTAAATATTTCTCCAATTTCTTGAGCACGTCTCCAACGACTATATGATGATTCAAGTGCTTTCTGTTGAATAATAACATCATTTAAATGTTCGTAATGGTTATAATGAACAAGAAAATTCAATGCTGTAGAAAAGTTTTTCTCCTTTTCAACAGTTTCTTCACTATTGATAATAAGATGTTTGCTAATATAGTTTTCGTTATCAATGTTTAAATTCGGACCTAGTTCATAGTTAAGTAAGTATTGAGATTGATGTATGAAACCTCCATTGATACAAAACCCATATGCGATCGGTGATGATTGAAGTAATTTATCTAATTCATCTTCATTTTGTATTGAAAGTAATGCTCGATTAACTATTTGTCTTGGTAGACGACCATGTCCGACAAAATTTGGATAAAGTCCATTTAATGAACATGCAAAGCCATGTTTATTTACACCAAAAGCGTTTCCTTAATAGAGAGAAGATTAATAAGCTATCACAAAAATGCTATTTATTTACCTGGAATAGATCCAGCATAACAAAAAGCGATAAATTTTTCATTTGGACTTTCTCGTTTATCATCATTATATTTACTTGATTGAATATCGGCTTCAACAAGGTAACTTGTCGTAAATAAAGTCGCTGAATGATCTTCATTATGTAATAATGATAAAGTATTAGTATCTTTTCGATTAATCAATACAGTGGTACAACCTTTCTCACCAGTCTCATTGTCGGAGTTTTTCTTCTCTTCCGATAAACGATAAGCTGTTCGAGTTTCATTCAAAAAGTTTAAAACAAGTATTTGTTCTAAAGCAATATTTGAACCATCAGCTAAACCACGAATTTCATCCCAATACCACGGATATAATAGACGTATTTTTTCCACGAAATCTTGATATAATCTACGACCATCATCAGTTTGTACGAATGTAAATAGTTTTGATAAATAAGTAAGATCATTAGCAATACGATGACGAATTACTTCATGCGTCAAAATTCCTATGGTGTGTGCACATTCATAATGGGTACCTTTAACACGATGCAACGGAATTCTAAATGAGGTCATTGCTCGCGTTTTATTCACGTGCGTAATACCTGTAAAAAAGAAAGCAAAATACAACGTTTTTTCATAAGAGTAAAAGAAAAACACACACAAAAATATAATAACATGATGAGATAATGCTCATATACCTGAATTAAGTCGAACACAAGTACGATAGACAGCAAAGATAAGTTTCATTCGTTATCTTGCATTCCTTCTTTTTAAATTGTTTTTTCTGCATTTAAAACCTATGTGTGAAAAAACACGCACTTTTTATAATTGTAGGATGTTATACATATGATTTTGTTTGCTTTAAATCACATATGTGAAGAACCACTATCGTAAACCGGTTTAGCAACGGGCTACCCATCTATCTATGTATGTTTTTTCAACAATAATTCCTGGACTGGCTAAAAAGAGAGCCAATGAAAAAACGATAAATGTTCAAGATACACTGTGCGTAGAGGCGTCGTGATAGGAAACGCATTCATTATGGTAGTTGTGGTTGCGTACGATATAATTTCATTCAGATTATATTTTCAAGACTTTCTTAAAAAATGACGACTGTTGAACAAAATGGTCTTAGTGGAAGAGATCTTCGAATTAAGCTATTTGATTTAATGAAATCAAAAGGCATCATTGATAATGTCAAAGTAAATGCAGCAATCTTTTTTTTCGATCGATAGTAATTTCATTATTCTAATATTCTAAATGGTTTGTAAAATATTTCAGTCGCATTTACGTGGTCGCTTAATTCATGAGTTACGCGGTGGTTTTGATGATCAAATTCGATTTTCATCTTCAACTATACAGCCGACACTTTTAGTTCGTGCACTCAATGGATTGATTATCGATTATTTTCAAGGTCAAAAATATGATTATACAACAAGTGTTTTTATACCTGAAGCAAATATCAATGACTATCGAGTATATTAAAATAATTATCATTATCAAAAAAATATAATAATAATAAACGTTTATCTCTCACTTTTAGACTTTGTCTGATGCAGAAATTCTTCGACTACTTAATATCTCAACAGAATCATGTTTTTATAAGAACATTGTACGAATATTAGAAACAAGTTTTAGATTTATTGTTTATTTATTTATTTATTTATTTATTTATTTAGAAATCCAATAGTGAAATAAATGGTCATAAAAATTTGTTGATATCGATGCTTACATGTATTGCATCATGGTTACCAGGTTCATCCCAAAATAATAGCACACAAACATCGAATGATTTATGGGCAGGTTCTGTTGCTGGATCAACACTTGGTTAGTCTTTAGTTCTTTTCTTTTTTACGGAATTAACAAACAAAATTCACAAGACAATGAGTGTAAAAATAGACTTTAGCTGATATTTGGTTAAGTTCTACGCTTTGGATAGGAGAGGAAAATAGATAATAATCAAGTTAATAGTTTATTTTTTCACATCAGGATATTCACTAAATGTTGCGTGAGCGACTCACATAATTTGAAAAGACAAAGTGTTGAACTAAATATTTTGATTTTATGTTACAAGAAAAATGAAGCACGTTTTACGAAACTTTCTCCTTAATAATATTTCCCTGTTGTTTGTTCAGAACCTCATGTTAGCTACTATAAGAAAATATTTTTCACAAATGAATAGTATTCGAATAATCATTTATTTGATCGAGTTAGACAACTAGCATATCCTGTGCTAAGTGGTTCACATTTCAATTATTCACTATCTTGATGAAACTCAGCAACAGTTCTCAGGACAACGAAATCTTCCTTGATTTGCACAGCCAGTTCGAACGTGTCGAAATAGTTTTGAAATGATTACTTGAGAAAATTAACAAACATATTTCAAAAGTATTAATGTACACAAAGAATCTTTTCCGTAGATTGCAATATAATTATTTATTTCAATTAGTGAAAATTTCCAAAGAGTTATTCGTAGAAAAGAAAAAGAGACACAATTACTAAAAAGAATTACTTTCCGAAATATTTATTTTACAATTAGAGTTACTCTTCTATATGTATGTCTTTCAGGCGAAAATAGTATACTACCGTAGATGTTAAGTTTGAGAGAATGACAAATATCCTTCGAACTCCTATGTAATTAAATATATTATCAAGGCTTGATAATAATGAAAGTCTATGCATTCAAATAATTAGTTTCGCAAATTGAATTTGAAATTAATTTTCTTTGCTATTTAGATGAAAAACTAAACAATCTTGATGCAATGTATACCAATCGTCATGATGATTTAATGTCAATGCAGAATTTATCAACCGAAGAAAAATTATTATTATTTCAAAAAAATGTTGAATTAAGAACTAAAGAAAATCTAAAGCAACAAGTAAAATTAATTCTATACATGAGTCATTTCAGTCACAATGTAACAGACTAGTGTTACCTTTCACTGACTTTGATTCTTTGTGAATATTATTTTTCTGAATAAGTTCCTTTAAAGCATGAATATATGTAAAATATAAGCTATTTCGCACTACCATCAATATAATTAGTCAGTTAAAAAATAGTAAGACAATTTGTTTCTATCCATGAGAGAAAAGAATCAAAACACTACACGATAGAATGTCTGAATCAATTTTATAGAGATTTTATCAAATCTTGAACTATACATCATATAGTTGTCAGAAATATGACGCTTCAAACTAAAGGATTTTTTAAAACTATAATACATAATGTAAAGTTGATACTTTGTGTGTTTCACTTGGTTGAAGCTAGCCAAAGTACACTAGCGCTGTTTCACTTTCAGTTATTAGGATTAAATTAAGATGTATTCTATAAATCTATAAAATAGAACAAGAAAATTGTTAAAGCTCGCTATACCAGCAGTTTAGTATGTCAAAGTGGTGCTCATAATGAATGACTTACTTCATATATATATATATGGATGCGATAGAATAAAAATACCTCAGTATATATTTCTTTAGATGGATCAATTTCGTGAAAATGAAATTAAAAAAGTGCGTGATGAAGAACGTTCGAAATGTCAAATGGAATTGCAATCACTTCGAAAAGAAGTTCGTCACATTTAAACAAAATGATGTCGTATTCTTATTTTGTTTTTAGCTTGAAATCTTGTACAAATCAAAACAAGATACTTTAAATGAAAAGGAAATGCGTATCGGAGAGAGATTCAAAGCGGAACTTGAAGTTTGCTTGATTTTTTCATTTGTTTTAAAATTCACAGCAATTTTTATTTATTATTAGAATGAAAGACGTGATTTATATGTTCAACGACAATCATTTCTCGAAGAATTAAAAACTATGAAAATGCGAGAAACAGAAAATCAAAGAAATCTGGAATTACGAGAACGGTAATTCTGAGGAAAAAATATAAATTTTATATGATAAAATCACCTTTTCGAGATGTTCGTGTTTTTGTTCGATATTATAGAATAATTTGTAATTTTATGATAGTGCTCTAACCCATAGGCTGATCTAATAGCATTACTAACCTATCACATCTGCTTTACGTAGAATTCAAACAGAAAAATATATGAGAAAAAAAGAGATGCGCGTGTTTATTAAGAAATATTTCATTAGGCATTTTACAAGCAAGTCGCCCGAAGTAATTTCTCACTTTTCAGCTCATGTTTTGAAAATCTCGTAAAAAGCTCCCTACTCATAGAATCCTATATCAACTTCGATTCACAAGTTTTCTCGATAGAAGAAAATGATTTTTTCCAGATTTTTTATCATCAGATAGGATCTGAGCAAGAAAATTAAACGAAGAAGTTTTCATCAGAATATTTCTTTATAAGTAAGTCTTATGGCCTTTAAAATATTTTGAAATTTTCAGTCAGAAAAGTTGTTATTTATCAAGTCTAACATTTTCAACAAGAAAATATTCTCTTTTTTTTGAATGAAAAATGCAGAATATTCTCAAGTGAAGGAGACGGATGAAGAAAAGTTTTGGCTAATATATCAATGTTCTATCTGATGATAAAACTTTCATACGACACAATCGAGAAGACCTGTTAGTCGTCAATCTCCATTGCTTGATTATCATACTCCGTAGATACTCTCTTTGTTGTTGAAATTTGAGCTAACAAAAGAATGAATAAGCTTTTATATTTCACTCCTATAAATAGTTCAAGTCCTAATAGTCTACAATACTTTTATTTACAATACGCGCCATTGTGAGAAACATAACATTCACTCACACTAATATTAAAGTAGTTATATTTAAAACTGCCTCTTTATATTTTTCTTAAATGCTATATAGTTTTTGAGAATAAACTGAGCTAATAAGCATCTTAACATATGAATATGAAAGCTTTCTTGCTCGATGTCATAGCCATCCGATTATCACGACCGTTTTCTGTTTCTATTAGATTAGTTATGAATCGATTAGTTTTTCGTATATTAAAATTGATTTAGAGGGGAGCATCAAAAGTAGATTAGAATGTCATATGAACCTAGTTAATGATTTTATTCATTGATGGACAGTTATTGTGTTTGTGAGAGAAGATAACTTTCCTGTGACGTCTTTTTAGACAGAAAATACAACTAATATCTTTATAACGAGATTATTTTTACCTTCTATTACAGGCTAAAAGAACACGAATAGCTATCAGTTTTTGTCTCATCTAAAACAAGCAAAAATGCACTTGAGAAAATATGTCGGTTTGCAGTCTAATTTTTTGAAACATTCCAAAATAGTTTTGAATCATCTAGTTGAAATGTAAATGATTTTATTTTTATTTAGATCTCTAACATTAGAAGTGGATCGTGTAAAACGTCTTGAAGACGATATTCGTAAAAGAGAAGTAACATTATCAAATACTGAATTACACGTTGATCAACAAGTACAAATGAAATTAAACAAGTAGATATAAATTTATTTATTTTTATGATAGTTACTTTTTCTTTTCCTTGAATATAAGATTAAGATTTGAGATCGAACAGCAATTTACAGAACGTAATAAAAATTTACAATTAATCGAAATGAGAAACCAAGGTAATAAATAATTATTCCATTTTTAAACTTCATTTATTAAATAAATTTCTTTTCCTACAATTAGAAGAGGCAAGACGACTTAGTGAAGAACGTCTGTTAGCAGAACAAGCTAAATCAGAAGTGGTTTCATTACGAAAACATTATTCTGAGGCGGATGTAAATTGAAAAATTGAAATTAAAAACAAAAAAAGAATGTACTTTGATCATTTATATTGATTTTTAGTCAACAATTCACCGTTTACATAGTGAGGCTAAAGTCCTTCAAAGTGAAAATGAAATTTTACGTGAAAAAGCTAAACAAGTACACCATAACTTTCAACAATTACGACTTATTCTTTTCTTGTTTCTGTTTGATTTATTTAGGCTGTTGATTACCAATCGATTCGAGAGGAAAATGCCATTTTAAAAGCACAAATGAATAATAATACAAGGTAGAAATAATTTAAAGTGTTTTGTGATTTATTTTAAAAGTTTTCTACTTTTACAGTCGATCACAACATTCGAGTATGTGAACGTTTTTAGAGAATTTTAAAAGAAAATTGTTCTTTGTTTTCTTTTGAAGATCGACATCATCATGATAGCAGTAGTTCATCACCTCATGATCGATCAACTAAATCTGTAAGAAAAAGAAGAATGATGAGAAAATTTTCCTCAGAATTTCATTGATTTTTTTCTATTTTAGCGAGGCATTATCCGTGAATTAAAGACTGTTCTTGATAATCAACAAGTAGGTCAAAAAGTTGTGAACGATGAACTAATCGATTTAAAGACACAAATTGCTTTATTGCAATCATCAAATGAACCAGAACCTTAGTAAGTAATACTTTTTTTTCTCCTCAAGCAATAGAACAATAATATATTTAAAAACTTGAATTTGTTTTTTGTCAAAAAGTTTTAATGGTCGTTTTCCAAGTAATACTGGTGGCGATTATTTATCTCATGTGATTAAATCGGCAAGTGATATTCAGTTAAACCACAGTAGATATTCAACATCATCAAACTATAATCAATTTATTGAAGACGCAAAATTACGAATGCTTGAACTTGATCGGGAAGCTGACGTTTGTTTAGAAATTTAAATTTTTATTCGTTCCGAAATTTTGTTATTTATGTTGATAGAAAGTTGAAGAAAGTTATCGTGACTATCAACATCGCATTATGACTAAGACTTCGCATACCAGTAATTTACAACCAACAGGTAATTGTAGAGCTATCAAGACCATTTCCAAAGCGTCTGAATTCTTATGCGTCAAAGAAAGAAAGAATGAAAGAAAATGCTCCTACCGACATTTACGGGTTTTATATAAAACATAATTAAAAGAAAAACGAGAAAATCAAAGGAGTAAAACTGTTTCACTGACAGTTGCGTTAGTTTTATTAATTAGACAACGGCATCTCTTTTACTCTTTTTCATTATATTAATAGTTATCATTTCACTACAGACACATTTTGTATTTTAAATTGGTACTAAATGAGTAATATATCAAATTCTCTTATCTATTTGATTATTTCGTATTGTTTTATCCTCATTTCGTCAATGCATAGCATAACATTGTGTATTTATTTAGTAGTTACACGTATGTATTTGCAATATTTTAATTGAATGGGCGTCTTTTTTACACTTCATTCATACCGACACGCGTTATATGTGTAGGCTGTAATAAAAAAATCTTATTTTTGTCTGAAGCGATTCGCCCAATAAGCTTTTTCGCAATAAAAAAAACAAAATGATCAGTGTTGAAATGCGGAGTAAGAGTGGGATATGTATGCATTCAATGGTCGTTTCTTTTTATTGTTGATGTTTCAGGTCTATGTTTTATTCGTTAGTACTTTTAAAAAACATTCCACTGATAAACATTGCTTTCATTCTTTTCTGTCTTACTCTCTTTCCCTCTCTATTTACCATGAATAAGTGACAAGAAGAGAGAATGAATAAATGGAAGACAGAAGGAAAGAATAGAAAAATCTACCAACGTTTTTGGTCTCATATTCTTTCGATCATTTCGTGGAATCGTGCATCAACAAATGCTTTTTTCATTATCTATTAAATAAGTAACTTTTATAAATTAATACATTCTAGAATATGATGCTTCTTTCAAATCCAAGTAAGCTTTAAAGTGACATATCCTATTAGACATATTTATATCAAACTAACCTCATTTGATGCCCGATTTCCTGCGCGAGATTGATGTGCCTGAAGAATCTCGTTGCCTAAATAATTCAATTAAAATCTTCAGCGAGCTTCCGTTAACGTCAGGAAGTCATCCTAGACAGCCCTACTGCGGCATACTGGTAGTCATCGACAATTGGTAACTGGCCAAAAAAAAAGAAGAAAAAAACTAGAAGTATAATCATCTTTACGTTCGTGTTTATAGATTCTAACTTGTTAACATCTATTTACAAATACTATCATCATAAGAATACTCCTTATATCACTCTGATTATCAGACCTAAAATTTTGTATTTGCATCGAGTTTGAACGAATATTACTACTATCTTGTTCAATAGAAATATAGTCGTAGAATATTCAAAACAAATTCTCCCCTTAATTTCTATTCTTCTATATAACGAACAGAAGCTGTTTGATATATAGAAAAATATCTATGTTATGAATTTCGCTGAAAACTAGCTCATCTTGATTGCGGAAGTGAATAGATGTCTCAAATGATCATTTTGTTTTGCTGACACTAGTAGATCTTTGCAGCGAAGAAGCATTATAGTCGGTTGGGAAATGATCCTTTATTCAAAATTGGTTTACGAAATATCTCGTTTTCATATAGAATTTTTCATTTATGATAGAAAGTTATTAATAACAGATAATTATGTAATCATTGAAAGCAACGTTGTTTATTTTCATCTGCTATTATTTTTTCATTTGATCAAGTTAAAGATGCGAGAAGCACAGATCGGTTTAAGTTTTGGTCATCCTACTTCTTTGTCAACTTGCCGAGCAGAAAAGGAAAAGGAAAAAAGAACGACAAGCACCAACGGAACGACAATAACACGGAAACAAATAAAAATAAGAGTAATCATTCTCGTCCCAAATACACACTGATTGGGTGATAAGAAATAGGAGAAAATGTTACTGACCTGCTAAACTTATTGGATTGCCAGTCTTGCCGATCACATAGTCTATAGTCATCGTTCTCGTTCTATAAGAGAGCACGATAAAGTTTTGTATTTATAGAATAGATATTATTAATTTAGTTTCTTATGAATTTATTCGTCATATTTTTTGTTAATTTAAAATAGCCAATAGATTTTCCGATCAAACCAATTCTAAATATGCAGTTAATTTTTTTCTGTGAATTAACAATAAAAGAAAGCACCTTCAACATAGGTTTACAGAGTCATCCTACCATTTAAGAATTGGTTCTGTTTAGGTTTGGTAAGGAATTTTTCTTGTTCTCTTTCATACTCTCTATTTCAAGAAGCTAAAATAGAGGAGGATTGCTTGATTACTGCTTTTAGCTTCAGAAAACTCTTTTTTCTTTTTCTCTCTCATGTCATTATTCGATGCTCATGCGCACATTCTTATCAAGGGGCATTTTATCTTTCTTTGACATGGAATCGAAAATGGTCACTGTCACCAGTCCTCCTTTCTTCTTTTGAGAACCTTAGAGAAAAAAAGTCTTCATCAAAATACTATTCAAATGTCAAATATCTTTGACGGATATTTGTTGCAAGAAAAAACACTATAACTTGTTCTTTTTTTAATTTTTTTTCTTTCGTTATCTTAAGAAATATAATACATCAGTACCAAAACGTACATATAAACATGTCAATATTTTTATTATGTTAACCAGAACTTATTTGTGTACATAATTTAAGTTTCATAGAGCAAAAAAGAGGTCTGATATATGACCTTCTTGATATATTTTTTTTCAAGAATGTAATACAGAAAAAGATCGATTTTCTTTGACATTCTTCATTATCATTATTCAATATATGCATAAGGCACCAGTCGTCGGTACACTTTTTCAGTGCATAAACAAAATCTTATTAGGGAAAAAAGTATTTTGCAAACCGCCTGACAATAAAACTGGATAGCAGATTTTTTTTGAAAAGCTTTTTCTCGTTTTTGTGTCCTTGATAAGGATTAATTCATGTTTTGTATTTCGTCATTGTGTTTCAGTATTAAATCGAGAGGACAATCAGTACAACAGCACATATTGAAGTTTCTTGTTGAGAAACTGTTTATTTTGATGACATGCAATGTAAATAAGAGATTTTTTCTCTTTCTCACTAAGCATGCCTAAGACCGCTTAGTGTCGCAAAGCAACAATAGGACTAGCTATTTTCATTTATCTAACATTTTTCTTTTGCTTTAATTTTTCTTTTTTAAATAATTTTTACAGAAAACGATTACTCATCTGTAGGACGCATGCCAACTGTTAAACTAAGTGGGCAAACTCAAAAAGCAACAGCAAATGCAGTGCCAACTTCAACGTCATTGCAAGAGATCAGTGCACATTCACATAAATTTAGTTGGAATAAAGATCAACCATTAACTAATATACCTGAGTAAGATTTAATTAACAAATTAAATAATTTTCTTTCAGCTGATATGAATTTGGAAAATAAGAATTTTGTTTTTCATTTATTTAAATATCTATCTTGCAGTTATAATTATTGATATTAGAAAAACAATTCAATGTCTCATAAATAGGAATGTTTACATGGAAAAGTAAATACACAGAGAACAAAAAAAATGAGAAAAAGCTATTTTGTATAACATATTTTTGAATGATATCATCGATGAAAATCAGCTTTCTTTTTTTCTTCAATTAAGAAGTTTATTAACGTCAAAAAATGCAACAAATGATCGACAAAAAACTATATCACAGAGTAACGATCGTACCTTTGAACACCCTGAAATAACAATAAAACCGTCATCATTTGATGAAAAAATACATCGACGTTTCATTACTGCAACAAAAACATTTTCCACAAATGAAAATGGTTCAGGTAGTGCACCAAATATTCTTGAACATCCTGATATGAGAACACCCATTGTTATGGAAAAGCATCAACTATCGTTATCATCGTCATCATCATCTCCTTCGTCAATTAGTAATAATAATAATAATAATAATAATAATAATAAAAGATTAGCTCGACAACAATCTGGTAAGACAAACAAAGAGATTATTTTTAATTTAATTTAATTTCTTTTAGCTGACATTTATACAACAAGAGCTCGAACAATATCACCTGTGAACCGTGATACTAATCAAGCAAATTCAAGTATTGATAAAGAAAATGATTGTGTTTTTCCTATAGAAAACGATTGATTAATTATTTCTTAGCTAAAAATCTAATACGATCGAATTCACTAGAATCCTCAATCAGTGAAATTGTCGAACGTCCTGAACAAGAAAAAGTAAACATTGTATTATTTTCTTTTGGTTTTTATGGTAATTTGCTTTAGAACGATGATACTAGTTCATCCACACCTCCACCACTAACTAGAGGCTCGACAAAAATTGTTCGTGAATACGCCGCAACAAGCTCAACTTCGGATGTTGACTCAGCAAGCAAACATTCCAATAATAACAATAATAATGCTAATCCTAAACTGCAATCGGAAGAAGACGATTTTTGGTGAAGATAATCATGCTTATTTCTTTTTTTTGCTTGTTACTCATCTACTTTACTGTTGCTGTTTTTTTCCATTTAATGTGTACATAGTACGAATGAGAAAAAAGAGCAGAGAAAAAAGTAGATCAAGCCCAAAGACCATTCTTGGACTTTTTTAGTTTATTCTTTCTTTCTTTTTTCGTTTCAAATAATTTAACGGGTTATTGTTCGTGTCCATTGATCAAGATTTGATATTGTTGTTGCTGGTGTTGACCACGTTTTTGATATTGGTGTATTATATTCTTGATTTGTAAAAAAAAGTGGATTACTAACACCTAAGCGATATGGTTGATAACGATCACTAGAACGTTCTCCATATGGAATATATGATTGCGGTCGTATTGTCAAACCATACCTTAATTAATAAAATCAATAAAAAAACAAAAATAAAAAACAAAAACAAAACAAATTTACCATAAAAACCAAATGATGATAAAAACTAACATCAATGAAAATATATAACCAAATATAATAGCTAATGGCCAAAGATCAGTTGTTGTATTGTCAGCTTGCTTTAAATTAGTATTACGTAGTAGAGCAAGTGTTGGATCCAAATTGATTTCTGATTCACAATAGTCACCTGTATATTGTGAAAGACATGAACATGTGTAATTTTTTGCAGATATTGATGAACGGCATGTACCATTTGATAAGCACGGATTTGATAGACATGGATTCATATGGCAGGAAGGATCTAATAGAATTCATAGTTACTTGTGTTTTTCCGATGAAAATATTAAATTAGAAAAGCGCATAGAAAATTTACGGGCGAGATATATTTCTTCCGGCAGACAACAATATGTTGTCAACAATTTAAACCATCGATTCAAATGTAGATCTAGAGAATTGTTTACTTTAATCGGAATAGGCTTATCATTCTATTGATATTTTACGAACGAGTATTCACTAAAACATGAACCTAAGTATAAAAGTCATAACTTCATGAACTTTTCACTACTAAAGAAATGATTAAACTTTTCAATTATTTAATCTACAAAAACAAAGTATGGTTTATTGAATAAAATAGTTGGACAAAAATTTAAAAGATTTTCTGAAAGTTCTTTTTATTAAAACAAGAGATTTATCTCAAAAAATTTAGTATGTGATATCGGTTGAACAAAAATGTTTGCTAGTGAATAAAATCCATCTAATAAGTTTTCCGATCGCTTGTCAAATAAACACTACTACAGAATCGAATGTTTTCTACATGTATCAAAAGATACACAGATTATTCATATTTGTTTTGTAAACTTTATCAAGTTATAAGTCGGAAAAAAGTGCTCATCATGTTTAACAACGCTTTCATTGATTATGATTAGTCAAAGCTAGTATTATAGACAAGCACAAGTATCAACATTTCTATGAGATTCTTTGGTTCCATAGTCTATATGTTTACTCGTTGTATTCATAATATGAATAAATAATAAACATTAATATTCTTTTTTTTCAAATACTTTATTGGTGATCATTTGAAACTACGATTAACTGTAAATGTTTAAAGACAAAAGGCAAAAAATTAGAATGAGTATTTCGTAACTAATATTTACCACTTTTATTTAATTCCAGTCTATATTTGTGAAAATGTTGGCATAACTAGTATCTCGTTCAATCTCGTGTAATAATTGATATGAATAAAATAGAATCAAGCCTTCATAGGCAAAAGTTTCATCTCTTCCTGATTATATATAACCCCAGTCAGTAAAACGAAATCTTTACATTAATTGTATTTCTTTTAAATATCACCATAATAAAATTATAGATAAAAACTTCCGGTTGAGTACTAAAAACAGATGCAACTAACTTAATTTCGAGAATGTCATTTGAACATGAAGAATTAATTAGATAACTATGTGAGAATCAATACTGAAAATGCTTATAAACAATCATTTTCATCCCTATTCTGAAGAGGTCATCAAAAAATATTTCTATGTTTTGAATGGCTTGTTCGTCGTCTCTACTTCAACTAATGTTCGATGGTCTCTTCGTTTGCTGTAGATGTAAACAGTTGGTAAACATCTTATCTTGATTTATTGTAAAATTATTTGATATATTTTTATCTGTTCGATTCTTTGATAATGTTTTTAGATGACAGTCTGTCTTATTTTTCTCCATTTTTTCTACATGAGAATAAAATATTACTATTCAGCTTATAAATGTTTCATTAATAGCAAAGTGTCTTTTGTTCGTGCATGTTTCCCTTAAGTGAACTTAGATCATTTCTTTTGTATTTAACAAGTAGAACAATCTAAGGTGACCATTTTGATAGTCACACAATATTATCCTGATTGATATTTAATTCGATTAGAGATGAAAACATAATGACCTACTGATCTTGTCTACATATTTGCACAGGCTTAAACATGCAGTTTTAAGGGAACGGCGAGCATAGTGAATGCATGAGAAGACTACGGTTGAATCCTATAAAAAAATGAATAGACATTGATGTCTATGAGCCTAAATCTATAATTGAGTTGTTCACATTTTTTAATTCAAATTTTCGTTTTAGAGAAACTCTTAGTTTTCATCGCCGTACTACGTTTGAAATGATGCAAATGTTTTCTTGGACTGAAGCTCTTTGCAACGGAAAATCTAAATGAATATGACGTCATTCTATTTCTATCATGCATTCATCATTTTTATTGTTATATTACACGAATTTATATCAACCAGTATAACGCTTAATCGAACACCGATTCCGAGATCTACTGTATGACTAGTAATCACTGATAACATTTCATCTTTGCGCGTTTTAACCATAAATCTAGTGTATGTTATTCAATGAAAATGCTTTGTGAACAAATTTTACACAGTTCATGAAGGTTTAATGCGCAATACTAATAAAAAGACATCATACTAGATCTGCGACAGCTACCAGTTCTTCGAACTAGTTCTTTTTGATGAACTAGGTTCATCAGCCAGTCCTTTTTTTTAGAACTGGCACCTTGGACCAGTTCTTTTTTTGAGAACTGGTACCTGTGTATATTATTACATAGGGACATCTATGTATCTATAAATACATAGAAAAAATTTTCATATTATATTGGTCTGTATCTCAAAACGGTCGAATATTTCTACACAGAGAGAATGAGCAACCAGTTCAGTTCTTTCGAAAGGAACTGGTGACCAGTTCGAGTTCTTCAGAAAGGAACTGGTTAGGAATGCGACTACAGTTCTCAGTTCTGAACTGTTATAGACCTATATCATACTTGTTTTATGCGCATGAAATTAGCCTACCATTACTAGTAGAACAGTTCTTTTTAATTAATTCACAGTATGATCCAGTATGCGATGCTTTACATATGCATTGTTCTCGATTAGATTCATCAATCTAAATTAAAAATTCTCAATATTTTCTTGTGTTAAAACTTTCAACTCAACGTACCAGACAAATACCACCATTGCGACAAGGTCGAGTACATTTTTGATTGAATGGTAATAGTGGAAAAGGTACTATAAGGTTTGTATTTAGAAAAATGTTCGCAGAAATAAAAAGAAAATACTATACCTGGATATTCACAAAATTTGCCTGTATAATGAGGTCGACAAAGACATTGAATAGTACGATTAAGTTTTGTTACACAAATACTATGATGTTGACACGGTGAACTTTCGCATGGATTTTGTTCTGTAAGATAAAGTTTTTTTCAGATGAAAGCTTTGATAAGTTTTTCTTTATCTAGCATGCATTCTTTTAATCTATTCTAAGTCTAAACTTACTAGACTGCGGACTTTTTAAAAATTCTGGAGTAATAATAAAGTCAGATAAAAGAAAAAAACTATCGCATCATGTTCTTACCAATTTCACACACAGTTCCAATATATGAAGGTGGACAAATACATTCGAATAAATGTTCAGATTTAACAATACAAGTTGCATCATGAAGACATGGTGCACTTAAACATGGTGTATATTCTAGAGAGGAAAAAAGATATATTTTATGAAATAATATCTTATTTCATTTATACTGTGTTCATCCAATATTATCGGTGTTGTAACAGGTAGTGGAAATAATCTTGTCGTTTTACTTATACCATAATTTTGATTTAACCAAATGAGATATTCATGTAGATCAGTTTTTGAAGGTATATTAGTTATATTTTTTATGTCTTTTGTCGGTGTTGTTATTTGAACAATTTTTTTCGTTGTCTTTGATGTTTGTAGGAAGACTTTTTGAGTAGTTGATGAAACTAAAAAGGATGAAATTATTACACTAAATCTATAAATGTCTTCTGTCTCTTTCACTAGATAAAGATTGAGAACAATCAATTCCACCCCAATTATTTTCACATTTGCAAATTTCTGAATATAAATCAATTTTATAACATCTACCATGAACACATGATATTCGTTCACATGAAGTAATGATAGCTGTAAAAGAAACAACAATAAACGTTTTAAAAGAATAGTAAACAAAATGTTATCTCTTACCAACTTCACAATTCCGACCAGTGTAACCTGATCGACAATGACAGCGATAAGCCGACACTGGATTAACACCAATTAATATTTCACATGTTGCATTATGTAGACAGGGACGACTCGCACAACCAGATTCTTCTATTAGAATAAATAACAAACAAATTAAATCTGAGCTAAAGTAATGAGTATAAACTCGAGATAATTAGGTATAATGTTAATAGAAAACACGAGTCTACTAGCTGAATCTATTAGCAAAATAGAATGAAACAATGGGATATCAATTACGAAGAAACTCCTGGGAGTAAATAGCCATCTCGGTATTTATATTCTGACAATATAAGATTATATAAAGATGAATGTAAGGCTAGTCATTTTCAAGATTTCATTCGAATTTGAATGTCTCTCTTTAGAGAAGATGCTCGAACGTGCTACTAGAATGCCAGAAAATCAATTATTGATATAGAACATTAGATAAGCATGACAATCGATAAGAATGCAAATTCCAAAAGATTTAATTGAACAGGAAGAAGTAGTTCAAAGCAAAAGCAATAGTAATCATCATTTTAGAAATCTAGATTGGTTAAAAGCATAGAATTAATTTCGTTGTGAATTTGAAATCAAAAAGTTTCTTTCAAGATCTAAGTCTAATGCTTAACTAATCTTATTTCGTTTTATATAGGATTATATTATCATTCGAAATATTCATCAATTATTAAACGCAGTGAAAAGAACAAGACTAGTCAACGATTCTTATTCCTAATGAACTTTTGCTTAATCATTATTGGTCAAATTAGGATGTTCTGAAATATCTCTCTCTCTCTCTGTATAAATTGAATTTTTAAGCGTTAAGATCAATGAAGAATTGAAATACTGAGTTTAGTTTATATTCTAATAGAATATTTCTACAGATCAACCATTAAAGTAACGAATATACCCATTAGCGAACTTTGATTGCAATATTCCAATGTCCAACCGTCATGACAAATACATTTTCCATTTTCTGAACAATCACCATGAACACAATTTATTCGATTACAGATCTGCTCAGCAATTTTCCCTGTTGGGCCTAGTCAAAATATTACTGGTCAAACTAGATGAATAAAAATCTATTTGATACTTGCCGATCTCACAAGTTCGCCCACTATATCCTTTTGAACATCGACACAGATAACTTCGTAGATATACAACACATGTTCCATTATTTAAACATGGCTCCTCTTCACAAGCAGGCACATCTAAAACGAAAGGAATTTTTCTTTTTCTCAAACTTAGAACATCTCTTTTTACCACTAAGACAGTCTGCTCCAAAATAGCCATGTTTGCAAATCTTTTGACCCGTAACCAGATCACAATCATAGCGTTGCTCATTTGGTATACAAACTATTTCACAATTATTACCATAATAATTTGGCGAACAATAAAGCTGAAATTTCGAGTTTATTAAATCAAAAGAAAATAGCATATAATTAGAAAACAAACCGAAATATCTGCTGTTAAATTCGTATAAGCACCAAACAAACTACGCAAGGAAATTCTTTGCATTTCTGCTGTTTCTGCTGATTTATAAATTTTAAGATCGAGCAATGTTCTTCCATAAAAATCAATTGAATCATGAATTGTACGATTATTAACATCATCAATATCAAGCACTTCTACAATTAAACCGATACCTGTCTAGAAAAATATAGAGAAAAAAAGTATCTTAAAAATCTATCCATGTAAATACTATGAATACTATACTTTTGGATATTTAAATCGAAAATGAATTATTGGTTGATACCAAAGAGACACAAACGATGATGATCGTGGTTGAATAGCCGATCGATCTTCTTGCTTTTTATCGATATCAATAAATTGGATATCATTACCACCAACAAAACCCGTAAAATGATCGCCTAATGTACAATTATGTGGATTTTGAAATGGTAATCGTACTAGACAAAATAAAATTGCAGTATCACATCGGCCATCTCTATTGATATCATGTTCGAGTTTTGTATCACATGGATGATTTTCATATGTTAAACCACTTGGATTTTTATAATGAAGTAAGCGTAAGGAAAGCGTTACTTCACTTAAAGATAACTATAACACATTAAATGAACAAAAAAAAATTTAATATTAGAGAAAACATGTTTTCAAACAAACTTGAAGAATAGCAAAGTCATAAACAAGAATAATCATTAACCATTGTACCATGTCGTCCTTCCGCACATACTCATTAACAACAATATAGAACATTCATTCTCGTCGCTCTAAACGTTAATCATTCACGTTAAATAAATTCGAGAAATGACCGACAGATATATATTATAGCTATGTCTGTATCTGTATGTGTATATAATAGTCAATGTTTGAACGTGCGCCCTATTCTCTATCGTTTTTCTAAATGAGTATTTATCTTGGGGTTATTAGCCGAAATGTGCTCAGACGATTTTGTCTGCCTCCCATTCGTTTGTACAGTCATCGTCAAGTTAATAGAGATGTAACTTTTGATTGTTTGCTTTTTGCTAGTGATCGTCTCGTTCATAGTTATACATACAAGGAGATGAAAAACTACTAAAGGTCTCGCCAGATAAATATGTCTATGTATAATTTTATCGAAACATGAGCGTATGAGATTATCGAACGTTTCTTTTTTCTTGATTAAAAAATAATGTGTAAATGGCATTTTTTTCGGGAAAAGTTGTCTATTATATGTCACAATTAAAAGTTTCACTGATCATCTTATCTGTTGTTTTTATAAGGTATCTCAACGATTGTGTAAAATTTTTCTTTAAATCCTTTTCTACTTATGATGCTTTAAATATATTTCTTTTGGCAAAATAATTATTTTACCATGTTTGTAGTTTGACTTTTAGATGCCCTTCCTTCCTCTCAAAATATTAAATATCACATCAGATGCACTCAAATGGCATCACATTGTATGCTGAAAATTCTATTTATCGTCAAGAGAATATTCTAGAATGTGTAGTTCTATATGATTATGTTTTCTGGTAGATAGTCAATTAGTAGTAGTCAAAAATGGAAAATGAATTTTCACTTTAAACATTTTATTTGTTCTTCTTCAAAAAAACGACTGTTAGACTACACGATCTGTAAAAGTTCTTTGTTTTAAATTCTTGTTTTTATGTAAAGAGACGAATGAGAAGTTTAAATTTTCGAGAAACTCTCAGCAATGATCGTCTATATAGATATATATCGGTGTCATTTGTAGTGTAACAATAGAAGGCTTCATTCAAAAACACAAATTTATTACACTTAAACTCGTGTGAGATTTTCAGTGATGAAGTGCAACGCGAATTCTTTGCCTTTAAATGAATCACTACGATCGCCGAGTTTTATTATTGTCGCAACAGTAAATGCTGAGAAAAGGCATAATATCTTTTGACTGTGTTTTAGATGAATAAAACATGTATAGTTAATTGATCGAATGTTGAACTGAGTAAAATTTTATTTAATTGTGAAATGTAAAAACTGTCAAAGCAAATCTAAAATAAAAGAGATTCATCCAAAATTTCTTTAAAATAACTTGTTAAAGATACGAAAATCAAGTCTAAGCATGAAAATTGACACTTACCACGCATAATTCACCGAACACATCCATGATCTTGTGCCCAAAAACTCTAGACACAATATTTACTTCCAAAGTTGCCTTAGAACCAGGAGTCTCAGAACAGCGATTCTGGAACAATGGAGTTCGCTTTACAACTGCATTTTAGATAGAAATTAAGATATTTATAGGAACTCGTTACATAGTTTGTAAACTTAACAAATACTTTGTTTGATTATTTTTCGGTCACCTACTAGTATAATAAAAGAATTCAACAAATCAAATGTAAAAACTACTTCGAGATCAAACTATTTGTTTGATTATTTAGGGATTCTTGATGACTGCCAAAGATACCATCACATAAGTCCGAATGGTTGCAATTGACGTATCATATTGCTTGTATTTTATAATTGAAAATCAGAAGAAAAATCGTAATCCATGGAAACTAACTAGTTTCTTCATCGTCGACATCACCTGTCACAAACACTGGAGCTAACTAAAAACATTCGAAAAAGAACGAAATTATTATCATTTTCTTGCATTGACTTGACTTCACAATCAATTCAAGTGATCTTTTCTTTCTTCATCAATTTCATAGTTTACTAAGTTGTCTTATGGTTCATATTCGCATCGTTTAGAGCTATGTATCATCATTCAAGTTTTTTTCTCACTATTGCATTCAATAACAAAACAAATTTATATATTTAGACTAAAAATAGAATACACCAAGTAAGATCTCATAGTATAATTTGTTTTATTCCACTTTCGTTGAAATTCAAATCCAAATATATTTACATAAGAAAGCAGAAACATTTTCGTTAATTTTTTCTCACATAAATAATTAGTGTGGCATACACTTTGTGCATCTATAGTTTGTTAATATATATTGCTTAAAGCAGATAGTAATCGTGCATCGCATTTTAACATCTCTTGATTATTCTTCAAAAGAAAACGATTTTTCAAACAAATCTTCACGTAAATGAATAAAGATAAAATACTTTTTCTGATTCTTATTGAGTACTATAGTGAACATATTCTATGTCGTTACACTTAGAGAAATTATATTTGATGAAGAAACAACACAACATGGGGTAACCAAACTATTGATCCAGTACAAAAAGTAATCTAAGTAGTGTCTTTATTCTTCTTCAGTTGTTTTTTGAAAACATTTGCTGATTATTAATTATGTTGATTTAACAGCTCTTAAACCGTTTTCTATTCATAGCTCGAGAACATCTTACATTGTACTCTTTACTAAAGCTATTCGTTTTACAGCAAATATATTTTATACCACTGTTTGCACGATTTTACACGAAATCTTTGAAATACAATACTTCAAAGTGCAATTTAAATATGCATTCTTCATTCTATGTCAAAAGGAAAAAAATCCACATGATAAGGAAAGAAAAAAAACTTGACCCTTCATGCATTTATCTAAATTTCAATCAATAATATCATTCAAAAGTTTTCATATTCTGCTATATATTACTCTAGTGGTGTACTTGACATAATATTTTTTCCGCGCTGTGTTCTATTATTTATAAATCTGTTGTATTCTTTACGTTAGCTTTTGGCAGCTGTCGCCACCAGAAAACGACTGCTTTCTCATATTTGATTACATAGCTCTTTGCAAACGTGCCATGAAAAATTTCATTTAAATAGTTTTGCCTCATTGAAGCCGATAATAAACCTCAATATATATATATATAAATCAGGGCTTCGTAATCAAAATGTTTCATTAATGTAGAAAGAAAAAACTTTCTTATTCATGCACATGTGACCCTATTATACATTCATAGATGTTTTCATAAAAAAGATATATATTTATTATTGCCATCAGAATTACCAATTGCTCTTCTTAATCGACTAATTACTTTTTTGATGATTCGTCTCTAGCACAATATGTTGATAATGTATTTATTGATTCTAGTAGTGTTAGTCTTGAAATGTGAGACCTCTCTGACTGTATTTGCAATTTTTGTCACAAGACATAACATTAAAGACTATCAAAGTAATGTTCTTCAACTAAAATCATAAATGAAGAATTTAATAAACACTATCCTCGAACAGTATAACAGATAGTAATGTGTATAGGAGAATATCCTGTAATTTGGTTTGAAAAATCATTTGCAAAAATTATTATTTTTCCATTCGTTAAAATTCATAACAAAAAGGTATAAAGAATTATTGTAGTCTGATATCGTGAATATAAACGCGACGACTTTTAAAACAGGCGGATTTATTCAATGGAACATACTGTGAGCGAGTCCAATTAAACTAGTTTCTCGTTTGTTTGAATAGCTGAAACCTGATATTCATTATTTGTCTAGAAAATGCAAGTCATTTTAACAGAGCATCGACAGAATATATAAAGATCTTTTTAGACCGAAATTACCATCTTGTTTAACTGCTGATTTTTCAGTTAATATAAAAACTGTGGGCAAAGACGTTTTGAAAATCAGACACAATTAATCATAGAAGGTCATAATAAAATGATTAGAAGTCACGTCATGTTCAATCAAAAGCAGTAGTTAATGATTAAAATATTAATAGAAGAAGAAGAAAATAATACTGTTAATAATACAAGTTCGTTTTACAATATAAATACTAAAAAAATAATAACAAAAATCTTAACAGAATTATATATTAGATCAATCTATGTCTTGTCATATATAAATGATCATTGGTTCTAATCATTATCTTTTATTTTCCAATATTATACACAAGTAAATATGTTTCGAGCAACTTAGAACAAGAAAATATAAAAGAATATTATGAAATGATAAATAAATAAATGAACTGAAAAGTAAATTATTGAATCCAATCATTTTAAAATGTTCATTGTTTTCTCATTGCGGGTTGTTCATATGTAGATTGCATATTTCCTTGTTGTCCATATGGTGAATACATAGGTGCGCCCATCGGTTGTGTTACAACTGGTGCGGGTCCTGCAATAATTGAGAATAGAATATTCCATAATTAATAAAACTACCATTATGTTTAAATACCTCCATGAGCAGCTGAACGAAATTTAAGTTCGCGCGCTTCTTGACAAATCGCACATGGAGCACAAAATGTTGTTGCTACACAATCGCTACAATCTTCTGCAAGACCAAAACGATCGCGTAATGTTTGTCGTTTGCCCATGTGTACTAAACAACATAAACTGCATTGTGCAAGCAAGTACCATATACAGCATGAACCGAAACAACTACTGCCATCGATTTTTTCAGCATTTTCTCCATACAGACAAGGTGCGCAGCACCAACCATAAAGACAAATGCCACCATCACTGCAGCAATCAAATAGACCAGCTGAAACAAATAGTTAATATATTCGATGCTTTGATAAAAACTACTTGTGTACATACTATTCCAAGCAGCCATATTTTGAGTTGTCGCAAAGTAAGAATATCAATATATGGGTTGTTTTCAATCTAATAAGAAATGTTCGTTTCGTCAACTTATATAAGTAGACTCATATTATTTTGTATGTTTTATACTAGTGTGACATTTAGTCAACATATATCCCTACATCGATACAAAGCTTTTTCGTTTTTTTCTCTTTCCTATATAATAAATGTTTTGTTTCTGTTACCATTTTTCAGCACTACGATCATGTCCATGGTAAAGGACACCCTAATTCCGCGAAGTTAGAAATCATTAGTTAAACGATTAAAATAAAATAAAATGAAACAATGAATTAATGATGTGATCTGAGCTAGACAAGGACGGCTACATTAATCTAACGTGAAAAAAGATACTTAAGTGTTAGAATTATGATCATTGACATTAGACCTTATTGATTCTATACGAGACTCGAGCATTACCATATAATTCTAGAGCTTTTACTCATGCAACTAGGATATAGGCGATACGATGAAGAGAATGAGAAAAAATAAAAAAGGCTGCTAAAGAAGGATACTACGATAATAAGTGAATACATAAACGAATCAGTACATAGGCATTACCTACTTTAAGACGCAACTGCCAAATAAATGAAAAAAATAACAAGTTTCAGAAAGACGATTAGTATGAATATATGTAGGCTCTTCTTTCTTTCTTTTTCTCTTTCATTCCTTTCATTTCTCTGGTATTCTGACAGTGATGTAGGATGTGATTTCTTTCTCTATCTCGTTTTTATCTGATCTTGTTCTATGTATTTAGTTTTTTTTTGCGAATTGTGGCCTATGCATCACAGCAGTGAGAAGTAGCTGACTAGAAATTATTTTCAAGAGACAGGACAAAATACCAAAATCCTATTCGATTGTGTACCATAACTAGTACTACAATAGGATGCAAAATAAGCGTTTGCCTCACGTCAGCAAATCGATGTATAACAAGAATCTTTATGATTTGCAAAGATTATCTATCCGTTTTGCTACATGTGACTTTGATTTTTTTTCAAAAGTAGTACTACTCCACTGTTAGAATTTGACAATATTCTCGAATATTGCTTGCAATACTCGAAGCACAATATATCTTGAGAACTGTCATTAGAAATTGGCAAAAAAATACTAATACAAATATTAATGCTTCAATAGACTGCATTACACACTCTTCAGCTTTCTACGCCAAGAATCAGTAAATGAACCATGGAATGCACATAAATAAGTGCGACAATAAAAGCAAAGAAGACAGAAATCATCGTAGTTGAGTTGTAATTGAGCATATGTCATTTAAACTAAATGAAATAGTCTATATTCTCAACTGAAATATTTGCGAGACGTTTCAAGAATACCTTATAAGCAGAATTCAGATTCTTATTGGCTTTCCTCTACTAACTAAATAACAGATGAGAATAAACCATCAATGAGTAACCACCTTCGCCTCCTTTCTTTTCTATCTGTCATATGAATAACTGTATTTTCGTTAATAAACTGGTTCAACGTAAAAGCGAAGTAAAATATTGCAAATAAAATCTTTAGTGAATCCATAAGAAAAACTGTTAAAAAAATCATCATTCTTGCCATCGAAGTCAGAAACTAGACAGAAATAATTCTTTCTGAAACAGAACTACAAGGAGAATTTAACAAATACTACTGAGTTTTCTCAATATTCAAACATCAGTACTAGCTTAATCATTAAAGCGCCGCACAAAACAAAAAGATTTTGAAAATTATAGAAGAATTGGAAACTCAAATGCTTCAAAACTTTTCAAATTTCCTAGTGTTGAAGTTTTATTTGAAGAAAATATGGATTGAATAATATAGTCTCTTTGCAGTTCAAACAAAATTTTGTTAAGAATAACAGTATAGAAAGATTAAATTGACAGAATTGCCAATCTCTTTATAGAAGATAATATCTGTCTCAGGCATAGTTGTTCAATGTCCATTTCCTTTTTTTAATCAAATATTTTGCTTGCAATAAACGTTCTCTCTGATCAAAACAGAAAATTCTTCCAAGTGTGTAACAATGTAAGAAAGATCTCACAGATCCATATCATTATAAGTATGAGATAACACATATCCACAACCTACACTACAGCCGATAGAAATCATTTATAATAGAGCCAAAATACCGTATGGTCACAGCTGAACTACATGCAAGTAAATATACAACATATAGAGGCAAATACTGTTAGCATTTTCGAAATAAAATTCTTGTCAGAATTTCACTGAAATTAATTCTTTTAACCTAAATACGTAGATTCTAAAATACAAAAACAATCGAATTGCTTTCCCTTTTTATATACTTCGATTTAATTAATCACTATTGTTTTGAAATATCAATCGATCATTTAAAAAACGACTTACATCGTGATATAACTTGAATTCTGTTCGGTAAATATTCTTTCACTGGTGACTTTGTTTCATTTATTTTGAAGTAGATTATTTTGAAGCGCTTTTTTCTGTAGTTTTCCATGCGAACCTTCTACGTGTTTTTTCATTTTTTTCCATTCCTTCCAATCACTATATATATGTGGCAGTAGAGTTTAGAATCTAGTTGAGATTGAAATTGTTGATTATTCTATAAATGTTATGAGAGAGTGATTCATAGAAATAAAATTTTATTAGTGAGTGATATGAGTTAGTTTGATTGAGTATGCAGATTCAAAAAACACGTTTTTGTTTCCAAGATGAATTGTGTCAATCTTTCAGGATTGAAGAGAGAGAAATGAGAAAGATTCTGAAAAGATGTTTGCTTTAATACGCGGGACATTGAGACATAGGGACATTGATTTTTCTCTTTCGTTCTGCTTTCGAAGAAAAGACAGAAAGAGAGTTTCGCTATCGTTATTTCGAAGTACGGGTCTCGAGCAGGTGGGATGGGAATGGAACGAGTTTTTATATCGAATGATATGGAAGGAAAGTAAATTGATTTTTTAAATTTTTCATGAAATTAATAAAGAAGTTTCTTATATGAGTACTCCATTTGATGTGTTATTATCTACAATCGTTCTTCGTTAAAAACAAATAAGCTAATATAAAAGAAACTTCGTAATTTATGTCTAATCATTGTCTGTTTCATAGTGACGATTATCAATTATAAAAGCTTAAATTAAAAAGAAATGATGACAAAAAACTTAGATATTAATAGATTCTACTAAATTCTTAAAGTGTAAAACTCGGATAAATAAGTATTTATTTGATGATGTAACATTATTGTCATAATCAACGAAGTATTTTCTTTTCTTTTAATATTAATTACTGTATGACTCATACAAGCGAGATGAGAGCGCGTTGAGATAAATGAAAAGTAAGAAATAAAAATCTCTTTTGTTTTGGTCACCAATTTAAAAAAGAAATCTAAATTATGATCAATTAGAAAATAGTTTGCTAAATCTAACTCATAGAAAAAAATTTCCATATCGTTCATATAATTTTATTTGCATTTTGATTTTCGAAATTGTTTTCTTCTGTTCTTTTCTTTTCTTCGCTCTCTTTTGTGTCTATTTTTTCTATCTTTAATTAAATCTATTATTCCAATCGCAACTAAATTCTCATGTCAACTGTAACATATACATTTCCATTTCCATTTCATCATCGTGATCTTGATCAATCAATAATAAAGTTTCAACAAACAAAGAAATCAATTCGTAAATGGCGTTTTGTGCATGACGTTGATTTACATGATCGAATTTTGTATACAAATGATTTCTTAGTTCATCTTCGAGATGAATTTACATGATTAACAACGCTAACATTAAAATGGAAATTTGACTTAATGATAGCCACACCATCACTATTCGCATGGTTCTATCTGCCAACTGTTCGTCGCTTAACTATTATATTAACATCTTTACAAGATCCTGAAATTATCAAAGAATTTTTACTTTGTTTACCGAATTGTCAAACGCTAGATTGTGATTATGTACTTCTAGCATGAACAACATCTTATTTTCGTCGTGGATATGTATTAAATGAATTCAGTAAGCGATTACGTTTATAGATTGTTGATGAACTTCCATGTAATTGGAAAATTGAGAAAAGAAAAAGAAACAATGTTTATTTTCACCGATTTCGGCGTTTTTTCCTAATATTGAGTGTCCTCTGTTTAAATAAATCTTTGAATATATAGGATATTTATTATCAAACAAACTGATGTATGATTTACGAGGCAAAAATTCTCAGTGTTTTCCAAGAAAAAGAAGCTATTCTCGTTGGAATCTTTGCTGGTGTTTTTTTTGCAATCAATTTTCGTTGCATGCTTGTTACTTACGTGACAAAGAGTCATCTTTTTTACTGACAAAGAATAATGAATTTAACGAAAATAGATCTGATTATTTATTATCAGCTTTTGCGTCATTTGATTTTTGATAATACTAAAAGGAAATTTGTAGAGGTAAATATCGTTCGATTGAAAAAATTAATTTATCATTTCGTCAATAAATATATGGACGTACGTCCTCTAGTAAATAAAATCTGGGATATGTAAAATCATCTGATACGAGAAATGATTCAAAATATTGAATTCCTTTTATTTTCGACAAAGGAACCATTTTGAAGTCGATCTTATGCATTATTTAGCTATTCAATTGCTTCAAATAATCTAAAGAAATTTTATGTGAAAATACCTGGATTTTTCAACAAACTAAAATTATACTATTGTATTATAGTCTTGTTCTATGGTAGAAGAAGAAGCTCGAATGTTTTCTCCAGTACTTCATGAGATATTTAGAATATTTCCATTTTCTAGAGGAAGTGTTCGCACTTGTTCTTCATACTTCTAGAGAGGTTTTTACTAGTTATTTTTCAACTAATACTCAACTGAACGAGGAATTATTTTCAAATATCTACATGGGCTCGGTAAGTTATTTGAGTTGAGTGAAAGTTTGTTTCCAATGAGAATGAAAACACCCTGAGTAAGATTTGTCAAAGCTCAAAATACTGTTTTTGGTCTGCATTGTTATAATAACTACCAAGCTAGTTCCTTGTTAATACTGGTAACCATTTGAAAGACTTTTGGGAAAATCTGGTGTTTCAAGTAGATATTTTCTTTTTTATTAAGACATCTATTCAATCCGTGCAGTCGATTAAGATGTATTTTGACGTATATTGATTTTGTTGCTATAATAGGATGATACAAGAAGCCGAGTTTTGATTGATTGTACGTATGAATGAGAAAGTTTGGTATTATTCAGATACAGTTGAAGAATTCCATGAAAACAGAAACCTCTTGTATATTGTTCATGATACCCAGCAGATAATTCTTATATGTCAACTTATTTTTTCTTGAAAAAAATATTATTAATTCGAAATCTCAGAGCTGAAAAATAAATTTCTTCATTAAAACTAATGTTTATGCCAAGATTCAAAACTGGAAATTTTCGTCCATATTCTATCACATAATCAAATTATGTACAATGGAAGTTCCATTCATGCTCTCGATTTACTTGATTCGAAATCTCAAATTTTTAATTTTTAAAAGAACACAGTACTAAACGCATAATTAATGAACTTTAAATAGAAACTATACAGAGATATCCAAAAGCAGCTAAAGGGCATGATTTCAAAAAGCATGAAATAATTACATATTTTCCAATGTGAACTTATCGATTGATAAAATGACTATACTTCGATTTGAATGCATAAATAATATCTGAGTTTTCTAAAACAATTTAATCACATATCATTGGAATCAAACGGACTGAAAAACGATAATGAATATAAGCGATACGGAGAAAATTTCAATGGTGATGCACTGATTAAACTCAAACTTACGGAGTAGTAGGACGTATTATCAATGAAATAAGGAAGTCTATAGTTAGAAAACCTTGGCTTGCTATTTAAAATCAATGGACCACATAAAAGTATCTAAATTATGAATTTAGAAAGTTTTCGAATAGATTGTTATTACTGTGTTTCTGATTGATAAGAGCTAAAAATTGATTTGTAATTCTTAACAGTTCAGTCCAAGTTTTAACAAACTAGATAAATCAATCGTGCATTGTCTACAAGGACGTGTTCAAACTGAGAAATATCTCTGAAATCAGAAATCTGACCTATGTCAAAAACGTTTTGCTTCAGTAATCTCTATTGAGTGCTTGAATCACATACTATAAGCATGAAATAACTTCTTTGTTTATCGAACTCTTTTCAATGCTATAAAATAGCTTGATCATCTATGTCATATAGCGATGAATGTACCAATCTTTTTATGATAGCAAGGCGATTTTTTTTTCTTTATTTAATTGCCTAGTAGAAAAAAATACTTCTGTTAACTATCTCAACAAACCAAAGTATCATTTTTCATAATTACTAACTTCAGTTTATCCACTGATTTGAGAAATGAATAATCAATCTTGATTTGAATTTGAATAGTACATAAAAACTAACAATCGAAGAGCATTTCTTCATCGTGATACGTATATCAGTTATTGTAGAATATTTTTATTTTCTATCTAAAAACATGTTTATGAAACTTTAATATCCTTGCTCGAGATAATTTCTTAAATTTGCAAAACAAGATCCATGGTCTTCCTAGATAATTTTATATGATAGAAATCGATAATTCCCTTTCTGTATGACTTAAGCCAACAAAAACTGACCTATGCATGTCGAAAATACATGATTTATTGTTTTCAGCAAATCTACCAACAGTATGTTATCTTGCTGCTTATTCTATCGCAGCGGAGATTACATTGTATCCAAATTTCGAATAAACACAGTACGTATATCTTTAAATTTAATATAAAAAATGCAAAAAAAAAGTTGGAGTCTCCTTCGTACATTTCAATACAAGATTCAAATGGTTACTGGTAGATCGTATTTATATATTTTACGATATGGTATATTAATATACGTAAAAGACAACGCCAATAATGAAATAGAGCATTTGCAATGCAGAAAAAATTGCATATGTTATAGATTCAGTGAATAAAAGTTATTTTATTCGTTCATTAGTTCAAAATATTTACATTTGTCTACTAATATTTGTTAGATCATTCGCAATTTAGTGTACATATAATATAATATAATATAATAGATTTGTATTTATCAATTAGCAACTGCTCGGGCAAATTTCGCACATTTCGATCTAAGTGCCAATTAATAAGTATTTCTATTCTTCTACTTTGCGATTACGCTGACTAATATATGTTTTTAGAACTAGTAATTGTATTCTTATCAGAAAATCAATTAGCACAGTTGCTATTCATTCGATGAATAGCTATGATGCATTTTTTTTTCTACAAACGACATTTTGCTATATATCTAGATGTACATGATATACTACTTGTATCATTTTCGATGCTAGGTGTTTATTTTATATTTATTGTGATCTTTAACATTTGATTCAATAATAATTGTTAGCAGTTATTTTTCTTGAGATTAATTTAAAAAAAGAACACATGACTCATCTTCGAATGGTTACCTTTGCATTAGTTCTTTTGATTATTGTACACTTTGCTGTAGCTCGAACAAGAGATTTAGGTGCAATTTCTACTCATCAGAAAAGGTACCGTTCTGATTTCGCAATGAATAAAAATAAATATTTTTCTTCGGATGTTTTCAAATTTAGATTTCTTGGTTGTGCTGTATTTGGCAAAAGGTGCTTAGGCCTATTCGGTAAATCGTGTTGTGGGGATTTAGTTTGTAATACTACATCGGGAAAATGCGTACGCAAAGGTTCATCAACTTCGTGGCTACACGATCGAAATGGAAGATAAACTGAAAAATCAACATAAAGATTTCTTTTTTCCTATTCATTCATCGAAATAAATAAATACGAATACATTCAAGTTGACTACAAAATAAATATTTAAAATAGAATAACGACTTGATTCACATTACTATAGGTAAGAAAGAAGAAATTTGTGTAAAACAAAGCTCACACAAATCTTATGTTTACAATTCTTCTGCTAAATCTTGTGTAATAATTACGTTGATTTCTTAACCGATTTCATCAATGATTGAATCTAAAGGAGAATTGTAATAGTAATTTATTTTAAAATTGATCTTCAATTAATTATAACTGTTTAAATAAGTACTTACTATCAGGAAATATTAGATCTCTTTTTCTTTGAATCATTTAATCCGAAGAGGAAATGTACTTATATCTAGCAATGATTACAAAGGGGAGAAAAACGTATCCCTACATTCCCAGAGTATTTGCAATTGATGGGATGTGTTTTTACTGCACCTCTATTTCATAATAGTTGTTAAGAAATACGCAATTTTTTCTTGAACATTATTATGAGGAAGTTACCTATCATTTCGTGACGAATTAAACTAAAAGCATGCGATCTTATTTATGCAATTTGAATTTTGTAGATCAATATTTAGAATGTCATGAATAATTGAAACTGCTAGATGTCAGCTGAAAGCAGTGCTGGAAAATCGTTTTATTCGGTAATCCAAGCGTCAGAAATCGATGGAATGTACAAATGCTATGTATGTTCTAAAACTGTTCAAATCTTGACGATTTCTGTTCACATGCTTCTTGCTTTATTCGATAAAATTCAAATGAAGACGTTTATAAAAATTTAGAGGTATATGGCCTCCAAATACTAAACATAACTTCAATTGAATTTGAATTTTTACTATTCGCAATTGTCAACACGTTCTCATTGTCTAGGTACAATCATTAAACATGCATCTGTGCAATATCATTTATAGAGACCTAAATATTATATCCAATAAAAGATGTTTGAATATAAATTGAAATTATTCTTATCAGAATTTGTCGAGAATAAGTCAAAACAAAAACTATGGATTCATTCGTAAAGAGTAGAAGACAGCTAGGACGCGATTTATGAATATTATTTTTCAGATCTTGTAATGTCATTAGATTTAAAAAGCTCTATAAACTCTATCAAACAGAAACTGGATGGAATTGAATGAATGTTTGACTCAATATGCACTTGCCGTACCCAATATCTCGTCAAAATCAACACATTATTGGAAATGAGCACATTGTATATTAAAGTGCACAATGAATGTGGATCTATAAGAATAAAGTTTACACTCATCTCATCTATATTGGATTTTTCTAAGTTTTGTTTACATTAGTAAACTTATAGCTAGTTGTAGACATTGATTCCAACTTGGACATTGCTGCTCTACCGACTATGAATAAAACGAATTCTAGACTTCGTAATGATTCGTCTAATTATATTTAGTATGTATGCAAAGATTGACACCAAGAAGAAAAAACTTATATGAGCAGTTTCTGCCGTTTCAATCCATGCGAATGATTCAGCATAAGCCTTCCCCCTCATTGAGGGATACATTTTATCATTGTCAATGTAGTTGTTTCGTATTAATATTCATGGAGGCTTGAACGGATTATTGTTTAGTGTAATTGCACCTAAAGAACTGGGTCTAGATTTGTAGATGTGCATAGGGACTGTGTTGTGAGTGTCGACACACTATATAATGACGGTTAAGAGTTTCTATAGAAGTGCCGAGTTTTGTTGCGAATTTCGACTGTCTTTATCTATGAAAGAGCTGAGCTATAACAGTATAGCTAAGGGCATGACGTGGAGAACATGGGTGAATGGTAGAAACCATCGAGTTTGAGATTGAATCTGAATCGAAAATTTTTGAACCTAGTAGGTTCTAATGTATATAAGTTGTAGTAGTGGAAGCGTAGATTCATAGGAACAGTTATGTGGATAAATGAATTTACAAACATGCTCTTGCTCACATCTAAATCACACATTGATCAGCTAACTCACATACTATTCCAATAGTTCATTAATTGCAATGATTGACAATAAGAAAGAAATGATGTTTTTGTTGTCGAATCATATATTCAATAAGTAAAAAATGACAAGGAAGATTTTCAATGCTTTCACACAAACAAACTTCGCTGCCAATCGATATCTCACATTGAAAGCATAATGCCAATGAACTGCAACATATAAAGTCAATTCTACTCAAACAAAACAGCCATGCATGTTATGCCGGCCTCTCTCTCTCTCTCTCTCTCTCATTCTGTTCTTTAAGTTACTCATTTCTATTCAATCTCAATCAAAAGAAGACAATGATGAAAATACAACAATTATGATCAATCAATAACATTGAACAAATATCACGAGAAATAGTATGAATAATATCTTGAAAAATTACGTGTTGATTTATTCAGAAAAAATGGCCAATATCATATGTAATTGTTACAAACTATCATTAGAATGTAAAGAACATTTACGTAGTTTCGATAGAAAATTAGATTATGATCATGAAGATAAACAGAATTATCTATGTCAACGTTTTCAAAAACTCATAAACGAAAAATGAATTACAGGAAAAAAAAACTTTTTCGGTTTATTAATATCGATATCTTATTAATTTTTATCACTTGATGCTGATCCTTTCGTTTTACTTTTATATAAATTATCTTCTATATTCAATTAAATTTGAAAAAGTTTACTAACTAAATAATATCAAGCGTCGAGTAGAATTCTTCTTCTATTTCACAGCATACTACTCCATTCATATCGCCAAGTTCATACCTGAACATTACATAAGAAAGCTGAGAAGAAAGAGTTCAGTCGGAAAAAAGTGGTCTCGAACGTGCTCGATTACGTCTATCTCAAAATTATTATAGAACTATTGGAGCATATTTCTATTAAGAAAAATATTTTCTCCATAATTAACTAAAAATAACTTCTCATTTGAGACGTATGAGCTTTAGATCTTAATAGCAAAATTTAACTTGTATCGTCTTAGTGAGAGAAAATAGAAAATGCAGTGATCTCTATCAAAATACATTTGTATGTATCTACATCTGACAAATCATAAGTGGCATTAATGAATTATTGTCAGGTATACTCAAATAAAACAGTTCTATGATATGTCTCTTTGTTTTTTTTTTGTATTTTCCTAGAAATATGAAATAATCTGAACCAGCAATTTTCCTTTATATTTCATAGACATTAATCATATCAGGAAAAAAACTGTAATAATGATATTCAGCATATATAGCGTTCTCGATAAGAAATAAAACATGGATCAAGTGAGTTATTCATTCTAATAATTTTGCCTTTCTTTTGCTATACCAATATGGTTTTGATGTCAAATAAAGCTAGTAACCATAACTACATATACGTATGAGTATGTTTGAATCTATTCATTGATCGTGGCAAAAATATTCTATAATATCTGGTTGATATAATTGCATTTATATATTTATATATATGTACGTAAATATAACGTGAGTACGTGCCATGTACACTTCATCTGATTTCGATGAAACAAGAATATATATACATTACATGTGCGTGTGTCTCTGTATGAAATATCTAATGATCGGATAATGAAGGGTCGTTTGTTCGTTCGTTCGTATGCTGACACGCATCATATCGACTACTAAAAAGAACTAATGTGCATAGACATTTGGTGAAAATATCTAATGATTCTAATCTTTCGATTGTTTAACATATATTTTTGCTGCTTTTTATTTTTGTATTGTATGTGCGAGAAAGATTTAGTTATCCTCATTGATTCATCATGTTTTATAGTCACCAATGACTGTCGAAGTTCAAGGTACAGCGAAGTAAGGTATATCTTGTATTTGCGTAAGTTATTTATGAGTGACTGTATGACACAAAAAAAGTGAAAATGAAAGAAAATGAAGTAACGATAAGGAGAAGAATAAATACGTTCACACATTGAACTTCCCTCAACGCGAACACTCCTACCACGTAACCCTTTTTATGTATGTTACTATTCATCAAACCATCGATTATTAAGCCGTCGATGAGAGAAAAGATAGCCAGACAATAGACAAAGAACAAAAGACCGAGAGAGAGAGAGAGAGAGAGAGCAAGAGAGTGAAGAAAAAAAAGAAAAATTCTGTCGGACAATACTCATGAGAGTACCATACGTTCGGTACGAGAAAGAAAAAAATTCCCGCTGACTACCTCGAGCACCTATATAGTCATTCTCTAAATTTTATTCATTTTAAGATTAAAGTATAAATAGTAACTATCATGTCATGCTGATCGAGTGAATGAGAGTTTGTTTTTATAACATTGAAAAGGTTATCTATTTATTAGCCCTGTTTGAGTCTATCAGTGCGAATGTTTCTTCGTATCGCTTCTTATATCAAGCCTGTCTTTTTTTCTCGCCTAATAAATATTCAGTCAGTAATGAATCTTTTCACACACTATTCAATTTAATCTGCTAAGAACATTATTGCGGTGAGTTGAACATGCGTTATAAACAGAAAATGTATAGTAAATCATAATTTGACCGTAAGAAACGCAGCAACATATTCACTGTCAGTCATTTTCTTCTTCTTTCTACATGTCATGCGTGAAGTAGTACTTACCGCTTCGTTATGAATTCTCATGCATAACATTGCATCATAGACTCATCACAACTACCGTTGTTCAATCAATTTATATATATATATATATATATGAGTAAAATAGACAAGCAGAAACAGTCGATCTTTTCATGTTCTTTTGTATTTTATATATTTTAGAGATTAAATTGAAATAAAAATGTTTCATCGAATGTTTCTACGTCGATCTTCAATGTCCAGTATAAGTGAAGAATCAGAAAGGGATGATAATGATCAAATTGATGACAACTTGGTGAGAAATAAAGAATATATAAATGGAAAACAAAATCAATTATCAATTAATTTAAACGTTCAAAATTGTCTTGGTGATTTGAATACTTTGAAAGAAGTAAGATATGTGTTTTTTTTTCATATTTAGTTGTAGTTCCTTCCTCCTGATCGATAATTTATTGTTATACTGAGAAGAAGAAAAAAATACATTCCCTTGAACCACAACCGATTAGCAAGACTGTTACTTCTTCATTCTATCAATATATTTATTGTGGTGTCATATTGCTATACCGGATGTAACATAGATTTATGAGTCTACTTTTCACCTGCTACCGTAACCTCATTAGCTTATTAACATTCTAAAGAGAAGGCTATCAAAGAAGAAAAGATCATCGACAAAAATCATGTAATTCAACATGCGTATCAATATCATAGAAAAAAATACACATTGAATATAACGTAAAGGAAGCTATTTTGTTTAAATTCTAGGAAATACGAGAAGCATATGAAGAATTATCAACTTTGGAAAGACAAGTTCAACAGAAAACATCATCAACAATATCCAATGTAAATCAAGGTAATTTTTATACTGTTTTTGCTCGGAGAAAAATAAAAAAGAATATTAATTTATGATCACATAATATCCATTAGGGACTATGATATATGAGTCGTGATACAGAATAAACTACGAAATAGTTTTAACCGAACTAAAATATCGTGCATCATTTCAGTAGGCCATTGAAAAAGGCCAATTAAAACATAGTATTTCGTTTGTTTTTTATCTTTAGAAAACGACCTTGACATATTGCTTGGCCATCTTCACAAATTTGAACAACGATTAGATGAAAAAACAAGGTTTCATGATGAAATTAATTCATCGAAGAAGAAATCTATTTCATCATCAATTATTGCACAATTCAATGAACTTGATCAAACCTTAGTTACATTAACTAATACATTGAATAATCTTGAAATCGAATTGGTTGATTCAGGAAATAGTTCCTCATCATCGGCGATTAGTGATTTAAATGGAAACCATCAAGTTGATAGTGAAGAACATTTTTCCGATAGTGGCTTGTCTCAATCAACTGACTCAATTAGTTTACCATTAATTAGTCAACAGATATCAAATACTTCTAGTGTATGTCAAATTTTGTACGAAATAAAAAGATTGATTTTTCTTTTTTTTTATAGATTCTTTCATGTGACACGTTAAAAAATACGAATGGAGAAAATCAAATACGTTTAGCATTACAAAAAATACACGAAGCAAATATAAAAAAACTTTTCGTAAAAATTTATAATGAAGATCAATCGGCAAAAAATATTTTAATTGATGAAACGATGTCTGTATATCAAATATTAATATTGCTTTTTCATAAATATCATTTGAGACCAACATTAAATTATTCGATTGTTGAAGATTTACCGGATTTACACCTATATCGTATATTTGAAGATCATCAAAATTTAATAAATGACGGTTTAATTTATTGGGCACGTGATACATGTAATCGAATATGTTTTTAAGAACATCAAAATAAATATATGATTTTTGAAGAACCAAAAACGTTTTTTTCTATAAGTGATAAAATTCTCGATGATATTATGACTGATGTTATATCAATAGATACCATAAGTCTACCTGATCATATAACAAGTACACTTTATATTAAAGATAAGAATCGAAAACTATGGAAAAAATATACATGTATTTTACGTCAATCAGGTATTTATCAAATACCAAAATCTTCTTCAACGAAACAAGATCTTGTTTGTCTACTTAAATTTGATTCTAATATACAATTATATCATGCTAATAATTGGATTGAATCATTGCGATCACCGACTTCATATGGATTTGCATTAAAACCTGCACATATACAGAAAAAATCAAATAAATATATACATTACTTATGTACGCATACATCAGATGAATATCAACGTTGGATAAATGGTATTCGCATTATTTTATGTGGTTTTCAATTATACAAAAATTATCAACAAATGACTCAAGTTGTTGATGATGAAATTGATAATCTCGTCAATCTTTTACCTAATCAACATTATTTTAATTTCATAACATCATCATCATCATCAATGCATCATTCTATTTCAAGTATTTCTTCACCTATTAGTCAAATTATTTATGATGCAACAGAATCACATAAAACACTTATTGATATTGATAGTGCATCTACAAAATATATGTCTCATTCATTAGGTACATTACTTTTCATTTATAAATTCATTCTTTTGACAAACATCATTATCTCAATCATAAACTGAGTAGCTATAAGGTAGAAAATCAAGTCTATTGGTCTATGCCTGAAATGCTCTCGGGGGGACAAGAAGTAAACACCTGTCTTTACATATTCGATACTACCTCGTATCCACTGCTTATGAATTGAATATTTTCATTTGGATCAACTTCTGATCGGAGCATTAGAAAATTCGTGCCTTATACAATTAATCACAAAGAATTGTTTATTCTCTGATTATTTTTTTAAAAATCATTTGTGCATATTTTTGTTTTTGAAATAGATCGTTTTCAAGAATCAAAAGCATCTTTCGCACGTTCATCATCATTTCATTCTTCTTTACGTTATTCGAAAACAAATAAAAATCAGCAAAAAGCTTATCGTACTAAATCAATCTCACCACTTGAAAGTTCATTAAATAAAAATCATGGCTTACTCTTCAAACGTTCAAAATCTGCGAAAGAAATTTCTTCACGAGTCTCTTCAACACAACGTTCAAAATCACATAAACTTTCGTCGTCATCATCAATTATTCCATTTATCAATCAATGTATACAACCAGATAAAACACGTATTCATATGAAGCCGCCAAAACGACCGCCACCACCAATTCCTCCAAAGTCATCATCAAGTATCAGTAACCATATATATGATTCATTACAAGATACTCCACTTCTAAATCATGAAAACAGTCGGATACTGCCGGTCTCTCGATTACTTTCGTCTGGAGTCACAGAGTTGTAGAAGAAAAGCATCAACTTCAGAGAAAAAATATTACTAACCGGTGATCTATGCTTGCACATTCTTAGTATGAATAGACGAAGTGCCTTCTTATCATTGTGCATTTTTATTACAATAATCATGATTGTTTTTTCGAAACTTTCCATCTAAATATGAATTACTTGTATTTAAGTTTCTTTCTTTTTCTTGTGTAATTTTCATGATAAAGTATACCTCTATGTCTAATAATCACGCAGCTCCTTTTTTAGTTCAAGGAACAAATTAATTTTTTTTTCTGTCACCAGTATATTTCAAGAAGAAAAGTACAAAAAAATTATGCAAACGAAACAGATAGAGACAAACAAGTGCATCTTTGTTTTTTTCTTCTGGCTAGTAAGAATGACTAACTAAATAGTAGTATCAATTAAGAGTTCTTTTTGTTGGCATTTCATTACTGAAATATATATGAAAAGAAAGAAAGAAAGAAAGAATTCGATAGGCGCAAAGGTACCACGAGAATATGTTTACACAAAAGAATATTTTATTTCATTGGTTAGTGATACGTGTATTCTGATGTTGTGTACGTGCTTATTTACAACTACTGGGGACAACGAATAGATCAGTATATAAATGTAAATTATCACCATCATGTGTATCTAGAGAATAGAAAGAATCTAGTTTTAGTAATTTTTCTTATAGTCTCTCAGGAATATAGATCAATATGTGTTACCATTAATAGAGACAATTTTTTCGTTAAAAATAAGCTTTGTCAACAACAGAATTTCCTCTATTAGTGCCTCAATTGCGACACGAGACATTCTGCATTAGCTACAGTCTATGTGATAGCAATGTTGACAAGCGATCCTGGTCAAAAATTTTACTAATGCAATGAAAAATCTCAATATTTTGGATGCAGTTCATTTTTAAGAGAAAAAAAAATTGTGTATTTCACAAGTAATCATACAATAGAAACATTCAATTGAGTAAATTTCTGTTTTGGAAAATCATTCTATCGGATTTGGAGTACAATCAGGATTTTAGATTTTTTGCACTGAATAAATTTTGAGATTTTATACACTTCAGAGAAGATTAAATTTACTTTGAAACTGTCTGTTTTGTTGAACAATAGCGGGAACCATTATTGATTCATGTTGTGGCATTTGTACAGTAATAGTTGTTGTTGAAGAAATCATAGAAGGATATTGTGGTATGAAACGTACATTTTAGTCTCGTAATCATTGATCATATAACTGAGCTACTGTTTCGACTACATCAGATGAAATGGATTGCATCTGAAAATAGCTCAAATAAAAGAAATGTATGTTTTACTTTATAAAATGATTAGATTATTAAGAAATTTTGGTTGTTTAACATTAGATAATAAATTAGGATCGCTAGGTGCGCTATCAAGCATAATACGTATCCTTTTGTTGATTTCATTTCAACTTTGTAAGCTATTTTTGGACTTTAATATTGTACAGACCAATATCACAGTATGATATTAAACCATGTTTTTAATTCTTTCATCACGAATTTTTTATGCTTCGACCACTCATTTAATACAATCAAAATGTGTCTCACCATTAAATATCTGTGAGGATAGTTGACAATGCATTCCTAATGAATCAATGAGACTACCAAGTTCCTAGAGAACTAAATGTAAAATGGTAATGGTTAATTTAAATTTTGAAGATTTCCATTTCAGCATTTGGTACCGAATTCGAGATCATTGGATATGTTTTCTGCACTTCTTATATGATCAAAATAAAAGCATGAACTGATCAAACTCTTTTTTTTCTTCTACCATAATTACATATCAAAATCTTCTGTAAACATCACGAATGCATACAAAAGGAATCTTCGTGAATTGAATCAATCGTAAACAACAGTATTGAACATAAATTATGAAAGATACAACAAAATAGAGATAAAAATTAGTTAATGAAGAGCACCAACCAAAAGTGATACGTTTACAAAATATAACGTAAATAAGTCATTGGTCTCTAATGATTAATTATTTTTGGACGGAAACTATTTTCTGTTATATTTTACTTAGTACCGTTAACTATAGTATAATAAAGATAACGTCCACATGCTGATTCAATAATAGAGTAACAAATAGGCTGTGCTAATAAGTTTTCCTTTCATTCTAAAACAAAATACCTGAAGAGCTGTACAATCTGATAATTGGCCAATATCATTAATGCGCCATGCAACTTAAGTATTGTATTTAACATGTAATTCAGAATCAGGATTATTTAGACTTCGTTGTATAGATATTTAAGTTCGGCTTATTTGATTGCTAGCTGTCTGCAGCTTTTAACAATATACTAGGATATAAGTTAGGATAGGATAAGACTGGCTTTGGAGATCGATTTTATTGGACTAACCTTTCGACTAATTGAATATAAAGCGCTACAATCTATTATAAGGATCAATATATATATAGAACAACAGATGAAGAAGTTGAAAGTATTTTTTTTTATAGTTTTTAAGTAAAAAAAAGATAAAAATAAAGTATTAAAATTGTGCTTTAAAATTTTTCGCTTACTTGATTCATCATTTCAGTGACAGGTAAAAGAGTTCAACATTTCAAATGAATACTCAATATGGCCGTTGTCGCTGTCAATGATTTGGCACAAAGATGACCTTCGACCGGTGATCGATAGTTGATTTCATTTTTAATGTAGTGGATATAAAATATATCAATTGCGTTATAAGATAGTTAATGGTCATTCTTTTACCTTCAAAAGCGACGATATAATTTATTAACTGATGTTATACTCTAATATGCAGTATAGGCAGTAGTTTCATCAAATGCTAGAAGCTCAATGATTATTTAATTTAGCCCTTTGTATTTATGTGACTCTAGAACATGAGCACAATATCTATGATGCTTGAGATAAATATTGAAGGATCCAAAAATTTCAATGAAGTCTAAAAATGAATACTATGATATGAGTTACAAATGACTTACTCTTACCGAGCTGGTAGCGTTTTGACTTAGAATTGAAGAGAAAATAACAGATTAGATAGTAAGAACGATTTTTCGCATGAAAAAAGAAACAGTATTTCCTGCGTTTAGCGAAGGCAAAAGAAACTGAGATATTCTTTGGACGTATGAAAATTTTTACAATTTCGATGTTACATTGAGTCACATACGAGACGATGAATGTTTTTCCTGTAAATTATTGAACTTCTTTATATTCTCTGTTTATTGAGTTTTAGATATTTTACGATGACACTTTTCGTAAGCTTATGTATATCTCTTCTGCTATGCATGCTTCTATTCGATAAAAGTCTTTCACAATTCGAATGGATAGCATATGATAAAATCGATGAAATCATGGATAGAATGAATGCTGTTAATGGTATGAATTGTTTTCAAAAGCAACCAAGTGAATTATTATTACCTGAAGAAGCTGTTTATCAAAAACCATCGATTGAGATGCTTAAAAAAGATATCATTATGAGAAATCGAACACAATTATTACATATACGAAATATGGCTCATCGAAATGCTCTTTTATTCAGTTATCTATTTCAACGTTTATTTGATTTCGAAGAACCTGGACTTACTTATATACTTTTACACAATGCTGGTAATTTTCAAAAAATTACTTTTTATAGAATATAGAAATTATTTCTTCTTGTACTATATAGCCGATGTCACTGGTGGTCGAAGTATGATCAATGGTTCAGGAATTTACTTTGATCAAGATAAATATTATCCACATTGGTATAAAAATTTTTTTAACAAAACAATCTCATTATTTGGTCCATATGCTTGGCGAGCTGATGATTTCTATGGTAGAAGAAGACAAGATGACTTTTAATCATAAGAAAATAGTTTTCCTGCTTTATTTTTCGTAGATGCATTCAATTGGAAACATGAATGGACAAATCAAACTATACAAGAAGAAGATAGTGGAGCAGGTCGAAATCATCAATATACATCACGTTACAATCGAAGAAATGAATGGTATAGTAAATGGTTGCCAGATCAAACACGCAATGATCAAGGACGAGGTGAAAATAAAATATTCGCTTTTTGCGCATTGATAATTTATAACGCGGAAATGTATGTGTTTTTTTTGAATTGTATAGGTAAACCTGTACATACTGTTCAATTATTACTAGCTGATAGAATGTATAAACTTCGAGATGTACCTCAAAATTTTGAATTTTATGGCCCTCCACATCCAGAAGATCCACAAGGTAAACTTATTCGTGCTAAAAAATGCAGAAGAGAAACACACATTTGCTTTGAATTTTCTCAGGTCCGACTCTGTGGACACGTCCATATTTTGATTGTGGCCGATCAGATAAATGGATCATTAGTTCTGTTTCACCTATTGTGGATATATATCCACGTCATACAGAATATCGACATTTACAATCAATGCGTAATTTAGCAGTTGCTGTCACTCACATCGATTTTCTTATGACGGATATTAATCAATGTATTGAAGTTGGTCAAACAAGTGCACAAACCAATGATCCACAATCTAAGCAACCAAATTTATTTGCTGGTACAGATAAATGTAAGCCGACAACACGTTGTGAACCATTATTTGGCTTTGGATTTCGACGTGGTGGTTATCAATGTCTTTGTCAACCTGGTTTTCGTTATCCACCATATCAAGATGGACCATTTAAAGGTTATGTTATTGAAAAAGCAACAAAAGAAGAATATCAAAATAACTTTGATTGCATCAAAGTTGAATGTACGTATCATATCATATCAATTATATATATATATAAGGTCAGAATATCATTAGTTATTTCTACGAAATCGCTTAGATGAATGATGCGGGGAAAATTTGCCTGAAAAAACGCATAGAATAGCTTGGAGATCTAAGAAGTTTATGTCAACATTATTTATTAGCAGTGATATCGCTAAGATAACAAAGCTCTAAATGAAATGAGGTGTGCTCTTCTTTTTCATAATCTTTCTTTTAAAGGTTCAAAGCATTACGTCTTAAGTCACGTGTTTTTGTTTTCATTCGCTTTGATGTTTATTATTTTTTACGGAAGATGGGGAAGAACACGGCCATTTCTGATCTCATTTAAGAGCTGTTAGTCTTTAATATGAAAATCATTGAAAACGATCATAACACAGTCATCCCCTAACAACATTCATCTAATGTATGTTGTTTTATAGGAAAACATCTTTTGTTCAAAGTTTTATTTGACTTCGAGTAAAATTATTGATGTTCTACATGAGTTTTAATTCTGTGTATACTTTAGTTAGTTTCTTTCGAGCGAACAATTTGAAAATTTTAGAAGGCCAATTAAATGTTGTCGAGGAATTGCTTTTTTCTTGGTTTGCTTTCCATACTTGATAAAATAGTTTTAGATCGTTTATAAGTCATATGTGATTTGCCAAATTCAAATTCTATACATATGTTTTTACTAAAAATCGCTGTTTTTTTGAGAAATCATGAAAAATAATCGCGAAACAATTTATTTTGCAGAAGGTTTAAATAGAACTTATTTTCAATTGAATCATCTATAAGAGTTTTCTGGCGAATTTATTCTGTGTTCTTCTAGTATATTTACAAGTTCCACAAAACTTTCGTCAATCAAATATGGAAGTCTTTGCTGCACGTACACGTCGATCAGCGGATTACAATGGTGATCTATCCAATGTATCAATTTATCATGATTTAAGTAAAGATCCTATTTCGATACCAATCACCGAATCTGGTAAGTTCAATGTTTCGTTATTTTTGGTCAATTTTTTTCTTATTCAGTTCTAAAAGTAAATCCAATAGCAACATTAGTGCCTCCAGTTCCTTCATTTCTCAAATCATCTCTTCATACTGTTGCATTATTTTCCGGTAAACTTGTAACAGGTTTTAATAATGATAAATCAGAAGATTATATGAAGAAAAGTCGTACAAAACGCTATGCTTATGAACGTCCAACACGTGTTGCGACAATCATGCAACTTTACGATCGCCTCAATCGTGATCCGCAATTATGTGAATTTATGACTGAAGATGAATTAACAATGCCTGGTGACGTTTTAAATGATGTTGATATTCAACTGGAGTCACAAGCACGTTTAGCATTAACACTATCACATTTTCTATCGAGTTTTTATCAAATTGTGAATCCAGCAGAAGATTTCCCATTACGTAAAGCTGAACTTGACTTAACTGATGAGCAATTAATAGGAGAAGTCTTAGCTGCAGCTGGTGGTGATTACAAGGTTGTTGGTGTTGGCATCTTTTTTGATCGTGGAAAATTTCGAAATTATCGTTTACCTTATTTTGGACCATATGCTTATCGAGCAGAAAAAGATATTAGTCGAAAATATACTGTTGTTGATTGGGCAGGCTTGCCTGATGGTTATGAAAATGAAATATGGTTTAGAGTAAGAGGACTTTTTTGTTTTATTGATACTGTCAATGAATTGAGCTTGTGTAACTGTCAGTCTTGACATCTTCACGACACGTAGAAAAACCTTCATGAAATAATATAGTCAAAACTGATCTTCATTAGAGTTTTTCATTAACAAGAGAAACCATCAGAATCGAAATTTGTTGTTTCGTATCGAGTATACTATTTAAGACAGTTTTTTCTGTTGTTAAGAAAGTTTTAAATACAAATTCATACACTCGATATTTTACTATTGTATTCAAATGGCTGGTTCGTCTTTCTAACGAAGTAACAATATTTTTCGAAGAGTACATACCAGCTTTTTCTAGACACATGATAAATACTATGACTTGATATTTGATGTGTTTCGTTTTTCAATCTTTTAAAGCTGTATTGGGTGCATTAAACTGATTTTTCTAAATTTCACTACAAAAGTCGGATCGAAATATATGAAAAATAGCAATTTTTAGACTTAACTTGACACGTTCTATACAATCATCACAAAAAATGATTTGATTTAAATTTCGAACGACTGAAATCCTAAATTATTTGCCTTATCTTTCTTTTTTTTGTTAGACACTAAAAGCACGATGGGCAACAAATGCTGATCGTTCGGAATTAACTGAACATTGGCTTAAATTATTTATTCGATCTGACTATGCTGGTAATGCATTAGTACACCATGAATCAGGTTTTCCACTTTATTCTTATGCACCAGAATTAAAGTACTATGAATAATAACAATAATTATTTTAATTTTAAATTGATAAAATTGCTCCTAGACATGGCCAATGGTTTCCACCAACATTTCAGTGTAGTAGAAATAATACATTACCTCGTCAATGGATTGTTACTTATGCAGTACCATTTTTTGGACTTGATGCACTTGGTATTAACCTTGAATTCAAGTAAAACTAAATATTGCATACAATTATTTATTTTATTGTGTGAACAAAAAATTATTTTCAGGGGCGTCGTACGAGTTGATGCTTATCTTAGTTATTTGGATATAAATCAATGTGCAATGCCTCACTATGTACCAAATGCATTCAAAGGCAGTGATCGTTGTGATTATCAAAGCACAGTGGTATGCTTTCATTATTTTGATTAATCTGTTATCATAGATAATTTTTTCTTTTCGTTCTGTTTTTAGTGTGAACCAGTGTTTGGTCGTGGTTTTCGTTTAGGTAAATATAAATGTCGCTGTCGACCTGGTTATGAATATCCATTTATTGATCATAATGACTTCTTTAATGGTGATGCTATGGATACTCAATGGGATCTATTAATGAGCAATGATTCTCTTTTGTCACGTTTTCATCAACTTAAATGTCGTATTGCAATTGCCAGTTCATTAGAACCGCTTAATTCTATGCTTCTTTTATTAACTGTTTCTTTTGCAATATTAATTGGTCGATGAATCTGAATTTGTATGTTTGTTTTGTGTAAAAATTTTTCTTTTCTTTTCTCTTGTTTTTGATAATACGCTCATATAAAACATTCCATAGATTATTCGCTTTTTTTTATTGATATGAATTTACGTATTTTTCTCACTTTTGCGTTAATTGACTTTTCATTTTCTATTCACATTCCATTTTCTAGTGTACAATAGCCTGTTCATGTAGATTTTTTTATATGATCATATCTAATTGCTGCTTTTTTCATGATATAACTTTTTTTTATTCAGGCAAAATTTGTGCACAAAGGAATTTCGAGAAAGAAAAATACATCAGGAAAAGATATTAAATACGTAACGGAAAAAGTTTTTTAACAGTCAAATTAGTCTAAAACAAATATCTAAATCACTAGCAAATAACTTCAAAGGTATATGATGAATAGTAAGAGAGTCAAGAACAGCCCGTTGATGGTCAACATACAAAAGTGAACCGGTGGATTTTACAAATACATGAAACCAAGTTCAAGATGTTTTTCGCGTAAAACGGCACGCATGTCATCTGATTGTTAACATATCGTAAAATTTAACGGCAGAGCCATCATAAATTACATGAATACAATCAGCACTGACCTCTTCAATATAATTCCTTAGATAAATTGAATCGGTTGCACTTTGCTTTTATAAATAAAATTACTAAGAAAAGTTCTTTACTACAGTAACAGAGTCAAGAAGAGAGCAATGCCTCATGATGCATAGTTACAATAATAAGAACAATAAAATATCTAATAGGAACAGATGTCACGGAAAGGTCACAATTCCTGCAGAAAATGAGTTCAACAACAATTACTATTTCATTTTCAGAGTTTTTTTTTTATGATTTTTAATAGCGAGACTCCATTTATAAATTGAATTTCTAATAAATAGTATTAATGGCTAGATCGAACGACTGGTTGCTATTCAAAAGATAAAAATGAATGATTAATAATTTTTAGCGAAGTCATTACCTTTGGTTTTTATCTATTAAATCGATTATTTTCTCTACATATTTCTTCTGTATCAAACTAAAAATCACTGTTCAAAAATATAATCTTATAGTATTACTGATTTTTGAATTGTAGTAAATAAATTGTACAGAATGTAAAACACTGCGATGAACATATCCTTCATATGATTATAAAAGGAATGATGCAAAAGAACTGGAATCATAAAAAAATCATATTGTTACTAAACTTTACGAATTTCCTATGCAACATACGCTATCAATCATTATTAAAACACGGAATTTTGAGCTTCTGAAATCGCTAATTCATAGGGTTTCTTTTTATCATGTGTGGAAACTTCAAACAACGGAGATTAACAATAATCACTCCTAAAAACGAAGTCTAATTTCATTCCGACTAAACACAAACACAAACGTTCCCATAAAATATCTAACGTGCAAAATTCCTTCTGTTCTGCTCATTCATAAAGCAAAATGTCCACATTTTATTTCCCTCTATTTTATGATCCAATTGGTTTATTGAAATCGTCCAATCAATAACTATTTTTTGTTGTTTCCATGTGAAGCTAGTTGATTTGATGCAAGTTTTTTCTTCAATCTCTTACAAACTGAAACAAAAATGGATAATGATGACGAACACGTAGCAGGGGACTTTTTCCTTAATTCAATGACAACAAACACAATACAACGTAGAACATTTCTTGAACATTTTCAACGCTTTATACCACAACAAACTATTATTTACATACAATATTGTTTATTACGTATTCCATTCATACTTATTTACGATTACTTACTTACAGAAAAATTTTCATCATTAAATGAATATATACTCAAATATTTAATTCAAATTATTGATCATAATAATTATTTTTTTCTGAAACCAATCAGTTATATTTTACACAGTTCCTTATTTCATATACTATCACAAATTTATCTAATTTTTTTAGTACCTGTTCTAGGTAAAATGATTAAAGTTTCTTTTATCTTTTTATTTGGATTATTTTAAGAAAACTGAAAAATATTCGTGCTACACTGTATATATTTTATGCATATTTGTTTAGAATAGTTTGACAAAAGAACATTTAAAAGTTTCATTATACGACTTATGAGTATATCATTGAAGACAAAGTTTCTTCTATAAAACTGTTGGAAAATGTGTGCTAGAGGACTATAGTTCAAATAAAATAGAGATAAAAACAGATCGAAAATAAATTTTAGCATAATAATGAATCATTCATAAGATGATGACGTGTTAGAAAATCACAGAGCTATTCACCCAGTAACCTTACGAAATTATCATTAAGAAATTAAATATTGAAAAGGTTTTATAAAAATGTTTGTTTTTCTTGAAAGTAACTTCTCACTGTGCACTATAATATGTAGTATCGGTAGATCACATAAATCAAAATATATCTATGATAAGCTAATTTTTTTGACTGTACTCTGAACTTCGGCAAGAGTGGAATTTATCGATCTAGAAATTCACAGAAACTTGTGATGCATCTAACATATTTCATTTTGTTATTAAAAGTACAATCAAATTCTTCATTATTAAAATGGTTCATTAAATTAAATATGTAAGATTAAGAAAATGTTTCGTTTTGAAATCTAAAAGTAGATCTTAGAAAAGCTGCCAAATTTTCTCAGTATACTCCCTTTTAGATTAAAATAGAAACCTATCTCGTCTCCTTCAGTTTCATTTGCAGTAATACAAAATAATGCAAATAATAATCTCTAATAAATGATATTCTTTTCGACATTGATAGACCATCAACAAAATGTTGTTTTATTCATTTTGATTTTTTCAAATACTATTCTTGGTATTATTATTCTAATCATAGATATAACTCATAAATCAGCCTGCTGCATACATCTTGAATATAATCGCATAGAGTGACAAGAATCAGAAGCTGCTCTATTTAGAACACTGAAGAACTAATTCTGATGAGTAATGTATTCTTGAACCGTATGACCTTGAGTACTAAAGTTTGGTAACAATGTCAAAACATAGATCTGCGTTTTCACCTTCATGCTTTTCCAAAGAACAATATATTTAAGAAATTTTCAATCATTCAAAGTCACTCTTGTTTGAAATCGTTTTCTTCTTCTTCTGATAATACTTACCGTTTTGGTTTGCATTCTTACAGGAATGTTTTAATCATCTGCATACTTTGAATTTTTTCTGTATTAAGTCAATCAGTAAGATCTATTCCATTTTTCATGCAATGAAAGTTATTGAATATTAGAAATAATATAGTAGTTTGACTTATTCCAAAATTCAATCTCAATTGAAATAGAATTATTGACATGAAGAGATTTTGATTATATCTCTATTTATTTTATACTTATCTGATTTGTAGCAATATATTTCTTGTTTTCCTAGGTCTTATTTTCCTAACATTACTATTACTATGTTCCGATAGACGTCTTGTGATATTCTATAGTTATACTATATCATTACTTGTAATTTATTTTGATTATCAAATGAGTTATATAACAGATATTCAAAGCTCATCATCAATAGATACTTACATTCTACAATTTCTATTATCATCTATCTATATTCAAATGCTCAATATACGTCCACGTGTTCGTGCATATAAAGTTCAAACGCGTTTATGTCATTTAGCACCAATTGTATTGATAGTAACACGCTACTTGATATCTACAAATTACAATATACCCGTACTAAAATTCTATTATCTAATATGGACATTTGTTCATCTCTCTGAATTATTTCTTTGTCATCGACAAACAATATTAAATTTAATGCGAAATCGATTTATAAACGATCTTTATCATTTATATGAAAATTTTGGTTTACAAACATTAATTAATTATTTATCAACGCGCATAGATGTGGCTACATTATTGAAGATATTTTGGTTAACAAAAATAATTGTTTTACCATTAGGCATTAGAACTATATATACACATCCATATATATCAAATGTAACATTAAATATAAATATGACGAATTTAAATGATAATATGACATTATATGACAAGCAAACTAATTACAATGAAACTTTAGTTAAAACCATTTATTTTACAAGTTTATTTTATGGAACAGAGACTATTTTTACGTAAGAAAATTTAATTGTTTTCAAGATAATCATGATTTCGAAATTCTCCTTGTTCCATTTGATATGATCAATTTTATTTCGTTAAGCAAGAAGAAAGCTATAGATTTTACGCAAATCATTATACAGAGTTCGCTGAATTAAGATATTTGTTTCTATAGTTAATATTTTTTCAAAACAAAGCAGAGAAAATATTTTTAATAATCAAATCCTTGAGTTGTATCATATCTGAACAGAGAACCAGTAGTGATATTTCAATCGTCACAACAAAACTATTTTGTCTTAAAGGCCAATCTTAATGAAACATTTCAAGTTATAATTTGAAAATCTGTTGTCTTGATTGAGACCAACACATTGCTTTTAAATAATAATTATTTGAAAATGCCGTATCTCTATAGTAACAACCCAAGGACGCTAAGTATTTTGAGAGTATTAATAGTTAATTCAGTAGTACGCATCGCATATACTTTCGGTTCATAGCTATTTATCAGACAGGCGACTTCTCCGATGAATAAGAAAAAAAGATCAATAATGACCTAAATTATGAAATCGACTTTTTCATCATTTTAATATCAGTATTCTCATCATAGTCAAGTGTGCTCTTAGCAGACATCTGACGTTCTAATAATATGTATAAAATGTTTTACGTTTTTATTTCTAGTTGGATAGATGTATTACACAATGTGATTGCGTTGTACAATAGAATATATAGAACTTCAAAGAAAATCTCATTAGAATAGAGTTAAGACTTTGAATAGTTGGTCGATATCGAAAACAGGTGGAAACATGATCTAAAAATGAATTTCAACAAAAAAATATTATTATATGAACACTGTCTATAAAAAGAGTGATAGTATCATTAAAATCAATTTATTTGTGGCAGATGAAGCTCTAGAACTAAAATCTTCTGCAGAATTGTCATAAAACATTGAATTTAAAACATCAACATTTACCTCTCTTTACAAACTTAAGATATTATTATAGAACTCCTTTCATTGACTCTACAAGCAGATGAATCATACGCCACATTAATAGCTCTTGTTTTCGCAATACCAAATTTTGAATACGATGAGATTCAATTTTCATATCACGAATTCTATCTTGAATGAAAATAGAATTTTTCTTATCAATGTATTTATTTCTATTTGATTTTAGCTTGATTAGTTTAGCATGTCTTATATCGTATTTAATGAAAACTATTTCACATCGTCTATTTCGTCTCCTTCATCTTTGGACTGAAGATGTTGAACAGATTGGCACTGTTGTTGGCGTTATGTTTTTTCTTTTATTGTTTCAATCAAATATCACACGACTAGATCTTAATCGACGACATGTACCTTTACTAAAAGCACTCAGTTTATTAATTGTTGCACTATTTCATTTTCTTCATACAATACTGGAACCACAATTACTTAAAGTAGCTATGCAAACAATAACAACAAGAATTGTATTCAATCAAACAAATGAAAATTCACAAGAAGGAGAAGGAAATGAACAAGAAAATAGAAATAAGTAATTATTTACTCATCAACTAATTCAATACAGATGAGTTCTATTTTAAATCTTTCAAAATACGTAAATTTAAAATACTGAGTAATTTTTTGTAAGTTTTTCAATGCAACATTAGTTAAATTGAAATAAATTATTTTGTCATACGAAGATCAATATTGCACGCTGAATATCAAATCTATGAATGTATAACTTTCATATCAAACTCATCTGACAAATAGATATCATTACCAAACATATTTCTTAAGAAGATAACAACATAATTTTAATTATTGAAATTTTCTTATGTTTTAACGAACAGAATTTCGTTTTTCTATTGTTATTCAATGATAGAATCAATTTATGCGAGAAATGCTGTAACTGCTTACTTCGCAGTCAAAGAGCAACAATCATAGTCGTCTACTTATCAGATACCGAAATGACTAGAAATTCTCGTTAAAAACTTTTTAATGAAATCAATTTGTTTTTTTAGTTCATCGTTAACATCATTATATTCGTCTCTCATTCTTCGTTCATATCATCATCGACATGTTTACACATGTTTATCAATTCTATTCTTAGTTGTTCTGTACGTTGTACTTTTATGGCGTTTAACAACATTCTCTACCTGGCTCTTAGCTGTGACAGCATTTTCATTAGAATTAATTGTACGTCTATTAGCATCACTTGCTCAATATACTCTTTATGTTCTTGATGCACATAATCGTTTATCAAATGCTGATTCATTCGATGAATATATATTCCTGATAAAAGCTGTAACATCATGTTTTGAATTCATTCTTGGCGTTTTTCTTCTGTTCAATGGTTTTTACATCTTATGTTTTGAATCTCGTGGGACACTACGTGCAATTATGCTTGCCATACATGCATATTTAAATATAATTAAAAATTTACGTCGTGGTTGGCAAATATTCCGTAATAGAAAATCTGCATGGGATAATGTTAATCAATTGCCATTAGCAACAAATGAACAGATTGAAGAATACAATGATATATGTTCAATATGTCATAATACGCTAACATCTGGTGTTGCATGCGTAACACCATGTTTTCATATATTTCATCAAAAATGTTTACAAAAAGCATTTTATGCAACAAAAAATTGTGCATTATGTTCACGTCCGATTATTCAAGAAAGAAATCAGCATCGAGAATAAATGACATTTCATGTTTTTCTAATGTAGAATTTGTTCAGTTTTCATTTATATTTTGAAAAACATAAATCAGAGCTATTCATGAATTTTATTTGTTTGCGTTTTTTTCAGATGATAAAATAAGAAATAAATAAGGTGCCTCCTTTTCTTTATATGTGAATTAATTAAGGTAAAATATTCATTGGATATCGCATAAATTTCTATTAGATCGAGCATATATCTTATTGATTGATGCTTCAAAAAAATAAAGCTGGTAATGAAACGATAATTTGACTTAATCGTATATTTGTACATTGATATTGTAAAGATTTCTATTCGAGAGAAAGTCTATAATGAAATCTTCGTCAGATGAGAAATACTGAGTATATTGAAAATTCATTTTATGAAAAAAAAGAATCATTACCAGTGACTTGTTTAAAATGAAAATTCGCCATAAACTATCAGTATGGAAAACTTGCATAAAAAATCATATATAGATCTGCCTCATATGACACTACAACCTTAAAAGAAGATCATTGTTTCGAGAAAGATATACATAAAATATAATAGAAGAGTCGTCTTAATTGATTTTTCTTAAAAATCTGTTTTGCTTGCATATGCTTCTGTTTTAAACAAGACAAAATTGTCCATAGATCTAAATCAGTGTTTGTTATGGTAAGTGTAGCCCGTTTCATTTTAGGTTCAAGTTTAATGTCGAAAAATGACATACAACATATTTCATAAGTTAACGATACGCAAGTTGAGCAGATTCTCTAAAGATTCTTTTATCACATAACACTATACACAATATTGCTTTCATCTGAAATAAAATCTTAAATAAAAGCAAGTTCATTTTTGATCCAACACAAGAGCCTTAAAACTTATTTTACAGTATCATTTTAGGTTGAATTCGTAAAATAAATATGGAGTAAATCAGTAGATTTTTTAAACCTAATTTCATTTTCATACTGCCAAGAACGACTCGGTTCATTTTAGATGCTCGATAAAAAATTCATATATTTATTTTATTGTTTATTATCATTTTTTAAAACAACAATTCATTATATTCATACAGTTTATTATGTTCAAACTTACATTTCAATATACAAAATAAATCCATATTCATTTTGGATAGCTGAATGTTTATTTTTAATATGGAATAGCTTAAATGATCCTTTATTCGCTTGGTTATCGGATCGATATACTTCATCTATTGATAATCGTCTCAATAATCTGACATTGTGTGGTCCTTTACTTTGTTTATCATCACTTTTGTTTTGGTATCCGTTGGTTGGAATAAATTCATCATTACTTAGTTTACAACTTCTTTTAAGTCTTTGTCTTTATGATACATTTTTAACAATGATTGATTTGAATTATAATTCATTATTAATCGATATTTCTCTCTATAAAAGAGAAATATTGAGTTCAGCAAGTGTTATTGGAAGTGCTCTTGGTAAAAATAGAGAATTTGTTTGTTTTATGTGCAATTGTCCTTTTTCTTGTAACAGGGTCGTTAACATTATTTAGTTCCTATCTTGTTTGGGATTCATCAAATCTCCGATTATTTCGAATTTTTGTAACCATTCTAACGATTTTAATTATGTATGGATTTTTGATTGTTACTCAATCAATGAAACAAATTCTATACTGTGATCATGCTAAGTAAGATTATCTTATTAAAAATGTTTCTCTCTTTTACTATAAATAATATTTTCATTTAGATCTAATCAAGAGAACATTTCCAAAGGACATATTCCAACTCTTTGGCAATTTATATGGGGCATTAGTAGACATAGGAATTATCTAGTTTTCAGCTTAGTAAATTTGATTCAAGTATGTACAAAATAGAAAGTTGTCCATGGATATCTTCGATATTAATCCAATATTCATTTTGATGCATTATAAAGTGTACTCAGTAGTATACTTTAATAGTCATCTTTTGCCTATGAGAAGAGTATAGTAAGGTTAAAGTTCTAGAAACTTACATATACAACTATGCTCTATGATTGTTGGAACAGAATCTTGATATTTTTCATACACGATAACGTTTTGAATAACTAAAATATAACTATATCTGTTTTGTTTTAGGTATTTCATTGTCATTTTAATAGTAATTCTATTCCATTGATTCTTAATATATTTATTCCATCATCATCATTACTTAGTTCTATTCTTCTTGGTAATATTCGATTCTTTTTTCCCATTGTTATATTTTTCTTTTTTCAGGTATTTCATTTCTTCTTCCACATCTCAGCAATATATATTTTGTGTATTTATGTAAATCACAAAGCACTTATTATGTTATTCTTGGCTTATTTTATGTTAAATTATTTTTTACTTTATATCTATTCATTCAAGGTAACAATTATACTTGGTTAATATGTCTTTTTCTTGTTAGGTAATGATAACAATAGAAGAAAGTATCAACAATGAATTATTTATTTTTCTATTTTTAGTAATCGAATATTTACAGAAGGTATCTGTAAACTATTTGACTTGATTATAACAGATTTAATTGATGAAGATCAATTTATGCATCAGCGAATTTCTCCACTACCAGCATTAGTCTTTGGTACAATGACATTTTTATCAAAACCTGGTCAAACATTAGCACCAATAATAAGCTCACATTTGTTTTATTCCATAGATAAAGCACAAAAAGGTCTATTTAACAAAATTGTTATGATACCAATTGTATGTTCTTTATGTCAAATAATTCTTTGGAACAAATTTACATTACATGGTTACCGATTAACATCTATTCGTTCAATGTTGAAGCACTCGAACGAACAGATTAATATTTAATATTATTGGGTGAATCCATGGAGACCCATCCACTTTTTGGAAAAGTTTTTTTTTTCGATTTTTTTTCGTTCAAAAGGCTGATCTCGACTAGAAAACACTTTTGGTCAAAAAAAAATATATAGTGTCTATCAAAAATTCCGAGTTTTCGAGCATTTTCTCGGAACACCTATCATGAACTTTGATATATAGGGAAAATGGCATGAAATAGAATAGAAACTTTTTAAAAACAATTTTTTCGGATCTTTTTGGTTTTTAAACATATAACAGAGTCTAGAAACATGTTTCTTGAGGTATATCAGATCAATCCTAATGCACGTTTTGAACTCTAAGTCATTTTCTGGTTATCCATGAACATTAGACTACAGAAATCTAGTATAAGGAGGAGATGAAGATGGCTATTCTTTATATCTGAACACTGAGTTTCATCATCAGGGTTGATTTTAAAAAATTTGATTGATTTAAAAAGATATAAGGAGGATTTTTATTTGAATGTAAACGTCCTGATCTTTGTTGACTGAGATGTCAAACTATATTGAACAGTCGAATTGTTGATTGGTTTGAATTCATGCATACTTCGAATGCCTTGTATTGTACCTAAATAAACAGAGACATTAAGGAATAGAAGAGAAAGTCTTTCTCACCAGTTGCTCGAAGTTTTTCGCTTCTAGCTTGCAGATAACTTTTCTTCGCTTCTTCTACTTCATCTGATTCAAGAAAGAACACATGAACACCAGGAATATCCTTGTTAGATCTTCTTGCCGTTTCAAGTTGTTGTTTCTGGGTGAATTCGTAGAAGTCTTTTGCATTTGACATGAGAATGTTCTTGGAACGTGTAACACGCCTAGCCGTGGACTTGAGTACCGCACCAATGCCATCCCCGGCACCCTTACCATGTCCTGTAGCTGTAAATGTCCAACAAGCATCCAAATCAAAATCGATCTTGTGGTGGATTAGGTTCAAAATGCTGGCATTGTTTTTAAAATGTGCGCAAGCACCATCGCTAAAGAAAAGGAAAGGATTGACGTCATACATAAACTTCAAAAACAGTAAAACTTACCTCACATAATTGACCTTCTTTACCAACGGAAAATTTTTCTTAATAAATTGAGTGAGAATTTTTTGTACACAGTGTACGAACACCGTTGTGTGTTCCATATAATCACTGATGACCGCTAAATTTCGTTGTTCTTTTCCAATGGTCAGATGAATTGTAAATAAGGTAACTTGGTGCTGACTAAAAAATCCTTGTTGGACTTCACGCTGACGTACCAATGTATAATTCATTGAAAAATCTATTTGAGCAACAACGAAAGTCTTTTCTGTTGATTGACAGCGTAGCTCTTTGATATATTCACGTTGTTCACGATTAATGTGTGTGTGAAGCAAGAATGGAGACCATCTTTCTTCAATTTCCGTTAATAAAGAGTCAGTTGAGCCAGACATCTGTTGAAGGTCGAACTTGTTATTGACTTTCTTCCACAAATTCCATGAACATTCGTCATCCAAATCGATCATATTGTTATCTGTGAGAATATCTGTGATGCTTTCAGTTGGACATTTATCACATTCACCAATAAAGCACTTTTCATTCGAGATAGTGCAAACCATTTGAGTAATCAGATCTTTCATATTGACCTTGACACCAGTTGACAAAGAACCTGCATTGGCACATTTTTGGCAGTAGTTGTTCCATCCCTGCAATAAAGCAACATTACATTCGAATCAATATACAGCAGGTACAAACCTTCAATAATAGATCCATATTTTCATGTATAATACACATACACGTTTCATGTGGTGTTACAGTTTTAACTTCACGCGGACGAAGAGCATTAAAAGTTGATCTTGCAACAGTTTCAGGATGTCGTTCATTGAAGATGTGATAAGCATCCAAGACACTCATTTCTAAAAACCGAACTGCCACTGGTTGTCCTTTAATTTTAATTGTGTCTTTGGAATTGGATGAGGTTCGACTAATACCATCTTCACGATAGAAATTGACTACAGCATCAATTGTTGAATCAGATAAAGGAATATTTCCTCGTAGACATTGTGGATAGGCTAATATCCCATTATTTTTTCGAAGAACAAGCGATCGTCGAGCCTGATTTGGCTTTGATTTAAACCTAAGAAATGAAAGAAGTTTTTAGTAACATTTGATTGGAAAAACGCGAAGATATCGCACGAAATGAGGATAGAATACGCACCATTTTTCAATTTTTTGTCGACCCCATTCTTCGGGAGCAATTGTCATCAAACGAACTTGTTCACTGTCATTACTATCAGCATATAACTTCTTTAATCCATCCAAAAGATCATTTGATTCACATATCCTTAATCCATGAGGATTTGGATCGTACGAAACGTGAGATTTTTCATCTAATATGTCACATAATCGATTAAGTTTTCTATATACCTCATCGACTTTGGCTCGAATGGGTAATACTGCGGATCTATATACAAATTTCGTTTCAGAAAATTTAAATTAAATTTACAAATCAAACCTGTCATGGATCGGGTCTATGTTCAATAGTTGAAATACATTTGATAATTGTTCCATCGCTTTTTCTTCTCGATGTTCAAGTTCATAAAAAGCATGGCATATATCTTCATCCATTGATTCAGGATCAGTTGTTTCATCAACACGGGGTGATTCAGGATCAGTTGTTTCATCAGCACGGGGTGATTCATCATCGTCGTTTGAGTCAGCTGTGATGCCGCTGTCCATAAGCGGATTCTTTTTCTCTTCTTCATTCAGATCATTAAATTCAACATTGACATAATCATCATCATTTCTATCATCATTGACAGGAGAACCTTGTGTCATTGATTCATTATCACTTGAACTTTCATTGTCGTTAAGCTTCTCTGATTGATGAGTCATCATTTTCTTCGATTCAAATGTATGACATCTTGGACATAACCAGCAAATTCGGGTGTAAGGCACATCGTACTGACTGATCAAAAATTTCGATAGTTCAGATGACACGGCCTTTACTCCTTTTGGTACACATCCAGATTTTTCATGCTTTATCGGATGTTCACAAATTTTTCGTCGTGGCATTGGAATAGATTTTTAAAGATTAAGAGATACTGATGGGGAGTCGATATTTTCTAATATCCAATGATTCATCTAGTAATCTTATTCGTGTGAAATTACAAAATTTTTGAATAAGACTCTATATTTAAAGATGTCCTCAAAGATAAATGGAATATCTATCATTTCGACAGTAGTGTCCCGTTTGATTCCATGGTCTCTCTTTTTGAAGACGGTATACTAGAAAATCCTTCTGGTTATCAGGGCAGAGTTGTCAGTACGACTTCGTTCTGTGAGGATAATATGTTTGAAAACCAAAAAGATCCGGAAAAATTGTTTTTAAAAAGTTTCTATCCTATTTCATGCTATTTTTCCTATATATCAAAGTTCATGATAGGTGTTCCGAGAAAATGCTCGAAAACTCGGAATTTTTGATAGACACTATATATTTTTTTTTTGACCAAAAGTGTTTTCTAGTCGAGATCAGCCTTTTGAACGAAAAAAAAATCGAAAAAAAACTTTTCCAAAAAGTGGATGGGTCTCCATGGATTCACCCAATGATTAAGATAGCTCTGCGAAATTCACGTAAACCAGGCAATGGCCTCACTTCAGACGAGTCAGCAGCAATTCATCTATATACAATGCAGTGGCCTGAAACACATGCCAGCGTTTATACTTCACTCAACGAAGCTCTACGTTGTCAAAATAGAAGAAATCTCACGCCATGGTTTCCATACTTGAAACTTTTCTTTACGGCATTATACAAGTTACCATCATTGAAAGGTACAATTTGGCGTGGTGTTCGCGGTAATTTAAATGATGTCTTTGATGAAGATTTAATATGGTGGGGAGTGAGCTCATGTACTGAAAAGGTAAAAATTATGGAAGATTTTCTTGGCACCGATGGTGAGCGAACTTTGTTCAACATCGAATGTACCAATGGCAAATCTATTCGAGCTCAATCTCATTTCGAAGCAGAGGAAGAAGTTTTACTATTGCCTGGTACCTATCTAAAGGTAGTCAGTAGATGGAGTCCCTCCAAAGACTTGCACATCATTCATTTACGAGAGGAACCTGCGCCATATCAAACCATTGCACCACCATTTGAGGTCACGCCGTCACCAGTCGACTTACCGTCTCTCAAACCACTGACAATAGCCAAGGAACCACCGAAAGCACCAACAGCTGCTACTGCACCTGTAAAACCGTCTAGTGAGATTTTTTTTCTAGATTTATCTTTAACCGATCAATAACATAAATAATGTTTTGACGTCTGTAGAGATATTTTTCGGAGCAGCGGTGAACATTATTGAAGTATCTAGTTTTTGACTTGGGCTAATGAAAGTGGAGTTTTATCGATCCGTTCTGGTATCTTGTAATAATGCCAGATGATGTCTAACGAGGAAGGGCTTCCTGTTCTTTTTTTTCTGATATGATCGACTTTAAACAAGCTCGATCTGTGCATAGACATTACATTTCACTGTTAGATCCACAAGGTGGCATATATTCTACATGACCACTGATTGATTTGTTTGGCACCATTAATTTCATGTATTGTGCTTCTCTTTGCGAGTGCCAAACCCAGTAGCACCTGCATCATCAAAGCCTAAATTCCGAAATGCAAGACTGGAGAAAATAATTGCTGAACAAGACAACAAGGAAGAGCTGAACATTACATCTATGCAGCTGACTGATGCCGATATGGAAATAGTGGTGTACTATGTAATAGGTCAAATCAAGGTAATGCCATTGATAGAAATCTATTCATCCTCATCGATTGTTGTTTCTCGATAAGTATTTTCAAAAATTCTTAAGCAATGCTCTTCACTCCTTCTATTCTATGTAGACTGTTACACAAAGTCATCTATATACGCTGTTGAATTTCAGAAAAAAGGAAAGATACTTCTTGTTGCATTGTACAGCAATCTACAGCAATCTTGAGATTTCATTGAGAGAGAAGGATTCTTTTTTTTCTATTGCGGTATCTAGTAGAAGGATTCATATGAACTATTGAGAAAGTAAAGCGTCAGGAATCTTCATGTTCGCCTATCTTTTGTTGTTTTCAATAAACTCTTTGACCTCTACGTTCCCATAAAGCTCTTTCCATGATGCATTAGAAGCAGTTCATGAATCACATATTCACGTTAACAACGTAATAAAATGAATCCACTTTCTGACGTAAATAATGCATATCCAAAAGCTTTATCGTTTGAAGATTATACAATAGTGAAAGCGAGAAATGCCTGAGTATCTTATCTTTCCAAGAATATTAGTTGACCAATCATGGGCATATTAGTGCAGTGTTTTGTAGAACACGAACTGTAAGCAACCAAAAATGCTATTTTGTTTCTTCTGTTTTTGCTTTAATCTTCTCGAAAGCATATGCCATCATTCTGACTAATCAATATCGTTTCGAAAACAAAATCAACAAAAATGCATAAAAAACAAGACAAATACTAGGAAATATTTTGAAAGCTTTTCCATCACGTTTCGTTTCTTGCTTCAATGACAGTGTTATATCTCTTATCTTTCGAATGACGACAGAACGGAGCAAAAGATATCCCCCTTCGCATGGAATCGAACCATGCACCTCCTGCTTACCGGGCAGACGTATTAACCATTTTACTAGAAAGGGTATCTCTCTCCGTCTTACGATTGTATGGGAACAATACGATCGTAACAGACAGTAATCTTAACTTTATTTTCAAATGTTTCTCTGAGAACAATTGTTTCCGTCAACATGATGATTCGTAGAATATGTTCAATATTCATCAGAAAACTATCACAAATATCATTCAAAAAAAGCACTACTCTGAATCGGAAATGTATGGCTTACAAAAACTTACTACATCTACTTACTACATCTAAAGAATCTTTCTTCGATCTTGCTTGGAATAATATTTTACTATTTGCCAAGCCCATACGAAAATCTAATAGTCCGAGCTACTCAATGGATCTATATTTCTACAAGTCGTCAATATATGTAATGCGTTAGACTAATAGAAAATTATTTGGACCACATAATGGTGAATTGCACTTGTATTGTATGGTTGGAAGAAAAACATCGAAAAAAAAATAAAAGTGAATATGAGGAAAATTTGCGTTGCATATTCAATAGAATTTTATTTGTTGTATGTAAGAGCCATTGCACGTAAGCCACGATCGAATCGCATAGAAGCTGCTCAATCGATGTGGTCGGATTCGTCTCAATCCAATATATGTGATAGAGGCACGATTTCTTGGAGTAGTGACGCAAGTCGTTTTGAAAAATATTATTCCGTTCCTGAGATATTAAGATTTTTCCGGAGGCACTATTGTCAAAAATGTGAACTTTCATCAAAAATTTGCTGTTCTCATATTATAGCGAAGAAACACGTGCTTGACTTTAAACTTCTACTAGAAATACATCCCAGGTAGATGTGCTCGTCACAGAAAAAAGGCTTTAAAATATTGAACCATTGATGAGCTAATCGCCAGTACAAAGTACATAGAAAAAGCATCATTTTCGGAGTTTTGTGCTTATATATCTCGTAAACCAATTATACTAGATACTTGAAATTTGACCTGCAGAAAGGAGGCATATAATATTCACTGTAAAAAAATTTCTCAACTCTCTAGCTCGTTCCTATGACTCCGAAGACTTTGCAAGAAAACCGTCATTTTTGACCTAAACATCAACTTTCGAATGGTTGATTTAAAACACTATATGTTTGATTCGCCCTAATCGATGCAGTTTCAAAGTACAAACAAGATACTACATAGTTCTATAAAAATTTACGTGGGATCTCTCCTAATGGCTCCAGAAATCTTATCAAAAGTCACTGAAAAATTATGCGTTTTTACATAGGAGCTGGGTCCTATCACCATTGATATTTATAAACTGTGATGTCATGTAAAGTAAATTCTATCAAGAACTATCATCACATGGCCGCTCCTTAAGTGCAACAGAAAATTTCAACAAAAATCACGAAAAATATCTCTAAGAGAGTACCGTAATTTTGTCGACATGCAATTCTGATGAAAACTTGTGGAGGGGGTCCTGATATTTTTTATCATTCTTGTTGAATGTTTTTACGACAATGAAGGAGCGGTCATGTGATGATTAATTCTGGATAGAATTTACTGTAATAAGAATCAGGAAAACATTACTATCATATTCCTTATGAAAAGTTGTCTATATGATCAATTTTTCATTAATTTCTGATATACTGTGTAGATTTTATGCATGACTCCAGGCTCCAATTTATGACTCATCTTTCAATAAGATTCCACACAGCATTCTAGGGTATCTCACCCTGATTCTTGTGCGAATTTATAGTGCCAATAGTGTAGTTTAACACCATAAAAACCATCCCTTTACAGAGCTGATTTTGCTCTAGAATGATCTCTCCCAAAATCGCATTTTTGGCTAGGCTCCCCTGAACGAAAAGAACCAGCTAGAGAGTTGAGTTTTGCATAGGAGTTAGCAGTCAATGAGATCTCTTTGTGAATAAAATTTTAGCTCTCTGGTACTCTCTGTTCAATCAATATGTATATGCACAAAACGAGAAAAAATGCATATTTTTTAATGCACTTGGTACTCCAGGTCATTGGTAATTCATCCGTTCGAACTCATATTTTCAGGCAAAATAGTTCCACTAAAGATAGATCTACGTTGGAAATTTCAAGTGAAACGCATGCATCCGTCAAAAGAGATGGGTGTTAGAAAATATCACAAAAAATGTCATTTTTTTATGCGGGTGCTCTCAGGAATGGAATAACATTTTTTGAAACGGCTTTCGCCGAAATTCATCAAACACTTCCTCTATCAAACATGGAAGTATCAGTCTAATCTGTCAGCATTGATTGAGCACGGTCGGTCGTGGCTTAACCGGACGGGCTCCTATACGCAACAGAGCTCCGCGTGGGACATCCCATGGGACGGGATGGGACGAACATTTTTAGAAAATTTTAAGCAGACAAGAAAGAATCGAAGTCTCGTTCGATGTGATTCTATTATATGCTTACTATCTTTATCCATTAAAATTATATTTATTGGCGTAAGTGATCGCTTTCAAATTGCATTCTCATATTTTAAAACATTTTCGGTATATGTTGTTCAATTTGCCAAAAATATTTTTAAAAGACGAATATAAACTGTTAAAAGTCATCTAATACAACGGTCTTAATTTTAATGGATAGAGATAGTATGCATATCATAGAATCATATCGAAAGAGACTTCCATTCTATCTTATCTGCTTAAAATTTTCTAAAAATGCTCGTCCCATCCCGTCCCATGGGACGTCCCACGCGGAGCTCTGATACGCAATATAAAACGACTTTATTGAGGCACGTGCATAGTTTTAATTAGTGGATCGAATTCTTGAACGATTGGTGCATTCAAGTTAATGCGCCTCTGAAACCGCATCAAAGGTGAATTAACTTAATGCACCAATCACATTTCTTAATTCCATATTAAATTTTCTAGTGTAGATCGGGTCATAGGGCCCAAACAGACTACACAAGTGAATTAACCTAATTCTGAATTAAGTCAATACGAGTCCACACTGAGAGGCTAATTCACCAATCACATGAAGAAGAAGACATCTATTACAAACCAAAGTGAACAATAGATGGCAGTATTACATGGAAGGGTGATTTTTGACAACTAGTTGACAGTGTGATGATAACTTTTCCTAATCATTATTTAAATAATTATTTATTTAGGATACTTTAATCAAGATTCCGATTTGTGTGTTTCGTTTAAATTTAAATTCTTTATTTTCATTTATTTTTTAACGGCAGTGTTTTCACACTATTTTGTTAAAATGGTCGATAATAAGTTTGCCGTCGAAATATAATATGACACCCATTATAGTTATGTTAAGCCTCGAGTCAAAACACTTCAAAAATAGGCGACACTACATTCATTTACTATTGGAGAAATAGACACGCCATCTGATTGGCGCATTAACGTTAATTCGTTCTGAAAAGACGACTTAATTCTGTATTAACGTAATACGTAATTATATTGGTTAATTCAGTATTAACTCGCGTAGTCTGTTCGGGCCCATAATGAGCAAAGTCCTAATCTACCAACCAATGTAAATGGTTCGTTTTGTCCAATCAGAATTATAGGATAAAAACAGAAATTTTGTCGGTAGATGCCACTTAGCAACTTTCGTTTTAATCTTTCACGTTTCACAACTCGTTAACCACCGAGCTAAAAAAAACCTGATAATTTTATGTTAATTACGACTAACAAAATGAAGCATTTTAAAAAGAAAATTGTCCAAATTAACTGAGTGGAAATTGAGATATAAGTTCTTTCGTGTTTCCAGAGCAACCGTATAACACCAGCGAAATTCACCCATATAGTGAATAATGTGAATTATCTACAATGTTCAACAGCAACATTTGCATTTCTTCACACAGGCGCTCACCAAACTCGATCTCCTTAACAATCAAGTCCCAGCTCTTAGAGCACAACATCTGGCTGACGCATTGCGAATAGGGGTGTCATATTTAAATTTAAAAAAATTCTTAAATCGTGAAATAAATTTTCCAAAAGTTAAATTTAACTAAATTTAAATTAAATTATTTGAAATTCAAATTAGTTAAATTTTGAAAACTAGTAGATAAACATAATTTTTGATTTGACTCCTATTATTTCAAGTAAAATTTCAGTATCTTTCTTGTTTACCAAAGTAAAAGCTAGTCATTCTTGTACGAATTGTGCTATTAAATATAGTCTTATGAATATCCCGCTATTTTGAAGAAGAAAGATGACGAATCCTGCATAATCTGTAGGCAAATTTTGACTGTTACAAACAAATATTAACTTAAAATACTAGGCTCTCCTCTCATTTAGTATTTACTACTGTTAAAGCCACGTGTTTTCCTAACAACAATGATGAGTATCCATCCAAACAATTTCTTAAATTTTAATTTTAAATTTAAATGATTGTTAGCCTAAAAATTAATTTAATTTAAATTTATTCTTAGTTTGATTTGCTAGAATTTCATTTTAAATTAAATTAACTTTTTCCGAAGTTAAATTTAAACTAAATAAACTGTAAATGGGCACCCCTAATTGCGAAATAACACAGTAGTCCTCACTCCCTCTTCGTCTTTCTCATATCGACATATGCGCCTTTTTACGCAGACACTCACGACGCTAGAACTCGGATACAATCAAATCGGAGACAAAGTAGCACAACATCTGGCTGATGCATTACGAAATAATACGGTGACCGTCATTCTATCCTCATCTCTCCCATATATCCATCTACACTTTTTCTCACAGACACTCACCACACTAGATCTCTCCTACAATAAAATCGGAGCTCTTGGAGCACAACATCTGGCTGATGCATTACGAAATAATACGGTGACCATCATTCTCTCCTCATCTCTCTCCTATACCCATCTACACTTTTTTTCACAGGCACTGACCACGCTACATCTCATAGAGATTCAAATGGGAGACAAAGGAGCACAACATCTGGCAGATGCATTGCGAAATAACATGGTGACCGTCATTCTCTCATCATCTCTCTCATATATCCATCTACACGTTTTCACGCAGACACTCACTACACTAGATCTCATACGCAACCAAATCGGAGACAAAGAAGTGCAGCATCTGGCTGATTCATTACGAAATAACACGGTGACCATCATTCTTCCCTCATTTCTCTCATATACCCATATACACTTTTTCACACAGGCACTCACCACACTATATCTCTCCTACAATAAAATCGGAGCTCTTGGAGCACAACATCTGGCTGATGCATTACAAAATAACACGGTGACCGCCATTATTTCCACATGTCTCTCATATACCCATCTACACTTTTCACATAGACACTTACCAACCTACAACTCTGGTCGAATCAAATCGGAGATAAAGGAGCACATCATCTGGCTGATGCATTACAAAATAACACGGTGATTACCATTATCTACTCATCTCTCTCATATACCGATCTACATTGTTTCACATAGACACTCACCACACTAGAACTCGGAGAGAATCAAATCGGAGCTCTTGGAGCACAACATCTGGCTGATGCATTACGAAATAACACGGTGATTACCATTATCTACTCATGTCTCTCATATACCCATCTACATTTTTTTCGCACAGACACTCGCCACACTAGATCTCCGTGGCAATGAAATCGGAGCTCTTGGAGCACAACACCTGGCTGATGCATTACAAAATAACACGGTGAACATCATTCTCTCCCAATCTCTCTCATATGCTCATCTACACTTTTTCACACAGACACTCACCGAACTAAATTTCTATTCATTTCTATTCGGAGAGGACCTTGAAAATCGTATCGAAAAAATGATCAAGAGGAATAAACAAAAGACGAAATCCTGAAGATGGATATTTAAGAACGAAGTTTGGTGGAAGTGAATTGAACTATTTTAGGTTGAACGTACGTGTTTTTATTTTGCTCTGAAATCATCTTAGCGTGCACGTTCGGAATTTTCCTATGAAATTTTACTTTTTTTTAAAGATATTTTCATGTTTTGCTCTTTTCGTTGATGCAATTTGAATTGCGGTGTGAAAGAATGATAAAAATTGAGGTTCGATTTTTGTTTTGGCGATGACCAATTGAGAGAGTGTGTTGGTTTCTTGGAAACGTAATATGATATATCAAGATATTTATAATGTTCTCTAAGAGTATGTACCCATTGAAGTCGTTGCTGTGAAGAGTGATATTTCTAAGAACAATTGCACATGTTATTCTAGAAAATATTCATGGTTTTCTGCGCAGTATAGTTAAAATTAATGCGTTGAAATTGTGATGAAAAAGGTGTTCATTTGTTTATGGGAATAACTGAGGAAACTAATTACAATAGTGAAACGATTTAGATTTATTAACGGAAGCAAATCATAGAAAATAATATATCTTGTTTCAGAAGATACATTCTATAAAGATGCATAATAGATAGGATGATCATATAGCTAGATGTACCTCACTAATGTCGAAAGACAAAATTATCGAAATTAACAGATATCGAAAAATACAAAATATCTTGAGGATGCCGGTGTAGGTTTCGAAGAAGGCATTCACACCCACGTCATTTTTAACAACCAACGAAAATTACTCCGTAAATAATCAATTTAAAAAAAAAGAAGATAAAAAGACTATTTTTTCTCTACACTGAAAAAATGGTGCCACACCGAACCCATTTAGCTTTCGTAGATAAAACAAGAAACACTTGAAAAAGTATTCTCAGTCTATGGCGATGATTTTGAGGTAACCAAAGATTTTACGAAATCTTTTCGAGGGTTTTGTATTCATTTTAAGAAGGGTTTGGTAGTCATACTACCCCCCTGTGACGACACCGTGTGTCGTCACGTGTCTTGTTTCTGATTTCGCGCAAGTTTCTTGTTATGTTCATTTTCTCTCTCTCTCGTATGTATCGTTGTTTCTTTGTCGCGTTTGAAATTGAATTAATTATTTTTGGCGCGTCTCGTCAGTTGATGCATTTTGTTTTCTCTCCGAGAGTGTGAACATTATTACAAGAGCTTAAAAGATATATAATACATTATTTGATTCTATCTAAAATATCAACTATTAAAAGAATCATTATTCATTTTTAATATTAATAATTGCATGATACTAACATTGTCGAATTAACTGAAACATCGCCCCCCCCCCCCCGGCCCCATAAAAGACCCCGGGTCTTCTATTATGTTCCAGCGTGAAAATTTTCCAGGGGGGCTTGTATTAAGAACCGTATTTTCCCTAATATTTAATTTAAAAGGTTTTCCAGAAAACTAAGGGGATTTTCAGGATTTTAAAGATGTTATTAGAATTGTGAACACATTCTCTTAATATTTCCAGCTTAGAATGCTAAGAATCAAGCATATTTTGATGGAAGAACGGTAATTAAAGTTCGTAATTAGCAAAAAATTAATTAATTAAAGGGGGTCTTGTATAATGGGGGGGAGTGAATTTGTTTCTAGTGCTCTGGACCATTTTCGAAATAAATACGGAACCCTCAAAAAGGGTTCAGAGAATTGAACGCTTTGCTTTGCAGTGAAAACATTCTTCTACAGTTCTCAACCAGGTAGATCAAATATGTAATATTGGGTTGGCACGAAAGGTTTTGCGTTTTTTTCGAAAATTTTATCTTTATTTTTTAGCTTCAAGAATACAACTAGCTTTCAACAATGAATGTTCCATTAGTATCTATGATTTGTTGTCAACGCTCTGCCAGAAAAAAGATCTCACGTTCGTAGAATTCCTGGGGCTTTTGACCGAAGAAGTCGACAAGTTCCATTTTGAGATGCTTTTCGTCGTCGAATTTTTTCTCACTTCGATGATTTGACAGAGAACGGTTCAAGTGATAATCTGTAGGAGCCAAGTCTGGAGAATAAGCTGGATGTGAAACGGTACTCCATCCGAGTTTCAATAATTTTTCCCGAGTCGACTTTGCGATGTGAGGTCTGGCGTTGTCATGCAAAAAATAACTTTTAACCTGCTTCTCTTGAACTCCCAGCCACTGTCGCTTGCATGTGTGGTTAACATACAACACCCACGTTTCATCGCCAGTAATAAGATTGTGTAGCCATTGGTAGTTGCGATGAGACGTCATTAATTCCATACAAGCGTCAACCCTGTGTTGGAGCGGAAGTGGTGATAATTCATGTGGTATACAAACTCCATATTTCCACGTTTTGCCTAATTCGCACCGATGTGTTTCCACTGTAGTATGAGAGCACCCAAGTTGCTCTGCTAAACACCGTGTAGTCAATCTAGGATCGTCTTCGATAAACTGCTTCAAAACATCCATATTCAGCTCAAGTGGTCTTCCGGCACGAGGTAAATCGTCGAGTTCGAAGTTATCGCTTTTGAACCGATTGAACCAATGTTGCGCTGTACGAATGTAGAGTGCATCCTTGTCCATCGTGCCGCATCTGTTGCTTCTTGCTTCCGTTACTTTGTGACCCAAATGAAATTCATGAAGCAGAAGCACTCGAAGCTCTTTATGAGATATGTTCATTTCTAATTTGAGATCAACGTCCATGTCCATATTTTTTAATTGTTCGAAAGATATTCGTACCCCGTTTATATACACTTAGTATGGAAACTTCTAGAACTTTCTTGATTGTTCTAGAAAATTTTCAAAAGAAAAACGCAAAAACATTCTTGCCAACCCAGTATATATAGGATGTCCAGTCAGCCACTGAACAAATGAAGCATTGAATATATCAAGCATACGTTGACAGAATGAGCTGATATCTCTATCGCTGGTAGAAGAGGATTCGTAATTTATATTCGTAACAAAACGTAAACAGAAACTATTTCCAAGTATCACAGACGATTAGAGCGAATAAATTTATTCTAGTTATTTATGACCTAAAATTTTGGCGTATGGAAGGTAATAAGACATGTATCCATAATTGCAAGTATAAAATCGAATGGCACTGGGCAGAGAGGTAATCGTAAAACCTCGACTTGTCGTTTTTCTTCAGTAGGGAGTAAATATATTATTTTCGTCTTTACTAATAAAAGATGAACATTGTTTATTTAGGATATAGTTGTGATACTTGAAAATAACTTTTGCATTAATGTGTATCTTATGAGTATAAACTATGAATATTTCTCTACTATTGATGTAAGTACCAGCTTATTAGATCAAAATATGCAAGCCACATTCAACTTTTAAATAATTCTGCGACTTATTGGACAACCTATACGTACATATTTTTAAAAGTTTTCTGTTTTTATTAATCAATCAATGTTTTGTTACTTATATTGGGTTGCTTTATTCAGTTGCTTTATTGTCATAATTTTATTGGCTTGTGAGTGTGACTATGCAAAATAAAAAAGCGGAAATTATATAAAAACTTTATTTATATTATTTTCTAAAAACACAATGATAACAATTTTAGATGTCGAAATTCTTTGAGGTTTTTGGTCTAGATATCTTTCTTTTTTCAATAATAATGTAGCCTAAGCAACATTTCATATTGCTGATACAACGAATAATATTAGTACACGTTATTTTTTTGTAGGGTAAAATCTTCTTGTACTGATTATTGAACGAAAACAAAGTGATCTCGATAGACGGCATTGATGCTTTTATTGTCAACTTGCGTTTCAAAAAGTCAAATCCCTAAACAAACGTCATAGATTGAACAAAGAAGAGTTCAACATGACTGAAAAAGCACTACTACAGAGTACTACTTTCGTTTATCGAATTTTGTACGATAGGCATTAACAATTGATGATGTCTCATGCATTATATTGCGTGGGAAATATCAGTCAAGACGATCATTCCTAGATTTGACTTATGCAGGTTCAAGAATTTAATAGATGTATCGCTATATACCAACTAATTTGACTAATATCTATACAATATTTTACAAACAAGTAATAGGCTCCAGCATTGATAATTGAGATGAAATTTATTCCACAAATAATTTTTCCAGCATAAACTATATGCAATACACAATGCAGTTCCATGCTTTCAGAAAAGGGTCAGCGAATCCGCAGGATGAGCGCTACTTGTATATATGATGCAGTGCTAAAACTACATGAGGATTGGCCCTTGAGAAAGGTCGAAACCGTGGTCGTAGGGTTTCTTAATATCTAATATATACACCACCCCAAACCCCACCATCAGCGTTTAAAATAATCTATTCTAAGTAATTTTTTTTAGATTTATTGGGGGATGGCATGAAAAAATGAGTACGATGGCCCAATAACTCTTGTCATTGTACAAAATTCGCTAAGGATATTGAGTGATTTATTTTCCTGGTCAGGTTACTCATTCCAACAGTTTGAATACAATCGCGTCATACGCTCAGTCAAGAGCTTCTTTATCATCTCTGGTGGTGTCGATTTCAGATGTTCATTTTTGTAATGTTCATGAATAGCCCAAAAAGCGTTCCATCGTAATGTTTTGTCTCCAGTAAACATATGATATTTTCCGTCAGTTTTCCAAAAATTTTCAAAAAACTTGTCCTTCTTCATAAATTCATAAGCCATAGCAATGCCTAGCCCCACTGGTAAATCATGAAAATCATCTTTCAGGCCCCCATACTGTTTATCTTGACGATGATCAATAACGCGGCGACGTACAATCTCTAGAAGAAATAGAAGCATAACCTCTGGATCTTTTGGGCCCCTCTTAGGTGGCTTTGATTTGTAGGACAATGGTTCACGTATTGAGTGGCGCAAAATGTGATTTCCCGGTTGATGTGAATTGCTCTTCGCGTCATAGTTCGATACAATATGAAATGTTTCTTTTCCAAAACTAACTACCAGTTTCAATGCATCATGGTCATTCAATGGTGGAGACGCTTTATATTCGACTTCATACTTTGATCCATTTGCTAAAGATTCTCCGCGGCGATCTAATTTGTATTGCTGAATTGTTATCAAGCTTAGGACTATAAATTTATATTCTTTTTCCGAAAGTTTAATGGCATCTTTAGTTTGGTTTTGCAGTGCTTGTTTGTCGTCGAAACATTTGGTAATTCTTTCCAACATTTTTGGCAACCTATCTTCATAAATGTATTGCCAATATTTCCAAAATTCATCTTCAATCTCAGTATAGAATACTTTCAATCTCGTGCGTTGTGCAGCATCCGTTTCATCCTAGATAAGACAAATATTAGTCACTTAGAGTAGTGAAGAAAATTGTAACCACTACACCTTTCGGTCACTTCCAATGTAAAAATAAAAATCATTTATGTTAATGTGAGAAGTCAAAGAATTCTTTTCTTTTCAGATGATAAAAATGATATTTATGGTGAAGTTCCCTTGCAAGTAGTAAAAATTTTTCATGAAGCGTAAAATACGCAATTTTTGAAATCACTTGTTTTTATAGCTAAGCTTGAAACTATCGAGGGACGAATGACTAGTGTACAATCTAAAGACTTAAATGCTGATCTAAGAAGTTCAAGTTTGCTTGCTCTTCACAAGTAGGCATTTCTGGAGACTTTCAGAAAGATTTGAAGTAGCTAGACATCGTATCAAACAAGCAATATTCCTCCATCGACGAACATTATTCTCTTTATCTTTATCTTTTATCAAGAAGATGACATATAATAATGCAACAATAGTTTCAATATGTTCTGTTGATGTTCGTTGAAGAAACACATAACTTACTGTGTTTGAGCTGCTACCTTTTGCATTTGTTGCTTTTGGAATGACACTATTGTTTCCATTCGCATTTAGCGATCGGAGATTCGCTTCAGTCTGTTCGCTCTGATGATTCGATGGTAGAGGTGAAGCTTCTGGTGGTCCTGAATCGAATCTAATAGCAGATACTCCCCTAGCCAAAGGTTCGATAATTGCTGAAGTATTGTTTTCTTCATAATTGGACAACATTCCCTTAAAATTGACTATCTACAAGAAATGTTTTTAGCTAAGATCAACATTATAAATAAGATTGCAAACTAAATAGAAGCTTTATAATCGCAGGAATTATTAGAAGCTTGCGATAGTGTCAAAGATGAAACTTGAATTCAATTGAACAGATCTTCTTCAAGTTTCAAGTTTAACACTTATATCATTTTCTTAATATTTTGCGTAGGGAAACGAAATTCTCTACATATCTTTTTGTACAATCTTTTTTTTCAAATTCTAGTGTCTACAAAATCGATTTTAAACGAATAAAAGCATCTTCAAATTTTTATCATTCACCTGTAAATCAAGTTTCTATTAGTTAGAAATTGCTTGGTTGTTTAAAGAGTAGAAATTCAATTAACTTTCCTGCTTAGAATCGATGCTTGAATATTAATATTTCATTGTCAAGTAGAAGCTCTTTGCTGACTTCATATGGACATCCTGTTTTTCACAGTGCATGCGACGCATTCTGAAAACTCTAGCGAACCAGATTTACAGATCCAATCCATGCAAATTAGGTCCGACACATAGATATATATATATATTTGAACTAATGCTGAATGCAGAATAGCCTACAAAAAGTAATTCAAATATCCTAATTTCGTACGCTCGGTAAATTTATCGATATCGAGTTGAACGTACAAAAGAATACATATATGATACATAAAATTTTAGTGAGTGCTTCTGACATTCATATTTCATTACGCAAAATTGGCGAAACCGAAAAATAAAGATAAAATAATACTTTTCTTTACCGGAAAAGCGTCCCCACAAGAGAATGGAATCTTGTATTTTTTAGCGGAAACAAATTTTCTATGGGGAAACTGATACTCTCCATGATCAAAGTGTTATGAAAGAATGAAGTAATGCTCACCTTTAGTGTGAAAATCATTCGTCAAAAAAGAAACAAAATTTCTTTTCCTCAACATCTTATATTATTAACAACCCAAAGATGAGACTTCTAAAAGGAAAATTATTGTCTGCATCATGAAAACGATACGGAAAATGTAACAATGTATGCATCTAGGGGACTAATATCCTTCCAAGAAACAATAACATTTTCTTTTCCTCAACATCTTATATTATTAACAACCTAGATATGAGACTTCTAAAAGGAAAACTATTGTCTGCATCATGAAACGATATGGAAAATTAAACAATGTATGCATCTAGGGGACTAATTTCCTTCCAAGAAACAATAACATTTTCTTTTCCTTAACATCTTATATGATCATTAACCGAAGAACGAGAATCCATAGCAAACATGATATTCTATATTACAAAAATAATCGGGAGAAATGAAACAATACATGTCGCGCGGAGAAATTATTGTTGCGGAAGCAATATCATTGTATTTTCCTTAATATGTTTTATACTGATTAGCGAAACGAAGAGATGTCTGTATGAAAAATCCTTTCCTGCACTTTGAAAATCCTACAGAAAAATTGTTTTTCAACGAAGAATAACATTTTCCTTTTCTCAACACATTATATGATCATTACCCAGAACGAGTATTACGATGACAACCATATACGATCGTATCCAGTCGTATTTTGTCGTATTACGTGCTCCAGAATTATGACCGTATGTTGTCTGGTCGTACACGATGATATACGACGATTTACGTCGCTCATATACTATCGTATATATGGTTCACACTATCACAAGCCGTTTTGTCGATGGTTCTTTACGGTCTTAATGCAAACTATTTTTTATTTTTACATCAGATCATCAATATTTTGCTAAATCAAACAAATTAATGTAATCATTTTACTATCACTTTTATTAACGATATCGAATTCTGTTCAGTATTTTTTCAATCATCATACGGTATATACAAAAAAATAGCATTTCATGAAAATAAACTTAAAAAAATGCTCATTTGACTAATTAATTAATGCTCTTATTGACCACCATTGCAAATTCTCTTTTGTTTAAGTGAATTTCGAGGTTCTTCAATTAGAAAATCTGTAATAGAGTTTTCTAAAATAAACCAAAATTGACTGAATCCAATCTGAATTTAAATCGAACTGCATCTATTAGAAACGAAATATTATGATTTACAAAATCGATTAAAACGCCTTACATACCAATAAATGTTCTAAATCGTTCTGGATCAAGTCGTTCACGTGCAAGATATGCTTTTTCTGGTGGTAAAATACAGTTCTTTAATTCATCAGAACTAAAAATCACTCGTAGAATTTTTCGAGAACAGACGCCATAACCTGTTGCCATAATATCATGTAATTGATATTATTAAATATCTAATAGAAATAAGAAAATAAACAATGTAATACTTTTGCTGTTAATAAACCATTAGAAAAAGCTTACCAACTCATCTAGAAACTATTCACCTGATTTATCAAGGTTAGGTTCAAGATCAAGTTTATTCTAAATTTAAAAAAAAAATTCTTGCTGAAGAGAAAAGGAAGAAAAATAATAGCTTGAATGATTAATTAGATATTTTCGATACTGAATTTTAATATATTTAAGCATCTGTCTTCCGTCTGCCTATTATAATTGAATTTAATAGATGCTAATTGATTATTAGGAAAAATAAATTTGGTAATTTAGACTAAATGTGAATGGAAGACTAGCAGATCATATTTTGTTTTATAAATATCTTACAATGTTACTAGTTGAAGCTAACCGATCAATTTTCATGTGAAGCTCTTGCATTTGTTGATCGAGTTTTGATGAATTTTCAATGAATTTTTTATTTAATTGATTCACTCGAGGATGTGGCTGTGGGTGTCGGTATAGGTGGTAATGCATAGATGTACCACACCCATACCCTTCTCTCAGAAATTACAATCAGCCTCTGAAATCAAATAGCCAAGGTTCTCTGATGGCAATAAAAGTGAACCAGCATAATACTGAAGGATAAAAACAGCATTCTGAGAGAAATCATTTTCAGGTGAACTCTTAGGGGGAGCACAGGGCCATGCTTCATGACAAAACATTTTTCTCAGAAATATCTAAATTATACATATATCGACTCAAGTTTTCGTGCTGATTTCAAATATGACATTTAAACGTTATAAAACCCTATTGAGAGTTGAAAAATCTGGAAACATTGGCAGAAATCCTTCAAAAAGCCGGCTTTTCGAAATATTGGACCTTTTTCACAACTTTTCTGGCATATTTTTTGATGCCAGCGAATAGAAAATGAACAATTGCATATTCTGGGTGTGGCTGTGCCTGCGGTTTATTTCCCCCCGATTACTCAGATGCCACCACCTACATCACACACACGCACACCCAAAAAACGCATGACAACAAATGATGTCCCTATAACAGCAAATTAAATAAATAGTGCAGCGCAATGAAAGATTCAAGGAAAGCAAAGATTATCTACTAGAAATTTATCATTTAATGAATGTTTTTATTAGTATAATGAAGCTAAAAAGCGACATATGAGTTCTAAATTTTTGGTCCCACAAGAGCTTCACTAACCGGTTGCTCTATTTTTGTTTCACAGCTTCGATAACAAAAAGCATAGCAGCAACGATTATTCGATTAGCTCCACATGCTTCAATAAAACGTTTACAAAAATCTTTATTTTCTTCTTCAGTTAAGACACCTTTTGTGACCATACTTTCTCCCAGTGCTCGTAATTTAATCCAATCTTTATCGTTCCTTGTTATTTCTTGAGCTGATTGAAGAAACGGTTCGGGGATTAAACATATTATATCGAAATCCATGTTTGGCAACATAAATTGTAAACCAATAGCAGTTCCCCCGTCTCTTCTGCTTGATAATATAGAGTCATATGTTTTAATCAAAACTTCATCAGAGCTATACACATTTCCAGCTCCATCTTCTAATGCTATTAATCGACCATTAACTTTCAATACTCGCTTTATTTCCAGTAAAGCTTTTGAAAGATCTACATGCTCAAGGCAGAGATCACACCGAACGATATCAAAAGTTCTATCATGAAATGCCATTTGGCGAATATCACCGTGAACAATCTCAATAGATACATTTGATGTTAAACAATGTTTTTTAAGTTCATATAGTTTCTTTGCTTCTTCTATCAAAATTGGATTGATTTCTAGACCAATAATTGAAACTGTTTTGCCTAAGCGAACAGCTTCTTCTGCAACTAAGATTAAATCAATACCTAGACCACATCCAAGATCAAGAATTTTAACTTGTTGTGAATCTTCAAATTGATCAAGTTTCATAACTTTCATCGCACGTTCTTTAGCATCAATCAAATATTGGGATGAACGTTGTTGCACTAAACACTCAACCACATCAATTTTTATTCCTGGTGCGAGTGTATTATTATCATCGTTCCATAAACTAAGAAACTCTTCGGTAGTAAGACGTGTCTTTTCTGCCATTGCGTGTAATACAGTTAAGCGATGTGTTGATACTCAATACTATGTTATATATTCCTCGTTATATACTTGAAGTCTGTCGAACAAAAAGCATTAAAACGAAAGATACATCTGCATTTTCTTTACGGCAGAACTTCAATGATAACAAATAAAGTGAAAGAGCAACACATGAATAAAGCAAAACGAAATTTCAATATCAGACACTCAGGCCCGAGATAAAACGAGATATTTCCGAGTTAAAGATCTTTCTCCTTCAAACACTCTCAATCTTATCAAAAAGACAGCATTTTAATTAAATAAACGATATCTAGAAATTTTGTTATCTCATTGTTTATGTATCGTTCGATAAAGTGGAGTGTGGGTGTGTGGGAAGCTACCACGACGCGTTTCAACTGGTGCTTAATCAGTCTCATCAGGTGGCTTATGATCTCTAGATCGATTCAGAAAATTTTGAACAAAATTGAACAGAATTCGAATCAAATATTCGAGAATATTATTCTGTTCTACTAAAAAGTAGAATGATAAAAAAATCACGTATGGTATGAATTCAATGCAAATTTTTATTTCTTCGAAGTTTTATTACCATGTATCAGATGTTGGTCGGTAGAAAGTTTGATAGTTGTGGCATGTAGTAATGATTTTTGGGTGTGGGTGTGGGCATCAATCTTCTTTTAATTGACACCACACTCACACCCTCGACATTTTCAATTTAAAAGAAATTAATTTCGAAAAATGATTTGGTGGGTGATGTTTCAAATAGATTCAAAATTACTTCAAATGCACATAATTCTTTACTTATATAAAAATACTGCCATTAATTATTTCATAATCAGCATCAATAAAGAAAAGCAACACATTCAAATGCTTCACATCGTTCAAACAGCTCAGTATTTCAATTACTAAGCCTGCACAGAATAAATTCTTGATCTTCCGAAAATATATATCTACATCGATACGAACAATTTTATTTTGAAATGAATATTTATTTTAGGTTAAAATGAATGACAGAATATAAAAACATTTGCACAAACTAAAAATATTCATGTTCAGTATATTTTGCTTCTACATTTAAAATATTTCAATCAAAAATGATGATTTTGTTTGATGAAATTCATTAAAACTTGACTGCGACTAAAAAAGACGCATAATTTATTTTTGAAAGTCAAACCTAGTTTCTTTGACCTTATACAGAGATTTCTTGTTTTCATCTGCACCATCATATGTACACCACTATTAAAAAAAATTTAATGAAAGTTTTATCGGATTCATGTTATTCATACATTCAAATAATCTATTTGTATAGCTGAGTTGATGCATGAATATGATTTTTCCATTAAAAAGAAAGAACTTATATTAATCAATTATGACACACCTCTAACGATCATTTCCCGACTTAAAGTATAAATATGTAAAATTAAAATTAAAATTAAATTAAAACCTTTTTTTCTAAAACTAGGAATTGATATAAACTTGACAGATATTCGATTGTTGTCTCGATTCGATCACTGATTGATCGAGTGAAACCATCCAGTAATTTTTTTTTCTTTCCTGTACATGTATTCATATATGTTAATGCACTTATCTATATGTTTATATTGCTCCCTCTTTCGTTCCTTCTTCTCCATTGAACTAAATCAGCAACATATGAATTTTTTCCTTTCCTTCCTTTCCTCTGCATATATGTACAATGCATATGTATATATCATTCCATCTATCGTTCTTTTAATCGTATTGGTCCAAAGAAATGAACTAATGAAATGTTTTTCCTTTTCTGTTGATACATGTATCGATGAATAAGACGAGGACGAGCAGGTGATAACGAGAAATTTTTTTTCTCTTCCTCCACATGTATTATTTTTTCCAGAAAATAATAAAATATGAATAAGACGATGCCGTTGATTTACCGTCATTTCGAACAGCTCAAATTAAAAGGGATAAAAAAATAATTAGAAAAAACCTAAATTAAAAACTAAACAACAAAAGAAAAAGAAACTTTTAGCTCTTTTTTTCAAGAAAATAAAATTTATTGATGTTTATTTTTAAGTGCTGGGTACAGAAACAAAATAGAAGAAAAATTTTGTTCTCAGGAATCTTGGATTAAGATCTGGACTTGCCCTTTCGGAGAGGATCCTAGGATGGAATTGAGCTGCAAAAATGTCTATCCGATAGAGCTTGACGGGTTCTATCTACTAGTATGATTTTCAGCTTTTGGTATAGTCGTCGAGTGAATCTTTGGAAGATTTTTCGTGAAAAACCAGTATTTCAGGTTTGATTTGCATTTTTATGGCGGACCCGAACATGGAATTTTGTTGAAAAGGTGTCCATTCGAGAGAGCTCGGCGAGTTCTATCTTGGTATACCATTTTTACGCTTTGGTATAACCTCTAGACGAATCCAGTTGCAGAATATTCGAATCCTGCTCCAATATATCCTACGTAGTTTGCTTCTATATCTATATGAGAAAAGCAATGGCATGTGAATTAATTTTCATATTTAGAAAAAATATTTTGACTAGTTTTCTATTACCTAAAAAACGACATGAATTAAAAAAAGGTTCTCACTTTTGACTGGATTGATGAAGCAACAGACGTGAAGCAATTGATTCATAATGAGTGTGTGTATGGTTTAGTTTTCAGTTTTGTTCGTTTACTTTTATGGAAAAATAATATAGTGAAAATGAACTTTTTCATAAACAGAAAAATGTTTTACATAATTTGCTCGATTCTTAAAAGAAAACAAACGAAGCATGATGGCTAAATTTCATATGGTTGAAGAAAACATTGATGTGAGCTATTTGGTTTAAAATGAACATTTGCTGTTACCACTTTGCGCAGGTACGCTTTTTTATCTAGAAGAAAAGCATGATTATATGAAGATGAATCGTTCTGTCTATTGAAAATCGCTCAGATTATTTTCTCGATATGAAACAAACAAAAACAAAACAAATGTCATACTTAATTTTCAGAAAGTTGATGAAACCAGCGATGTACATTAATTAATTGCCAATAAGCACGTTGTCGTAGAAATTGCGCACGTTCTACTTGCTTCTCTAGATAAAGAAAATGATTAAATGAAGAAGAAACGTTCCACGTAGAAAAACCATGCCAGATAACTTTTCAATATGTTAAAGTGAAATCGAATAAAACGTCATACTTAAATATCGTCAGGTTGAAGCAAACATTGGCATAATGCATTTCGTAGAGAACAACTAGCTATTCATTCTAGTTTCTGAATACTTGCTTTTCTGTATGAAGATAATTCACGATATCTAGAAGAAAAATTGTTTGGTTAATATTCTCGATATGACAGACATGAAGTCGAATGAAAAATCATACTCACTTTTATTCGGCTCTTGAAGTCATTGATACGGAGCTATTGATTGAGAATGAGCACATGTTCGTATCATTTCTGAAATATTTTATGTTTATATACATAAAGAAAACGAAAACATGAAAATCATGTTGTCTGTAGTATTTAGAATAGAATCGATAGAATAACTTTATGCAGCTGTTAGATAAGAAATCACTTGATAAAGTATAATTTACTTTTCAGTGGGCCGTGAAACTATATACATAGAGCAATCTATAGAGAATGAACACGAGTGTTTATTCCATGTTAAATGTTCACTTTACTTATATGAGTCAATAGAAGCATTCGATGAACATGTATCTTTCTATATAGAAATGAATCTTTCAGAACATTTGCTCGAATGGTAAACAGCTATAAAAAATGAAAAATCATATTTCGCATTTAGATTATATAAAAAGGTAGGGCTTCACTGAAAAGATACATATAGAAAAAAAGATATGGGAATCATATAAAACATTTCGATCGATTAGGGAAAATAAAGAAAAATTTTAAGACAAAATGATGCTCTCATAGAGAAGGAACGATATTGATAATTCTCGTGACATTAACAAAGTGAAGACAAAATATTAACAATAGCGATTTAATTGAATATAATTGAGATTAGGATGCATCCAATGCGGCTGGTCGAAAGAGAGAACTTGCTCATATCTCTCCTGAAAGTTGTTTCTTTTATCCAAACTAAAAGAGAGGTTTTTTCCGTAAAGTATATCTTCGTTTCTGCTAACGTATAAAGTATCGATACGAACAGACTAAATGCAAATTGTATGTAATGCTATGGAAAACCACACATGCTAAAATAGGGAAGTAAACTCGAAGATATTTAATCTTGTTTGATCAGATCGTGAAAATACCCACTGCTCTCTTCTCAACTCTGAAAAATAGCACGTGTTTCTTTCTGTACGGTAAGACATGCTAGTTTATATTATTGTCTATTCTGAGGTTAATCAGACCCATATGATATTTTTCGAGAATAACATGAAGTATCAATGACCAGAATTTTCTCTCAATGAAGTTCGTTTTAGAGTTTTCAGAAGTCGCTTTGGTACAGTGTATGATGATTAGGTTGGAATAATTCTGATTGTCAAATTACATATCACTCTTCGAAATTATGTTATCAATATCTGCCAACAATTTGTTATTAGAAACACATTAAAAAGAGTGGTTAATACTCATGAGATAAACATCCTATTGGTATTTAAGGTTCGTTCTTTGCCGACTTGAATTATTTTCCTATTTATAGTTGCGATAAACAAACCAACATTTGTTTGATTTGGTTTCGTGAGTGAGTGATTTGCTCTGATGTAACAAGAAAATGCCTATCTACACGTCTCCTCATGTATTGTTTAGATAACGTCTTTTAACAACTCCCAATTTCTATTGAATAATAGGCAAAATGTAAAATAAGAAAGGAGTCTCTAAAAAGTGCCATTTTGAAAAATATTTTTCAATACCGACATATTTGCTTGTGTTGCTGACAAGTAATATTCGGTTTTAAATAATTCGCTAGAAAAATACTTATCGACTAGATAATACAAAAATATCTGTATACTGATTCGAAATTCCTTAGTAATGAAAGAAAAACTATAACGCGTTCCTAATAAATATTCTTATTAAAAGCAAGCATTGACTTACTAAATCGATTCTAGCTGTATCTTGCAAGCATCGAAATAAAACATTTCGCGTAAAAGCAACAAGAAATGAAAAAATGTCTACGATTTGTCTTAAATGAAAACAAATTAATCGAAAAAACTATAATTTGTACTGTTCCTGTATGTGGCTCAATAATGCTATCAGATGAAAGAAACTATTTTGAAAAAGACTTTAACTTCAACTGAAATATAGATAAATCCTGCATTTCACTGAGCTCAATGCCAATGATTCATCACATGCTTTCCTCTCAGCTTAGTTATTTTTTTGATATTCTTAAAATAATTTTGATTTTAAAACGAATCTTCGTTCTGAAAACTACCTGAAGTGAACATTAAATAAAGTGATTCCTACGATAAAGTAATCCTTATTTATTAGTGTTTGAGAGTTTACTTCGTGATATTCATTAAAAACAAAAACAGACTTTTCATCGAGAGAACAGAAATTCGTTTTCAGACACTTTAGTTATTAGTGTTGAATATGAATCCTTTTTGAAATTTTTTTCATAAAATCATTATTCGATCTAAAGGGATAATGACTCATATTAGTTTTACAATTCCTGTTGCAAATAATCAGAGAGTATGATACTAGCTATTGGAATCGCTCTTTAACAATTGAACTGGGTGTTGACTGATGCGTGGGCAACGATTCGATTGTTTACTTCATATATTGCAAATAGTTAATTAATCAGTTTTTTGTGAATTTTCATCGTCACATCTATTCGTGATGTTAAAAACATGTCACGACTGCCGAACAACTAGATTTTGCAGCGAATTTGAGTCAAAATAATTTTGTCGCTCACTTAACACAATTTCTATAAAAGAATCGAATACCATGCCCAAAAACAAAGCTTTTTGAAACTAGAACTTAGCATTATGTACTAGTTTATCTTAACAGGTATAGCTACATGTTTTCAATCAAACTGTAGGATTGTAACGTTTCTATTGGCAATTTCAGAAATTTGAGATTTGAATGTAGAATAATCAACCCTTTTAATGACATCGCACTACTGGTATATCCTCAACGATATTATAATAAACACTTTTTCAGAAAGTGAAGAATAATCAATCGTTGGCCGTAGAATAATCAACCCTTTTTGTGACATCGTACATTGATCTACCCTCAACGGTATTATAATAAATGCTTCTTCTGAAAGTGGAGAATAATCAACCCCTAGCCGTAGAATAAGATTTGTTTTGCATGAATCGTATAAGAATCTTCTCCTAATTGTTGGATAATAAACTGATTTTGGAAATAGGTATATTAATCTACATCTATCCGTTTATTAATAAACACTTTGAATAAAATTATGAAATACAAAACCCTTAAAACAGTTTCATATACCCTTACGATAACAAACCCTTCGGCTCGTTACCCTTCATAGGGTGTATGACATGCGCATAAACCCTTCAAGGGTTTATAGGGAAAAAAATCAAGGGCAAGCGTTCATTATTCTGCCCTTTTTTTTACAGTGTACGTTAGATTAGTTGAAATGAAACAATCATTTATTCTTTTTTATATTTGGGTTCGTCTTGATGGTATATCATTTGTAAGTTATACGTTTGAATTGAAACTGTAAGTGTTTTTTTAATGTTGGGATGTATCCGCAAACTCTTTCAGATTTTTCATTGGTGTGTCTTTTTCTAGTAAAGCATGCTATTTGCGAAAGACTGAGGTATTTGTGTGATACAGAACCAATATCTGCTGAATAACAGATGTTTTTCAGTAAACCAGTCAAAGTGGTAACTTTTCTGTAGTACTGAACCCCTCTTGATGATGGGTTGTTATTGGTTTCGTTAGTTACTGACGGAACCTTTTTTTACTGAACCATTTCTGGCGATGCACCATAAATGGTTTTGTTGATTTTTCATGGAACCCACTTTTGGTCAGAACCTTTTTCGAGGGGGGTTCTGTCTTTTACCAGGCACCAGAACCCACTAAAAGGTTCTGTAGAACTCCTTTTTTCCCATAGTAGCAAAGCACATCAACAACCATGCCTATATCGATGCCGCATCCTCAACTATGACAATACTTATGTGACTCGCGCTAGGGCAAACAGATGCAGAAGCTCATCTAACCGCATACCCATACAGCACAACATCCACTTCTCTTAAGTGAAACACAACTCTTTTATGATAAAATATGATGAATTCTGCTAATAATAATAAAAATTAAAAATAATCATTTAATAGTCACTGACATAATATCTGATTTATTTTTATTTAGATTTGTTTATGGTGTTGGATGCATCGTATCACTTTTATTTATTGGTATATTAGGACTATCATTTTTTTAAAATCATTAGTAGTAGGCTAAATAAAAGAATTAAAATAAAATGAATATTGTGTGTCCCACAAATATATGCGTCGATGGTTGGAAAATCATCTTTGATAGCCAAGAAAACTAAAGCAAATCAAAAGATTTTTTTAATGGTTTAAACGATCAGCAAATTACTTCGTATCCAAGCTTATGTATGTTCTTTGTCTATTATTTTAAGACACGTACTAAATAGTTGCAAATATTGGCGATTTGCTCTTTATTCGATATCCAAGACGAATGGCTTTCATCATGCATTTCAATTACTTGAATATATTTATGATTCACTATTGTGTCTAAGTAATTAAATGCTGTATCAGTGTAATGTTTGAGTAGTTCTAACTCAGCGTTCGACCGATAGGCATTATCCAATTTGTTAGCTTTGAATAATACGATGTTTACATTCATATTGACTATATTTAATCCAAACGCTTCGTTGCCTATGTATGGCAAATATGAGTAGCTGATTTCATCCACTATTCCCATTTCGCGTATTCCATGGATTTCAGCAGCAGCCTTTTCCAGGTTAAAGCAAGAGTCTATCATAAATAAATTAGCGATTTCGTCGCCACCGTTATTTAGCTGGCGCGAAATTTCAAACGACAAAACTCCGCCAAAACTCCAACCCAGCAAGTTATACGGACCATTGGATTGAATTAGTTTTATATACTTTACGTATAAACAAGCTAATGTTTCGAATGATAAGCCTTTCTCCAAATTTTTTACTTTAAGGTTAGCATAATAATTGTTGAATAATACCAGTTTGTATGCTGATAAATGAGGAACAATATTATTAAAGTAGCTCTCAGCGCCACCACCGCCAGGTGGCAAAACGAACAAAATATTATTGGCATTAGCATTTAATATAACAAATGGATGCTCGAAATCATTTGAATAATCTATTTCAATTAGTGGCTTAATAGAAAAGCAGTCGCGAATGATATCTTCAAGCTTTGATTTAAACGAATTGGCAAGTTGTACTGTTCTGTCAGAATTCAGTCTGCTCGTGATGTTGAATCGTATTTGCCCTTTCATACAAAGTCCGTTCACAGTAATAACGTCACCGACACAAGCCTTCTCCGCAAGTTCGTCTCCGACAATTCCATCGGTTAAATACCATCGTCTACTCTGACCACTATTGCTTGCTTTTGTGGATGGTGCTGCTTCGAACCGTCCGAGATAATTGAAGCTAACTCGTGGTAAATCTTGATCTTTGTAGCCAATAATTGTGCCGTAGCCAATCCCTTTATTAGGAACTTGCATCAAATGCGCTCTGATATTCATGATACTACGCATGAGATCATCATCAATTTCGAGAAGAACCGGATACATCGTTGTAAACCAACCCACGGTTCGACTGATATCCACATTTTCGTCATCAATATCTTCACGACCGTGACCTTCTAATGTCACATAGTTAATTCGATTTCCTGTTAGCTCTTTGAGAATATAACCAAGTGCAGTAAGTAGCAAAACGTTGATATTTGCGCCGTAAGCCTGTGGGCAGTCTCTCAAAAGGCTACATGTTTGTACCATACTGAGTGTGATACTTGTCGCATTCGTTGTTAGTCTACTGGCAGATACAGCATTGTGCTGGCTTAAATTGTCATTGAAACAGCAAATATTGCTCACAAGATTACGCCAGTAAACACCTTCGGTCGCTGATTTACATATTGCATACGACTGAACGAGCTGTGACCATTGCCTGTAGCTACTGCCCTTTTTTCCCAAATGTGACTGACCGCCATAGAGCCGCCGCAAATCTTCGCAGATAATTCTCCAGCTCACTGTGTCAACGATTAAATGGTGCATTGCGAACCAGACACGCGCTTTGTCCTCAACAAAACCGTTAAGATAACCAACGCAGAAGAGTGGCCCGTTCTCAATATCAAATTGACTTTGCCACTTCGTTAATATATCGTGCAATAATTTGTCGGTATTTTCATTCTGTCCAAGAGTACGCACGTCCAAATGATTGAAGGGCAAAACACATGGAATATTTGTTGAATCCTCATAGTACTGCAAGTATTTCTTATCACCAAAACGCTTAAACCTCAACTTGAAAGCATCGTGATAATCCATCAACTTGATCAAAGAATCCTTCAGTCTGTCCTGATCCAGAATTGGCGTTTCAATGAGAAATGCTTGATTCCAGTGATTGATACCAACGGAAAACTTCATAAAGAACCACTCCTGTATTGGCAACAGAGGTACTTCACCACTAAATACTCCCTGTTCATATTGATGCGTGTCACACAGTTTCGCAATTTCAGGACCCGAACTGTTCCTGAACACATTGTGGCAAAAACTATCGATAGTCCTAAATGCAAAAATATCCTTGATGTACACATGTAGGTTCATATCCTTCTCAATGCGACCAACTAGTTGCACTGAACTAACACTGTCGCCTCCCATTAGAAAGAAATCATCCGTGATACCGACTTTCTCAATCCCCAGTAAATCCGACCATATTTCGCAAAGGTTCGCTTCCAATTTATTTCTAGGCGCACAGTAATTCTTTTCATCGGCAGCAAAGTCGATATCTGGTAACGCTTTTGTGTCCAATTTCCCATTAATAGTCACCGGTATTTTCTCTATCCGCATCAGGCGATTCGGTATCATGTAATCAGGCAATTTTGTTTGTATGTACTGTTTTATATTAGATTCATCGATATCATCATCGGAAACATAATATCCAGCAAGATATTTCGTTGATGGCGCGTCAATATTCTTCTTCTTGTGGTCTTTAGCTAGAACAACAGATCGATGGACTCCTTGATACGAAGATAGAACAGCTTCGATTTCGCCCAATTCAATTCTGAGCCCTCTAATCTTCACCTGCAGATCATTTCTACCTAGATATTCCAATTCACCGTCTGGTAGCCAGCGAACCAAGTCGCCTGTCTTGTATATACGTGCATTCTTGCCCTCTTTCTTTTCTTCATCCGTTTGGAACGGATTCGGTAGAAATCGTTCAGCAGTCAATTCAGGTCGATTCAAATATCCTCTCGATACACAACTACCAGTCAAGTAGAGTTCGCCAACAGCATTTACTGGTAACATTTGCAGGCTCCTATTAAGCACAAACGTTTTCGTGTTGGACAAAGGCACGCCCATTGAACTTCTATATTTCATATCATTTTCGTACACATAAAACATATTGCAGATGGTTGTTTCAGTCAATCCGTACACATTTCTCACTTTACCGATGTACTGTGTCCGTACTTTGTCGAATACCATTTCAGATAATGGTTCACCACCTAATGTCAATGATTCCAAATGATTCAGGTGTCTCAAATCGATTCCTTGTAGTTGGCTTGGTGTCATACTCATGTACGTTATTCGCGTTGCATTCAAATAAGTGTAAAAGTTTTCATCCACAGTAAATATGTTTGAAATAATTATGAGCATATTCGAACCGAGTATAGACAGTACTATTTGCTCAATCGACATATCAAAGGCATAATTGGCAAGGAACAAAATCGCTTTAGGCGAATTTTCGGTGTAATCTGCGCCAAAATATCGATGAATTACATCGTTCCTGAACGAGAGCACACTTCCATGATCGACCATAACACCTTTCGGTTGACCAGTCGTACCCGACGTATAGATCACATAAGCCATATTGTCTTTAGTTGCATTTGCATCAGGATTGAAAGTCATGCTATTTTTGCTTATCAATTGATTAATTAGTAGACAATCAACTTCAATTTTCATGATGTCGTATCGATCAAATCTTGTCATGTATTTCGTATTAGTTATGACGATTTTAGCTTTCGTATCATTTAGGATGAATTGAATCCGCTCGTCTGGATAACTAGGGTCAATAGGAACATAGGCTGCACCCGATTTCCACACGCTCAGTATGCTGATAATCATCAGTTCACTTTTATCCAAGAACAAGGCTATCAAGTCATCCGGCTGAATATCACATATCGATCGTAAATAGTGTGCCAATCGGTTCGCCTTTTCGTTCAATTCTCCATAAGTGAGTTGTACGTCTTGATAAATAACGGCGATTTTCTCAGATGATTTTCCTGCTTCTACTTCAAATAGTTGATGCAGTGTTGTTTGTGTGTTCAATTCTGCGACGTTTGTATATATATCATTCCATTCGTTGATCATTTTCAGTTGCTTCATTGGCAACAAATGCAAGTCAGAGACTCGTGTTATTTGACCATTTCCAATTTGAGTGAATAATTCATTAGCTAAGCCTAATAAGTCCACAATTGTTTCTTTTTCAAATAATTCCCCTGCATAATTTAGGACAAATGTCACGCAGTCGCTCGCTACTGTTTCATAAGCAACAACGGCTAACGGATAGTCTAGTTTCCCAACGCTATCTTTTGTTTCGAACTTCAATAATTGTTCATTTCGCGGAACTTTGCTCGCTAGAGTTGGATAATTTTCATAAACCAACAAGCAATCGAATAAACTGCGCTTCATTTTCCCTTTACTTAGTTGAGAGAAATCGACATTACTTCGAGTAATCATTTCATTCATCCTATCTTGAATATCTTTTATTGTATCTATGATTAATCCATCCGCACAATGATTCACAACAAATGGCAGTGTGTTTATGAATAAGCCAACTGATGTTTCGATGCCATCGACTAGTAGATTACGACCGGATACTGTTGTTCCAATGACTGTCTGACTGCTGTTGCCATAGACGCTTAATATTTTATGCCAAATAAATTGCAAAATCGAACTAAAAGTTATGCCACTTTCACGGCATATGTCTTTCAGATTTCTATAAAGGTTGTCGCCAATTGTTAATGTCCAAGATTTTGGCTCCTTCACATGATCGTATTGATTGAGCACCACCTTATTCTTCTTCTCTTGTTTTAATAAACCAGTCAAATCGCATATATCCTCTATTTTGTTTATTTCACTTTCCCAATAATCAATGTTATCTTGGCGGTGCTCTTGCAAATACCTTTGTGCATTCTCATAGCTCTGATCCCGATATGAAGATGAATGAAAAGAAGTAATAGGTAGAGGTTGGTGTTCACCCTCGATCAAGTTCAAATAATCTTGATGAACATAGTCAAGCAATATTGGCAAACTCCATCCATCTAGAATAATGTGATGAAAGCTGAAAATCAATACAAATAAGTCAATGTTCTGCTGTATCAAGTAAACTCTAAACAGATTTCCCATATTCAATTGAAATCTTTCATTTCTGTCTTCTTCTTGTATTTGCTTGATTTTTGATTCTTGATTTGGAACGTCGTCTTCTTCTTCTGTTGTCAAGTCTATAAATCGCCAATCCAAGGATTGCTTTTTATCAATTATTTGAATCAGTTCCTCTTGCCAGTCGAATCTTAATCTTAGGGTGCTAAACCTCTTTTGTGCGTGTTCCCAGGCCATCTTAAACATTTTCTGATCAATATGTGTTCGATATTGTAATATGGATTGTACAATATATGCATCATCCACGTTGCTTTGTTTCAATGAATGATATAATAAGCCTTGTTGTAGACTATTTGCCAAGAAGATAGCATCAACTTCCTTGTCTAGTTGAATTCTATTTAAATAGTCGTTATTCTTGATCACATAATGTACATCACTCCGAGTCAAATAGGTACGATTCACCGACTGGGTATGTTTAATAATCTTTTCAATATTAATTTGGAATGCTTTACCAAATTGAACAGTTATTTCGGTTCCCATTTTTGTTTTTATATTCAGTCGCATTTGTTTGTTTATTATGAATACATTTATTTGGATCCGTCCTTGGGTGTTTTCATCCATACGATTCTCGCAAAAAGCGCCAAGTAAACACCATTCATCTTCATTGCCGTTTTCATTGTGTTCGTTTTCGAAAGAGCCAAGGTAATTAAATAAAACCCATGGGAGACTATCGTTTTCGTTGCGAGGGATCGCTCCAAATCCAATACCTTTATTGGGTACTTGTTTCACGTGCTCTTTAATATTTATTATGCTACTGCGTATGTCTTCATCAGCTAACTGTAGTCGCACCGGATATAGCGTTCTGAACATTCCAATCGATCGATTCATGTCCAAATTATTTACGAAATCGCGGACAGAACATTCGAACATGACATAGTTTTCTGTTAGGCTAGTTATTTCGTCGCGCATAGTGTAACCTAATGCAGTTAACAAGAGATGCTCCGTTTGTGTATTGTAGATTTTATTATAATCATTCAGTAGACCTTTGGTGATCTCTTCAGTTAATCTTATTTCCGTCTCGCTTACGTCGTACTTGCTTAGTTGTTTAGCCGCAAGAGCTGCATTGAAAATGTTTACACTAGCGTTTGATAAGCTTTGCCAATGTTCCATCTCACTGGTTCCAATTCCATTCACATAACCTTTTACAGCATGTGACCACTGTTTGTAGCAGCTATTACTGTCAAAGTTACCGCCATGGTAAAGTCGCTGCAAATCTTCACTGATAATTCGACAACTTATCCAATCGGCAATTAGATCATGTATAAAAATCCACACTTTGGCCGAGCCATTATCTTCATGATCATATGAGTAGCCCACCATGTACATTGGTCCGTTCTCAATGTCAGTTGTTTTTTTCAATAAACCACATAATTCAGTCTCTAAGGCCATTTGAGTTGACGCTAACGTTTTTATTCGGACTAGATTAATCTGATCTGAATCAAGATTAGTTTGATAACATGGAAAATATTTGGCATCAGCACCCTTCTTAAATCTTATTCGGAATGCTTCGTGATGCGCAACCAACTTTACTAAACAGTCTTTAAACTTATTTTCATCGAAAAGCGCAATTCTAAATATGACGTGTTGATTAAAATGGTTAGAAGGGAAATCTTTTCTCTTCAGAAAATATTCTAGAATCCACAATAGACCAATTTCCCCAGTTGAGCTTGTTAATTCAATTCCATTCAAGCTTTCAACATCAGCATTCAAATGCATAACTTGATCGTTCAATTTGTTGTCATATAGCTGACTAGAGGGTGTGGGTGTGGGTGTGTGTTCATCTCTTTTTGGGATACACCCACACCCACACCCTACTTATGACCATTATATAATTCACCAAACCAATTCAGTATGTTGCGCGAGTCATCGTGCAGCCAATCATGCTCAAGATACTACCCTCTATAAAACAGAGAAGTTTATAGTTTTACTACTCATTCCCACAATAAAACATACACCAAAATTCATTTCNCTTTTTTGGAATTTGTTTAATATTGGCATCATCTGTTTCGTCTACTTTTTCTTTCACTTAATGAACTGCTGGCTGAACATTTATGAGAATTATTAGTAAATTTTTTGTTACCAGCACCTACACTCTATAAAACAGAGAAGTTTATAGTTTTACTACTCATTCCCACTATAAAACATACACCAAAATTCATTTCCAACATTCAGTATTTTTTCGTTCCGAACATCGGTCATTTTTTGTTTCGAACATCCGTCACCTTATGTTCCAAACATCCTGTATTTTTTCATTCCGAACATCCGGAAAATTAATTTTATGTTTCATATCCGATTTCGAACATCCGGTTATTTGGTCGGATGTCCGAAAGAGGGAGGACGAAAAGGGACGCACCCATTGCGAAAGATTTTTTAAGAGTTATATTATTTCTAGAAGTGACAGAACAGAGTTAATCCTCATTTTCTTATTATTATCAATTTCATCCTTATATTTGTCTATACAACAAGTACTCCATTGACGTCACAGATCTAAACTTTGCACATGTTATATATATATATATGACTATAATATAACATCATATTTATCACATCCATAAAATGAAGATTTAGATTGGTCATTTCTCCTAACCATTTCTTATATTGAAGAATAAGAACAAGACTCATAAAATGTTTTTCATTGTGCATATCATCTACATCACTCTATTGTATCCTGTAATTACTTCGTTACAAATTAATTTAGCTTTCACTAATCAATTAAATGATAGTAAAAATAACATCAAATATCAACATAATTGTTTATATGGTGATGCGTCTATCAGCCGTCAAAATGGTCCTTATGAAATTATTGCATATTGTGCAGATGAATCATTACTGAAGTGGAAAATTCAGCCGAATAGTGAAGAACAACGATTTACTTTTGAAGAGCTTCGACGACAAAATATTACAAGTCACCAATTATATCTTTGGTCAGCACTAGGGGTGCATCAGCTCCAGCTCAAAAGTTCAGCTGAGCTGAGCGAAAAAGCTGTTCGAACGTTCTTTCGGTAGGAGCTGATTGATTTGAACAGCTCGTTCCAAAAGAGCTGATCTGATCGAACAGCTCCCGTTCCTGAACGGGACCTTTTCAACAGCTCCTTTTAAAAGAGCTGATCTGATCGAACAGCTCTCGTTCCTGAACTGGACTTTTTCAACAGCACCTTTCAAAAGAGCTGATCTGATCGAACAGCTCTCTCTCTCTCAAGAACTGATTGACATTATGCTAAAAATACTATCCAAATCAGTTCTTGAGAGAGAGAGAGCTGTTCGATCAGATCAACTCTTTTGAAAGGAGCTGTTCAAAACAATCAGCTCATACCGAAATGAACTTTCGAACAGTTCCCTCGCTCAGAACTAGAGCTGAACTATTGCACCCCTAGTCAGCACCCATCGATATTGCGGAAAGTTATGAATATTATTTAACTCAAAAGTTAACTTCTAATAATAATGCATCAAGTGAAACACAGTTTTTCTACAATTGTACATTACCTTATTTCGGTCCATTATGTCAATATACATTTGATGAATACGAACCATATTGTACATCATTGAATGAGATCATTCATAATTCTTATCTATTCACGTATCAATCCGATACATTCACATGTTATATCCATTTAAAATGTAATCGAGGTCCACTTCCAATATGTCTTGATTGGACTGAGATTTGTAATGGTAAATTTGATTGTGCCGATGGTGAACAAGATGAAGAAAATTGCTGACAATTAGAAATTAATGAATGTCAAGCAAATGAATATCGTTGCCAAAATGGACAATGTATTCCAGAAGACTTCTTTCGTGATGATATTTATATCCCGGATTGTTTCGATACATCTGATGAAAACTTTCAACAAAATTCGACGTATACATATTGTACTACAACTGAACCAACATTTGGTTGTGAAGACGTAGCATGTGTGATTCCTAATATTATTGACCCTCTACGTTCTTTGACAAGCTCATGTCTAGTTCGACGATATGATTTTATTAAGGAGCAAATTTTAATAAAGCCGAACTCAACATCCGAATTTTGTTGGTCACTATTCAAGTGCTTTATTAATGTACCGACTATTATAGAAAATGAAGAATGCGATAAATTTTGCAGAAAGCCCAATTGCAATGAATTACTTAGACAAAATTGTAATCAGAATTTTTACATACCCACCGAATCGAATCTATTGGGTGGATTATATTTAACATATGTAACAGAAAAAATGTCCTACTCATCGCTCAACCCAGCGTCTCCCATTTATGTGTGCGTAAAGGATAGGTTTTGCGATAAAATGTTGTTACTTGGCAAAATTCCATTCGATAAGAACATCAGCTGTTACCTATTGGAACATTTTCTTCCATCTTATAATCCACAGTATAGTTATTCTCCACTTCAATTGATTGAGAAATTCATGTTGTTAGATTGGGCATGTTATTCAATCATTAATAATGGGTCTGAACTTTGTGAAAAGCCTAACATGTACCAATGTATCAACATGTCGAAGTGCATATCAAGATATCGTCTTAACGATCAAATTATTGATTGTCTTTATGGTGATGATGAATTCTTCAATTTACCTAGAGATGATCAAGTGGTATCACAATTTGGAAAATGTTTTACCTGTTCCCAACGAAATGTATGTATCCCTTATCGTTTAGTTAAAGATGGCGTTTGTGATTGTGGAGAAGAATTTCAAACGCTTTGTGAAGACGAAAATCCAGAACTTATCGATGTGAAGAAGAACATTTCATTTCAGGTAGTATGTGATAGTTTCGTTGATTTACTACCGATAGTCATTGATGGAAGAAATGAAACGGACGAAACAGAATGTGAACAATGGCCTTGTAATAATAGCTATACCCATTGCAATGGTCATTAGAACTGTTTGAATGGTTTTGACGAAATCGATTGTAATCCGACGCCTTTATTAAATTGTTCGTCGAAGCATCATCTATGCGTTTCGGTCGAAACGAATCGTTTGACATGTTTACCGCTCGATAAAGCTGGTGATGGCAACATCGACTGTCTTGGTGCTACCGATGAGCCGTCACTATGTCAATTCAGAGAGGATTTAAGCAGATGGGGCCCCTTTTATTGTGAAGGATATTTTGAAACACGTTGTATACCAATTACAGTGTTGTGTAATAATTTCAATAACTGTCTGAGCAATGAAGATGAACGATTCTGTGAGAAAAATAATCTAACCACATTCACCAGTATTTGTGAGACCCCATATGCTTCGATACGTTCTGATGCTGAGAAATTTATATGCGAATATCCTTACCAAACAGAAAGGTGGCCTATTGTACATTTTTCACTTGGTGAAATTGGAAGCTCATCAGAACCTATACTACATATAGATGACAAAACAGTAATTCAGCATTCGCTCAATACACGTCGATATGAACAACTCTGTCATCGTGGCCTTCACGTACGCCTTTGGTTGAACAAGAAAAAGAACTTAACAACAATTATATGTCTTTGTCCACCTAGTTTTTATGGTGATTTGTGTCAGTACCAGAATCAACGAGTGAGTCTTACTCTACAATTTCGATCATTATCGGATGTCTGGCGAACCCCTTTTGCTATAGTTATTTCACTTATTGATGACAGTTATGAACGTACGATTCATTCAGTTGAACAACTCATGTATTTACCAATACGTGATTGCCAAAGAAAATTCAATGTTTACTTACTGTATTCAACTCGACCCAAAAATCAATCGAAAAATGATTCAATTCATATTGATTTCTATGAGAAGATTTCATTGGCCTATCGAGGCAGCTTTCTTCTATCAATTCCTTTTCAATTTCTACCAATTAATCGTCTAGTTGTTCAACTAAATATAACATATGATCGAGATATCGTCGACAGTTGCACCGAACATCAATGTGTTCATGGTCAATGCATTAAATATACGAATGTGCCAATGAGAATGACTTTTTGCCGATGTCATCAAGGATGGTCTGGACGTTCTTGTACGATTCCTCGTCATTGTACATGTTCATCGAATTCTTTATGTACAGGTGTATTGGCTAATAATCGATCCATATGTGTTTGTCGAATTGGTAGTTTTGGACCTCGATGTCTTCTCATGAATCCCGTATGCCAACTCAATGGAAATCCTACTTGTAAAAATGGTGGCCAATGTATTCCTCAAGAAGAATACGTTCACTCCGACAAGAAATACACGTGCATCTGTCGGAATGGATTCACTGGTGAGAGATGTGAAAACCATGATGTAAAAATCACGATTTCATTTCACAAGGATATTAAATTACCATTGACAATACTTGTTCATTTTATTCAAGTGAAGAAGGGGGCTGCACATGAACGTGCAACGACTTTCAAAACAATCCCGCCTAATCAAGATTCGGTCAGTCTATATTGGTCACATCCATTTCATATTGTCTTTATTGAACTTTTTAATAAGAACTACTATTTAACTGTTATTCAACGATTATATCAGCGATCGTTAGTTATTAACAAGAGAATCAACTCAAAAGATCGATGTAAGCATATTAGTGAGTTATTCAATGAGACTATGGTTCAATTACATCTTGTTCGTCGTATTAAATATTATCATTTGCCATGTCAACAAAAACTTTCTGTTAATTTATCTTGTTTCTACGATGATGTTCATCTTTGTTTATGTGAAAATGATGGTCATCAACGCTCGGCTAATTGTTTTAAATTCGAGCATGATATGAAATTGGATTGTTGAGGACAAAGCAGTTGTGAAAACGGTGGTCGTTGCTTTCAAGATAGCCCTTATTGTGCTCAGACATCAGTGTGCATATGTGCAACATGCTTCTATGGAAAAATATGTCAATTTAGTACGAGTGGTTTCGGTCTTTCACTTGATGCTATTTTGGGCTATCATATTCAGCCTAATGTGGATATTAGTCATCAATCGACAATTGTAAAACTTATTATAGTATTGGGTGTAGTGATAGTCCTGCTGGGTCTTATAAGTGGTATTCTTTCTTTATTGACATTTCAGAACAAGAGCTTACATAAAGTTGGATGTGGTTTCTACTTGTTGGGTTCATCAATTACTACTTTATTGACAATGATTTTTTTTCGTTGAAACTTGGACTTCTGATTAGTGCACAAATGGATTTAATTATGAATCGATTATTTCTTCATTTTCAGTGCAAAACAGTTGATTTTATTCTTTATGCTTCACTACATATGGATCAATGGTTGAATGCATGTGTGGCTACTGAAAGAGCTACTGCTACAATCAAAGGAGTCAATTTTAATAAAGAGAAAAGCAAACAGGTGGCCAAGCTAGCGATTATTGCTCTTGTAATTTTAACAGCGATTTCTGGAATTCATGATCCTCTTCATCGACGTCTACTAGATGATAATGATGATGATCAACGTCGAATCTGGTGTATTGTTTCATATTCATATAATATTCAAATTTTCAATAAATTTATTGAAGCGATTCATTTTTTTGTTCCATTCGCTTTAAATCTCATCTCGGCACTCATCGTCATTATCATTGGTGCTCGTCGACGAGCAACTGTCAAACAGGATAGAACTTATAAAGAACATATAATTCATCAATTTCGACAACATAGAAATCTTCTTATTGCTCCACTAATGTTTGTCCTTCTTATTTTTCCACGCATAATCATCGCTTTTGCATCTGGTTGTATGAAATCATCTCGTGAATCAACAATTTATCTAGCTGGATATTTGATTTCCTTTATTCCGCCAATTCTTACATTTGTTGTATTTGTTATTCCATCAAAAGTGTATACAGCGGAATTTATTGCAACTGTAAAAAAGCAACGAAGACTAATACGAATGTATATCAATCGTATTATGGAAAAGTGGCACTAAACCTACGGAATGAATCATCGCATCGGTTGTGTTTAAAGAAAATGATCAATAACTGAATATCGATTGTGTCTTTTCATTGTTCGTTATTAATATATTATGATGTATGAAGGCAAATAAAATGTAATGTTAACTTTGACTTTTTGTTGTATTTTATTTATCGAAATAAAAGTTCTTGTCGTCTGTATTAAGTCTCTTTAGTATAACTGTTGTAAATTTTCAGTTTCATTTTTTTTTGAAAAAATCAAGCGGAAAACCGGGTAGTTTACTGTACTTTAGTTTACATTAAAGTTTGCTTTTCTGAAACACTCGAAGTGAAGCACAATAAATAATAAAAGTCGTAGAAATTAAAGTTTCACTTTAAGACAGACCATAACATAGAGCAATAAAATCTTGTGTATGGATGGATTTGTGAACGCGTTGGTACACATACAGGTAAAACATTACTTGCATGTATCAATAGAACTTACTATCGAAACTCTTTTAAGATTAGACAGTTTCGCAAAATAAAATAATAATTTGTATGAGATATGCGCTCAATTTTCCTAATATTTTGTAACATAGATCATCTTTACGTTAAATCAATTGAAATATTCATTAAAAATACTACAGGAAAATAATGTTTCGTAGTGAGATAAATGTCTTCTGTTTTGTGCGCATCATTCTGCTACTCTTGATTAGGGATGTGCAGTATCGGTGTAAACACTGAAAAACTGACCACTGAATACACCGACGGTGTATCTAGTGAAGTACCGACCACACTGTCATCGGTGTCACTGACACCGACTACACTGGAAACAGCGATTGAATTATTCAGTGTTCACTGAAGCACTGAGGGTCTCTGAAGTTTAGGACACTGAACCACCCATGTGAATGATTCCGATGTTGGATCCGAGAGTCGGATTCCTATGAATATCCTATGATATCCGACTATTGGAACCAATAAAACTTCCGACAATTAGGTTACGATCCATTTTCTGCAGGATCCTATGAGTCTCTGTACATATGATAGAAATCATATGTCTCCCTTCATCATGTCTGATATCAGCCACTCTATTAATACAATCAACAGATTTGTTAGCAAGTATCGTTAAAATTCCCCCTATTTCTTAAGGAGTTTCCAAAACTTTTTATATTCTGATTATGGACACACTTCCATCGCAAGATACAAGATATAGTTCTATAGACAGCTTATTGACGAATAAAGAATGATAGCGAATAAAACAATTTGATCGCATAAATCAGAATAATTTCATTTTGTTTTCATATTGCATTAAACCAGCATTTTCATAACGATGGCTGAAACTAGGGGTGCATCAGCTCCAGCTCAAAAGTTCAGCTGAGCTGAGCGAAAAAGCTGTTCGAACGTTCTTTCGGTAGGAGCTGATTGATTTGAACAGCTCGTTCCAAAAGAGCTGATCTGATCGAACAGCTCCCGTTCCTGAACGGGACCTTTTCAACAGCTCCTTTTAAAAGAGCTGATCTGATCGAACAGCTCTCGTTCCTGAACTGGACTTTTTCAACAGCTCCTTTCAAAAGAGCTGATCTGATCGAACAGCTCTCTCTCTCTCAAGAACTGATTGACATTATGCTAAAAATACTATCCAAATCAGTTCTTGAGAGAGAGAGAGCTGTTCGATCAGATCAACTCTTTTGAAAGGAGCTGTTCAAAACAATCAGCTCATACCGAAATGAACTTTCGAACAGTTCCCTCGCTCAGAACTAGAGCTGAACTATTGCACCCCTAGTGCTCAGCCTCGCGAAATCTCTCTTAAGGATAAGTCGAGTTGTCCAAAGGCATGAATTAAAAAGATGATATATTGATCAGAGAAAAATCGTCAGAGGATAAGTCGACTTGTCTCTAAGGATAACTCGACTTGTCCAAATGTATGAATGCGAAAAGATATACCGGTAAGCAAAAGAAGTCAGAGGATAAGTCGACTTGTCTCTAAGGATAACTCGACTTGTCCAAAGGTATGAATGTAAAAGAAGACACATCGATCAGAAAAAAATAGTCAGAGGACAAGTCGACTTGTCTCTTAAGGAAAAACTAATGAAAAAATCTCCATGCTTGTATTCAAATCGAAATAAAATTTTAGTATAGTTGCCTAATTTCTGATAAAATAAATTACGATTATTTGACTGAATTCATTTTCAAAATATTATATTAGGTTTGTACTATTCAGACATTGATAAAATATGGACTCGCATTCATTGGTATACTGAATTTTTCGTAAAGACCAATCGTATTCTTAGGTTGCTTCGGACTTCGGCTGTTACTTCGGCCAATTATTATTACCCACACCAAAGAAAAGAAGACAACAAGAGGAGAATAGGCGATACGACAAGATATTTTCTTAAAGATTTCGTTCCTAACAAAAGAGCAATTTGTTCTGTTTTGATGCTCTGGAGGCCGTAAAATATATGAAAAACATGAAAATGTCGAAGAAGTGAGTAAACAAGAATACTGTATGCATTCGTTTTCAACATCAAAAACGCATTACATCTAGTGCTGGAAACAAACCGACGAACATTACGAACGTTATAATTGCGTGGTGTTCACTGAAATGGCTACATCTCTTTTACCAAACGATGACAATAACCATTTTGAAACACCAAATCTCATCTGGCTCGATGCTGCAGCTAACTCCCCAGAAAGTGAAAAAATATTGCACAAACTGCGTACTATTTCCAGTAATTTCAAGAAATTTGACGATAAACAAGAATTTCAAGAATATATTGAACAACAATCTCCAAGGAGCGAACTAGTAGTAGTTTTTAGTGGTCGATTCGGACGAGAAATAGTCCCTTCTGTTCATCAACTGCGACAAATCATATCAATCTATGTGTTTTGCATGGATAAAGAAGGAAACGAAAAATGGGCTTCTAAATTCCCCAAAGTAAAATCATGTTGAACGATTTCAGTGCTTTTTATATATTATTTTTTGTACATAGGTGAAAGCTGTTGTTGTTAAACTTGACAAACTCATTTCTCGAATTAAAGCCGATCATAAAATCCAGCATGTTGTGGACAAACCGTCATCAGTTGAAAGCTTTGCATCAGATACCTATGACAATAAAATGATTTCCGGTCCAAATGCTAAATTTATAGGGTCTCAAGTTATGATTGATTGCCTTTTACGAGTCAAATTTACTCCAAAAGATAAAACAGAATTAATCGATTATTGCAACATTATGTACGCAGGTAATCATGCAGAGTTGCAGAATATTCGTGATTTTGAACAGAATTATTTACCTGACAAAGCTTTATGGTGGTACACAAAAGACTCATTTTTTTACAAGATTCTTAATAAAGCGTTGCGTGGCGAAGATATTCATATGATGTTTTTATTACGTGCATTTATCTCTGATATCGGTCTTCAATTGAAAAAATATCAAGCTAAACAACATTTAAGAGCTTATCGAAGTCAAATGATTTCCAACGATGAACTGGAAACTTTTAAAAAATCCTGTGGTCTATTCATGTCGCCAAATTCGTTTTTCTCCAGTACTCTTAGCCGCCATATAGCTCTTTCGTTTCTCAGACCTACTAACAATACAACTGATTTACAGTCAGTGTTATTTGAAATTGACGCCGATCCTAAGATAGTTACAACAAAGCCGTTTGCTGATATCTCTAAACATAGCAACTTTTCCGATGAATCCGAGGTGCTCTTTATGACTGGCTCTATTTTTCGTTTGAACAGTATATCCCGCAGTAGTGATGATCAAGTATGGATCATCCAAATGACTTTATGTAATGAAAATGATGATGAATGCGATATAAAATATGCACTCATGTACAAGAAACAGGAAATTGGAACTGGTGAAACGACTCTTCGAACATTCGGTAACTTATTGTGGAAATTGGGAAAGCACGAATTGGCTCAAAAATACTTGGTTCGCTTTTTAGAAGAACTACCATCTAATGATCCTTCATTGATCAGTTTATATGAGGATCTTGGTGAGCTCGCATCAGAAACTGGTGACTACAACAAAAGTGTTCAGTGGCACCAAAAAGCTTTGGAACTGAAAAACAAAAATCAATCAACTTCTATTACTAAAACTGATGCAGAAAACAATTCTATAGGTAAGCTCATTGGAAGGAAGTTCGTTATAGGGTATTTCCATGGGGTCCCTACCACAAAATCCACAAGTGTTTCC